>OZ004727.1:79648674-80387424 GCA_963924685.1 Dexiosoma caninum | reverse complement strand
ATTCGTTCCGAACAGCACTTTTGTTCGCCAAAATTATTTTTACTGGTAGAAATGAAGTGAATCTTCATTTCTAAAAATTTGTCGTGAATAGAAATTAATACCCATTAATAAGCATTCGAAGTGGATCCAAATGTTTTTTTTTAACTATTTAACTTTTTTTTTTGAATATTTAATTAAATTTTTAATTATTGTTATTAAAAATTTCATTGAAAATTAATTCAATTAAGTCCACAATCATAATTTAATTAATACTATTAATTTCTGTGCGGGTGAAAATCTAATTAATTTTTCAATTGATTTTACAAAAATTTTAATTAAAATTTTTAGTTTTTTAAAATTTTTCAATTTAAATAGGCTTATACTGATAATTGATATCTTTACAGGCAATGAAAATTACACACATTTAATACATTTAACAATTCAGAACATAAAAATATTTTTTATTTTTTTTTCTGTATACAGAGAGCTTTAAAACTCACCTCATGACAGAAGAATATGTTTTCGTTTCCCCATTTTAGTGCATGTAAATTGAAAGCTTTAGGTACGTTTTTTAGAAAACTAGTTTTTTTTGGAGTTATGACGTTGTTGGTGGAGTAAATGAGGAGTAAATGTAAATATAAGTACTATACATATGTATAACACATGTTTTTCATGAAATTGGCTTTAATTTCGTGTACGCAATCAGCCGCATAAACGCCACGTTGAGTACTTGTAAACTATTCTTATTTGCACTTAGCGTGCGTATAAACATTTACAAATTTTCGCATCATTGGCACACTGAAGAATCTTCCAAATTCCATATAAATTATGTGGCTGTAAAATCGCTCAATCCATTAAATAAAGGATTGAAAAGCAATTTGCTTTGAAATGAAAAAAAATTGTCAGAAAGATAGCAATTTTTGTAGATTGAAATCGAAGAATATACTCGTAACAATAACAACTTAAATAACATTTGTTTTCTGTTTGCAACAGCTTTATTATAGCAATTTTCATTGAATAAAAAATAGCACAAGAAGGGAAAATATTGCTAAATGCAGGAGGTTCAGTTTAAAAGTTTTTTAAATCTTCTGTCATTCTTTTTATTAAATTAACTTATGAGGAAGTCTTCTTTGAAATTTGTTGGAAAGTAGAGCTGCCACACGGTATTGACAAATACTTTCTTGCCAAATACTTTACAGACTTTACCCAAATTTAGATTAATTAATTTTATATAGAAAAATGACATGCTTGTATGTATGTGTGTGCTTGTGTCTTATGAACAACTAAACGGCTGAACCGATTTTCTTGAAATTTTCACAGTATCTCTCTGGAAGGAACTTTATAAATTTAAAAAATTCCAACTGGGCGTTGCGATGCCACACAAAGTAAATATTTTTTTGCATATCTTGAGAGCGGTTGAAGTGCAACAACAAGTGAACAAATCATCAGTAAAAAAATGAGCTGAATTGGACAGGTGGGCGTGGTACCTCCCATACAAACTAAATATTGATTTCTTTATATCTTGAGAAATGTTAAAGTTAGAGCTTTTGTATTTGTTCTGAGTAACTTAATAGCCAGTACAAATCATCAGTCAAAAAGTGAGCGGGATTGGACAAGTGGGCGTGATACTTCCCATACAAACTAAATATTGAATTCAAGATATCTTGAGAACGGTTAAAGCTAAAATTTCTCATTTTGGTCTGAATTACTTGATGGTAAACTTTTTCAGTTTCGGGCACTTTCATTATAGCTACAGAGCTGAAATCCGGTATACGGGAGAGTTAATAATGAGAAAAATAAGAAAACTGGCAATTTTATCAGCCGGACTAGGCTGATCCTTTTTTACATGTGGCACTCCCATTTCAAGTACGGGTACGCACTCTTCGTATAGCTAGAGAGCTAAAATTGCGTATACGGGCAGTCGGAAGGTGGCGAGTGGAGGTAAAACATAGATAGGTATGCATCTAGATGGACATATAGTCAGTATATTTTTTGAATGATAAGACCACGACGGCTGGTCCGCGTCTCCGATACTAACTAACCGATTTTAATAAACGACACATGAGGCATATAATTTTTTTTCAAATTAAACTATTATAACAGCTACAACAACGTGTGTGGGTTCAGCTAGTAATTAATTTAATAAATAATGAAAAATATTGTTCGAAATAAATATTACATGAGCATGAAATAATTTCAGATATAATTAAATTTTTTAAATTAAAAAAAAATTTTCTTATTTGGAAATCCCCCAATAGCGACATTTATAAAAGCCAGTTCCGTTTGGCAATTCTATCTAAAATGCGTTACAATTACTGAACTTAAAGGTTGTGTCTGCACAGCATCCATCGCGTATACGTTCTCTCTTCCACACACAAATAAACAAGCAAAAGAAAAAATTCCGCATACGTACCAGCGCCCAAGCAAAACTATGCTGTGATGTGTAATACACCACAAACGGCACTATTGTTTTCAATCGATTATATGAATGCACGTGTGTGTATGTACATACGTAAATATACATTAGTATGAGAATTGTTATTTGACTTTGTGGTATCTGTTGTTTATGTGTTTAAATGGTTCCTGATAGCGATAGCATGTCGGTGTTGCTTATTTTTATTGCTGCCAACAAATATGCTTTTACACGTATTATGGTGTTGTTATTTTTTACGTTATGACAGCTTTTGTATTTATATATTTTTTTTCTTTTGAATATTTTTCCTACGTACGTATGTATGTATGTATGTGTGTACATAAAGTTAAATGTTGGAAGATAAATAAGAATTAGCTGTTGTCGTTGTTGTTGTATCAGTTTCATTCATATTTCTTCGAAAATCTCATGATTTCTTTCCTTGTTTTTTTCGTTCGTTTTATTCTAAAGTTGTTTTTGCCCTCTTCTTCGTTGTATTATTTTTAACATGTTGTTGATATTTTTGTGGCATTTGTAATGTAATGGAATTGTTGACATATTTCAGTTCAAGGTCATTATTAAAAGGGAATAAAAGAATGTTTACGCTTTTTATAGAAAGCAATTGTCTGTCGTTGCAAATAAAGATTTAATATTATGGGCCAGTGAACGGCTCTTATTATAGTCGGTGTATTGTAATTGCAGACAACATTTGTACATTGTCTTAGTTACCATTTCATTTGAAAATTTAAAATTTCACTTGAATTATGAACATTATAAATAAGAAAAGTCTTAACATGATTGTTGAGTATTCAAATTGTTATTGTTATTGTTATGCAATGAAATGTTATGAATTGTTGATAAGTTTCTTGATTATATTTCAAACTTGTAACTAAATGGAGAAGTCATAGAGAAGATGTTGTTTACTTTTGATTAACTTATAGTCATAAAAATTTAAAGGTGTATAAATATTTTAAAAACTCTTAAAATAGAAAATACCTTTGTGAAAACCTTATAACTTACTGCTACCAGAACACTGCTTAAGTACATGTAGTTGTCAAGGGCGAAACTTTTTTTGAAAGGGAAACATTTTCTGAAGAACTTCTTACAACTTTACAAATTTAAGAAGAATTTTAAAAAGGCAAATTTGTAAAACTTTTTTCCATGATCTTTGAATACTTTTACTAACAAGTAAAAGTACAGAAAAAGGTCAATTTTTAAAAGAATTTGTTTATCGGACACTTCTAATAGGAATACTTGTTTTTTTTTTTTTTTTAATGATGCACGTTTTCATATGAAGTTTTTCGAAAGTATTTTTAAAGTGGAGAAACATTTTAGCTGTTTTGTTAGAAGTTTGTTAAAAGCAAGAACTATTTTAGAATTTGTGTGGTATTGAAGGCTTTCAAATATTTTTTTAGGAAGGTTTTTTAATTTTTAATTCCATAATTTTTTAATATTTTTCAAAGTTAAAGTTGTTCTTTTTGCCTTCTCTCAAAGGATCCTTTTTTATTAAAAGTTTCTTTATGTAGGCCACTATTGAGTAGTGATGGAGTTGGGTATCATTCTTACACTACTATTCTCCTGTGCGTTTTGTCAATTTCTGCAGCTGAATTGCAGCAGTTATTTCAAGGTATTGCTTTTTTGCTAATCAAGGGAGCCTTTTTATTTATTAGAGTGGTCGGCAGGGCTGTCAATTTTTGAACTTTAAAACGCGCCAAAATCGAGAGAAAACAAAAAACGCGTATTTCGGAAAAAAGCACAAAATTTCACTGCCGTATTCATAGAAAACAATTGTTATTTATAAAAGGTTTATTAGACAAATTTTCATACAAAATTAAATCAAACCTTCCATAAAGCCAAAAAAAATTTTTATGAATACGGCAGTTAATATTTAATTTTATTGGAAATAATGCCACTATCGCGAACAGCAGCTATACGAGCATGCACTGGTGTTTTCACATCTCCTACAGACCCGGTGTGCTCAAATTTTTGCACGATTTTTCCGATTGTACGCACATTTGGACGGTTAAATTGACCGAAAAAATCACGAAGTTCACGATATGCATTTTGATTTGAACGTCCATTTGCATAATAAGCCTGAATAACTTTAACGCGTTGCTCGATTGTTTATCTTTCCATGGTTCCAATTGAGTTAGTCTGAAATTAAGAAATGTCAAATGAAATGCAGGAAAAAACTTGACGTTTAGGTGTAGTTCATATTCAACATCGGCCCTTAAAATTTAACCACCCTTTATAAGAAATTTATTTTCTAATAAATAGTCTTCTTATAAAAAAACAAACATTTTATTAAATAAGAAATAATAACAAAACATAACAACGTTTCTTTCCTAAAATCTAAAATAAATTTAATTTAGGGCACAAGTCCGTCCATTTTCAATACTCGGTAAAAATTTCGGTAGTGGACTCAAATTGTGTATCTAATGGCACTTTTATTATTATTATTCGCCCTTATTCTGTGCTTCGATTCGAATCGAAATTTTCTCCTTTTGCCAATTTTGGTATTCTGTGTTGCGTTTCTTTTCGATTGTACTCGTATGGATTCTGCATTACGATCGTAACTACGTTTTTGTAATTTGTAACTTTACTAACGGAAAGTTTTTACATTTTTGTTTGTATTAAGAAATGTAATAAATTTATTTTTAATTATTTTTCTGTTGTACTGAAATGTTAAAAATTTTAAATAACACCTGAACTGTACGAAAAGCCGGCGGGTATCTCTATTTCTGCTTTTCAATTCTTGACTGTTTATTGTGGAGCGTGTTATTTTCCTCTTCTAAAAACAATGCCACTGCTATCGATTGCAATTTTTCTTGAAATTAAAATAAATAAACTTAATTTTTTTTTTTTACAATGATGTATGAAAAATTAAAATATCACCTCCGCCACTACAGGTTTCTTCAGACTAGAATAGTTCGGGCACAAACACTGTTTACTTCTATTCTGACCTTTTTATTTCTTTTCGTACTTACATAACTTATATTAACATATATGTTCACACAATATTTAATTTTTTATTATTTATTTAATTTTTCACTGTTTTTTTGCACTAAATTTAAGTTTTTACTAAAAAAGGTTTAAAAAGTTGCTTGTTTTTTCTGTTCCTATTTCACACGTTTCATAGCAAAGCTGCTGCTTTAAACATACTCTTCTCTTCTTCTTTCGATTAAGTTTTTTTTTGCAGAATACCTTTTTTCAATCCGTGCGTTACTGAACGCGGGAACGTAATCGAAACACAGAATAATGGTGAATAAGGGCGCAAAGCCCATCACATTAAACCGCCATCCTATAACTTCTTTGGAATCCGAGCACTAGTTGGGGACTGGTGTTCCACAACTTGTGTGGATGCAACGCAATTCCACCCAGATGGTAAAACCTTTGTCTGCCGAGTGCAGGACAACCACAAAGTTAGGTGTTCAGAGCTTTCACTTTTACTGTTACTCTCTCGCTCTCACTCTCACTGTTACTTTTATAAAATCGACAGAGATTGATCTGTTCAGGTGACATCTCAGGCCATAATAGTCTTTGAAATACGCCGTCATAAGGCTTAAGTCTGCTCTATTCTACGCAGCACAAGCAACTTGTTTGTGATTGACCTATTTGGTATCAGGAAGTGGTTGGCCTGATGCTGGCCGGCACAATCATGTCAGTGAGTCAGTTAGTGATCGAATGCCCTTTCTTCCCCGTTTCTAAGAGTTTTACATCTGCGGCTAATTGTAAGTTCACAGAATGGATCGGGATCTATTAGTGGCAAATTTGACACATTCGTTTTGGCACATAATCCGGCATTTCATTGCTCCGCTTCATGTGCAGGAATCCAGCCCAATACAACGGCGTTAAAGTTCCTGAACTCATTACGAAGGTCCATGCACTCGTTTATCATTTTCGTGGTTATCATGGTCTACTAAAGGGCCCGATGAGCCGTCTGAATAACCGATAGTATATAGAGGTGGCCCCGCTCATGCTCCTAGGGAGCTACTCCCCCATGGATATTCCCATGGCATGAACCTCTGCCTGGAAAACTGTTGATATGACAGGTGAAGAAGCTTCACTATCGTACAAATTTTGATTTTTTACGTTTTTTATTTATAGCAATATTGAAGCGCCTCTGATGTCAAGGAGACGTGTTAAGTTTTGAAGCTTTGTTTTAGCAGCCATTTATAGTAATTATTTTATTTCGCTGGTTCTGCACAATATCAACGACGGAGGACGCTCTGATGTGCCTGAGGATTGGTGTCACCTGCAGCCCGTAAAACCCCTGAAACCTTCCAACAACAACCAACACAAAGACTAACTAAAGCACATCAGAAAAAAATGTGGAATGTTTTTATGACTTTGTCTGAAACTGGGTTCGAACCCAGGACTTTTTGGTTTTGTCAACGTGCAGACTACTTCATTGTTTTAATTAACAATAAAATCATATTGATTCAATATGAAAATCATTTTGTTTTGTTTTTATACAATGATGTGTCAAACTTAATTGTTAATGTTAAATCGACTAGGCCCATATCTGAGTTAAAGTGAAATCTTGTTGTTTGTATATCATTATAAAAAAATGCTGATTTATGCAGCAAAATCGATACCGAAAAATGTTAAATTTACACGACTTTTGATGGTTTTTACAGTGACATTTCTCTATGTGTATTGTCTTTTTTTTGGGACGGTATTTATTTACGAAAATATATAAATAAATTTTTCGTTTGTATTTTCATATGAATTAAATTCCACTTAAAACCATTTTGCGGAAAGATTTGTGTGCGCAAATATTAGTATTTTTTTTTAACTAATACTCTGTTATTCGCTTTAATCCGGCGAATTTCAATGTTTCCTGATTTAAGAGCGTCTATAGTATCGTCATAACATCACTTCATTAAATTTCATATATATACGCGTACAATAGTTATAGTTTCGTTAAATTATAAATAAATGGCCTTTACAGCCAATATGCTTGTAAAATTTTCACTAGTTTTATCGACATCATAAAATATTCCTGCTGTCATCACATATGCAAAGTGACCAGGTCAAAATGGTGGTGACGAAGTGTGCAACTTCCGTTAGTAATTTTTCTCGTGCTACATGCGACTCTGTTGGAATTTTTAATATAACAATTTGAAATTAATGTGTTCGTGTATTTAGCCCACTTTATTGCTTTACATTGGCTCATAATTATTGCTGTCATAAATTTATTGTTCTCAGACAACAAAAACATCTAACCCGATGTACGTGTAACGCATTGAAATGTAAATGGCTTGAGGTTGTTGTTCCAGCAGCGAAGAGAAATGAGCTGATACAACATTTTTTTTTATAAATTCCAGCAAAAATACGACGAAGATAAATTCGTATGCATTTATATGGAAGAATGTATGTGTGTGTGTGTGTGTGGCAGGTATTTTTAATTATGTTTTTACTCATTGTAGATGCTGTGCTACTTGCAAGCTCTTCATAACGCGTATCGAACAGTATGTTAATGTGTGCGTATTTATGGTTTTGTTACACGCATCTACCCAGCCAGCATTTTTTTCTAAATTTACGCCTTTTTGACTCTGCTACGCGATTAAAATGGCAGAATATGCGCTCATAAAACATGCTTTTGTCGTGAGAAAATGGTACCCTACCTGCAACTCGTCTTGATGAGTCATTTATGATTTCTTTTTTTTATTTTTTTGTTCATTTAGAGTCATTTTCAACTCTTTTCTGATTGTTTCTTATTCTGTACATAAAATTAACTGAAATTGGAATTTAAAATAAATGAAACTTTATTTATTAATACTTATTTTTTAACCTTAGTTTTTTTTTAATAACAATTTATATATTATTTTTTAAACCGAACAAATAAAAATAAAAACAAACCTTTAAGCTATATTAATTTTTCTTAAAAAAAAGAAACTATATATTTACTATTTATTGTTATTTATTTATTTATTTTTCATTTTAATTTCACAAAAAATTCATTTAATTTTAAATGGTAAAAAATGTAATGACCCGTAAAACAAATGTCTTTTTCTTTACGCACTTGGTTAAAAATTTAAAATTTTAAATAGACTGATAATCGATAATATACAGCCAAGAGTCATTAAGAAATAAACCAAAATTGCAAATCACATTGACAAACACCAACAGAACGGTACAACATGCTGTTTTGAAGGCTGCTACACCTTCAGCTGCAGTGTTCTTCGTATTTTTTTTTATCCACTACATGTTATCAGTTATCAGTAGCCTTATATGTATATTTATGATTTTCATTAATATAATACGAGAAATTATTCGCCGTTATTTTTCTCTCCTAATGAAGCTGTCAATTTATGATTCTTGATTTTTGCTTTCATCATTAATAGTGCAGACGTATTTTTTTTTGTGTTTTTTTTTTGCTCTACTTCAGCAAAGTTTTTTGGTATGAAACTGCAAGCATTTTGTATGTCTATTCCTTTATTTTGTTTATTTTAACTTACAAATAAACAAGCAACGACTTCCGTAAAAATTAAAGTCTCTTTTTTTTACTGCTATTTTTACTATCAAATAATTGAGACCGAATTCCGTAAAAACAACTGATTTTAACCATGTTTTTTATAGTTCAACAGTTTAGTAAATAAATCAAATATAAACGCACGAATATTTTTCTTTCTTTCACACCAAAAGTTCAAATCTGATTTTGACGTTCAAACAACAAACAGCTGATGTTGCCTTCTTACTATAACTTGAATTATAACAGGTTTTAACTAACAGTTTCTGCAATAAAATTTTATTTATTTTCTCCTCCCACAACTCTTGTTTCATTATGCTCTACTCAATATTTTCTTTTTCTTTTGTACTTATCTGTTGTTTTAAATTTTGTGTAGTGACTTTCTTTTTCAAATTTTCTTTATTTGCCTGGCTCACGATGCCACTCGAATTCGTTCGTTCGCATAACAACAACATTTTAAATTTTGTTTTTGCTTTAAATATTGTTATGCGAAGGAACGAATTCGAGCGACATCGTGAGCCAGGCAGTATATCTTTTATTTCATTGAGCGCCATTTAAATTTACAGCTGTTAAAAATTTTTAAACTTGGTAGCACTGTCTTTAGTATATGAAAATCAAGGTTGTATTGAGTTGTTGATTTAATCAACTTAAAACGCATTTTAAAAAGGTTTTAAGAAAATATTTTTATATGGTAAAACCACGTTTTAATAGTTGGTTTTAACGTAAAAACAATTTTTACTTTAAAAGCAGTCAGTGTGAAAGCACTATGAGTAGCTTGTGGTATCGTAATAGGCCTAAGGTTTTCCCTATGTGGGATGTTCTCCTTCGGGAAGGGTCTGCCACCTACCCAAGCTTTTAAATCATTAGAGTGGATGTTGTTAGAGTCCTTTTTTAAACATATAAGTTTTTGATTCCCAGAAGTACTGAAGGAGACTTATTTAGATGACTTTTAAAAAATTACATTCCAAATGCCAGCTGGGTGGTTCGAGTAGGTATTTGTGATTTCAATTTGAATATTATAATTGAAGCACGCATATGCTTAAATATTCTGAACGAAATGTAATTTACCAAAAATTTCATACGCAGTAATTTCTGCTTGTAAGAATATATAAAGAAGAGCAGCACCAGTGGAGTGCATAGGCACATACACTTGTATGTGTGCAAGCATATGAATATGTATGGATGTGTTCTCAGGCTGAATATTAAAATACAATAGGCTGTATACGACGATGCACATGCATTTCTGCTTTTCCTTGATGCAAGTCTAATAGCCAATTCACACACGGCGCTTTGAGGCAGCGACACGAGTCATGCGACACGAGTTTAATGGCGAGAGGTGAAGAGAAGCTAGAGAGGTATACAAAGAGTCATGAAACAAGAGTTGAGGGGGCAATTTTTTCATTTCTCTGTTGTTGCTTTCTTTACCTCTCATTATTCTCATCATTCATCATTGATAAACAGTATTGCCCAGTTTGAATATATTTTATCGTTTTCAAATTGATGAACGGCAACTCTCAATAAGAAATAACACAACAATAAAAAAATTTTAATAATAATGTACACGAATTTCCAGCACAAGGAATAGTTCAAGTAGTTTTCCTTCATTGTTGAAATATTCTTCAAAACCCTGTATAATAGACATTGGAGAATTTGTAATCAAGTATACACATATATGGCAGCACCGATTAAACATCAAAAAGTCCCCTGATTGTTGCAGCAAAAAGCGCAAGACGTAAATCCATGAGGGCTTACGAAGGGACACCAAAAGAAAATTCAAAGATTGTTGCAGAGAGAGAGGGAGAGATCTTGGACCGAACAGTTATTTCAATTTTCTTTTATTAACTCGTTCTCATTAGTTTAGTTGTTGTTGGTTCCATACAATTTTTTTGTAAATTGACGATCTGTGTGTAAACAATCGCGCAGTTTTAAAGAGAATTGAAGCAACTTGTTTCAAATTAACAAAAAATTAACAAATCTAAAAGCAGACCAAGTCACACTTCACACGCTTCAACTTTTGTTGCTGAACTCTTCAGTTTGCGCGAGAGAGAGAGAGAGAAAAGGTGATTGGATGGGGTTGCCTGGCCGGTTTATACTCCAGAAACTTAATTTTTGAATCACGACTTATTTTTTACTCCCAAACGGGGAGCTGAAAAAATAACACTTTTTAAAATGACGATGGTCTACTATATATACACACATACATACTGTGCATACATACATACTGTATGTATGTACTTTGTGAAATTGAGCAGTAAAAATAAAAATCCACATTTTCTAGTTCAATCTGCGAATGTATTTTATTGCAAGCGCCGTATTCTTCTTCTGCTGCTTCTAAATTTTTATTTATTTTTTCTTATTTCAAAATAATTTTTCCTTTTCATACGGTAAAGAAGAACTTTATCAGCAAAGAAGAAGAATATAAATAAACATAAAATAAAATTCTTAAATCCATGTAAAGTACGTTGAGCTTTGGTTAAACATTTCGAAATTTTGTTTCTGGGTATTTGTTTTCGTAAATATTTTAAGGTTGTTGGAAACAGAGAGGCTGCTTCATTTTCAATAGGAAACGCAAGACAAAAATAGTTGCTTTAGGCTGCTACACAATGTGCAACAGTCATAATGAAATGCTACTTTAGAACAGAATTTTACAATTGGAGAGTTCATTTGTATGCGTGTGTGCGTCTGTGTGTGTGAATGCTAATGTAAAAGTATTTAACAAAGTGTTTGTGCCGATGTCACCTGCGAGATAGGTGATGGGTTCAGCTTTTCATGATGGTTTTATAGCTCCAGGCTTATTTATTTTGCAATACAAGATGATAATCCAAACACTTACGTACCTGGGCTTGTGTGAATTGCCTTCTTTTTACGTTGTTGTCATCTTTGAATAAAGGAAGCACTTCATACAACATCAAATCAAACAAAACACTGAAACTCATACTAGCAAAAGCAAAAAACCAAAAAAAGAAAAACCCCACAGAACTATCAAATCTATAGACATGGGGAAAAGGTGATTGACTAGAGACTTCTGACAATCGAGTGAATATTGTTTTCAGACAAAAGCCACAAGCTGAAGCAAAAAGCAATTTGAAAATATTTTCACTTATCATGCACGTGTGTATGTGTATGCATAAGTGTAGCTCAGCATATACGGAATGTTAATAAACTCGAAAATGTTCACGAATGCGAGTACCAGTATAGGCCATAGACAGGCGAATCCTTTAAGTATTCCGTTGAGCTTTTTTATTCACAATCCCTTGTAATGGCCTGAAAAACAACCCTTTTCATAAATAAATACTATGAGCTTTATATTCACTATATATATACTGGTATTTTTATTTATTATTTTTGTTTTTTTGTAACATTTTTTTTTTTTTTCTTAAAAACAGTCCTCTTGGGCGTTTGCGATGAAATATTTTAAAATAGGAAATGCGAGAAAAATGTCGGTTTACTGACAATAATTCAGTTGCGTAATACAAAAGAAATCGTTTATTCGCAATTCATCATAACAGACATGTAAAACGTTTAACTGAAGCGTGCAGAAAATATTTAAAGTAAAACATCAGAATAAATATTGAAATCAATTAGATAAATTGAAATTAACTCATGGAATTCTAGAAGGTCACAAAAAATAACGGCTTTTGCCGACTGCTCCCGTACAAAATTTGTTTTTTCAGCATACGACTGCAGGCATTAATGCCACAATTCCTGCACCAAACATGGCTAAATGTAGACAAAAGAAATTGGCTAGAGGCCAAGGCACACAGAATCCGTCTTCCGTCATACTTTGACTTTTTCAACTGACAATACATGTTTTCTTATGAGACTTGTCACATTCAGTACGTCTCCGTCAAAGCAAAGTACGAAAGTTGGCCAACTTTTAACTTTTATCGTACGTTGAGTACTTTTAGAGCTATGAACAGCGTTGCCGTTGTAGATTATTTTCAATCAAAATTTCAACCTCATGGTTAAGCGACAGGGAAGGCAAAAAGCCAAATGTGTTAAACAAAAAACAAGAATATTTTCTACAGCAAATCGGAAAGGTTATTTAGAATAAATTAAAGAATTAAATGAAATAATTTTTAGTGAGGTACTCAAAAAAGAAGCAAAAAACAACGGTGCATACAAATTCATACAAGGTGTGGACAAAAAGTGTGACTTTAAAAAATGTCGTCGGCAACGCACATTCGAATAGCGAGTTTGTTGCTGTGTTGGTACACATGTCCCTAATATATGTTTTCTTAAAGAAACTTCTTCACACACTACTTTTTTAAATCCACGTCTTTTAAAATGTTTTTTTTTACCAACTTTTATTAAAGGAACTTTCTCACTGTAATACAGGGTTTTCGGGTAGCAGATTTATATTTTCAGACTTAAATAAAAAACGTAATAATTGACACAAAATTTTCTTAAGAGCATTGAACGATAGAATGGAAATGCGGATTTAATTTTTTAAAAAGTATGTCATCCAGAAGTCTTCCGTCGAGTTGAACACACTGTTCAAAACGGAGCCTTGTGTTCTGCGCCACACCCTGCAGTAAACTTGGTTCAATTCAGCTGATTTTTCGACGAATATTTTCCTTTAAAGCCACAAGAGATTGGAGATTGTCATTATAAACCCTCTCTTTGACGTAGCACCAGAAGAAAAAAAATCCATAGCAGTCAGATCGGGCGACCTCGGTGGCCATGGGATGTCCCCAAAGCGACTGATTAGTTTTTGGGGGAAATTTTCCCGAAGCAAATTCATCGAAGCTCTGGCTGTGTGTGCAGTCGCTGCATCCTGTTGAAACCACGTGTGTGAAGAGTACGATGGATGAGCTCGCAGGTTTGACAAAAAGAATTCCTTAATCATGCTTCGATAATTTTCACCGTTGACATTCTTCGCCTGGCCTCGAGAATTTTCGACAAAAAATGGTCAAATTATCTCATGCGTGGATAAAGCACACCAAACAGTTACCCTGAGGCAATGAAATGGTTTTTGATGTTTTAATCGAGGGTTGCGGGTTCTTGGAGACCACTAGGAGGCAGTTTTGCTTGTTGACGTGGCCGTTTAAGTGAAAATGAGTCTCGTCGCTGCAAAAAATGGGATTTACAGTGCGAAAACGCTCCAACAATGTTTCACAAAAATTTTTGCTTAAATCAATGACACTTTCTTTCAGTTCTTGAACGATTTGAATTTTAAAAGGATGGAACTTCAGATCCTTTTTTAAAATTTCATGAATAATCGCTCTTGAAAGTCACAGTGAGGTTGCTCTTTTCCATATTGAGAGTCGCGGATTTTCACGTAAACCAGTTCAATGTTTTAGATAGTCCTTGAAGATCGACTGGGCCCTGGCAGTGGGACATTCATAGCCGAAGCAGTTGCACCCACGAACGAATTAAATTTATAACTCGGTCCATCACTTATTCGCCGAATACCGAACTTTGAACAAAATTGTCGACGAGCAATTAAGTAGGGATCATTACTCTTACAAAATGTCTCCACAGCGAACGCCTGATGCTCACTCGACTACTGCACCATCGTGACTGACAAATCCGCACAATCGAAAATTCCAACGGCGCCACTGTCCCTCAGCATCGTTTATTACTTTTTGAAATAATCGTATTTAAAAATATAAATTTGCCACCCTGTACAAGTCTTACGAATTTCACAATACTTTGTGAAAGAGAAACGTAATGAGATTTGGTGCGACTGCCAAAAAATCTAAAATCTAAATCTAAAAATCTAATCTAAATCTTGAAATAAAATTAAAAGTATAAGTAGTAAAAACAAACCCGGTTTAGAAGTAAATTACTTTTTTGTTTATTTGTTATTTTCTTTGGTTGCTTTCACAAAAACACATCCTTGACAAATTGAAAAGTATAAGGTTTGAGCAAATTTTTAAGAAATGGTGACAGCCATACGACTGTCAAATTTCCATCCGTATTTTGATCAGATTCATTACATATTGTTTTTACACTATTATACTTTCCCATTTGATTTAAGGTTTTGACATGTCGTATTACTCAGTAGTAAAAAGTATGTAAAAGTGCCTTAAAGAAGCGCAAATTTTATTAAATTATTTGTCACAAAAAGATGAAATCTACTTAAATTTTATTTTTACTTAAATATGATTGAAATTAAAATTAATGTTGTATTTGTTGAAGGTTGTTCAATGAACATTTTCATAGTCAAACATAGAAATAATGGACTATATTAAGCCATTAAAGTTTAATTCAAATGCAGCGGCCATGAATACCACCAAAAAGCTTTTCGTTTGCATTTACAAATAATTCTACTTGTAATTTCCATTTCATATTAAATCAAAATAACCCAGCATTAAATTAGCTAATTATGGGATCATGTAGTTGTTACACCACAAATTATAGGGTTTTCTATTAAGCGCATAAGATTTTCCTCTATTAATAAATCCCAAATTACGCTGTACAACAAATTGAAATTTTGTTTTAATATAACACTGTTCTGCTGAATGGATTCTAGTAGACGGGCCTGAAAAGAGATATACAACAATATCCCGCTTTGCGTCGCTGCCGCTAACCCAAAGTGAATTGGTTACGAATTTCATAATTTTAGCTGGAAAAGAGATTTTTCAATAAAAATACAAATTTTCTACAACAGTTTTTGTTAAAAAAAAAAATTATAAGAATTCATGAGAAAAATGGAAAAAACATAACAAAAATATTAAGATTAAAATTAAAGATAAGAAATTCTTAGTACGAATTAAAATAAATTAAAGGAAAAGTCCATTTGGATGTCTTAATTCATGAAGCCGAAAACCTTCAGATACATATTTGTATTAGACTTTAATGGGGAATCCCCGAAGCAAATCGAAGCCATTGATGCAAATTGAAACAAAAACCATGCAACTTCGAAATCATAAAAGTTATAAAAAGACGCAACTTCGAAACGACGCCAACCGAAAGGACACAAAACGGGGTATTGGTGTAGACCAACTATAAAATTGTGAATCACACCTTAACGTTAAGTTTATTGCCCAACTTAATCTGACATTTCTTTGTTTCAGTGTTTGACAAATTCAACCATAGAGAGACGTTAAGATTGTTGAAGCCGTTTTAACAAATCAAAATGCATTTCGTGCACTTCGTGATTTATTTTTTTTTTATCAACTAAATCGACCAATTGTGTCCATAAACGGAAAAGTTGTGAGCAAATTTCAGCAAACCGGTTCCGTAGAAAATGTGAAAAAAGTGACAAAAAGAGTGGCCGTTTATTGCGATTTATGGGCTGGCGGCGTCATCGGGCCGCTCTTCTTCGAAAATAAGATCGGCCAAGTAGTTACCGCGAATAGTGATCGCTGTCACGTGATGATAACGAACCTGTTATGGCCAGAAATTGAGGATATGGACCTGGACGATATGTTGTTTCTATCAGATTCGCGCCACACTTGCCACACAGCCAATGAAACAATGGCTCTTTTGAGCGAGAAATTCAATGGCCGTGTTATCTTACGTCGTGGCGATGTTCATTGGCCGTCACGATCATGTGATTTGACGCCGTTACTGGACGCTCATACGCCACAGTGAGAGATGCCTGCCCACTGCTGAACAACTATATCGAATCGAATGATTTGAATTATTTTGAATCTCTACAAGCTCTATAGAAATATTTTGGACACACCGAGCGGTACGGCGTCTTTGGGCCGTATAGAAAATGTGACCTCATTTACTATAGCACGCACATCTTTTCGGCTGGGACGAAAACGAAAATTCCTGTAATAAAATTTCATTTAGTAAATTTTAACTATTTTAAACGTTCGTACTTGGTGTAGTTAATGAAGACAAAAACATTAACATTATGACCCCTATGCACCTACAAGCTGCTTGACATTAAATTCCAACTTTCAATTACGTAACTCAAAATATCGTTACCTATAATTTCGCTCCAAAAATCTCGCTTTGACCTACAAAACTAAAAATTACTTATTTCTTTGATGTTTCTAAAGATGCGAATTACGTATTCTATTCACTAATTTCATGAGGACAGCATTCATGGATTTTGTAAAAAGTCGAAGAGAAATAAAGATTTTATTAAATCAAGCGGTAAGTAAGTAGCTGCTAATTAGCTGCAAGGTTTTCCTCTCTCTGGCTGTCTTTTTGCGTTGTTGGTTGTCTTGAAAATTTGAAACGTTGACAAATTCATTTGGACATCGGACTATAAAAAACAGCTCCTTTATTAACTCTCCAGGGATTTTTGGATTTTCGTCTTAAAAATCTTGGTTAATTCTTGCATTTTCTGGCAATTAACTTGACTTTAGTTGAAACGAAGTATAATAAATCTTTATGAAAGCAAATGAATTTCTTGTTTCTATACTAATTAGGTGTGTTGTTGTTATTGTTGTTGTGGTTGTTGTTGTAGTTGTTGTTGTTAGGAATAATGGCAGGCAGACACGAAACGAATTAGAACCTTAGCAAATCAGAACATGAAACCATTAGATTTCAACAAAACTGCCAATAGTTCTACCAACAGGCCAGCAGCCCGCACGTCAGCCAGAGGGCCATCCTGAGTTGTAAGTCATTGAAAAAAACCCCTGAAAAAAAAGAAATTAATTACGAAATTGTACAATAAAATTTGTAGACAAATAAATGCACTTGGAAATACTTGAAAGTAAAATCTGCCATTAAATACATCAAATCTGAAGAAAGAAAATAATTCAAAGTGCCGCCATATTCATTAGAAAACAAATTTAATGTCGACAAAATAATTCAAAGGAACAAGAAGCCGTACAGTAATTTAATTTTTATGGCTTAATAATTACATATATTAAAAAAAAAGTTCTTAAGTTTAAACGGTGATTACTTCAGCATGTCATGTCGTGCAGTAATTTGTTCTCGTAGAATGGCATGCACGGTCATTTGTCAGCAAATCAAATTCAAAATTAAGTGAAACAATTAAATAATGGTTTTGTTATGACAACAACAACAATAACAAAACCATAATAATAATAATAATAATAATATTACACAGCAACCGAGCAATGGTTCGTTTAAATTTACGCCAGAATTGAAATTTCTATGTAAAAACGAGGCAGCTGCCAATTCGAAGAAAAGCAAGGTTTATTTTTCAATTATTTTCCATATTGTTTTTTTTTATTCATTCATTCATTATTTATTAGCATAAAATATATTTTCAATTGACATACATATCGTCATATGATTTCAAAAAAGCCCTTATTTACAAATAATTAGAAATCGAATTTTGATTGATAATGAGCCATAGTATCAAAATACATGTACCTGCAAAATTGTACACGCCTGCAATTAGAAATAATGTTCTTATCACAAAAATTTCAGAACTGCCTAAGTGCCAGAGTAGAAGTTAGTTGGAAATTTGTTGAATGTAACTTAGGGCTTTTGTGAATTAATATGACGATATACCCGTATAAATATATTTTCATAACAATAATAGGTTTGTTCCAGAACTCGCACAAATTTACCCAAAAGCGCTCTAGATGACAATTTTTGTGCAATTTTGAGAGAATAAAATTTTTCATTTCCTATACAAACTTGCACGAACTTTTTCTTTAGGTAAGTTCGGGCTAGAATTAAATTATCAGCTGTTTTTTTTTTATTTATATATGAAACTAAAAAACTAATCAGAAATTTTGTAAAGAAACGGAAAAAAGTTTTTAGTTAAAAATGTATGAAAAAGCAAGAAGGAATAATTTAATTTTAAAATAAAATTTAAGTTGTAAGTACATATATACATCATCAGGTTCCTCGCAAGGAGGAACACCAGTTCGCTTTCATTGGGGGGTGTAATGGTGTGGGGACAAATTTCCTAGTTTGGTATGAGCGAGCTACAGTTTTTGACAGCAAATATGAACGCCAACACTTAAACACTTAAAAACGTTCTTGGAACAGCTTTTCCCCAATTTAAAAATTTATTTGGTAATTTACCATGGCATTTTTAACATGATAATGCCCCTATCCACACTGCTCGGGTGATTAAGTCATGGATTGAGTGCCAAAATGTTAGTTTAATGCAGTGGCCGCCTTACTCACCCGACATCAATATAATAGAAAATGTATGGGGATGGCTCGTTCGTAAAGTCTACGAATCTGGAAAATCAATATGGCAATAAAACGGAATTGATTGACGGTCAGAGATTTTCTTGGATTATATATGAAAATTGTCGCTTCCAAATCGAATGTATGAGATTATTCTCAATAAAGGAGGATCAACCCATTATTAAATTATGTAAAAAGATTTAAACAAGTTCATTGATAAGTTTAGAAATAAGTTCATGCCTCAAATTAAAAAAAAAAAGTAAAATAAGTAGTTGTGCTAACCTGCTGACCAAAATAGAATTGGTATAATTTTTTCTTTTTTTCAAAAAATAATCATAAAAAATTTGTTTGCAATCGCATATCAACATTTTGTGTTTTAGTTAATTGAGGACTTAATAAGGTATAAATAAAAAAATTATAATAATTGTAATGCACTTAGTTTGGTGGAAATTGATCCGAAACCACTTACGTGAGGTGGTGTGCTAACCTGATGACGCGCAGTGTATGTGCATATTTATCACTTTATTTAATAAAAAATGGCTTTTACTTTTTCCAGTTTCATTCACTTTTTGCCAATGATGCAAATGTTTTGCTTTTAAAATATTATGCATTTTAAGCGTCTAAAATCACTAAAACAAATAAGCAACAGTAGTATTTCAACTTGTTCAATTTTGGTGTTTTGCGTTCTAGCAATTTTGGCCAACTTTGTCACATTCAGAGAGTAATTATCTTTTCGCTGTCAAAAGTTTGTGCATTTTTGCTCTGCACCTGGAACAGACCTTATAATTTATCTCTAAATTAAATTGTTTTTAACAAAATACACTACATGTCTTCTTTCATTATTTACATTGTTTCGCAATCTATTATATAAGTAGCTGCAGTCCCTTGTAAAACAGCGAGCATTGCATTGCAGTTGTTCTTGTCCGCTGAGTTCTAAAGTCCTCATTATTGCTGAGGTGGCATGGTTGCGCTTCTCTAGTGTACATTATTTACTCAATTTGCGGTGCCTCTCTAATTTTAATTTTCTGAATGAAGTTTATGGTGTTCAGTTTCAGTCTCTTTCTCATATCCAGCCATTTGAGGGATTTAAGCATAAAATTAATTGACGTGTATCTATTGCATTTTAATACGGTGCGCATTGCCTTATTCTGTAGCTTTTGCATTCTATCAATTTGTTGATTTGTGCAGCATAAATATAGGATTGTGGACCCGAATTCTAAACGAAAAAAGAAATTTTCTACCATATTTCTCTGTAAAGAACGTCAATATGATCCCTGAGATTTAATTGGTTGTCTATTACAAAACCCAAGTATTTCATAAGTTCAACCTTCCCTAAATGCTTCCTCTAAAGATCTGACTGCAACATAGAAATATAAATATTGCTATTTTAGTGCCCCCTAATGTTCGCACACATGTGAATGTCAAACACCAAAAGAAAACGTTTTAAAATATGATTTCGAATTCATGTCGGTGTTATTTTTTTTTTGGATATTTGGAGCAGAATTCTGACAAAAATTTGTAATTACATGACTGCTAAATTTTATTCTGCTACTTTTCTACATAAAAAACTAAAAAAAACTAAAAACAAAATGTAACAAAGTTGAAAGCAGCTAAAAGTATAATTTAAAACCAATTTAATACAGCTGTTTAGTTTTGTGGCTTTCTAGATTGTTTTCTTTTTGGGTCTCCAAGTGATACGAATATTCAGCCACTCAGCCACTCACTCACTCACTCATTATCCCATTGAAAAGTTTTGTATGCGAACAGTATTTTAATAACGAAACCACCACAATGCATGACACGAAACTCTTTACGTGGGCCAAATTAAAAGATTTTCTTTATCAATTTGTACAAAAAGTTTTATAAGAAATAAATTATAAACTGAGAAAAAAATATGGCATAAATAAATATAAATCAGAGATTACCGAATATTTAGGGGAGTAGTGAGAAAAGTTGCTAAGCCATTCAAATATATGACATGGGAATATCTTGGACTTTTATAAACACATTTTGAGCACTGTATTTTTTCGTTAAAGTTACAAGGGGGGGAATTCAAAACGTAGTCATGAAATCATATGTTTCGAATAATAATAACACTAAAATATAACAGCTGTGTGCGATTTAAGAAAACCTCAGTCAGCTGATAAGAAAAAACATTTAGAAATTTTTAATATCAAAAGGAAGCGCAAAAACTAAAATAATTTTAAATTTTAATACAGCAAATAAGGAAGTTACCTGCACATCTTCCAAAAAGGTAAATTTTTAATTAAAATTATGAAATTGTTCTTTTGGTACGCACAATTTTTAAAAGTCAGCTGTTGTTGATGATATGAGCGGAATAGTTTCTTTGACGGCGGTTAGTGGAAAAATGTTTACTGGCAATCAGCTTCGATAAAATTAATAAACAAAATGTTTCCTTTTTTTCTTATTAATTTTATGTTTAAAAAATTTAATTTAAAAATATAAATGTGTGAAGATGGCTAAATAGTTAGCGTTCAGAAAGACCCTTCCTTTTCTTCGTCGGTATTTGAGCAATAAAACGTCACCGTATTAAAAGAATAAATAATGGTCCTTTTAGCTTAAAAATGATGCGTCAAAATTAACATCAGAGACGCCACAACTTTGCTTTATAATTAAACACGCAACTGCGGAGGAGGAAACAAACCAAATTTTTATTCTTTTTTCTTATATCAATAATTATATTAGGCTGTTCTGTTCAAATTTTTGGTGTTGCTTCATGGAGTGTGGGTGGTTTCATTTGGGGTTCTGTCTGATCCCCGAGTTGAATAGCAAGTGGTATCACAATGTGCACAACCTCTGCTCTAAGTTGGACCTTGCACCCTTACCTAAGCTCACCTTATGGCAAAACAATAAACATAGTTCAAGAAGTCTTAAAACAGAAAGTTCATGCTACGCGTTCTGTCCAAAAATGAGAATCAGTTTATTTTTATGTTTCAGTGTAGAGCAGAGAACGCGTAAACGTGTCAAGTAGGTATACTTTCTAATTTGGATGCTTTAAAAGCATTATGCAATTAGATCATCTACATCTGATATGTAATTTTTTGTGTTAAACAAAATTTCAAATGCAAAGGAAAAAAAATTCACCTTCATTTTCTAAGGTGTTCACACTGTTGAATTTAAACAAATTTTAGGTGTTTTGGTGCTAAACTTCTTAAATTTTATACATTGAGTTGTTTTCAAAAAACGTAAAGTGAAACATGTTCAGCTCCAAAACACGTTCGAAAACAAATAAAATGCAGGGTTGATTTTGTTTCAAAGGCTGTGTTCATGCATATTTTGTTTTGGGCTTTCACTGAACGTAGCTTTTAATGGCAGCACGTCATAAATTTAATTTTATTTGTTTTCTGTTGTAAGTGAACAATAAATTCCTCTTCTGCGGTTAATAAAAAAAGAAAAAAAACTTATGGACTGGTAATCGAAATTTGGGCATTTCCTTATTTCTTTACTTTTTCAATAAACCATCAATATTTATTGCCGCGTCGTTTATGTTTTCCAAATGACATACCGATAATTTACTGATTTAATATTTTTCCATATTTTTTTTAATTTTTTTCAACTCACAAGTTAATTTTTATTTGATTTTTGTATCAGCTGTTTAAGCAGCCAGCAATACGTCAAGTATATTACAATAATTTTAGTGTGAACATATTTAACTTAAACAGTGTGAACGGGCGATTACTTTCCATTTTTGTAAAATATATTTTTATGTTATTGACAGCTGTTCTAAAGAAAAAACTTGACGCATAAAAAGACGCATAAAGTATGACGAGGGCATAAAAAGCGTCAACGAGTAAAACGCGTGCTATGAACTCTCAGTTTTATTATTTTATGATGTTCTTTTTTGAAGCACCGCAAGAGTTTTTTTTTTACTATTATAAAGTACTACGCCATTCTCACAATATGACTTAATAGTCCGAGTTTATAAAGGAAAACATTTGGAAGAAAAACATCGGGAATTCTCTTTTGTTTCTTCATTCGCAGTCACACAGACGAAAATTTTGCCGTCGACATTCCATTATTATTATTATTAATATTGTTCCATTGTAAGTGTTTTTGTAAGCAACGAAAATGAGAACAAAGCGTATCGCCGAGTACCTAATACAAAAACGATACCCTCTTCTCCACCCGTAAAGTACCTACAAACCTTCCAACCTTTAAAATGTTTCCTCATCTTAACTCTGACACAGCACACGACTTGTATTTCCCAAATAATTAAATTACTGCAAAAAGACCTTGTTATGAAACTGGGTCCTAGCAGCATATTCAAATAGAATTTACACTTCATATTTTAAAGAATAAAATGTATAAAATGATTTTCGAAATTAAACTTATTGCTGAACTAACCTCTCATATATTATTCTATTGCACAGAGAGGGCAACTACAACTTATAAAATGAACAAATAGAAAAATAAGTTGGAATAGAAATAATAAAATATGAATGGTATTCATAGAATGCCACAGACAAAACATATGCCTCTCAAACCCTCTGTAAGAAATACATTCAACACACAAACATACATACAAATACACATACATAAACACATATCTACTTTTCCTACAATAACATGATAAGAATTTAATATATTCGTCCTGAATGGAAAACAAATTTCTTTACTTTTTTTTATTGTTGTACCGCACAATAAAACAAAACCTGATCAGGGAAGAGACGAACCGAGAACTAGAGGGACGAGAACAAATAAATGGCAGAAAATGGCGAAGTTGTGAGGGAAAAAAATATAAATTTTTAATTCTGTCAAAAAGGCTTTAAATATGGGTGATGTTTCTCAACTTGACAGTGAAATGGATGGGCGCTCGAAGTGTTACCAACTTCAGTAGCAACCAAACAGATAATGACAGCACCCTTATTTTTTTCTTGACAGTGTGTCAGGCTGTGTGTGTCTAATAAGCAATTGAAAACCTTGAACGCAAAGGAATTGTTAGTAGTTTGTGTGGATAAGCGGAACAAAGAAATTTACGTGTCAACAAAATATTCGTGTATGGGATCTTTACACTTTACAATGATATCGGTTGTAGTTAAAACATGCTACATAGGCTGGACTTATGACAGCAACTTTACTAGAAATTGTGGAAAAGGTAAAGACGCAGTGTACTGCCTCCTTAACCTTCAGATACATATTGGTTAGGCTGAAAACAGGCGACAATTACGTCGTCCCAATTGCATAGGGAATTACACTTATGCCCAAAGCAATCATCTTGTGATTTCTACCGAGGTTTCGGGGACATACATAAATATATATTTATAAGGACACATATAAAAAGTGAACTGCAGTTACTCAAAGGTTAGATTGTGGGCTGGTGGAAGGAAAACAAAAAGTGACAGCCCAATTCATTATGGTGTCATTGTGATACACTGATGCATTCCGTTGTTCTATGGGATGTGTTCTGATGAAATCAGGGAACTTGTTCCCGAAACCCGATCATTCACGCGCACGACGCGTTCATCATTAAGATTGCATCCATTTGTGGTCAACTTGGCAGCGAACCGCACTACGCATTACAGGGAGAGCTCATTTTTCGGCCGAACATCGCGTATGTGGAACAAACTCCCTGCCGAGGTCTTTCCTGTCACGTATGACGTAGATATTCATGTCCATTACAATTTAGAATAATCCTAAAGGGACCGTATCAATGATAATAATAAATAGAGCCTTTCAATGATTAAATAATCCTTTATCTACGTACTACCTTTAAGAAAAGTCTCCTACAACTTTTAAACATTTGACTTCAATTTGTTATTTAACATGTGCCCATAAATATGTAAATATATATTTAATCTACAAGTAAAATATTTTAATCATCACGCAAATACACATGTGTATCAGCCGTGTGTTTATTTAATTTAATCACAGTTAAAGTCCTTTAAGGCAACAATTTTAAATAGATTTATTTATTGGCATGAGATCTACGCAAAGTGGCTTTTGTATTTATTGTATGTGTTTATTTGTGAAAGCACACACAAGTGTAAATATATATTCAATTGAATTTATACGTAACTGTGAAAATTCTATAATTTTAGCTTTGGCAATTATTGTGTGCAAGTTGTTTGAGGTCCTTCGAACCGAATTACGTTTGTAGTATTGAGCACTTTATGCTGTAAATATTTGGCTCTGGATATTCGAAAATTTATAATTATAAAAGTTACAACTAGTTTTATAGAAAAATCACGAAATTCACGAAAAAGCGCCATTTTCGGAATTTACTCAGAGCAGAGTCGTTTCGGCAGGACCTAATTCCATAAATAATAGTGTGATTTAAGGTTTGGGACTACATACCCGTATATTTTAACATGATAAATTAAAATAGACTCAAAAAATGTCTTGTCAAAAAATGTTTTTTTTTTTATTGTTAACTATAAATGGCTTTATATTTATGGTCCTACGAACCGTAGTGTTATAGTAGAAATGATAATGAGGTAATTTGCTATGTCTGTCAGCTACCCAAAAGGAATCTTGCTGTGAACTTCGTTGTCATTCCGGTCATGTTAATTATACTATAATTAGAACATTACAGAAACAACTCACATTTTATGTCGATTTCGATTCACGAAAAGTATAGAGCATTTTTCACTTTAATTTTTAAAAATATTCGCACTTTATTGTGTTCTTTATAAATGCTGTAGAATGGCCTTATAGCGGAACAATAAAATGCAGATATTTTTAATGAATAAAGCAAAATGCTAAGCACTTCTGGTTGGAAAAAAAACACCATTAGTCTCTAAGAAAAAAGACATGAAAAAAATTGTTAATGCATGGGTTCCATTGCAAATGAACGGGTCCTGAACTGCTGAAGAACGCATGAATTTAACACAGGGGTGTCACATTTAACAAAACAACTCGTCATTGAAATGAGTGTTTAGAACCAATGACTGTGACATGATTTGCTTACATTTTAGCATCGGTTTATGAGTTTCTGCAACACATTTACAAATTTAAATTATAATTATAACGGCGAAGTTGTTCATATGAATTAATCGGCACAGTTGGATGTGTTTTCCAAGAGTTTTAAAGTGATAATCTTGTTAAAATTTAAAAGCATTAAAAATGAATTCAGATAAGAAAGTGCTTAGGAAGTCATGCAAATATCAATTCATAGTGAAAACATTCACTGTTTTTTTTTGGGTATGTAAACATACACAAATTTTGAAATAACGAACTCCAATTAGGCGAAAAAAGTGGTACAGCTCTGCTATCAGCATCACCAGTAAAATGCTTTCGCCTTAAGAAAAAGTATAATTTTTGCAAAAGATATATGAGGGCGAGAGAGGGAGAGAAGTGTATGTTCTGACACGTTTATTTATTTCGCTGTTCATAACAAATATCAAAAAATAGAAATATTCTATTATTATACAATTAGTGTGCTGACTACATACACAGCACATTATTGTATTGTTTACGTCACTGTTTCATTTTAAAAAGTAATTATTATGGTAAATTTTACTAGTATTAAAAATAATTGGTAGATTCTAAATGTCCTTTTTTAGTAAGTCATATTGTCATAATGTCTTAATATTTTAAAATAGTTTACACAAATTGTGGTTGCGCTTCAAACAAAAAAGTCACAAAATAATAACACTTTTCGAGCTATGTTTACTGTTTTGTCATAATATAACTGCAGAAATATGAGTCGTACTCTGAAACCCTTCAGTCGAGACGGCGATAATATTTACAAGCTGCCGATACTTATAAATGATATACGAATAAATTTTTTTTTTAAATTGTTATCATTTTTATACTTTTGCATTAATATAATTTTTTTTTAAATTAATTAAAAGTCAGAAAGAAAAAATCACAACATCTAAAAATTAACAAGTGAACAAATCTTGTTTGTGGAACTTATATGACTGGCAGCATTTAACGTTTATCCACTAGCCGCCGCCCAAAAAATTTGTCACCTCATATCACTGGCAACAGCTATTTTCGATTATATTGGTTTCAACCATTTTGTGTCCCAAAATAACATTTTATAATTTTTATTACAAAAGGAATTATTACAACGCTTAGAAGAAATATATATATAATTCGAAATGCAATACAATATTAAACATATTTCAGACATCAAATATTTACTCTGTCTGACCGTACCTTTGGTCATACATATTCGAACACCTAAAGCCTTTTAAGGGTTAAACCCACAATCAAAACTTCTAATTTACCCACAATAGTTGTGGCATAGAAAATGTTCCATAGTGTTGTTGTCGTTGCTGTTGCAGTGTCCATATGAGTACTGTGAAGAAAAATGCATTGATCTGTCTAGAACAACAGCAATCTACAATTGGCAATTTTAAAAGTAGTTGAAAACTATTTAAAAGCTTGTCAAGAACAAAAATTTAGTATACAATGCATTTCTCTGTGTATTATTAAGAATTTTACAATTAAAAATAACAAAAGTAACATTTGAAATTCTATGTATTTTGTTAAGAGAGGAAATTGCAGCAGAAAAGTATATTCTGTTAATTATTTTCTTGTTTACTTCTCTTATGAACAGATTGAAAATGAAAGACAGAACAAGTAAATAAATTTTTTCTAATTTTCACATTTAAAATTAATAAATCTGGCTTCCGAAATTTTAACAACATCAAAATGAGTTTATTTAAAAAGAGGTACTTAAAACAGTACCTTTAATAAAATAATATTTAAAAAAAAGGAAAGTAGTTAAAAATCATAATTTGAAATGGCATCATTTAGCAAAGTACCTTTTTAAAAAACAGCTTTTAAAAATGTGCATGTTTAAAGAGCACCATGAAAAAAGTATATTTTAACAGAGTACTTTTTAAGAAAACAGATACCTAAAAAGCACCTTTAAAAAGAATAGTACCTTTGGTAAAAGTACCTTTTGAAAAAGTACCGGTTAAAAAGTACCTTTTGTAAAACGTCTTTTAAAATATCACCTATTTAAAAGTACCTGCATTTAAAAAAGTACCTTTGGAAAAAGTACCGGTGAAAAGGCACCTTTAAAAAAGCACCTTTAAAAAAGCACCTTTAAAAAGTGATAAACCCCCTTTAATGCCCAGAGTATGAGCATTATCAATCAGTAGGTTGCAGGTTCGATTCCCGCCTGGACGATTGTGCAGACAAGTTATATGAGTTTCGCAGATTGTGTGTTGTTTACAAATGAAATGAAACGGAATGAGTAACTTTTAAAAAGTACCTTTTAAAACAGTACTTTTTTAAAAGTAACTTTTCAAAAGGTACCTTTTATAAAATAATCTTTACCTTGGACAAATGTGTTGTAAAAAGTACCCGTTGGAAAGGAACGCCTTTTCCAGCTTGATTTTACCAACGATCTCTTCTCTACAACGTCGCTTTCTGAATAGTTGTGCTGTAATGCATTGCATACGCAGGGGAGTGCTGTGCACTGGTCGAAGAAAAAACATAAATAAGTTGAAACGAAATTTTTAAGTATTTGGTGCCTACACTTATATCGTCAAATATTTGCCCAATCGAACCATACCTTTAGACTTTGAAAAGGTACATAGCACTTTTAATTTTATATATTAAAGATTTTATATAATAAAGTGCAAAGTTCTATATATATATATGTATGTATATATATTTTTTTTCTGAAGTGATAAATAGTGACGATATGTCACGTTAAAGTTCTTGTGCGTACGTACGTTTTCTTGTACTTGAAAATATTCCCTGTTGAAATGTTATTCATGACGGTTATAAACAAATACATACACTTGAAACTGGCTTTATTTCTATATTTTTGTCTGCCATATGTGCTGCTTCATTGTTCCCAATATTGAACTACAAACGAAGCAAACAACTTAAAACTAATTTTTTGTTATTTGTCAAAAATGCATTCGAGATATATTCCTAATGAAATTTGAAATTTATTGTTTTTGTTATTGTTAAGTCAAGTAGATATTTCTTCCTGTATAAAAAACTAAAGAATTTCACGTAATTTTCCACATATTGTTGAAGAATTTGTTTTTTTTTTTTTTGTTCGAAATAATTGTGCAGAGCTCCACGCGTTTCCTGTTTTTTTTGTGTTTTCTTTTATTCCTTTGATTCTTAAAAAAAAAAGGAAACAAATTCTTATTTTACCGTCACGCAAATATAATGACAAGTGACTTCATTAGAATTTTCAACAATTTCGCACCTTTTCTTGCACCGATGAGGTTGGAATTTGTATTGTCGCTTATTGTTAAATCATTTTGTGTGATTTTTTGCTATTGTTTTAATACTTTATTAAATATTTTACAAATTTATTCTTCATGTACGATGGATGACATTTGTATGGCGTCTTTGAATATTTGAATTTTTTTTCAACTAAATTTTGAGCCAGAAGAAAAACTTTAACATATTTTAAGCGAACTTTTAAAAAAAATTTGCTACAGATGCCGTGAAAGTGTGTATCGTGTATCTTGTAATCAGTACACGTTTTGTTTATTTGCTCGAGAACACCTAGTGTACGTTGTAACAATGTCTTTTGCATTTGAAACGTTAAAATAGAAACTAGAAGAAGACAATTATTAGCAAAATAAGTATACAGACTAACAAGTAGTTTCTTTTCTTAATTATTATTTGCGTTAATTTCCCTTTATATTGTTTGCTAATAATTTTATTTGTTTTATTTGTTTGTTTCAATATTCCTCTTGGTCATAATAGGCATTCACATCGTTTCGATAGCACGGAGGCCAAAACAACTTCTCAAAAACAGATGAAATAAAAGTCTAAATTTGTATATTAACAGCTTAGTTTACAGTATTGTATTTTAATACAACCGATACAATGATATAACGAACTTGTGAATTCGACATACATATGTGTATGTGAGTACTTAAAATGATATACAGGGCGGGCCAACAGTCACGCCTGCGTTTAAAAATTTAATAACTTTTTTGTTTATTATTATTTTTTATTGTTTTATTATTATGTTTTATTTAGATTTTATTCATCGAACTGCAAAATTTAACGACCGAGCAACGAACCAAAGTGGTAGAATTTTACTTTTCCCATGGGTATTCAATTTCACTGACGCAACGAGCATATCGAAATTATCGTGATGAAGCACATTTTCATCTTAATGGATATATAAATAAATAAAATATGCAATTTTGGGGTACTGCAAACCCCAGAGTTGTTCACCAGCGCCAATTGCACTCGCTCAAGCATACGGTACGGTGTGGAGTGACATCAGAAAGATTTATAGAGCCCTACTTCTTCGAGAAAGACGTTGGTAATGCAGTGACGGTGAATGGGGACAGGTATCGTACTATGATTAATAATTTAGTACGCCTTGTTTCAGCCAACAAGTGGTTCCAGCAGGATGGAGCAACTGCACACACGGCCCGTGCTGCAATTAATCTTTTAAATGAACTTTTTGAAGACCGAATTATCTCAAGAAATTCAGAATTCTATTGGCCAGCACGTTCACCAGACTTAACTGCCCCTGATTATTTTCTATGGGATTCTCTCAAAGAACGAGTGTATGTTAACAAGCCCCAACCTATAGAGCAGCTAAAGCACAACATTGAAGCTGAGATCAGGGCAATAGAGGCTGAAACTTTGCGTGCAGTTATGCAAAACGCCTGTTTAAGAGCCCAATTGTGCATCGATGAAAACGGTGTTCATCTCTTTGATATTATTTTTCATAATTAAAATTTAGATCGTACAATGCTAATATTATTTTAAAAAAACAAAGAAAATAAAAAATAATAATAAACAAAAAAGTTATTCAATTTTTAAACGCAGGCGTGACTTTTGGCCCTTCCTGCACAATGCAGAAATATTGTTGGAATGCAATATTTTTTACTATCATCTGGTAAATAATTTCATGGTATTTATTTTTAAATAAGATTTCCGCCGCGTCTGTCTAATTTTTGACTACTTTTTCCAATGAATCTGGCAGTATGGCGTCAATGGTGGTTTGAGTATTGCCTTTCAATACTTCAAGAGTTGCTGGCAAACCAATGACTTCATAAGAAGTAATCCAGAGGCGTTAAATCGCATGAAAGACGGGGAGGCAGTGAACAGGACCACTTCTACAAATAATGTTGTGACCCATTTTAATATATTTCTTATCTTGCATCAGCACCCAGGATCAGTACTGCCGATACATTGTGCTGGAACTAGAAACAAATTTTGCAATAAATCGATTGTGAAGCACGCTGTATGGCAAGTTGTGCCGTCTTTGCCGCACGCTAAGCATCTGTACAAAAAATGAGAAATTCTTATGGCCACAAAAGACGTGAGGAAATTTCATATTGGTTGGCAAATATTTAATTTTGGTGAAAAATGAAATTGATAATCGTCGAGCAAAAAATTTATTTAATTTTTAATTAAATTTTAACAAATCAACTTTTGTAGTTAAATATTGATTATCTTCCATTATGGTATTAACCTTTTACGAAATATGGCGCTCTGGACCATAAGATACGCAAAACTTGTAAACAGCGTATTGGGATTGTTTACAATTTGCAGAGCTTCGAAAAAAATAAATAAATTACAGGTAACCCTTCTGCACGGGTTTTTCCCACACGGTTTCACTTTACGAAATGTGTTCTGCGGCCGCACAGGAGTACGGTGCTTCTGAAACTCAAAAATATATTTTTTTACATAATTTCATATTTTGTGCAAAAAAAAAAAAATATTACAAGCTGTGATTGTGCGATTTCGCGTTTATTTACTTACAAACTGTTCGTAAATGCATCATTGCGCTGCATAATATGTGCATTTTTTTCGCAAGCAATGCCAACTCTGCAGATGTTAAATCTTCGTAACGGCAACATTGCAAAATACTTTTCGCAAATAAACACAAAATTCTAATCAGAAAATAAATAATGCATTCCATATTTTCCATAAATTGCACAAACTAAATAAAAGACACTTCAGATGAGAGAGAGAGATTTAACAGCTGACAGCCTTGCCAGACCGGTGCTTTTTCGAGTACCGTAACGTAACTGTTTTGGAAAGTAATCAGCGCGTTGTAGCGGGGTTAGCTGTATTAAATTTTATTCATTCTCTTTCTTTAGGAAAAACTAAAGCAGCATTAACCCAAAACATAATGAATTGTTATTTAAATTTCCTCTTCTTTTAATCTATAAATTCTTCAGCGTTTTAAGGGATTAAAAATATGTACAAGCAGACAATGTGTTGATGCGAATGAAGTTCTGTTTCTGTTTGCTGTGAATCAAGAAATTTTAATCATGAATATTTACAAAAAGTAAATTCCATTAACAAGTGTAAATAATATTATAGAAGGAATATCAAATATTTTAAAAGACAGTCTGGTTTTTGTCTTTTTATTATGAACTAAAAGCCTTGTCTTTCTATCGAAGTAATAACTGAACTTCTTTAGCAAGAAGAAAAATGCGAAATCAATTTGAAACCATAATGCTTTTAACAATAAATATCATTATGAATATAAACAATTAAGCACTTTCATTGTTGTAGTAGTTGTGCTCCTTCATCCTTTTGTCTTTTCAGTAATTAACAAGATACTTGTATCTGTGTGTGTGTGTGTGTGTGTGGATGTGTGCGTGTATTCGCAAGACCATTCAAGCAAAACGGCATTCAAAAACTTGAAAGAAGAAGACGAAGAAGAAATTAAGAACAATGAGAAAAACAAGCAAACGAACCATATTGTCAATGTGTATATTTTAAAAGACATTTCAATAATTTAGAGGAGATGTATCGTATACGAGAGAATCATTGAGAATTTAATTAAATAACGAGGAGCACTCAATATTAATATAGGATTTCTTAATTATGATTGAAGTTATGATATGAATAACCTATTGGTAGGTGAGGCGTTATTGTGTAAATAATTTAAAGAATAAGGATTTGCAAAACTTGTGTAATGGCCATCATATTGTACAAAAATTCTCAGCATAAAATATCACTTTAAAACCTTTGTTGCATTCACTAGCTCGTTGTGTCATTGTATTGATTGTATTAAAATACACTAGGACATCATTGTGATTGAGTGATTTTAATGTGAAAATTAATTTCACTTCTACACTTTTATTTCATCTGTTTCTGAGAATAATAATAATGTGAATGCCAATTATTGAGAAGAAGTTATTAAAAATGGATTGCAACTGTCTCTCAATTTCCGCCTTTCAATTCTTTACTCTGCATTCTGGAGCAAGTTATTCTCCTGTTCCATCAACAACGTCGCTGATATCGATTTCATTCTTTCTTGAAATTAAAATAATAAATTTTCAAACAAATATTATAACAAAAACTTCGTGACATGTTTCAAAAATATTTTTATATTTCAAACAATTATACTTTCCTATTATTCCTGATGATGTTATACAAATTATAATAATACAAATTAAAATAAAAAAAGACCTCAAGCTTAATAAATATATTTCAAAAAATAAAATAAATAAACTTTATTTTTCTTCTACAATTATGTATAAAAAATTTAAATATCACCTCCGCCACTGCATGTTACATCAGACTTGCATAGTTTGGGCACAAATATTGTTAAGTTAACTTTTATTGTGCCTTTTTTATATCTTTCCGTACTTAACTTATGTTAATATATGATGTTATAGTTCCCACAATATTTAATTTTTAATTACTTATTTTATTTATCACTGTTTTTTTGTAATGTGTATGTACGATGAGAATTGTCTTCCCCACCGGCAACTAAATAGAGAAATATAATACTTAAAATTGTTGTCTATATGCCACTGAAAAATGTTATTTGGGCAGTGATAAGTATATTGCCAAAGGAATTATGACCGTGAACTTAATTGAAAGACGAGATGATATGTTTCGCTCTTTATTGTTACTATGCCAATGATTTCTTTGTACAAAATTCATTTACTTAACCCTAAGACAATATTATTTACAAGGGCCACCACTGTTGTTGTTGTAATGCACCAATTAAATTACTGCAATTTATATGCATACATGTATCTACATATGAATTCATTTATACATGGCATAAAAAATAACGCAACAATAAACATACAAAAAAATGCATTGCATTCTTTTCAGCAACAACAAAATACTTTAAGTTAACTAAGAAACAACTATTAATTTTTAACTGTTAATTGACATGGTAGGTAACAGTGGTTTCGATGTGTCAAATTGATTGTCGATATTATGCGGCGACCTAGCAGTGTATTAAAAATTACTTATTTTTTCCTGTTCCTATTTCACACGTTTCATAGCAAAGCTGCTGGTTTAAACATACCTCTCTCTTCTTCTTTTTCTTTCGATTAGGTTTTTTTGCCGAATAGCTTTTTTCGATCCGTGCGTAACTGAATGCGGAAACGTAATCGAAACGCAGAATAGGGTTGAATATTTTTGGAATTAATATAACGTATACATTTTGCTGTCTGTGATAGTAACCAGTTTTGGGTTTTTTTTTTTTTTTTGCAAAAATCTTCTAAACATCAAAAAAACAATATTTTCTTCTTATTAAAAATCTTCTGTTTTTGTGATTTTATTGATACGTATTAAATTTAGTAGAACAATGAAAGGTTTGTTTTAATATAAAATAAAATAGCATAGAATATGTACTTCATACGAGTACATACATTTGTGCAATTATGCTCAGCTTTTTTCATTATGTCCCTGACGCTTAAAATACCACACAATGTTGTATAGTAATATATTTTGGCCTGACTGTATTTTCTTTAGTATACAATTTTATATATTTTGCTTTAATTGCGTTTTCTCCTGAATTTGCTTTTTGTTTTGTTGTTATTGATAATGCTTTGTGAAAAAATTCTTTTCGCGTTAACTGTTGCTATTGGACACGAGCATGTACAAGGTGGGCCAAAAGAAATCACCCTATAGGAAGATGCTCTTATTTTTGCAAATGGCGGCCAATGTCACATCTGTTTTGACATTTGTGAATTAGACAGATGTAGAATACAAGTGAACAAGCGCATAACCTACGCCCAAGCCATCCTCAAACTCGAGGACGAAGTGGACGTTAATGAGCGATAAGGCTCATTTCCACCTCAGCGGCTACGTGAACAAGCAAAACTATCGCTTCTGGGGCACCGAAAATCCACGAGTGATGCACGAGGAGCCGTTACACCCGCTCAAAGTGACTGCATGGTACGCTGTTCACGCTGGGGGAGTCATCGGACCATTTTTTTTTCGAGGACGCCGCTGGTCAAACGACAACAGTGGACGGTGCGCGCTATAAGGCCATGTTAACCGAGTTTTTTCTGCCGCAATTGAACGAATTAGGACTGGAGGACATGTGGTTCCAACAGGACGGAGCAACGGCACACACTGTGCGAGTCACAACCGATATTCTGAAGGCGGCGTTCCCTGGTCGCGTCATCTCTCGTTTTGGCGATTTGCACTGGCCCGCAAGATCGCCCGATTTAACCGTTCCAGACTTTTTTGTGGGGTTTTTTGAAGTCCCGTGCTTACGTGAACAAGCCCGAGACCCTGGAAGCCCTCAAGGACAACATTCGACACGAGTGCGAGAATCTGTCGCCCGAAGTTCTTCCCGAAGTGATGAAAAATGCCATAAAACGAGCCTGTATAGCAATCATTTATGACGGCGTCCATTTGGCCGATATCATCTTCTCGACTCGACCAATAAAATTCTAAAGGTTCAGATAAACATAATCAAAAAACAGAATCAAAGTTTTTCATTTAGAAAAAAAATGAGAGCCAAACAACATCGCATGACTTCTTTTGGCCCACCTTGTATATTTGTATGAACATTTTTTGGGACTCATTTCATTTTTTCCTTGGGACTTATTTTACGCCGCCCTTTATTCACGTCATCAGTACTCTTTGTATTAGCAGAGAGGCAGTTGTAAAGTCATTAATATCATCTATTTAACCTGACAAAATTTATGAATTAAATACGAGAATTACTCATTATAGTCGTATATTAACAATTGCACAAAACTTGTTGTTTTTGTTGTTTTAGTAGGCGCGTATTCCCTAAAAATCAAGATTTGTTTTTAATTTTTTTTTAAACAACAAAAACTCTACGAAGCTCTTATAGCTTGTCTGCAGAAAAACCCAGGGTTTAGGCGGGAATCGAACCCGCACCACCATATTGATAAGACTAATGCTCAGGCATACTAGACTACGAATGCACACATTTTATTTGAGAACTAAATTAGTTTTCTAATCGTTTTCTAAAAAACGGCAGATATTTTGTCTTTAGCTGAAAATTTGAAAATCACAAAATTATATGCAGGTAACAACTTCTTTGTGGTTACAAGTTACTTTGACCAAATGTGATTTGCAGAACATAGCTGATACACAATAATACTTGACGACACAAATAATGATTTAATGCATCGCTGTGCTTGTCGTTACTATTCTTTGCAGCAGTTACTGCAATTTTTATTGAAAGAAGGCGATAACAAAGATGTTAATCATTCTTACGGAAATGCAACTTGGCAGCTTATCAAATTCTTAGATATTCTGTAAACACTTATCCGTGCTTTCACTTTAATCATAATCCAAAAACGACACCCTCTTATCAATATTCGTATTAGAAAATAAAAAGCGCAAAGGAAAGAAACGAAAGAAGAATGTACTACTTAATCATTATTAACATTTTTATGGCACTTCAATAAATAAACCACTCAAGCTTTGCCAACTTATTATTACCAATTCATGAAGAAAAGAAAATTAACAAAAAAAAAAAAAAAAAAAAAGAAGAAAAAGAAAAGAAGACTCGTATCAAGTGAAAATTACTAATGGCACTTGTAAATTTATATACAACTAACTACACATGTAGTTATATATGTATGTGTACACGAAACGAAATATGAATATGTATGTATATGCATATACTTATGTACATATAAAAAAACATATGTATATGGATCTACATATGTATTTTTGTGGTAGTAATAGGAAAACAAATTCTATGGATACTGTGTTAAAAGAAGGGAATTAAACGCATTTCCGTTTATTTTTTTTGTCTTTTTAATGTTGGCCATGTTTTATGAACTCTCTACATGCTGATTGACATGATGACATGAACTGGCAGAGTAAATTAAATTGTAATTTTAGCTGATAATATTAAAGCGAAGTGAGGAATAAGCAAAGCATGAAAATTCTAATTACTAATTTTGCTACAAATCCCATATGCACTCGCAGAAATCTTTTGTACTTTTGAGCACAGGTTTTCTGTTCTGCCAGTAAAATGTTGTTTAACATATTTTCTCTTTTGGAACCGTCAAATAAATAGTTTAAGGCACAAAAAGAAATTGTAATGTACAAGTAAAGTTAATGGAACGTTTAATACGTAATTTAAATTTCTAAAAACAGATTCCCAAACTATTGGCTAAAATTATCTAAGCGAGTGATATCCTTTTCAACTGTCAAAAGAAGCATTCAAATCACTCGGCTGTTTTTTTTATATTCGACTAGCACTCAGGAGATGACTCCTACACATGCGTTGCATTGTGCTGGAACTAGAGGAAAGGAATAGGTGGTGAGAGGAGGTGAAGCTTCACGATCTAACAACACTGCTTTTTTGCACGTTATTTGTTTTTACAGCAGGGTTGTAGCGTCTCTGAGGTCAAGAAGACGTATTAAATTTTTGAAGCTTCGTTTTTAGTAGCAATTTTTAGTAGTTATTTTACTTCGCCGGTGCTACGGAATACCGACGAAGTAGGGCGTTCGGATGTGCCTGTGGATTGGATACAGCTGAAGCCGTTTACTGTCCAGTGACCTGTGACTATGCCTTCGCCACTGAAAATTTGCGACAACAACTGACACAAAGACACACAAATGCACATCAGAAAAAATGCGAGATGTTTTTATGAGTCTGAAACAGGGGTTGAACCAAGGAAATATTTTTCGTTTTGTAGTCAACGTGCAGACTACCTCACAGAGATACTTCACACCATTAGATGCACTTACAGTCTACATATATCACACATATCGCAGCGAAAATGGCATACAAATCTACACCTATATTGAAGCTCACGGAACGTGTACAATAAAAACGCAAGGGACGTACGGGTCACTGAACAATGCCGGCTTCAGCTGATAGCAATCCACAATCACATCAGAACGCCCTCCTTTATCGGTATTGTGTAGCACCGGCGAAGTAAAATAATAATAATAATGGCTACTAAACCGAAGCTTCAGCACTGCTATAAACAAAGAACGTGCAAAATCAGAAGAACTGTAAAATAATTAATTAAACTTCAGTTCCTGTCATTTCTCTAACTATTCCTTTCCTAACTTTCATCTCCTGAGTGCTGGTCCCAAATAAAAAAAAAAGTATTACACACTGAATAACCATCACAAAATGCTATTTATTTATTTCATACCTATTTGAGTGAACTCTTTCCCGAACTTGCAAATTTTTATGTACTTCTGATTCTGATCCCATAGTACCAGTAGGGCCAGTTAGCCACTGGTGAGACCTGGAAAGCAACAGAAGGTTTTTTTCTAACTATTTGAATTTGAAGTAATTCTGGGTAACTGGGTACTCCGTGCGTGGTAGCTAACGCCCGTACACTGTTTAAAGGAACACGCCCTGAGGAGTTTCCATTTGTGATCGATTTGCTAGCGAGTCGTTCTGCGTATTACAAAGGAAATTCGGTTTTTAACCGTACCGTTCGTGTGTGGAATAAAATCTCTGCGGACTTCATTTCTGTCAACTGTTATGTTGGAAAGACTAAACAATACTCTGGCTATTCCCCTTGACAAAACCTATTTTCCTAGTTGCGGTGCAACACCTTACGTCAGCTGTTTGCGAGAACGATAGTGAGGAATGAGTTTTTCATTTATTGCCTAAAACCACGGCTTTTTGCTGGATCATGCTCAGCACCCTCGCAGCTTCCAACTTTCCAGACCTTAGCAGTATGGCAGGCATAATACCTACTAGAGTCATCCAGAGTTCTGAATATAACCGTTCATTTCGAGCAGAGGTGCTCACTATTACAGTCCAGGCCATAGTTACTTTCCTTTTTTATTTCTATTTTTTAAGCTTCATGAGTTTGTGGTGTTCAAACGGCGCTATTTACCCTCCGCTGTAGGTAACAATGCAAACCAACCAACCAGCCGAGTTCCGATGTTATGCACAGCATAGGTAGGGCAAAACCTCAAATCACTGGTTCAAGAAAAGGATCATAGTACGGGTTAAAAATTAATCGCTTCACCATGAGATGATGAAGTATCACTTTGTTATTAGAGTCATTCTAATAATGCTATTGAACTGGCAGTAACAAATGTAGTGCCAACTGTAAAAAGTTAGGGAACTTCTGACGCCCATAAAGTATGCATAATTATGACGTATCATTAGCCAAATGTTATTTAGTGGTTGAGTACATTTGAAAACATGAATTTCGTATAGTGGGTTGGTTTGGGCTGGTGTTCCAATCATGCATCACTATTGAGCGAGACGTGAATGAATATTTATGCATGAATATTATGAATATTATGTGCATGAATATTTATGAGTTCATATGCTGTCTTTTAATTTGTGTATGCACCCTACAATCATACTCAGCTTACTTTTAATAAACATTAAGTTAAACAAGTGGTAACAGGCGACGTGTTTAAAGCACTAATCAGCAATGTTTTGCTCTAAGTGGTTACTTATCATCACACAGATGCCGCGTAGACCGTGGATGTTTCTGGAGACAAGGTGCGTTGTTCAAAAAAAAGCAACTGGATGATGCCTAATTTTTCTTTAAACTTTTCAAATATAAACAAGTTACAAAAAACTGGCAAAATAAGATAAAAATTATTAATAAAATGACAACAAAATTAATATTCCGTCAGAGCTAAAAAATTCGTAAAAAACAAATAAATTTAATGCAGAGATTCAATCTGCTTTAACTCTGGGGAACTTTTGTATGACTTTGTAGTTGACTTATTGTCAGTTCATAAAAGTTAATTAAAGTGTGACAATTTTCTACTCGACCACTAACTTCCTTATAGATCCCTTACGATACGTATCTGTTATGTCTACATACATACATACATATGTACATATATACAGAATGGTGCAAAAGTAATGACGTAATTTTAATTGGCTGCCATTTTTACAGGTGGCGGCATATGCCACTGTGCGTTGACATTTCTGATACACACAGAGAAAAAAGAAGTTAAAAACGGAAAAAACAAAGTTGATTTTATATTTTTCGCTGGTGATTTCGCTTCATACGATTTTCATGTTAGTTTAACACGATTTTATAATGCGGATAGGAACTAGCTAACTCCTCCTAAATCAATTTCAATGTATTTTCTTTATTCAATAAATAAATTTGAGCATAACAATACCTAAAATTATTATATTTTAGTAAATAATAATAATAATAAATTGAAACAACTTTAATTGCTGCTGATGTAATATGTGTAAAATAGTGGAAGAAGTCAGGAAATAATAATTTTTGTATTAACAAAACTTAAAAAAAAAATTAATTATTTAATTTCAATATTTCGCTACCAAATAGGTAGTAACGTCGTCAGTAGATAATAATTTGTATTAACAAAAATTAAAAAAAAAATTTTTTTTTCTAATTATTTATTTACAATATTTCGCTACTAAAAAAAAATTTTTATTATTGGTAGCGAAATATTGAAAACAAATAATTTTTTTTTTCTTAATTTTTTTAATACAAATTATTATTTCAGGACTATGCTACCTATTTGGTAGCGAAATACTGAAAATAAATAATTAAAAAAAATTTTCATAAAAAAAACCATCGCTCAAAAAAGAAATATAATTTAAAAATTTAATAAAGGTCACATAAAAATAGAAGTGAGGCTAATATTATAACTTAGTCTGAAACTGTGGTCGAAGCCAGGACTTTTTGGTTGGGTTTAAATATTAATTGTTTTAAAATTACAATTGTAGTCAAGTAATGTTCGTCAGTAGACATTCAATCGAATTCTTGAAAAAGCTAAGAAATCTCACGTGTTTATATAAAAACTCTCAAAAAGGCTTTGAGAATTCCAGTATACAAACAGAAAAAAACTTTTTTAAATATCATTTAAGTTTGATTTAAAATTTTGATGAGCTAACATTGCTTCATATTAATTTTATTTATTTATCAATGTTAATTTTACACTAGTTTAGTTTGATTTAGTAAACTGCAACGTTGCTTGTAATACCTGGAATTGAATTTTAAGTATTTAACATTGTGTAGCATTATTTTCATTAAAAAAATATTGAGTCAATTTGTTTTAAATTTGTTTATGAGAATATCATAAAGTATGTAATAATAAATTTGACATATATTTTTTAAGGGAAAAAGCACAATTGTAAAATTAGAATCATGTTTTAAAGTAATTTTGAAATTCTTCGCTTCGACTCAATGTGAAATTTAAATAAAGTCATTATTTTTGCAGAAATTTAACAAGATTTTAAGCAACATTTAGTGATGTTAATTTCACATTGGAATTTTCTTCTCTGTGTATAGAGAATTCATTGTCAAAAGGCCATGGACCGACATTTGGTGGCAACTAATACAAATTAAGACATTACTTTTGCGCGACACTGTATATATACATATGTATGTGAAAAATATGTGTATGTGTTTGTACAAGTTTGTGCAATGTCAGTTGAGTACGTGTGGCAAAATGAGATAAATTATCTTGTATTTTGTAAATATTTCCTGTTAGAGGCTACAAAGTGCACTGGGCGTAAATGAGGATATAAATGAGCTTAATTAAATACTTAGAGATTGTGTGTGATACCAGCAAACAAATTATTATATTTTTCACTTTGTTTTTATTTCAATGTAACGTACATATGAGTGTATTCGATTTTTATTATAATGTTTGAGTCTATTGTAAAATATTTTGAGTATTTAATAGCAGATACTGCAAAAAATAAAATTTCTGTTGGCAGTTTTATTGGGTTTCTTACAGAGATGCTGTTATGTAGTTGTACAAAACGAAATATTCCTGGAGGATTTAATGCTGTAGCATCTGCCTGAAGAGTTTTTCCAGCTAAAAATTGTTATTTTTCCTTTTTTTTTATACAATTGAACTTTTGGTGTTTGTTTATTTCCCACTATCTTGTCAGAACTCATAACAAATAAAAGCCAAGCATTGTAGCTTATGGTAGTTAGTACTGTTACACGAATTACATTCGTTCAATAATCAGATAGATTAAAATGAAAATTAATTGTAATTTTAATTTTCAAATAAAATGGCCTGATTAAACAGCGATAGTCTCTTATATAAAGATAATTAATTAATGACTGTATAATATCTATGAAATCTTTTTGGGTATTTAAAAATTAATTAAGGAAAGTAAGTGGAATTAATTACTCGTATTTTATAATTGAAGAGTAAAAATTTCACAAATGATTTACCATCAATTGGCTAATAAGTTGACTGAAATTACTGCAAAACATATAACAATGGTTTACGTTCTTAATCTTCTGGCAAATTTTTTTTTCTTTCATATTTTTGTTAATTTTTTCATTACAGTTACGAAAAACTTGTATAGATTTCAAATAGAAATTTGTAATACAATAACCTTCAACTAAGCACGTACTTGTTGCGTTTGATGTAAATAATGCTTTATTTTTTTGCAGTGGTATTTTTTTATTGTTGTTGTTGGTGTTGGCTGTTTATAAATTCTGGAAACTGATAAATAACCTTCAACTAGTAAAATGAACCCACCATTTCCGTTTGAATGTTGAGGTGAATATTTGAGGAGAAAAAGCAACATTGGCATTTGATATGAAATATTTAAGTAGGTGGCTGTTAAAATAAATAAATAAATTCATTAAATTCAACAACAACAAAAATATGAACTACAAGGCTATTTGGCTCATTTGCTGGAGTTGAATATTCAATGCCTTAGACCAGTCATACTCAACCTTTTTTATATGGGCCACAAAGAATGTAACAAATTTCATAAAATGCTTTAGTTACAGCGGAGTTTTGTGAAAGTGCCACGGACATAACAATTTGTTGTTTTTGCAATAATATTTTTAAAGAAGGAGAGGTGAAAGTTTCGTTGAAGTATTTGTGTTTTATAATAAAATGGCGAGAAATATTATATTTCTTTAATATAATACTTTCACGGCATATTAAACAAGTTGCTGCACGTGAAAATCTGCGACTTTCAATACGGAAAAGAGCAGTATCACTGGGACTTCCAAGAAGGACCTGTATGACATACTCTTTAAAAAATAATATCCGCATTTCCATTCTATCGTTCAATGCTCTTAATAAAACTTTATGTCAATTATTACGTTTTTTATTTAAATTTGAAAATATAAATCTGCTACCAGATACCCTGTATAATACTAAAATATTTAAGGGGCGCAGTTTGAGTATGCCTGCCATTATTAAAGTATATTTTCTGTTCTTTTTTCTATTCGAACGGAGTGCATTCCTTGGCTTGAATAGTAATTTTTCTTATGGGAAAACAATATCCGTTAATTTTGAAATAAAGAAAAAACTCTAGGCTTTTATTTCTTTTTGTTTTCAAGATGTAATAATGTTTTCACACCAAAAGTTCAAACCTGATTTTAACGTTAAAATCACAAACAGCTGATTTTCCGTTCTCACTATCAGTTTAATTAAGTCAGTTTTTAACGCAATGTTTGTGTAATAAAATTTTATTTATTTGGCTTTGTCACAAGAAGCATCTTCATTATGCTCTCCCCAAGCGCTTTCTTTTCTTTTGCACTTTTTTATTGTTGTTGCTGCCACGTCCATTGTTTTAAATTATTGTTGTGATTTTATATATAAATTTGTCCTTTATTTTTTTTTTATTTCATTCGGCTTCATTTTAATTCTCAGCTGTTTTAAATTTTTTAACTTGGTAGCACTGCCTTTAGTACATGAAAATTAAGATGATTAAATCTACATACATATACATATGTATAAAAAAGAAAACTGCTTTTTATAAAAATAAATACCTTTGATTTTTAAATTAAAAGTTTTATAAAAAAGAAAAATAAATTAAGACAGAATTGACTTTGTTGTAATAATTGGTGACCCCGATTTCTTCACGCATTTAACAGATTTAAAAACCATAGTTAAACAATGCCAATAACACGATCACAGGAATTAGCAAAAGACTCTGTTACGACAATGTCATCTGTTTCGCTCCGTATTCCCAGATGTTGGAAAGAAAATCCAACAATTTTGTTTGACCAGTTAGAGGCACAATTTGAAAATCATAACATAACGAATGAAAAATCAAAATATTTTTCCTTTTTGCCTGATTACCAAAATTCACTCATGCTTTTAAAAGAAAATGTAACACTCAAAATAATAGCTACGAGGTTTTTGTTTTGTGAACAGTAATTGACCGATTTGCTTTGAATGGCTGACAGAAAAATTATTTAATGCTGCAAGTGAAATTGTAATTTTATGATGGTTATTTTTTTTTACGTTGAGTTCACACCATTCTGTTATAAGTGAAAGTAGAAGACCGAATTATTTCTTGCTAGAGATGTGGCAGGGAGTGGTATTTTTTTTTGTTAATGTCACTTGTAAGCACTAATATTCATACATCACTAAGGCATTAATATAGAGATCAAAATTACTCATGATCACACATGCTCTGCAAAAAGAAATATTTCGTATTATTTCAGTTCACAACAAAATATATAGAAATCTTTAATTGAAATTTATATACTTGCTTTGTTTTGATAGAAAAAAAATAAACACACATATCCAGGTTTGAATATAAATGCATAAAGGATGCACAATCTTTTATGTTGGTACATTTGTTATGTCAGAAAATTGTTTACTCAATTCATACTTAATAGACTTTTATTTTAATTTTTATTTTATGTGTAGTGCAATACGTAGGAAACCTTACGTCATCATACCAGATGTTGACAGATGTGATCAACATTATCGTGGGTACCTGCGTATAGCGCCCAACTCCACGGCGCTCTCTACACTGGGTAAATTAAGACGTTCACCACCGCTCACATGGGCACATAGAAAGACAACTTGTGATTTAAACATACACAGGTTGCAATCCATAATCATAGTTATTTTTAGGCTAAAATATATACCTTTTTAAGGCTTTAAACCCAGGGGGAAAGCCATGAAAACTTGGGCCACTAAGCTCAAGCGAGCTCAGTGGTGGTACATCAGTTATTAAAAATCGTACTTTGCATAAGCTATTTGGGCATCCGGTTTCCCGTGGAACCAGACTGCACAAGGGCTGCGGTTAAGTATCCAAAGACCGTAAAACAATCCAAGTCAGATCTCTCGTGTGATCTCGAAGAGTCGCCTCCTCTGTCATCTTTAAGTTCTAGAAAAACTCAAGGCGATGAATCACCTTCCCCATTAATACTTGAGCGGACCATAATTTCGTACGAAATTATCCTAAGACTATACGTACATCTTTATAAAAAAGTTAAAGAACAATAGAGAAAGTTCTTCAACTAGTTAGCTAGGTACCGTGGGAATGCTAAATTTCCCGTAGGTTGTGAACAAGTCCACAATCCCCTTGCGGGAACCAGATGTAGACAGTTTCCATAGGTGCTATAATTATCTTAGAAGTTTTTAATGCTGAAAGAGCATTTGCTCTGCTATCTGTTTCTTGTTGCCAGGAGCTGAAAAAAAAACTGTTTAATCGGCTTTTTAAAAAGGCTAGAAAAAGCTAAATCGTTCTTTTTGGCAAAATTTATAAAAATAGCTAAAAAAAAGCCATGAAGCTAAAACGTAAATTTCGAGGCTATAACATAAAAGAAGGCTAAATCTAGTCTCGAAAGGCTAAACTGGTATCACTGGTTACTATTGTATTTTTCCGATATTTTAATTTCTTCATTAGATATTTTAAACCTTAAAACCCAAGAAAACTTCAAATTTTTTTTACAGTGTATATACACATAAGAGAGGAGCAAATGTCTGCATTTATTTCAGTTTTCATATGCTGTAATTTACTAACACTCAAGCAATCATGTGATGATTTTAAAATTCAATTACTTTCACGAGCACATCGCGATAACGTCACGTCATTTGCACATCTCCAATTTTACAACGTTTTTCCACACTTCGCTCTTTAATGTTCGAAGGAAGAAAAAAATACGATTTCAGAAGAGTGCACGAAAGTTTTTTTTTCAATTTTTGCTAACACCCTGTATGCGATACTTTGTCTACTTTTGCTTTGTAAGTATTTTTTAATGCTGCAACATGTGCAGAAGTTCTATGTTGATGACATTCGACATCAATGGAGTGGAAATGGAGAAAATATAAAAACAAATATGAAATAAATGACTTCTTAATGCAACTCTCTTGCACACGTTGTTTAATTCTCCCCGGGCCAAGGAAAACGGTTTAAATGTTATTTATTTCATTAAAGAAAAATTTTAAATAAAAGTTATGAAAAAATACAGAGATCTGCACATGTACACATTACTGAATATATTGTGTTCATCAGTTCTTTCGAAACATATAATGCTTGTTGTATCTAGTCCACAGATATCTCTAGTGAGTGAGTCGGTATTTAATAACGAGCTGTTATAAATATTACACTTAATGTCGGAGTGCCCTTTAAAGTTCAGCCATATTTTCGGGAACTGTGAACTGATTTCAGATTTATTTTTCTTCTAACAAAAGACATTCATAAATGTAATTTTTTCATTCATTTCTTGCCTCACTATTTCCTTTAATTATATAATTTTATATATATAAAATATGACGTTTACTAACATCATAAGAAACAACAAAGCTGGGAACCTTTGTTAATAGTATGTGCACAGTAACGATTATTCTCGTATGTATTTTCCTAAGCTCTGACGGTTTAAATAGATGATATTAAGGGCTTTAGAGCTACCTCCCTATTGACTGAAAGAGTACTGATGTCGTGTATAGTGGCATATAAAATACGTATTATACTCAACTGGTGTTGGAGATTAACTGTTCTTTTTTCCTTATTCTAATCAAGAATGTAATTTTTAATGTATGTAATATTGTGATAAATTCACTGTGAACTTGAACCCGACCAAAATGTTCATGCCTTTAATTTTATTTTAAATAATATTAAAAGAATTTTTTCTTATAATTTTAAATTGGCAACATTGTTTTCCATTACAGTCCATGCAATAGTTATCATTTGGCTGGCGCTTAGTTATGTTCGATTTTAAAGAAGTAAAATTTAGAAAATAAATTTTCAAAAGTTTTGAATCTGGGCACTAAAATTTAATGAATTTCATAAAAACTTCAATAATTTAAATGATTTGATCGGAAACCAAAGCAAAAACTTTTTTATAAACCATAAAATTTATGTATGTTCTCGATGAATTCCCCAAATTCCAATACCGGTTGCAATAAATTTAATTTGTTTTTAAGCATAAATGTTTCGTGCCATACAATCAAAATTTGTGTCTGTATAAAATATTTACGATTTTTTATTGGTTGGACCCCATAAAATTAGAAAATGAAATAAAAATTTTTATGATATTTTTGTAGTAAATAAGATAGTGTTTTTTTTATGACGCAGCGGGAAAGCTTGTCAGCAGTACAATACTTAAAATTCAGTCAATATACTTTCCATCAAATTGTTTCGGTTATATTTCAGAAAATATTTCACAAGAGACAAATCAAGCATCTTTTATTGAAATATTTTGGCATTTTTAATTTATAAACGACTGACTACTTTTTCTTCTTTTTCTTTTTCCTTACTTGTCAGTAAGTTGAAATATGCTTGAATGTGTGCATGTGCGTATGTGTGTATCTCCTCTTCAATGTTTTCATTATCCTTCTTCTGAAGGCATTGCCAAGAATGTCAAAGTTCCTATACTCTTCTCAATAAATTCAGTAGATATCAGCAATTCAATTAGTTTGTAAACTTCAGTTTGAATTTTTGGAGTTTTAATGTACTACTTTTAACTTTTTACTTTTTTTTTAAAAAGTACATTTAAAAACATACTTTCAAAAAAGTTCCTTTTAGAAAAAGTCTTATAAAAAAATCACTTTTATCAAAATTTACAAAAGGTACTTTTTTTTTAACAAATTACTTTTCGTGAATTAGTTATTAAAAGAGTAGGTTAGGTAAGCAAACAGCCAAATCCAAAAAGGGTCCTTCTGGGTACCATTGTGTTATGTGAGCGGGATCAGTCCTCATCCCATCCGATTGGTCTCAAACCATCGCGAGTCCCGGATAAACAAAGGGGAAGGGGAAACCTATCGCAGACGCCCGCCTAACGGCGAGGGCGGGACAGTGACACAGCAAATGGGCAACCGTCTCCTCCTGCACAGCATTTCAGCCTCTACATTCATTATACGGTAGACCCATTCTCCTGGCGTGCTGACCAATGTGACAATGGCCCGTAAAAAGAGTAACTTTTTCTTAAAAAAAAGTATCTTTTAACAAGTATATCTCAAAAAAGTACCTTGTAAAAAATTCGGTTTTTTCTACGTGTGCTCACCTACGTATACAATGGAATGAAACTAGTTGGAAAGGGTTAGTGTATAGAAGAGACAGGTGGTGAAGAGAATAGAAGTCTAGAGAATTTAATTCTAGCACAACTCTGTAGTTGCGTGTTTTTGAAAATTTATAAAGCAGAGTTGCTGTGGCTCAGGTATTATGCTGATGCATTTGTTTTCACGTTGAAGATAAGTCATTTTATTTATTATTTTTGGCACAATAGATCGTCTTGGTCACACTATCTTTCCCAAAACATTTAATTTATTCAGAAAAATATTTACTAAAAGAAAATACATTGAAATTGATTTAGGAAGAATTACCTAGTTCTAATGCGCATTTCACTGTTGGTAATGCAGATCTTGAGCGAACCTCTTTACCCAAAAGTTTTCTTAGAGCTACTAAAGATATTATTAAACCTTCTTAGAAATAAATGAAAACTTTAAGCAATATCAGAGCTGAAACAAGACCTACATACCTAATCAACCTGTTTTCTCATTTTCCTTACTTTGCTATAATTAAATAGGCTGACTTTTATTTCAACTCTAAATGTAGTAATAATTTAATATTTTACTTCGCCGATGTTTTATTGCTCTAATAGCGACGTAGGAGTGCAGACACAGCTGCACTTTTTCTTCGGTCCAATCGGGGATTCGAAACGCGAGTTTTCAGGTTGCAGAGTCAACAAGCTAACTAATCAGGCAATAACAACCATTATAAAAAAGTACCTTTTCAAAAAGTATTAAAAAGTTCGTTTTGAGACATGTGTCTTTTTAAAAAGCATATCGTTTCCTTTAAAAAACGCATTTTAAAAAAGTACGTTGTGAAAAAAGTACCTTAAAAAAAATTTTTTTTTTTAAATACCTTCTAAATAGTTTGTAAAGAACATTTAAAAAATCTTTGGAAAAAAGTAGCTCTTAAGAAATCACTCTTTAAGACAGTACCTATTAAAAAAGTTCATTCAATAAAACCAAAAAAGTACCTTTTGAATAAACAACCTTTTAAGAAAGGATTTTTTAAGATGACACTTTTAGAAAAGTAACTTTCTGTACTTTTTAGAAAAGTACTTTTTACAAAAATAATTTTTTTCTTTCTTTTTTTTTGGTAAATATCAATATCAAAAATTCTTTTTGAAAAAGTCACTTTTGCAAAATTACTTTTTAAAAGCATATTTTTTTTGATGGCGGTTAAAGTCCTACAAATTTCTCTTCATTTCCCAAATTAATTGAAATTCTTTTTCTTCATCTGCCATTTACATAAAGGGTATTTAAAATTCGACAAAAATGCTACAATAGTGGACTGGCTTGTATGCTGCTACTTCTGCATGCGTTTGTGTGTGTGTGTGTGTATATACAAATATAATTTTGTTCGATTTGCACCTGTGTTTACCACCTGGTCATTATATCTGTCGAAAAGTCGTTAAGCTGTTCATCTAGAAAAAGACTGAAGGCGTAAAATAACAATAATGGAAAAAAGGGAAAAAAATTAAAAGAAGAAGTAGAGGCAGTAAAATCTAACAATAGGCTGCATTGTGCTACTTTTATGAATAGGAATTTTTGTTCAAAAGAAAACAGTGGTTTTAACTAAAATAAAAGCATGTCAATTATATATGCTTTGCATTTGCTATTTTTTCTTCTCTATGAATCAGCAGTTTATTCCCATAATCTTTAACAGAACTATTGTTACTAATAAATTGATGAGCTCTAGGACCTCTCTTACCATACCAAGTACATTTTGCATGCCATTGGTTCTAATTATAGACATTCCCTAGATTCTCCCATTCACCAAACAGTACCAACTTTGGCAGCACAATTTCAACAAATTAAATTAATGAGTCGCCCACTGTACCATGTAGCGCAGTGTATAAATTAAAATTCTTATGAAAATAGAAAAGTTTACAGGTATAAAGATAAATTCACTTGATATATGAAGTTAAATAGTTTTCATCTTTAACAAAAAAAAGAAAAAAAGAAAAAAACCTTTGTACATTCTGTTAAAGTAAAGGACAGCAAAAGGATGTGAAGAACTAAAGAAACATTTTCCTGCCTTAAATAGTTAACAAAAGGAAGAGGAAAATTCTCAAGTATCCGAATGTACAGGAAAATGTTCAACGATAAATATATAATGGAATTTCTAGCCTCGATGTAATTTAGTTTATTTTGATATTTATTTTCATTCAATCTGAAATACCAAGCACAAGATAATACTCGTTTTAATAACGTTAACAACACTGGTCGGTATATGCCGTGGTGTCAGGCTTTAAACTTTCATATTTTTTTAGTTAATTTTGTTTCTCTTTTTTCACTATCACTTCCTCAAGATTTAAGTAACAAAGTGTCAAAAAGCCAAATGACCTCACAAAAGGCATGAAGCGAAATCAAATAGTGCGGTGTCAGTGCTTGATATGGAGTTCACACTGCTAAAGTTAGACATGTATAAGTAAGTTTCTAAAGAGCATGCTACACGATCAATGTTCAGCTTCAATATTTGTCATTGTGTGCGAAAAATAGTCACACATATACGCTCTGTGTAATATTGACGAATATGAAAATGCTTTTGATATTCATCACAATATTGAAGCAGTTTGACGCAGTGTGGCATCGTTATTGTCAATATTCATTTTATTTCTGGTAACTTTAAGTGCACATCGTAGTTGTGACGCATTACAAATAGAGTGAAAAATTTTTGTAATCGAATTAATTGAAGTATATCGCTCATTAATTGGTTTTTGGGAAATACCTTTTTCAGTATTCTGCTGTTAGGGGCTTTCCCCGTGCTTCCCACCAACTATACATATATGGCTATACCATAAAAAAATTTAGCCTTCACAATCGTTTCAGCTGATAACAATCCACAGCACATCAGAACGTCCTCCTTCGTCGGTATTATGAAGCATCGGCGAAGTAAAATAATTATTCAAAAACGGCTACTAAAGCACAGCTTCAAACTTGAATACGTCTTCTTGACATCAGTGTAGCTTTCCTCCGTCTATCCCATCATTACCTGTGATCTTTTTCATTATCCCTTTCCTAGTAGTACACAGAAGAACTAATAATAAAATTTTTCCCAATTAAGTCTAACCTCAGAAAATTTTTTTTTTCTTAAGTAATAATTTAATTGAATCCACGTTTATTTTCAATATTTTTCATTGATTTTCGTTTTCTCTCAAGAAAGTGCGCTCAAAATGCCCAAATTTAAAATTTTTTTTAATTCACACTGTTAAATGCTTCTGGTTTTTTCGTGATAGGTTGAAATCTAATTATTATTTTAATTGAATCTTCGTTTTTTTTAATTGAATCTCCATTTTACTTTTTTCTGTGTAGGTAATCATTGCCTGAGTGTTACTTCTCTTAAAAAAAATTACCCATTTGTCAGCGTATTGCGATACTTTTCTCTAATATAAGATGAGAGGGAGTAGCAGTTACTTTTAAGCAACTAAAACTCTACAACGGTAAAGCAATTTCAATGATACTATTTGATAGATTTAGAAGTCAACTATAAAATGGGTCCACCCCATGGAGCCCTAGATGCATTTGCGACAGTAATATTATTTATTAAATGAAGATCAGATGTAGAATTTATTTTTGCCATGATGTTATAGTGTTTTCACACCAAAACTTAAAACCACAAACAGCTGATTTTGCTTTCTCACTATAAGTTGAATTAAATTTAGTATACTTATCATCATTTATTTTCTACTCCCATAACTCGATGAAAGGATTTTCAATGTGCGCTACCCAATAGATTCTTTTTCTTTTCTATTTTTTTATTGCTGCTGTTGTTGCTGCTGCCTCTATTGTTTGAAGTTAATGCCGTGTCAGATACAACTTTGTTGTTTTGCGTAACGTTTTTAACTTTGATAGAGAAGTGTAAAGCAGAAGGAGTGTGGCACAATAAAAACTATGACAACACTCGCTCAATGTTTGTTTACCCAAAAAAAAAAAAAAAAAAATTGGTTGATAATTTAAAGTAAAAGTCAATAATGTTATTTGACGATATATTTCACAATGTTCTTCTGTTTTAAAAGAAAAATAATAGAAAGTAAGATACGAGTAAAGAAAATTATTTAAGGTACTTGTCAAAGCACACCAAAAGATGAGAGTTGCCGAATTTTTCGCTTCAAGCTGCGTTAAAAGTGCTTTATATGGCATGTTTCGTATAAGTATGTACATTTTACATTAGATGTTCTGTAACGCGACTTGAAGCAAAAGTTTCATCTGACATGGCGTTTGTTGTAGTGACTATGTTTATAAATTTTTCTTTTAATTTTTTCTATTTCATTGAGCGTCATTTAAATTGCCAGCTGTTTTAAATTTTTTAACTTGGTAGCGCTGCCTTTAGTACCTGAAAATCAAGGTTGTATTCATTAATTCAACTTAAAACCATTTGAAAAAAGTTTTTAAGGTGGTTTCAACACTGCAGTCACATGTTAAAAATTTTCTTTCAAATTTTTTTACACATACTGGTTCTCAAAATTCATGTGTGTGTATTGATATCTGTGATGTAGGCTACACGCATGTTTTGAGCAATTTAAAAGCAAATTCTCATCAGCTGTTTTCTTGAACATAATTTGAAACAAAACTTGCTCAGAGAATTCTCATCAAATTTTAAAACTAATTAGGGTATTTGTAAAAAAGTGAGGGAATTTAAAAATTTGAGAGGCAAAATTTGATCGGTTAACATGACATGATTTTTAAATGGTAAAACCAGGTTTTAATAGTTGGTTTAATGTAAAACCAAACTTTGCTTTTAAACCAGTCAGTGTGAAAACAATATAAGTCAGGTCTCGGCTACTCTCAGCGACCGCTTCTGACGCCAAATTAAAAAATCACTCCATTGTATTTGTAAATCTAAGGAAATGCTTCGCACAGTGTATTACATTTTTTTTTTGCTGCTTCCGAAAATCGAAAATATTTTTTTTTGCATTTAATCTAATTTCAGTCAACATTAAACCAATAAAGAAAATATAAATATGCTGTAGGATAAGACGAGAACGCATAATTTTAAATATACCTTCAAGCACCATTTTTATTAGTATTGCCAATAGGCATAGCCAATAGTTTTGCTATTGTCGTTATTTACTTTAGACCCACTACAATGCCGTGAATCTGATTCGAAGTTTCCAAAAAAAATAAAAAATATTACAATTCTTCTTTGCATATTTTTTCCCCTACAAATGAAATAATAATTAATATAAGCAGCTTTAAGTATTAAAAGATAAATGGGAATGAGGAAATGCACAGGCTGAATAGTGCAGTACACAAATAAACAAATCCGAAACGGAAATGTCTTGCTTCAGGTGTTTTCTGCACAGTGGTATTGCATACGAAAATAAACTTTCTTTTTCTTTTTTTGTAAATTATGTATAATTATGACAAACTTTTCTCTTAGTGAAAGCAATTGTTCGACTTTTAAATTCGTATTAAAATCATTTATACTCTACAGCAGGCCAGTCAGTCAGACGTGTGTAATACACATCAATTCTTCGAATTTTATGCGACCTGTCATTATCATTTAGATACCAAGTGCTATCAATGAGATTTTAAATTATTGATTTCGCACACGCCTCAGGGACTGACGGCGGCACACACGTTCTCATAACAAATTCATATCAGTTGCGAAAATGGAATTTCAAATTTAATATACCAAAAATACAATGTAAAGCCTTTGATACACATGTATCAAAGGATTTATACATGTTGACGAGAAATGGACATTTAAGAAGTCAATTTGAAAGCAAATAATTTTTTTTTATTCAAGACTCACTTGTGTGGAAATGTTGAATTGAGTATTTATATGCAAATTACTTGTGCAAATAAAAATAAATTGTATTAAAAATGCTCAAGTGTGAGTGAATGTAAAACATCGTCAAGGACAGACAAAAAAGTAGAAGCTTTAAACGGTCATGGATTAAGTCGTTTGCAAGCTGCTTGATTTTTTCACACTGTTTCCAGTTTTTCATTTTTTTTTTTTTTTATTAACTTTTGATACTGTGTGCCGCTGGGTGGCATAAAAAGGCAGTTAAAATAAGTGACGAAAAAGAACAACAACAACAACAACAGTTGTTACGTTAACTCACGCTATAAGAAGAAGAAGGCGCAGCAGAAGTGGTATTTTTGTTGTTGTTCAATTTACGACTTTATTAAATGCTGTCGAGTGATGTATCTTTTTCATTTCCTATTTATGTTTTATTGTTGTTGTTGTTGTTGTTGCTGCTGCTGCTGTTTAACACCAGCATAAAAATTTTTTTGTTGTTTTTAAGCATGTTGTTGGCATATTTATGTATGCCTGCGAGTGTGTGTGCTTATATGCAACTATTTTGTTTTATGTCTCTTTTACTGTGCGACTGAATGATTGATTGACTTCTGTCATATGGGGGAATTTGGAATTTATTGTTGTTTTGCCTGTTGAATTATTTCGTATTCCACGCTGAAATGTTTTCAAATGAAGTCACATTTAAATTTTTCAATAATGTAGTTTTAAAATCAAGAATAATAATTTAATATGTCTCTGCAATAAATAAAAAAATGCTTTTATTATTTAAAAACTAAGACAACCAATTCAGGCAAGATAATAAATCTATTGATACTGCCGACAATTTGCATTTCAAATTGCTGGAAATATTTAATCAGATATCAATCTTCAAAAAGAAAATACTCTCTCCTTAGAATATCATAAACTGTAGCGAAAAAGTCATGTCATAGGCTCTTTTATTATGAGTTGAATTCGATCTTCGACTGTGGTCGGAAGAGCTGATCAAACGAATTTCCAGTTGGTATTATGACGCGCATTCGATACATAATAGTGCTATTGTGAATCTCACTCATTTCGTACATTCACAGTAGTAAATATTTTAATAGCTGTGACTACAACTAAATAATTTTTGATGGTCAATTTAATCAAAATATAATGCGACTGAGTTATGGTTATGGTTTTGACAAATTTTCTTTTTCAGTTTTCGACTTCATGTCAGTCAACACCTGTAAAGCACAACACCAAATTTTATTTATACAGATATTATATATTAACTTATGTATCCTTCACCCACTTTGCTGCCGTTCTAACAGTCGGTCCCAAACAATTCAGTTCTAGTGGCCTGAGCTTTTCCGCAAAGTCCTCTTGCCATTTGAGGATTTTCGTACATCAGTGCAACCAGCTTTTCTAATTCTTATTTTGTGCTCACTATCTTACACCTACCAAGAAAAATAAGAAAAACAGTTTAAAATTACTTTTTAAATGCAAAAAAAAAAATAATGACGGCGAAATATTTACATTTTGACAAATTTTTTCACACTAAACTGAACTATCGAAGATAAAATTGTGGTTGATAAAAAATTCGACACACAACGAAAATTTCGATAGTGTTGCCAGCTCATAATATGAATTTGACATTCGATGTTCGTTCTTCGATACTCAGCGAATATCGAACATAGAATGCAACTGATAATAGAGGCCATAATTTGAACGGCCTGCAATTTTTAGATGACGCTAAATGTCGCTCCAGGTCTTGTTGGCATCGAATTCTCTATATGGTTCAATATATTAAATTACGACTTTACTTTTGCACCATCCGATTGACAGATTTTATTTTTGGACCACAGCTCAAAGGAATTCCCAACATATGCAATGTGGCATATAGACAGGTGACAATAGACAGGTGGTAAAAGAGATAAGAATATAGGGCTTCCACAACTCTGCAGTCTCTCATGTTAATTATTTCTTTTCTTGAACCGGCTTTCAGGGGTAGACCCCTACACATGCGATATATTATACTACAACTTATATTATAAGAGAAGCGGTAGATGGAGTAGTGTTTGTAAACATTCGATTTCAATTTTCCCACGTTAAAAGTGACAGGAAAGAAGTCTGCGGGTAGTTTATTCCACATACGTGCTGTTCGACCGAAACATGAGTTCTCTCTTTGTATTTCGTAGTGCGATTCGGCAACAGATCTTGCACAAATTGATGCGATCTTAATGATGAATGGGTTGTGCGTATGAATGAGCGAGTTTCGGGATCAAAAGCATAACCCCCGGGATTATAGTTGATGTCGGCCTATGATCAAATGAATATGAATGGTAAATACTGCTGCCCTTTGCAAAAGATTGGATAGAGTTGGAAGTTTTGACATATAAGGTCGTTAAAAACGTTAAAAAAATGGGATAGGAGATGAGTGGAGCCTTGCGGTATCCCTGAATTTATCTTGAACTCGTTAGATGAGATCCCGTCTATAACAACTCGTATAGCGGTATCCCTAAGAAAGCGCGAAATAAATTGACGCATTATTTTTAAGCTAAGCGCTGTCATTTGATTCATTATTTTAATACCGCGATATTTTATTGCTCAAACACCGACGAAGTAGGTTACTGTAGCACAGGAAAATCAGAAAATTTTTTTTACTTGACGGAACGGGAATCGAACCTGGCTCCTTGTGATTGCAGAAGCCATCAGTACGAAAATGCGTGCCAGAACGTCTTCAAAGTAATAAAATTATAACAACAACAAAAACAAAATAAAAATTTATTTGGTGAAGAAAATACTCACGTATATCGGAAGTTTACTTGAATAAAATATATATTGTTCGATAGGTCGATGTCTCCTCTTTCTAAATTCGTTTACGTTGCTGTTGTTGTATTGTAATTAAATCTACCGTTAGCACGTTTGTGCACTTATAGAATACTTAGAAACGTGTCATATGTTTATGCCGACCATAACAAAGAAGAGAAAAAAACGAGTATCTATACATGAAATTCACAACACAATGATGGTAATCAAATACGCTGGTGATTGATGCGAACAAAAAGTATGAAAGTTTTACATTACATATATTATATATTAATAATAAATAAATATGTATGTAGCTGCATACTCGTGTGTACATCTGTATAAATAACAAATGAAATTATTCACTCTTATTGTGTTTAGCTTTTTTTTTCAACCTGCTACAAAAGATTGAAGAAAAAAATATTTTTTGTATGACAAGCGCCAATGTTTGCTGTTTTCTGTTTTCAGTTTATTTTTTGTTCATTACAATGCCAGTTGCTTTGTTGATTTTATCTGTTATCTTTTATACATCAATCTAAATTATTGAAAATTTCTTAGTGTATTCAAAAAATTTGCAACAAAAAAAAGTTACCATTAAACCATTGAAATTAACATAGACCTTCACTGCGCTACACATGAAATTTTTAAACAGTTCAAGTTTATACAGGTTTGCACTCATAAATTTTTATTTCGGGAATTGTGTCCTTTTTTTGTTGTATCGGCACTCAGGGCATGTCTCCTATATATTGTGCTGGATACATTGCCTGGGAGTTACATGCTGTTCGGCCAATAAAATAGGTTCCTCTGTGATACGTAGTGCGACTCATGGGCAAATCGATTACAAATGCATGCGTTGTTAATGATTCTATTTTATAGATAACAAAATTTTAAACATTAATAAAAACTTTAAATAAAAAATTCAACACGATGAACGTATTATGGGTTGAAAAGAGCTTGCTCCGTTATTTATTCTTAACACATTCCATTATAGCAATGATTTGGCTTAAGTCAAAAACGAACAGCTGACACTTTACAGTATAGCCACGGTCGGCCAATTCTCGCTTTACAATCGGCAAAAAAATATTTTCAATAGTACATGCACCGAAAGAATCGATAAAGCTCTGGAGTAAATCAGGATTCAATTAAAAAATCCGAAGATACAATTAAAATAATAATCAGATTTCCACCCATCACGAAAATTGTAGGACCAATTAACAGTTTTAATAGAAAATATTTCACGTATGTTCTCAGTTGACCATTTGGACATATTTTTATTGCACTGTTATGAGCGAACAAAAATGTATTAAAATAAACGTGAACGAATTTATTGGGCTGAGTTTTCTTATATACTTTTTTTGGATTGACTCTGGTTCGAAATTTGATGGCAGATTTGTGTAAAATAGATGTTACCAGTTCATTGTGAATAAAATCAGAATTTATGAATGGATTTCAATTCAATTGCTAGTACCAAAATTAATAACAGCATTTCAGATTTTTGTTTATTTTACATCTTGAATAAACTTTTTAAAAGAATTTTTTTTTAATTTTTTTCAAAAAAGTTTTTTTTATGAAAACATTTTGAACTTTAAGGATTTGCAAACCTTGTATAATAACATAATTTAAAAGTTATTATATTATCGATCTTGCCATATTTTTCTTAGTTCTATTGAAGAACTTGTTCTCGAGTTATTGCAAATTACGTGCTTTAACCTCCGCTTTTTTCTATAAATCGGAAAATCTCGAGAACCAGAGTCAATCCAAATAAATTAATTTATATGTATTGAAAAGGAGTATCATATGTATTCAAATTGATAATCAAACCTTAGATCACACAAAAAAAACTTAGAATTTGTTGACCTGTGTTATTGATTAAGAATAAAGTAAATTTACTGAGCAAAGACGTAATTGGGTGCCACCGTAGCCCACTGCATGAGCATCGACGAATTTCGTCAAGGGCGGTGTTGTGTTAATTTTTATATGCTCAAATGTGTTTTATTTCCGATAACGAAAGTTCGCAACGAAATATTGTGTTGCCGCATTATACTGATTTATGCATTAACTGATTGAGAATTATTTTCCATATAAGTGCAAGTATATTAGCCAGCATTTACTTAGATAAAAATCGTGAGAAATTATACGAAATTATACTAGTTCAACATCTCATTGGCTTCTTTTAAAGCTCTCTTGCACTGGTAACGTATTACTTAATAATAATTTTTCATTTCGATGAAGAGTAACTCAAATCCACTACATTCCAGCACCATTAAAATACCATTAAATATAACACAATGAAATGAAGGAACATTAGCATTGTTAGAAAATTTCAGACTCAAAAGCTAAAGGAAGGCTTTCTTTTGAAATGAAATGAAATGCAAATGACCATAATTTTCAATAATGATCATTTCATTTGTCTCTGTCTACTTTGACTTTTCTATGGTTTCCCTGCCATCCATCATAATGATTTTTTTTTTTGTTTTTCTTACTACTTTTCTTATCTGCGTTTCCGTTATGTCTTTTTCATTGGAATATATTGATGAAAATCTCAGGAATTTGAGGAGACAAAGGTTGTGCAAATTCTACCTTCTGTTGGAAATTATTTGAATGAATTAATAATTCAGTTTTATGCAGACCAACGAAATTTTAAAATATGGAAATTAATTATTATGTTGTCCTTTTTTTTCCTTTCACAAAATGTTGAACCACAATTTTAAACAATGCATGTTAGAAATGTGGATTATTATTCAAGATGAGGAACTTGAAAAAGGTGATAATAAATATTTTATAAGATTCTTAAGAATCAGTTGCTACCAGCCTCTATTTGTTACTTCGTGAGACTGGTCGGAACGTCAAATTTCTATGTATGTATTATATCAGCAGTTTGTGTTAAAATATACTTGAAAATTTAGAAAAATTTTTTTCATGAAAACTTTCTAAATTTCGTTATAAGGCGGCAAGCATATTGGCGGTTTGGCAACCCTAAATCGTTGTCGATTGGCAGTTGCTAACAGAATCTCTAAAGAATTGCAAATGAAACCAATTTTGTTTGGGATATTTTTGAGTGTTTCTATACATTTTCTACATCACACTCAAGAGACAAAAAAAACATTTTTTTTTTCATGCTAAAGTTTACAAGTGTTTGTAGTTTTCTGTGTATGTGTGTGTGTTTGTAATATGTCTGTGGCTGCAAGGTCCTTCAATAGTCTATGTTATACTTTTTTTGCACCAACATTGGCATAAAAGTACTTGTAATCAGTATTGATAAAATTCTACATGACTGCAGATACCAGTATTTTTAAGTACGAATTGAGTGTGTGTGTGTGTGTATTAAAGTGGCGCACCCTTTCAGCACAATTTTTGTAACTATATGTTGTATTTTAATTGACGTCAATTTTTATTTCAATTATTGTTTTAAACATTTTTACTGGTGATGTTCAAAAGTTTAAAATTCGCCAAGAACATGATATAATTTTCATAGGAACAAGAAAAACATTTAATATTAATAATTTACAAATACCTTACTAAGAAAGCATAGTAATATATCGATATTATCAGGCATCATACTTGCACCTAAGTGTGCTTCTCATATAATATTTTACTTCAGTTTTGCGGCGTCTGCGTTGCTTGGAACTCAAATTAGTACTTCACAAAAATCTATAATAGAAATAGATAGAATACGAGAAGTTTAATCCAACAAAATATGTTAATTTTTTACATTTATTTGATTGCCATGGGCATATATCAGTATTCTCTATGTTCTGCTGTGTATTACTATTTCAGTTCTGGGAATCATGGAAACACACCATCACTAAAGTGGGACGCTTTTTGACCTCCTTCGCATCCCAAAGATTGCCAGTCCCTGCAACTAAATATGGTAGTTCTCGACCTTCAACCTCGTCATCGAGTCCCTAGTGGTCGCTGGCATATGTACTATACTAGGTTTCTCCATCGCACTCCCATCGGAAAATGAACGGCCTGTTACCCCTAGTCTGTTGTGTGAGTTTTTTCTTATTTAGTATTTTTCATTTAGTTGGCACAAGATAAAAGTCACTCCGAAGAAGCAGCTTTTAGCAATGCATCGTCTTGTTGATAGTGTTCTTTTTATATTTTTATTTTTTTATCTTGGACCAGTCCTCAGACGAAATCCCCTACATATGCAACGCATTGCACTGGAACTAGATAGAGAGAGAGGTTAAGCTTCGACTTAACAAGCCTGCAGCCAACTTCTTGTGAAGCTTTATGAAGGCATTTATATCAGGGTACGGTTTTTCTGTTACAACCTGACTTGGGCCTGTAAGCAATTTTATTTTTTTTTTATCTGGGACCAGCACTCAGGAGATGACCCCTACACATGCGATGCATTTTGCTGGAACTATAGGAAAGGGATACTTAGAGAAACGACAGGAGGTGAAGTTTAATTAATTATTTTACAGCTCTGCTTTTTGCACGTTCTTTGTTTATAGCAGTGCTGGAGCTTCGGTTTAGTAGCTTTTTTTTTTCATTATTATTATACTACGCCGGTGCTACACAATACCGACGAAGGATAGCGTTCTGATGTGATTGTGTATTGCTATCAGCTGAAGCCCGTATTGTTCAGTGACCATTGACTATGCTTTCGCCATTGAAACCTTCCGACTACAACTGACACACTAATGCACATCAGAAAAATGCGAGATTTTTTTTTTATAATTTCAGTCTGAAACTGGGGTTGAACACAGGTCTGTTTTGGTTTTGTAGTCGACGTGCAGACTATTTCAGCCATCGCCACCCTCAATTGTTTAAATTTGAGTCGGTTTACACACATCAAGTTAACGTCAGTTGTTATTCAAATTTCTTATGAATTTCATGCAGGAAAAGTTCGGTCCATTAAGTTTAGCTTTCTGTACGTTTCGTATAGAATATTATGGATATCAAAAAATTTATCTGGTACTTACAAATATCTTTTCTATTCTCTATTCTCTCTTAATAATTCAATTTCGTTTTGTATTTCATACACGAAACGTTTGATCCATCAAATTTAACTTTCTTTGCGTTTCGTGTATGGATGGCAAGAAAGTTAACCGTTACCTTCAAATGGCTTTTCTGTTCTCTCTCTCTCTCACTCTTTCTCTTTCTCTTTTAAAAATTTAATTTCGTTTTGAATTTCATACGCGAAAAGATTGTTCAATCAAGTTTAATTTTCTTTAGATTTCGCGCAGAATATTTTGGATGGCAAAAAACTTGACGAGTACTAGACTAGTCAAGCAGCGTTACCATGTATTTTTTAAGAAAAACTTTTTATTTAAAAAAAAAACCTAAATTTTTCAACAAAAAACTTTTTACCATTAAAGTGTCCAAATAATGAAAAAATATATATTCTGAATTCATTTGTATTCAAAATAAGACAAACAAAAAAAGTTGAACAACAATAACAAAATTTATTATTCCCACGATTTTGAGCAGATCCCCATATTTTTTTTAGCTTTTATTGGACCCTCCGATGTTTCTGTAGCGTATTCTAACCTATTTTCTCCTTTTACATTGCTGCTAATAAAACTAATAACTCCAAAAACTAAAAATATTCCATTATCCTCACCGTTTCTCTTTAAATATTTATCCATGCTTTTTGGAATAGAAAACTTATTAGAAAGAAAAAAAACAGGCATAAAAAATTATATTATTATTAATACAGCACAATTGTATTAAAGAGGGAAAGGGCACATTTAATACTAAGAAATTATAAAATCGTTTACATTATATGGCAACATCAAATAATATTTTCGTCATATACATATTTGTAAATTAAAAATTAATAAACAAAACTTGAAAATTTGAATGAATTTCAAAAAACTTTTTTTTGAAACTAAAAACTTTTTGTCATTTCAACCCTTGAAAAATAAAAGAAAACTTGAGAAATGGTAAAGCTGTAGTCAAGACGTTTTTCTTTTCGCTCAGTCTCTGTCTCTATCTCTCTCGCTCTCTGTTTGAAGACCTCTATTTCCTTTTTAGATCTGATTGACACATAACAAGTTTACCTGATCACTTTTTGTTAAATTTTCATATACGAAGACATGTTTGCGTCAAGTTTCGCTTGTTTTACAATACTACGGTTAGGAAAAGAAGAGAGAAAGAAACAAAAAAGAAGATATAAAGAATAAACTTGACGGCACCCTCAAGTCTGCGCCTCTTTCGATTCTCTTTTCCCCTTTCTGCATAATACTCAAGACTTCTGGAGTCGAACTTGATGTGTGTGAACCATGACTTAATTTCATACACGAAAAGTTTTGCTTTCTTTATCGTTTGCGTAGAATATTATGATGAATGCTAAAAAACCTTGACGGGCATAGTTAAAACTCTTTTCCTTTCTCTCTCTATTTTTCTCTCTTAAAAACTCAACACTTGACGCGACAAGTTTGATATGTGTGCACCAGCATTTTGTTTAATTGATTTGATTTTATTTTATTTTATTTCATTTAATTGTAATTTCTTTTACTAGCCCGCTTCCAGCATTTTGCTTTGTTTGTTTCCCAAGTATTTTTGCAAGCCTTCCTCGAAATGGAGATGGCTAGCGATGATGGGAGCAGCATTCATAATTAATGTTTTTAAAGTTATTCATTTGTGTGCCTCTTATCTCAGGTACGTAGGTAAAAAAACCATAGCTTAATTGTGTTTAGACTTTTCTAAAAGAATTAAAATGAAAAATAGCAAAACAAATTGTTAAAGTTTAAGACATTCGTAAATAAAGTAATTTTGAAGCGTTAATCTCTCAGAATTTTACAATTTTTATAGCTATTTTAACAAAATACTTAAAAGAAAAAAAACTAACTTTTAAAGCTTTTCTTTGTTTTTTTTTTGGAATGTTAAGAAACAAAAACATAAAAGAAAAATGAGGGCAGACGAAAATGTATCCATCAAAATAAATGATTAACATTAAATTTAATTGGACTCATTTAAACAACTTCAATTTCCAATTTCATTATTATCGTATCTTTAAAGAATCTCGAAATATATTTATGATGAATAAGAAATAAAAAAAATAAAAAAAATATGAAAAACAAACAAACTTCCTGTCCATTTTATTAAGTTCAAGTTCGAAAGGATGGGAAATCGCAACCAACTACATAACTTTCATGGCCCATAATAAATAATTCAATTACAGCAGGCAATAAAATTGAAATAGAAAAAAAAAGTTTATTCCCAAAAGTAAACAAAACTATCTGAAAGATATCGAACATATTTCTTAGGTTTCGGCTCATGTAAAATTCACTACAAGTGAATTGTATCTATTCAATAGTGTTTTGCTGCGTAGATATACCCGTATATTAAAATAATTTAGTCTTTTATATAAAACTACGGAAGACAATAAGAGTGTAAGAGGACCAACCAACCAAACAACCAATCAACTGGGGGAAGAAATAGAAAAGCAATATCTTTCCAATTGTGCTACAATAACCAAAGAACTTTATTTCAATTAAAAAACTTTCTCTTTTATCTCTCTTTCTTCTTTTATTTCCTTTTATATCATCTAATCTATACATTCGTTATGGTCATAGAAATTTTTATTGCAGGCGATTGTTAGTGAGGAGATTTTTTTGTTTAATAAAAAAATTTGAAAAAAGCAACTTGATTATACTACGAAAGCAAAATTTTTCTTTTAATAGTTTTAGCTGGGAATATACGAAATTAATTTTTTCGACAGACTTTCAAAATTATAACCGATTTTACCACACCTTTTAAGCCATTCAAATATTTTGCAAAGCTTTATGGATTTAGAGCAACTACTGCCTTTAAAACGTTGCATATATCTCAAAATATACAGCCAAAATCCTTTTCAAGCTACCGCTACCGTTTTCAACAATAAATCTCTATCAAGACTTTGCTGAGACTACACATTCTATCCAGAGTGGTCACGGTGCTGTTTGCTGAGTAGTTACAGCCGTAACTAAATCAGAACATTAAGCGCAATTTTGTTGTCTAACAAAAACAATTGGCATGTGTCAATCAGAAGTTCGTACATTCTACACACCGTTAGGCCGAAAACTTTTTTTGATGTGCCTATGCTCTCAGCGCCCTTTGTAATACAATGTCGGCGAAGTAAAACAACAAATAAAATGGTACCCTTTTAGATTATAAATTTATTAAGTCAAAATAACATGAGTGATGTACAGTAAGTAGTTCAAGAGAAAATGGTATTATTTCCTATCACTTCACCACCTGTTTCTTCTCTACACTATCCATAGCAATAAATAAACATTAATATGGGAATATGGGCGTGACACCGCCCGCCTAGTATAATTGCACTACATCAATTTCATTTAATTTAAGTTTTTGCAAAATTTACCCAATAGTTTTCAAAAAAAGCTTTTAAATACATTTATCACTTTTTAGTATTTTTCTGCTCATCTTTGAAGAAATAAAAATAATATTTTTATTTATTTATTTATTTCAGAATTTTGTAATAATAAAAGCCCTCATCTGGCCAAAAGAATATTACAATAGATTTAAAACATAGATTCTTAAAATATTCAAAGTAACCCTAAATTTATAACTAGATAACAATCGTTTTAATATCAGCATAGAATTTAAAAGGTAAATATCATAATACGGCATCAATTTGTTAAAAGTATAATTTATCAAAAAAAGTAAGCGAAAAATTGTAAGCCCGATGGCTGCGATATCACACCAACTTTCTGCGAGTCGCATATATACAAACTATGTCATATTGCCAACAAAATTAAAATGAGCAATGAGCATTCTTCGGTAGGTCGTGTGGGGGAACTGAAGAGATCTTAAAACAGCTGGCAAGCGATTTATAATAATTTTCAATCGGGTGGTGACCGCCTACAATGAAGGGTACATGTGATCAGTTCACAACAAAAAAATATTTATCTAGCAAAGTAACCAAAAGGGGGAATAATTTTACCCATTAACTATTTCTTTTGCTGCACATGATGTTGAGAAGGAGGCCGGAACAACGACCAGACGACGTGTCATGCAATTGGGTATTAGGAGGCGCAAGTGGCGTTTTACCTCAATCATATTTGACATTTGTGAACTAGACAGCTGCAATACAAACAGACAAACAATGGAACTCTATACACCGCAAGAACGTGGAAAAATTGTACCGATTTTTTTAACCAATAATCGGTCGCGCCAAACAGACAGACATTACATCGTGTAGGTAATAGATACAACAGACTGAAATCACAAAGAATCTTTCAGGGTAAGGCTGCTACCGGAGTGATCGTTCTGTCCAAAATATTGCGGCTGTGGCTGCTGATGTTGCTGAGAACAAAGAAACATCAAACAGACGACGTTTCACGCAATTGGGCGGCACCTGCAGCTAATTTTAGTGCAAGATTTATACATGCTCCCATAAGAAGTGCAAACAATGCATCAGTTAGTGCCTGCTGACCGTCAGTCGTTTTGGGCGATTTGGCATGGCCAGCAAGATCGCCCGATTTAACCATCCCAGACTTCTTTCTTTGGGGTTACTTGAAGTCGCGAGTTTATGCTAGCAAGCCCCAAGCAATCGCTGCCCTTGATGAGAATATTCGACAGCAATGTGAACAATTATCACCAAAAAGATTGCAGAAAGTTATGGAAAATGCAATAGAACGTGCACAAATAGGTATCAACACTGGCGGCAGCCACTTGGCTGATATCATATTTTCCAATTAACAGAAAAAACTGTACAGGTCCAAAGCAAGATTTCCACCATTCAAAATATTTTTGTTTTTATTTGGGAGAAAAGTTATTAAAAAAAAAAAAATTGGATGATTAATTTTGCGTCACCTTGTATTAAAAAATTGTTACATAAAGAAATAATAAATAAAAAATTCAAGTTTCTAAGATGAACTCTTTTTTTTTGTATCCAGGGATCAGTTACGTGTACATCCTGTCAATAATTCCAGGCTAAATTTTTGCTCAATCAAGTGCTCAAATAAAATATTAAATATTCCAAAATTCTTTTCCTAACAGTTGGTGTTAAAAGATCATACCAGTCATTAGCACAGCATAATTTCAGCTCCCCCCAACTTTGTATAGAAACTTTTTGCGAATATATTTTTTTCTCTTTACTTCTTAAGGATTTCGCTATTAATTCAGAATACAATATAACAAGCGATAATAGAATTGATACAAAATTCTCAAATTAATCTCACTTACTTTACAACTTTTTCTATTACTAAAATTGCTTAAACAATATTTGTAGCGACAAGAAATTCAGTAGATAATTATTTACATTGCTATACTAATGAAGTTTCAATAAATCGATTTTGCAAGTGTTATTGCAAACCATTTTCCTAATTTTATAGACTGGTATACGGTTTGCTTATTTGTAAATTAATCTCAATTTCAATTTCAGTTTAATTTTTCTTTTGTTTATACAAAGAAAACTTTTTATTAAATTCACCTTTAAACTTCTACAGAAACTTTCCGGCCAATAGAACTTTAAAAGATTTTAAGATTTACTTTCCAGTTAAACGGATCTTCATTAAAATGTAAATTTTAGCATAAAAGAACATTTATTGTCATGTCGACAGAAAAAATTTAACAAAACAAGATTTTAATAATCCTTATTACAAGTACTTTGCTTCAACTGACGTTTAAGATAAACAAATTAGCAAAAGCTGGTGGAAAATTTTCCCAAGATTTCACTCTCAATATTTAGTTTTCAAAATAAAAGGGCAGGCCTGATAATATTAAGCTTTAAATTAAATTTGTTTTTTGTTCTTAATTCTATAATGCCAATTTTTACACTCCAGTTTGTCAAAGTCTTATCTCTTTCCAACTGGAACGTCACTCGAAATAAAGTATAAATAATTTTAGCCGCTTTTAAGGCTCTCAGATACTCCAGTGAAATTCGGCAATGCTGCAAGTAATCTTTAACCAACCAGATGAATGTTTGATTTTTTTTTACAGAGGAGCACCACTCAGGCAATTCATTCCTGCAATGTAAACAGTACATATTTTGTTTTTTTCTATTTAAAATTTTCACAAAATTGCACAAATTTTTGGCTGAACACATATGACGAACGTATACTTAATTTTTTTTATAAATTTTTATTAATCATACGCAACCGTTGGCTATTGATTGGTATTGTCGATATTTGTTTCGCATTTTTGTATTATGGATAATGGTTTCTCCTTTTTTTTATTTATTAAACGCGAGTCAATATACAGTGTAACCTCGGTTAATGCAACTTATAGAAATTTTCGGCTGTTGTGAAAACTGAGTTGTTGCTAAAATCGACTCAAATATTTTAATGACTGTTTTTCGATTGAAAATATTATTTTAAACCAAATAAAAGGTTTATTGGAAACATTAACAAAGGTTAACTTTTTAAATTTAAATGCATTTATTTAATTGCAATAAAAAATTAAATATATTTAGAATATATATGATTCTAATTTTAAAATTGTGCTTCAGTTAATATATATTTAGAATAAATAAAAAATACACATTCTATGTAAATTCGTACTGATGATTGCTTTTATTATTATTATTATTATTTTATTTATTTATCTATCATCACAGCACTTTAAAATATAATAAAAAATATTTTATACAGATAATATTGAGGTTTTACTCAAAAGTATTTCAACAAATGAAGTTCATTTAAAATAATTAGAGGAAACTATTCTAAATTTTTTACATTTTTAAGGAGAAAAGATAGTAAAAACCTTATTTTTACAAAAGAGAAATTTTAAGAAGTTTTAAGGCCAGCACTTCTGAGAAATTCAGTGTTGAAGTTGTCAAAGTGCTAACTCTGCAAACCTCTTATTATATAATAATTTGAATATCTGCTGCGACTTTGAAATCTTAGTGTAATTTTACTGGTCACTGCTGAAAATAAATCTTCTGTGAATTTTGTATGGAGCCGACTGGTTCCGTTGTAGTGGATACCAATAAATGAATAGATTTTATTTAGGTTATCTTTGAGCTCCGTAAAAGAAGCTCACTTAAATATTTATTTCATTTGACTCAGAGCTCCTTGTGAAGTTCGCTAAGTCTTGTTCAATTATTCTTTGACAATTTAAAATTAACTCTACTTATATACTAACTTTTGAGTAGATTCTAGATTTACAATTTGCGTGATATTTCATAATGCACTCAAATTCTTATGCCTAAGTTTTCTTATAGCTATACTTATAAAATAAATTAAATCTACCAGGCAATCATGCATTTTGAGTGATTTCCTAATTCATGATTGAGTGGTTTAAAATTATTAAATATAAATTAATTGTAAATATGAAGCCTGGAAATTATAAGTGTAACGTGATTAGGGTAAAGTTATTTTGGCCGCTTGCTTGTGAACTCATATGCATTGCATATGCATTGCAGACATTACCAAATATTGCACTTGAGAGATTTGGGTTATTTGACACCCCTTAGTTTAATGTAAATGTGTTGGCATTTATAACTATTAGTTGCGTTACTTGTGTATCGGCTGTATTGACAAACTGTGCATGCTACACGGTAACTTCTTGGTAACTTGTAAACAATTTTTAAATTTTTTTTTTGGATAATTTTAAACTTTTTTATGTCATTTTCGGTCTTGTACACATTCTATATAGCAAAATTTTATCCTTGATATTTAATGTTGATTTTCGATTAAGAAGTGGAATAAGAACTCTTCCACATCTGATTGCTTTTGTGCATGTTTGCAATTCATGATACTTAAATATCAGTTTTTTATCTAAGATAATTCCCAAATATTTAACTGAGTCTGTAATAGGTATAATTACTACCTCAATAGAGAGCGTATTACTAGGTATACGTTGCGGTGATTTGTAAAATGGAAATATGATTGCCTGTGTTTTAGCTTCTTTAATTTTGATTTTCCATTTTGTAAAGTAGTTTTTGGCATGAGTCAGTGCTTTTTTCATTTCATTTTAACGACAGCGTTTGACCCTTTCCCTGTCGCTAATAGGGACGTATCATCTGCATACCATGCTGCAGTGTAATCTTTTAGTATTTCATAGTCAGAAATAAATATAGAGTACACAGTTGGAGCCTTGCGGAACACCTGCTAAAATGCTTCGTTCTCTAGAGCATTTATCATCTATATGAACCGTAAAGGATCTATCTTTTAAGAAGCTTTTTATTATCTTTTGTAGATCTATTGGGTATTCGAACTTATGAAGCTTATATATTAGCTGGATTGAAGATTAACTAACGTTTTTAATGGAAAAAGAGTGCAATTTTAGATGACATATTTTTTATTTATAAAAAACTAAAACTTAACTTTGTTTGCATAGTTGCGTTAATAGAGTATTTGTTTTTTGAAAAGTTGCGTTAACAGAGTCACCAACGTTAAGAATTTGAATGTTGCGATTTTTGAGGAGTTGCGCTCTTCGACTGTTGCCTTAACCGAGGTTGCACTGTACTTTTATTAATTTTTTTTCTCGAGCGTATGCAATGCTTTGCACCAGCAAAAATTTGAAAAGATCGTGTAGAAAAGAAGACAGTTCGTCAAGTGATAAGAATTGAGCTTAAGTCTTGCAAAACTCTGCGTTAGCGCATCTTGTTAATATTAGCGCAAATTTACATGGTCGTCGACATTGTGTAGGCATCTCCTTTCTTTAGCAAAGCAGCCATTTTTATTAATTTTTAACTTAACGCTTAACCTAATACGCCAAGGTCATTTGATAAGATTTCAAATTCAATCCCGCAGATTGTTCTGCATGCGTCAATTTAGACTCTGGTGCCAAAGTTGTTTTCTATTTCATTACTTTTCCATTGCTTCCTGTGCCGGAAAAGTCAATGAATAATTACAGTCACACACACACACACACACACATCACATCATCGAGTAAATAGTGAAGGGCATATAAAAATGTAGTTGTGCGCAAAACACAGTCGATGATAATTGAAAATAAAAATAAATAATTAATTAATTGAGAGCATATGCTAAATAAATTTCTGAAAATAATTCTTAATACAAGTGCGGTGTTCGTTTCCGCAAATATGCAGGTGGCTGCTTCCGGACTGTAAGTGGCCTGCTGTATTTCTAGGCCAGTAAGTTGATCGGTTTCATGTTTGAAAAGAAAGAAGCAAAAAAAAAAGAAACAAATATATTTCAATTGTTTTCTTAAGGGAATTTCTGTTTGAAATTAAGATGTTGGCTGTTGTCTTGCCTTATTGGTTTTCTGAGCATTTATTTTAGTTTCATAACAAACTTAACCTACTGACATAGAAAAAGGGCAAAAATAAACCCATTAAAATGTATATGACTGTTGAAAGTAAAAATTGTGGAAAAAAATTAAGTCTGTTTTATTTAACAAAGTTTCTTTTAAACACTTGCACTCACACACAAACACACACACGTATACGTGTAATAACATTTGCAGTTTTTCCATGAGCGCAATACTTTGCAAAGTCGTTATTGTTGTTGCTGTTATGTTTTGAGGCTTAACAAATTAATAAGAGATTTCCAACAATTTTGTAAAATTCTCTGACCAAAAAAAAAAAATAAAAAAAAAACGTTTTTTTTAATATTCTGCGGCTCTCATGGCTCATTGTTGATTAAGGAGCAACTGGACCATAAATTTCGAGGAAAACACAAAGTGAAGTGAAAAAGGTTTTTCTACAGCCACAGTTGGAAGAGAGTATTAATATAATTTCTCAGGAGAGCTGTTGCTCTGAATGAGTTGGAGTGTGTCAGGGTATGTTCGTTTGTTTTAATCAACGTTGCTAAGAAAAGTTTACAGCGAATACTGAAGTTAGTTTCCCAAAAATTATTCGAAAAGTTTAAATTATGACAAACTGCTAAATATTATGCATTCTCTTGATAGGGCAGAGAATAGAAGCGACAGTGCAGGTGATGAGCTTCATTTAACTAAATATTTTTATGTCCTGTTTATTAATGAATGACAGTGGGGGAGGTTTCTTGTTCGAGCCGCTTGTGACTTAGACAGGAACCATGTTAAAAATCTTTAGCAAACGCTGGACTTACAATTTAATTTGTTTTAAAACTGTTTGGTTGGTTGGTTCAAGTGGCACCCCCTTCCAAGAAAGGAGGTCACGTAGCACAAATTGCCGTTTTGATACCACAAAACTCACGAAACCTTAACAGAAGTTGCTATCATCGACTGCAGTATTCAGCACATATATCCAGTCGACCACATCCAAGAACGGTACCAATCTGGTGGTGGCCATGTCCCCGATACGGCTAAGATCCTCCAAGAACGGGGCTCCCACTATCCTCCGCCTACCCCTGCATAGCGCCGCGCACTCGCAAAATAGATGGAAATTCCCCACTATCGTCGTCATCACAGCTCCTGCACTTTATATTTCCACCTATCCCAAGGTGACCGGCGGGCCTCCGCAGTGGCCAGTGCAGACTGCAGACTTTAACACTGAGTTAGAGAAAATATATAAATTAATTGGCGTAAAGAAATTCTTAATTAGGTCACGGTTGTGTAAGTGTTGGTAAAAAACAAAAGTTTCTTTCATTATACAACAGTAAATATAAGAGTATTCTCCTGACAGGCCTCAAGTATGGTATCCGAATGTATAGGCTTTCTCAACGAGTTAGAGAAGCCATTGGGCTGGGTTCCTGGACATTAGAGGTTTATAAGGGCAGTGAAATGTCGCACTATTTGGCGAAACAGGGGCCAAATTTGCCGGAAATTGGCTCCGGGGCATTATGTGAACTTATGGAAAGCCATAGGCATGAAATTCTTAGAAACTGAGAGGAAAGGCCATTCCCTGCTCACTGGCAAATTAGCTCCCGAACAGGGCAATCCGAGATAAGCTGCTTTCGCTAAATAGAGGCTTTTAACAGGGTACTAGACGGCTTATTGTGGCCTGAGATACCACTTGAACAAAATTGGTTCAACCGACCAATGCCTGTCGATTTTATGAGAGTGGCTCTGAGAGCTCAGAACAATTTTTTGCGATTATCCTGTACTTGGCAAACAGAGGTTTCTGCTTCGGGGTGGCATTGTTGTGCCTCAAACACATTGTGGAACACCACACACCAAATAGAGCTTAAATTTTTTAGAAGCTTATGAGGCGGAGGACTAATGTGATGGTCTTTTGTACAATGGATCTTATTTGGTCGCGTTGCTTTCTGGATCCAGTAATAATAATAACATTTATTGAGGAATTTTAGTGCCGCGGCGCAATCTTTATGGCAGAGTTAACATTTTTCATTATCCTTGAAAATTAAATACAGTAGAGTGATTTCAAGATGACAATATACTAAAATATGTCCGCAGTAGTGCTTGCAGGTGTTTTAGTTTCCCACGCAGTGGATCAACAAATTTTTTTTTTTTAAATATTTTCAAACTGAATATCCTTGGAACTGAATAGGTTTCATTTTTAACAGGATTATCTTCTATTCAGCCACTCATAAGCCTGCCTATATGCGATCCCACATATTTAAGTGAGATGTATTTGATTATTGACTGCTGTCAAAATGATTTCGTTACTTATTTTTTTTTAAGTGTTAAAATATCTCCATTTCACGAACCCTCAAAAAAGGCATCCGCAAACAAAAACAAAATTAAATCACACATCATTGAAAGCATTATTAGAAAAATAAATAAACTGTAAAGAACACGCAACATTGTTCACAAGTGCTACTTTGTATTTTGATTTAAACAATTCTTCGTTTCCCTTCAGTTTTCCGAAAAAAACAAAAACTTGTTTTTTTTTTAATCGTGTTCTGAAAATCTCCTTGACCCTGTCAGATCTTTTGATAGTCGTAGTTGTGCCAACAAGAATAAAGAAAGCAAAAAGGAAAGCAATTCACAAAGCATAAAGAAAATGAATTATATTTTGTGTTTGATTTAATTTTTTTTCGGACCATTCTCAATGCAAAATAATCCATGTTTTCTTGACCACAAATACAGTGTGCAGGGAACAGCAGCGATAATATTAGGGTGTCTACAACATGTTGTTGCATGTGCAGTTCTCATCATTCATTGTCAACAACATATGATTGTTGTTGTTGCTGCAGTTGTAGTAACAATTATTAAAACGGACCAGGGTTCAAAGGACAAAATTCTGTCTTATTGGGGATGAACAAACTTTTTTCACATGACTTGTTTATCTTGTCACAAAAACCGAAAGATACACCCAAAAGAACACTCATGCAGGCATTTGCGATAGATTTGGTTAGGTTATCCAGGTCGCCGGGTCTGCCTCACTTGGGTACCCAAAGACATGATTAAGCGACAGCAAGATGAGCAAGAGGGACCAACGAGCGATGAAGACTCAAGACTCAAATGTCAGAACCATCCGCTTCGCCTAATGAAAATGAGAAAGACACAAATGTCCACGGAGTATAGTACCGAAAGGGTTTTGAAATATCATCTGCACAGAAAACGAAGACAGGACAGAGACACAGGAGATGTGCTGCTATCTATTCTTCCTCCTTCTCATGCTGATAACTTTTTAACAGACTTTTCTTTAAATAATTCATTTTATAACACACACACAGCCTGCGGAGCTTTATCGCTTCTTCAGCAGAAAAACTCCAGGGTCTAGGGGAATCGAACCCACAACTTCCGTAGAGTCGCTGTAAGGCAACCCATCCTCTTGGCATGGTTCGCCAAAGGATAAATGTCCTATAATAGCCGGAACCAGTTCAGTGATCTGTATGTTGTAACATCTCAGGAGCCTCGGTATTCTACCCATATACAAACATCCCACCGAAAATGGAATAAAATTCTCATTTATGGGGCGTTGCTTCAAAGACTATTTTGAAGTTTCTCGACTGTCTACAGGAAAGGGCGAAGAAACTCATTGGTGACAGTTGGGTAGCCCACTCTATTGACTCTCTTGAACATCTTCGCAACGTGGGTTGCGTTACGTAGTTTTATCGTTACTATTATGGGAGGTGTTCTAATGCAATCAGGTAACTTGTTCCCAAAACCCCTAAAACGCAATGAAAAGAAAATTTGTTTTTTTGCCGAACAGCACGAGGTCTTTCCTGTTCAATTCAAATCGAATGTTAATAAACATTACTCCCTCTACCCTCCTCCTCCACTAACCTTATTTCCTAGTTACGGCACAAGGTATCGCATGATGAATGTCAGGCGAATAAAAAAAAAAAAACAATACCAGATAGGCCTCGCCGTCGAACACGTGGGCTCATTCTGGCACATATTCCTGGCCTTTACAAAAAAAATACATGATCGACGAACCTCAAGTATTATAAGAGTGGAATTCCGTAGAGATCATACCCGCCTCCTGAAGCACGGTCCCTGCTATTATAGGTCTCACATTCCCGCACTCATCCCAAAGTAACATTAGAGAGTCGAGACATTCTGTTGAAATCTGCAAAGTACTCATGTACAAGGTAGTGAACGGAACCGGAATAAACCTAATGGCAACTTTACTATCGGTTACCAAAGGAATATTCCTATGCCATATTCTACGGGACTATAAACAATTTGACGCCCTTACAATCGCACACAATTCTGCTGTAAAATGTTGCATTTGTTCGGTAGTCTAGATAATATCTCTATGACGAATTCATCTTTCTAATGCGCTCAAATTGTTGTACTTCAGTCTAATGGATGTATAATTTAGTTCTCGTTTATGGAAAATGGTTGGGAACTGGTCACTGGTCATTATTGGATACTATTTGCACAGATTTTATGCCCTTAAAGTATAAAGGCTGATTGGAAATTGCCAACATTTCTTGGTGCTTCAATTGACTGCCTTAATTAGCATGGCCGCCACGTCAAACCTTACGTAGGGAAAATCATGTATTTTATTTATTTTTTTTTTTAATTTTTTTAGCATTCATTGCTGGCCTTCACTAAAAATGCAAAAGATGTAATGGTCTGCCCTGAATTTTTCATTTCATTTCATTTTACCAAATATCTTCTTAAGCAGGGATAACCTAAATCTAATCACTAGCTAAGCTTTTATTACAATTTGCAACATCGACCCTCCATTTGGGCCATGATAATTTTACAGCATACATCTTAATATGGGGTTTAGATTTTGTTTTTGTTAGAGCTTTTTGTGATTGTTTCTTTATTTCTTTCTTCATTGTCTAAAAGGGTCAGTGGTAAAAAGGCCCAGTGGCATGTGAATATAAATGTGAACGAGAATGAACAAAACAATACAAACACAATTTCGAAATGCACAATGTTGCTGATGATAAAGATGGTGATTTATTTTTTATTTTGGCATCTAACAAATATTCATTTTATATGAACGAACACACACTAGTTTCAGTTGCCACCAGCAAAAACACTTGGAATCTAAAAAAAAGTGTACAATAAATATTTGTATTTCTCAGAAATGCTGTTTAGTTGCCCTGCGGTTTTAGCTTTGACGCTGTTATTTATTTGGCGATCTAAAATGTTAATTTCTTTTTCCCTTTTTTTTTTTTTTGTGTGTGTGAACGGAAGTAATACTTGCCAAAAAATAGGAAAGCAACGTTGATTACACCTTGACTGCAATATATATTACATTTAGCCATAATTAATATTACATGTAAATTAGATTACAAGTCAAAAGAGAACAGCTGCATTTTTCAAATTTCATCACTTGAGTGGCCATACAGTGTTTCGAAGGGAAGTATTTAGTTCACTTGCACAATAAACGGTTCAAATGCCATTTTCAGATTATAAATATACGAGTACGAGACAATTTACACGTTGCGCTTTGTGCCTGCAACAATCTTTGTATTTTCTTTTGGAGTCCCTTCGTAACCCCTCATGGGTTTACGTCTTGCGCTCTTTGCTGCAACAATCATGGGGCTTTTTGATGTTTAATCGGTGTTGCCATATATGTATATATTTGATTACTCTGTTATTTGCAATTTGTAAAAATATCAATTACACTGGTAACGCGACTCAAAGTTTTATATGTTCAACTAAAAAAGAAAACTGAAAAATGTTAAATTTATATAAATAAAAGGAGAAAAAAAATATTCAAACTCGGCCACCCCGTTTAAGAATAACATGAGAATATTTAGAGGTAAAGAAAGAAACGAAAGAGAAATGTCAAAATTGCCTCCTCAGATACTATTTCATGACTCTTTGTATACCTCTCTAGCTGCTCTCGCACCTCTCGCATATAAACTCGTGTCGCTGCCTCAAAGCGCAGTGTGTGAATTGGGTATTTGTCTAGCATCTAGTTGCCATATGTACATTTTAAATTACGTAAAGCAATCAACAACTTAGAAATTATCATTAAAACAGGGTGGCGATGGCTAAAGTAGTCTGCATGTTGACTACATAACGAAAAAGTCCTGAAATCAAACCCAGTTTCGGTTATAAAAACATATCACATATTTTCTGATGTGCATTACGATGTCTTTGTGTCAGTTGTTGTCGGCAGGTTTCAGTGGCACAGGCATAGTCACTGAACAGTACCGGCTTCAGCTGTATGCGATCCACAATCACATCAGAACGTCCTCCTTCGTCGGTTTTGTGTAGCACCAGCCAAGTAAACTAATTATTAAAAAAGGCTACTAAAAACAAAGCTTTAAAATTTTAATACGTCTACTTGATATCAGAGGCTTTGCTACGCTGCTATAAAAACAAAGAACGTGCAGAAGCAGACTTGTTTCCCTCTCACTTTCCCTTCTTCACTAAAGGTCCAACACAAAGCAGCTCATGGGTAGGGGCCATCCCCATAGTGCCCATCCAAGATTAAAAAAACAACAAAATCAGGCTAAAGTTTGTAGCGTTTGTAGTCTGACAGCATTTGAAGGGAACAAGGGGAAAATCAATACCAACCTAAGCAAGCTGAACAGAACGGGTTTTCGAAAGTCGTCAAACTTTCTATCATCAGTGCTGATTGTGAATTTGTTTTTATATATTTCTAAGTAAATTTGAAATTATATATACAAATTTTGTGACGAAATTGAATGCGGGAGTTTTGTAATTCAACGTACACAAGTATTGCCAACTGCTTTTTGTAAATATTTTTCTATTGAACATCTATCGATGCGCTGCCTTCAGCCAACCTATATGCTGTCCTCGTATAAGCAAACAACAAAACATAAATTGACATACTATTGCGGACACTCGTATCAACATGTGACAAGCACTTGAGTTATTACATTCAATTAAGTTCAGTTTTAGGAACTTGTAGGGCAGTATGGTTGAACATTAGACATTCATGCATGTGCATGCATGAATATATATATACATATATTCATGTGTACGTATGCATGTGTGGGTGTTTGTATGCGAATGCTGCAAATTCCAAAGTAACACCTTTTAGTTGTTTTGCATGCATGTTTCTTTTTTTTTTGCTGTTTGTTTCTTTTCCAGCAAATATTCGTAAATTTCTCCGCTTTCTTTTGTTTGTTTTACGACGAATATATGCGATGCAGGGAATATACATATATTTGTTTTAAGCTTTTGGCTCCAATTTTAAGAAATGATTAATGTGCAAGGATTTGTTTATCATCAGGCTGTTATTCAGACGTTTTTCTTTTTTTTCTTTTTTTTGGTAGTTTCATATTTCCTTGGTTTTAAAAGCATACTAAAAGTTATATGTACGTTTAAAGCCTTGCCAAATTATTGTGTAGAGATTTGGGGGAAAAAACCTAATTATCTATTTATCATAATTTTTGCCATCAAGCAAACAAAAAAAGGAAACTTTTTGGTCACAAACATAATTTAAATCATTCTCTAATTTAAGCCGCCGAAAATATGTGAAGGCAATGTTTGTGTTAACGTGTTTTGCCTTAAATACCTGTTTACAGCGAAACTACAATTTAGTGTGAAATAATTTTCCATTTGTAAAAATGTTTCTTTCCTTTTAGTTGACATGCCAATATTTTGCTAACAGAAGTTGAATTATTGTTCGCAATCAATCTTTTATGTGGTCAGTGATAAAATTCTTCGTGTACCAGTACATATTTGATAATGCAATTTAAAGTAATTAAACAGGGTAACCAAAAATAAGTAAAGCAATTTCAGGATGACCAAAAAAATATAACTTTTAAGTTTTAATAAGAAATTTTAAAGGAATTTAAACTATTTTTTTGCTTCAATGTCACTAATATGAAAACTCTGAAGTCGAGGCGACTTGCCCTTGATGTACAATAAATACAGCAATACAACTGCAAAAAAATCATTTTCTTGCTTGCTTGTGGTGTGAAAAAGTGCTCTAAAAATATTAGAAACAAAATTCTCGTATTCTATTTACAATACAACCTCTCCTAACAGGCACTTCCCATGGGGATGCTGATGGCGAGTAGTCAGCGTGTTGGCTCTGCAACCAGAAAGACCCAAGTTCGATTCCCAGCCAGATCAAATCAGAAAAAAGTTTTTTCTTAGTTTTCTGTGCTACAGCATCCTCCTTGGTCGGTATTTGAGCAATAAAACGTCGGCGAAGTAAAATAATAAATAAAATGGCCCATTAGCTTAAAAATAATGCGTCAAAAAACATCAGAGACGCCACAACTTTGCTTTATAATTAATCTATCTATCTTCCTACCACTTTCACCACCTGTCTTATTCTCTACCCTATCCCTCTCTCTAGTTCCAGTGCAATGCATTGCATATGTAGGGGATAGCCCCTGAGCACTGGTCCAATAAAAAAAAACAGTACAAACTTTGTGGAACCGAGATTTTCATCAGTTTTTCAGTATAAAATGTATTCTCATAAGCGGACTCTCTATTAACCGGATGCGGATACTAAATTTTTATAAAAATTGTGCTCAAAAAGCACACTTAAATACTTGCGATGGAGCATTAAACGAAATTGTCGGTTTGAATATTTTACTAGAAACGAATTCGCCGGACTTCAAAACCATTAAAATCATTTTGCAACTCAAAGGCTCTAATTTAACCGATCTATGTTAAAACAATCTATACTGAATAAATTTTTGCAACCACAAATCACCTCTTATAACCAGACGAAAATGGTGTGATAATGCGCGTCGGGTTATGAGAGGTTTCACTGTACATTGAAAAAATTATAGCTCCCAGTTTACACTATGAAATTCTGAGTTTATAAATGAAAGGGAAGAAAAGTATGTAACATTCTCATTTGGTTTTCTCCCCTCTCAACTAATTCAGGATTTCTAAAATAAAAATTTCAAAGTTTGAATGTTTTATGCTTGTTTGAAAACTATGGACACATGTGAAGCAATCCTGCTGAAATTTTCACCGTATATTATAATATACTAATATAATAATTATTAATGCAGACCACCAATAGACAATATGGTTCATAGCGATTGAGCAGACTACATCGTCGAACAAGATAACTCGCTCGGTAATATATTAAATCTTCCCAAGGCTGAGACAGCCGAGCATTTGTGTGTCACTGTCACTGTCTTACTCTCGCTGAAAAAAATTAATCTATCTTGGAATTACCATTTCTGTAAGACCTCCCAGGAATATCGAGATGCACAGCAGGGGCTAAGTTTATATTTCTGGCTATCGGTTTTAGTACCGTATGGTTGGAATGATGAGTGGCGAAAATGGTATTGTCTTTCTCCATCCCGAGCAGGCAATACAAGAATACCTCAAATATGTAACAGAGCTGATTCTTACGGAATTAGCATCTTTTATATTTAAAATTATAAATTAATTATTAATTAATTAGTGAAAGTATTAAAAATTCATTAAAATGAGGGTAACGATGGTCGAAGTGGTCTAAACGTTGACTACAAAACGAAAAATTTTCCTGGGTTCAACCCCAGTTTCAGACTCATAAAAACATTTCGCAGTTTTTTCTGATGTGCATTTGTGTGTTTTTGTATCCGTTGTTGTCGGAAGGCTTCAGTGGCGAAGGCATAGTCACTGGTCACTGAACAGTGACGGCCTCAGCTGTATCCAATTTTCAGACACATTTAAGCGACCTCCTACGACGGTATTGTGTAGCTCCGGCGAAGTAAAATAATTACTAAAAATGGCTACTACAATGTATTGCAGTGCTGCTCCAACATAAAAAAAATATAAAAATTACCGTGATATTGAAATAATTTTTTAAAAATATTTCTCCTAAAAAAGTTCCAGAATTAAAGAGAAATATTTTTATTTAATTTTTTGTTTGAAGAAAATTCTTTATCAAACAAAAACCACTTTTTGCTCAATTAAGAATCAAGTTTCGTTGGATTTGTGATGTGTTTTTCTTGTCATCGCATCTTGTCTCCTTTAGATGAAAGCTTGCAAAAGCTAGTAGAAAAATAGTTGTAATAGCCAAATATATAAACAGAAAATTGAGAAATATTTTATGTATTTATAATAACTCGTGGTTTCATTGTATCTATACCGGACTCGCCAGTAGAGCAAAAGTGTTACTTTTCATTCTTGTCTAAGTTCGTTGTAATTTTTATTTTAACAATTTTTGCAAACTACAATTCACCTTCTTTCTCTACCAACAGTTTTTTGTGAATATCGTATTTCACAATTATTTCTTACGTGGAAAATCGCCACTCAGAATTAAATCCGCAACAAAAAGACAACGAAAAAAAAATCACCCACCATTGCATGTTGGAAAGTGCTTAAATTTTTTGTTCTCTTCATATGTTCGCATATTTGCATTTATTTGTCCATTTATGTCTTTTTAAGCAAATATTTATACATATTCCCAACAACATGCAATCACTTTAATGGCACAATTGCAATAAACCAAACACACACACACACATACTGATGTTAAAAAAAAATCTTGTTAAAAATTTTTTTTTTATTTCGATTATTTTATTTATTCGCCTGTATGCAAATACGTAGTTTGTTGTGAACATTTATCACAATTACTGGCTGTGAATGACAACGGCAACAGCAACAGCCACAATAACACTTGCAATTGTTAAGGTGGGTCGGCCCACAAAGAAAGAACAAGAAAAAAACAAAATATATCATAAAATATAAAAATAAATCAAACGAAAAAATCACAATCAAATTATTCAAATAAAAACCAACACACGCACACACACTCGCACTAAATTCTATACCACTGAATGCTGCAAAATTTGAGTGAAGTTTAACTTAAATTTGGAATTTATTTTGTTGAATTTACACAAAAGCATTCCTTTTACACATTCGTATATAAAACGAAATGAAATGATTAAATAAATAAACGTAAATCGATTTGAATTTAGTAGAGATGTGTAGCAGAGAGCTGCAATGTATACGACATTTACCGTTTTAACTCCTCTTATACTTTGTACCCTCAGGTCCTGCAGATAGTTCAACTAATTCTAATATTCTACATAATAATTCCAACGAAGTTTGCATATTTTGAGGGAGTGGTTGAATTTTACCGCAATTTTTTAAAATCGAGTTTTCATCATATGCATCGTTCATGTATGTATAGTGTAGTCCAAGACTAACCCAAATGTATGAAGAAAACATGATCTATTTAACATTATGATATCCCAGCGATTGCCCATATAACCCATTGGACTAACCCACAAACTACTCCATGCAACCACCACATGCAGCATTTCAGAGAGTAATTTTAATGCGACGGAGTAATCGTGAATACGAAGAATAGCACGAATAATTCTCCTTTAACAATAAGCTGTTGTTTTCAATGATATGGTCCACGGCTGCATTGTACCAGGTTTGTAACCACTCCATTTCAGCCAAAATGGACCACGTAGTCCAATATTATTTGCAGGGTGGGAGTCGATTGTTACTATTGTCGCGATCATTTCTATATGGCTGTGCATGTGTCAATATGGAAACATTTCATAACTTAATAATGGGCCAACAGATCGAAATCGATATTGTGCATTCGATAGATATTAAGAACGCTAGAATTTCGTGAGTTTGCGAAAATTGTTGAAAAAGAAATTTTTCTAAAAGTTTTTTTCAAATACATTTTAAACCATTAAGCCGATCAAGTTATCAATCCAAACAGCTCTTAAGCCTTTCAGCCCCGAATTTTGCGACCGTGGCAAAAAAATTATTTTTAAGTTACTTTAGTTTGCACATGCTTAAATATGATTTAAAAAAATTTGGAAGTCTTACCTATCCTGGTCAATGGGGTATTGTGCGTATAATTTTTATATACAAATTTTAAATGAATTTTAATATTCTTTTTATTTTGATCAACGCATTGACAATCTTATGTATGGTGTGATAAAAAACAATTATTTTGAGTATTACAACATAAATAGACATTGCATTTGTAACGTGGAAAACCTGTTTGACACATCCTGTATTGTCCTTTTGATCCCCATTCAACCCAATGGTTTATTTTGTCAAGTCTTTTGAAAACTTTTGCGAGAAAGTGTGCAGTCAGATTTTTGATACGCGTATGGGTTACGCATACCGAAAAGTTGGAGGGATGGTCTGGAGAGTCAACCGGTTCCCATGGTATTCTTTCTTCTGTTTGTTATGAATAGTGGAAGTTTCTTTGATTTGGAAAGCATGGCTGTCTCTCATGTTGCCAACGCTGCTTGTTTTATGTTTCTTTCTTGGTTCAATTCTCAGATAATATGCACTACGTATGCAATATATCGCACTAAAACTATTTGGAGATGGAAAGTGTAGAGAAGAGGCATTCGGTGAAGCGATAAGGAAAGTGGAGAGCTTAATTTTTTTTTATCTTCGACCAGTGCTCAGGCGATATTTCCTACATATGCAATGCATTGCTATGTAACAAGATATAGATAGAGATTGTATAGAGTAGATATAGGAGGTGAAAGTGGTATGCAGATGGAGTTTAATTATTGCACAACTGTGCGGTTGCATGTTGAATATAAAGAAAAGTTGCGGCGTCTTCCGATGTTAATTTTGACACATTATTTTTACTGTAAGGAGACCCATTTCATTTATTATTTTACTTTGCGAACGTTTGATTGCTGTAATACCGACTCTGAATAGGACCATTCCAGCATACCGATTGCAGCTCTTTGCTATGTATGTGTATATTTCATGGCATATGTAATATGTGTATCTATGTACAATTTCATATTTGTGGATATACAAAAATCGTGTTTAGTTTAACTTTTTTACTGCATATTTGGTTTTTGTTATTTCAGCCTTTCATTCATTATAAATTTTTAAAGTTTAATTTTTCTTCTCCTTTTTGAATACATGAAATCCATATTGAAATTGGAGCAAATCTTGTAACTTCAGCTGGTCAGTGGTTTCACTTGCATAAAAGAACTAACAACCACAACAGCAACAGCAACAACAACAACAACAACAACAGCAACTTTAAATTGGTTTTGCTTTATTTCCATAAAAGTTTCGAGTTGGTACGTTTAACGATGGACTTGTTGCTGTTCATTAAAGGATTGAAAAGGAAAGGAAACTTTTCAAAGAAGTGCAACGAATTGTGTAAAGTGCACTCACTCACTACTCAAGAAAATTAAAAATGTATGAATGAGTTTTCAAAACAATATTTTGCACTGAGTTTTTGATTGAAATTGATATGTGTTCAATGCATTTACGCACATAAACTTCTTAATAAGGGTTTCGATTTTCGAAAAGGGCATTGCACTTTTCACTTTTTTAAAAAAAATACTCACACCCTAATGCTCTATTGGTAAGCGATATATAAGCCCTTTCAAGCGGCACAATAAAGTACAAATGTTTTAAATGAATAGCGCAAAATTGAAAAAGAAATGCAGTGCACTTTCGTCTGAAAAGAAAACGCCCTAAGTTCAATAGTAATGCTTTGTAATGTGCCATATAAAAAGAATAGTCATTGATGCCAATAGACCACAGAAAATTTATTCACCGTCAGGGGAAAAAATAGTTTTTTCCAAAAAATTCATAAAGCAAAATGCCAAAAGGATTATAACTATTAAGGATGGTGAGCACTACTAGATGCCGGACCAATGAATTTTATGCATTATCTTGATATGGATATATATCAAGTGAAAGTGATTTTCTGCGAAGAATACGAAAACAAAATTACAAAAAATTAAAGCATCACGAAAATGTCTGTGAATGTTCATAGAAAAAAATAGATTAATTAAATTAATTAAAAATTTTGTAATTTCAATTAAAAAATTAATTAGAATTTCTTCAGTACTACTTACTACTGTAGTATCAATTAAATTATTATTGTTGACTTTATCAATTAATTTTCAATTAAAGTTTTCATAATAATAATTAAAAATTACATTAATTATTCTGAAAATTTCAAAAATATTTTTAATAGCAAAAAAACAATCAAATTTAAAAAAATAAGCCAACATTTTCTGTATTTCATAAAAAAGAAAAATTATTTATTTAAGTATTGAGTGAAAAAACTAATTAAAAATTTAACTAAAGTGATTAAAATTTTAATTGTAAAAATTTATTATTCTAATTAAAGGTGTCTATTAAAAATTAAATTTTTTTCCTGTGTAAGTTGGCGAATAAATTTTAATTGTCTATCATCATGGTAAGGATATTATATGATTTGATTTTTTTTTGGCATGAATACGAAATCAGGACAGGTGTACGAAAACAAAATCATAATGGCGGACAATTTGTAGTAGTGAACCCCCAGGATAGCTAGCGGAGTAGAGATATCAAATGAAAGGATTTTTTGACAGGAATACGAAAACAAACTGACATTACTATAAATCCCAGCTGACGGACGATACCACTGGCAGGCTTGTCAATACGCGAGATTTGCAGCACTCGGAGATGGCAACCTAATTTTACTTGTCCATCATTATAATATGCATATCAAGTTGAAAGAATATGAAAACAAAATGACGTCACTATAAATCCCAGAAGACAGACGGCTTCAAGATTGTTGTAGTGTGCGTGCACAATATGTCAGTACAGCCGACACACAAGTAACGCAACAAACATTCTATAAAATGGAATTTTTGAAGACCGAATTATCTCAAGAATTTCAGAAGTCAATTGGCCAGCACGTTCACAAGACTTAAATGCCGCTGATTATTTTCTATGGGGTTCTCTCAAAGAACGAGTGTATGTTAACAAGCCCCAACCTATAGAGCAGCTAAAGCACAACATTGAAGCTGAGATCAGGGCAATAGAGGCTGAAACTTTGCGTGCAGTTATGCAAAACGCCTGTTTAAGAGCCCAATTGTACATCGACGAAAATGGTGGTCATCTCTCTGATATTATTTTTCATAATTAAAATTTATATCGTACAAAGCTAATTTTTTATTTAAAAAAAAAAAAGTAAAAAATAATAATAAACAAAAAAATTATTAAATTTTTACACGCAGGCGTGACTTTTGGCCCACCCTGTACATGGTGGACAAATTTTACTTATCAACTCCTTTGATATGCGCATCAATTGAAATCAGTTTTTAAAGTCATTTACTGTTACTGAGACAATTATAACGATGTTTATTATTTTTCATAGTTTTTACAATATTGTTCCAAAATAAACATGAACATACACATACATACTTATGTACATAAGTATGTATGTACGAGTTGTTACACAGTTTCAAGCTGGATTTGGAACCATATTCTACTTAATAAAGTGTTGCAGAAGAAGCTTAAAACTGATTAATTTTTAAGACAATATTTCCCTTTTTTCAAACTTTAATTCAATTCGATTTTGTGGTTGTGCAGTGCTTTTCTATTTCAATCCCTTTCTGAAGTCTTAGGCACACACACATACACATAACTTTAGAACTTTGCTGAACTAAACTGTAAGAATTTCAAGAGGTTCTCCTATCAACAGTTTAGCTTTAGGAAATAAAACTTAAATAGTAATAGAATAAAAAGTAATAAAAATTCAAAAAAATTATGACATGGGAAAAACGCCAAAAAGTTGTTAAGGAAAGTTTATTGCAGCAACTCCGAAATCATGGAAAATTTATTTTCACAAGTTTTTAAGTTGTACAAGTTTGTAAATTTAATACAGTTTCAATTTAAAATATTGAAAATGATTTCATGAACTTTATCCATGTGTTGTTAAAATTCTGTGACCAGATCTGAGTTTAAGGAAAATCGAAATCGATTTGGCAGGGCTGCCAGATAACATTCAGCAAAAGTCATTAAAACACCATTTAAATATAAAAAAAAAATTGTCGTTTTACAGCCATACTTAAAGAAGAGCTTAGCGTTTACGCTGAAATGCCATACGTAAATAAAAGCGGCAACGCTAGGTCAAAACGATAAAAACAGGGTTATCAAAAAAATAAATATAACAACCCTGATTATTTTAACAATAACGTTTATTGGTGTTTGCGATTTTTAAATAAGCATTTTATAAAAAAAAGTTTAAACAATGAGTTATATGGACGATTTAGAGGATTTACTTACCTCCATTTTCTAATAACAAATATTTTTTTATATTTATTTCTTTCACCTTCTTTATTTGCTTTATCGCCACGGTATTTCGGTATGCTACATACAAATTATATGGGCATGAGAATTTTTGACAGCTAGAAAACGCTTTCCGCTCTTGTTTAGGTATGGCTGTTAGTTTGGAAAAATCGTCAAAAAATCAAAGAACGGAAAGGTTGAATGTGAATCAAGTGATATCGCAAGAAGCGAAGGAAACCAGGTATTGGTGTTATTAAATCTTTTCAATATTCTACATGATTTCTACAAATAAAAAGAAAAATTAATTTTTCTCTTAGATATTTTTTCTCTAAAAATTGAAGCATAAAATCCTTTGCAATTCAGAAAAAAAATTCAATGCACTTTTTTGCCATGCCATTGCTTTAAATCACCTACAGTGTCATTCATGTACGAGTACATGTGCATGTGGCTGAAATACGCTTGAAAAATCAAAGGAAAATCTGTAGAAATCAATATAAAACCAGACTGTACCGATAGGTGAATGCCAACATTTATTAAAGTTTCTTATTTATTTTCTTTCGCAAAACAATAAGAAACAAAAGAAAAAAAAAGTATTTCAATGCTAAAAATTTAGTGAATAATTTGGACAATGAAAAGTTATTCAATAGAAAAACTGTGTGAAATTGTTAACGAATTTGTTTTATTTTTGCTCTTAATCAAAAAAAAAAATAAAAATAAAAAACACACACATGAATGAAAGGAAAAGTCATAAAATTGTTATTCCATTCTTCTTTAAAAATCATCAACAATCTCTATACGCTCAAGATGTGTCCTTTTTTTTGCAATTTATTTGATTTGATCGAATTTCGAGGTTTATGTCCTTCTGGTTACATTGAACTTAAAAGAAAATATAAAGAAAGCGCCAACAGAGTTCGTCAGAGACTTATGAAAGCAATAATCTCATGCTGAAAAAAGCTAGAAAATACGACAAACAGAGTTATTTTGTTCTCTAATCCGTTTAACGTAGCACTGGTGTAGCAAATTAAGATGATTATGTTTTGTCCAACAAAATTCATTATAATTACAACAACAATATAATTATAGTCAGTAAAAATTAAAAGGGCCTTTCTAATAAAATGATAAAGTCGTTTTTAAAGCCTTAAAATCCACTATCTCACTTGGATATAGAAATATCGGCTTAAATAAAGTTTAGGGTTCCCTACCGGATCAAAAAAAAAAGAAAATATGCTACCCTATAGAAAATTAAAAAATAAGAAGAAAAAATTAAATAAAAAAGTGAGCGGAAACATGTAGTTACCGAGTTATGGGCCTCCGAAGTTCCATTATAAATTTACATCAAATTTGGGCAATATGGGATGGATATTTTTTAATACTGTTCAGAATATTTTTACAACTTTACTAGAATTTATTAGATATAATAGTGATTTAAAACCTTAAGGGCTGAAAGAAATTCAGCTACGTGGAAAATCTTGGCTTAAATCTATTTTACAGACGTTTCACTAAATGGAAAAAAAATTAGCTACGGTAATACAAAAATGCTAAATAAGAAGAAAATATACAATGAAAAAAGTCCCGGCGACGCTTAGTTTTCGAGTTATGGACCTACGAAGTTTTCATATAGAAATGTGAATCTCTACTACATTTTGGAATGCAAATGGCCAATATTGGTATCATTTCAATGGTTGTAAAGAAATCTCGCTATGTATATGTATATTGTTTAAAAATTCTTAACATATTAAGGACCGGCGGTAAATTTGTGAAATTAAGGGTCTCTTTCACCAAACATATTTAAACACAATTTAATTTAATTAATGGTCTTTATTTAAAGTATGTTTAAAAAAATTTTATTTTCACCAACTGAAATAATGAAACACAAGAAAGTATGGTAACGCTCTGATATTTAATATAATAGCGTCAACTTACAGCTTTTTAAAAAGTTGTTTAAAAGCTGTTTTAAAGCTGTTTCATGCTGTTGCAAAATCAATATTTAAATGCAGAGTGCTGGCTACTTAAACAGTATTTAAATATTCAATGAGTATATCTAGATGAAAATGAAAATCGACATTTAAATATGAATTGATATTTAAATAGAATTGGTGAAATAGGCTCTAAGTTTTTAAATTTTAATCTTTTGTTATCGAAGCCGCTGTTCGTTATACCGTAGAGGAGAAAATCATTGCGGCCGGCTATGCAACGAAGCTTTTGTTAGCGAAGCCAGTGTTTGTTATAGCATGGAGCAGAAAATCCTTGCACAATTAACTTTTAATATATGCACACATATACATACAGAGGATTAGTACACACAAAGGAAATTTATTTTTATAAATAATTTACGAATTTATTGACAATTTTACTAAATTCTCAAATATCTTATCAACATGATAGCCATATTGCCCATAATCGAGCGAAAATGCACGCTTTATTCACAAATTTATAATGGAACTTCGGAGGCCCATAACTCGGAAATGAAGGGTTTCCGCTGACTTTTTTATTTTTTAATTGTCTATTTTTAATATTATATTTTTTTTTGATTCGGAAGGAGACCCTAAACTTTATTTGTTCCGAAATATCTTTGCTAGCGAATCATTAAAAATTAGCAGCCGTCTGAATAAACATTTTCTTTTATTGTTGAAGAACTACACACTAAGAAGTGGCGATATATTGAACAAATAAATAAAAATTATAGAACTTTACTGACCTTAAGCTTAAAAAATATTATAATTAAAATTAAAATAAAAAACGGTCAAATAAATAGCAAGAAACATAAATTTTCTTTTATTTATAAAAGGTTTATTAGACAAAATTGCATACAGATGTGTCTTCTATAAATCCATAAATTCTTATGAATACGGCAGCAGATCTCTAGCAACGCTGACGGCCATTTAATGAAGGCCATATGTTTGTTTTTCGTATTCCGTTTTATTATCGAACCGCCCTTAAAGAATAACCCTTTATTTGTAGTTCAGAGCTTTTAAAACTTTTATGGCCAAATAAATAAAATTTATGTTTTACCCAAAACTTAATTATTACTGAACCTTAATGCAACACTTACAGGTAAAACAACTAAAAAAGTTTTCACTTTTTTTTTTAATTAAAACTTGCAAATGTCAATCTATTGGGCTTAATTTTGTGTTAGAAATGATACATGCAAAAGTTAACGAACATAATTCAAAACTCAATAGAAAAAAGTTAAAAAAAAAGTTTTAAAATTAATAAAGGATTACGACTATAAAAACAGACACACACACACACACACACACACACACACTATTTTATTTATTGCTGCACTACATTCATACTCGTACACGAATGAAGACCCAGCAAACAATTTGCTACAATTAAGGATGATTGAGAATACTTTGCATTTGTAATTGTGAAATATATGTACAGTCGAACTTCCATAAGAGTCCGAACACAATGTAACGATAATTTATTGCGGTGCGGTTTTTCATACGATTTTGAAGTAAATAACCGCAGTACGGAACGGCATAAAATTAAAATCTATTTTATTTTCATTGCGGGCTTTCTTATTCTGTAAATTTTTTATACTCTTTCTCTTTCTGATGTTGCCATAGTTTTTGAATAATTGGCGATGTTCACGACATTATTGTAAACAAAAAACAATGAAAATGCTCATCATACTCTGGCTTTTTTGAAAAATCCATCGGAATCCCTTAATACATTAACGGGTCTCACCCACCATCTCCTGTTAGTATGTGTCGTGGTTTCTAATTCCACACATAAATCAAACGTGGCTTCGACCAAATTAACAAATTTTTTAATAGCTTCAACTCTTTTATTTACTGTCATTGCAAAATATTTAACACAAACAGTAATTTTTTTTAGAAAATTTTATAAAAATGTATGCACAAACAAATTAATTAAAAAGGTAAACAAACAATGACAAGTATTACCGTCGCCGTCTTCCGTTGTATTATGTTTATTTTTCTCACCCGCAACGAGAAATCGCACCGCACCGCACCGCACCGCAAACATTGTGTTCAGACTCTTAACTCGAATCACCATTATCCCAAAAAGATCTTCGAGTTACAGAATTTTTGTCAAAATTGATTGAATGGTTTTTTATATTTGTGTGTTTTATTTAAAATAGCCTCTAATGCAAAACTACATACATAAGTATATAAACGTACAAGCATATTATGGACCTATATAATTAAAAAATTACAGTTCAGTAAAATACTCTGAAATAAGTGACTGAAAATTTACTTTTTTCTATTCTTTCTCTCGACATCACTCTCCGCTTAAGATTGGATCTTCTGATTCATGGCAATTATTCACAACAATATCATTATCGGTAGGAAAGCCATTATCCACCTCAATATAATCCTTAAGAGCAGCATTGGAATTTATTTTGTTTGTTGGCTTTTAACCAAGCTTCGTAATCAGCTTCAATTTCAATTTGATTTTCATCAATACGACTCAAAAAAATTAAAAGCATATTATCTTTTTCTTCCCTTTCAGAATACTGACCAAATCCAGCATTTTTAAATCACTTTGCTATTGTTTGTTTATTGACATCAATATTCGAAGTTTTTGTTACATGATTGATGCAATCCAAAAGGGTAATATCGTGTTTTTTGTTTAGTTCAATGCACTTAAGTGCTCCTTTTACAATTCTGCTACGATAGAAAACTTTGAAGTTTTGCATTACTCCCTGGTCAAGAGGTTGTAATTTAGACGTCATATTCGGTGGGAAAAAAGCCAACTGAATGGAGTTCAGTTTTTGTTTATACGTCTATTGCATGACCTGCACAAATATCAATAAAGAATAAAATTTTTCGACCAGCACTTTGAAAGTGCTTATCTACTTTTAGAATCCATTCTACTCGTTTGCTACATAAATCAAATCTAGATTCAAACGAGTTGATAATTGGTTCTTTATTTTTGAAAAGTGTTGAGACCGTGCTTGCTGGAATACCATATTTATTAGCAGCTTCGACTTCTTTTATAAGTTTATATTTTTCTTCATTTGATAAGCATTTTAAAACACGTTTAGTTGCCATAATAATAATAAAAAATCGATTTCAACATTTATCATCCAGCGCTAATTGTGCATTGAACTGATATTTATGCAAACAAAAAAGTACAAATTTGTGATTCCCCGAAAAATATAAACACAAACCAATACACAAACCAGCTCAAGCAGCCAAAGGAGTGTAAAACAAACAAACCATAACTAAGAAACATGATCAACAAACCATATATAGAAGCAAAATTCTTCGAGTTATAGAGTCCAAGTGTATGTTTTTTGTTCGAGTTACGAAGAATTTCGAGTTAAGGAAGTTCGAGTTACGGAAGGAAAATTGCATGTGATTTGTTCTTTTAACAGTATTGCCACCAAATTAGTTCGAGTTATATAAAATTCGAGTTAGAGAAGTTCGAGTTATGGAAGTTCGACGGTCACCCTCCTTCCGCACCGTTTATTACTTTTTGAAATAATCGTATTTGAAAATATAAATTTCCCACCAGACGCCTTCTATAAATATTTCTAATTAATAATACTAGTGTTTGTTGGGTACACTAACACCTGCCTGCTAACACGCACGCACACACCCCCACTCAAACAGATATGAATATAAATTATTCAAATTATTATCATCACTCGGCCTGTTGTGAAAGTTGAAAAGCTTGCCTATATATATGTAGCTGCCTCTGTCTGTCTGCCTGGCTGTGCCTACTTTATTATTATTTATTTGTTTTTTTATGTTACGGGATTGTATGTATGTATGTGTGTATGTTTTTTATAAGCATACGGGAATAACTTTATTTGTATCAATTTGATAAATGTGTTAAAGTTGGGTCGCTTTCGTTGACGAAAAAGCAGAGAAAAGAGCAAACAAAGTTTCTTTTATGTGTCAAACTATATTATATTGCTGTATGTAGTATGTGGGTGTGTGTGTGTGAAGATGTAATTTATTTGTAGCAGGAATAAGATATCGGGCAAAGTTTTTATAACCATCAGATTTTTTTTAAGCAAAATTTTTCTTAAAAGTCTTATTCGTTTAAAATAAAAAAAAACATACAGATAATCAAGACAAATCGCAAGGAAATCCTTTCGCATAAAAAGGGGTTATTTTCAGGCCTACATAAACTATTGTAAAAGAAATTCTTGCTTAAGTATTTCAGTGATTGAGTCAATCCAAATCTATCGAAATATTTAAGTTTGAATGCAATATTTCACTGATAAGTATTTAATGACAAACAGCCTTTGCAAAATACAGTAAAGGAAAATCTATGACTATAAACGTTGTAAATGGAAACAAAATCTGTTTAACAACAAAAAATAATATTTCCTTTTAAGCAAAAGTTTTGGGATTACACAAGAAGTTACGTGTTTTAAAAGTCTATTTCTTTGTGAACGCAATCACAGAAAATAATATTTTCAGTAAAAATTTTGTAATTTCAATTAAAAATTTAATTATATTTTCCGCTATAAAGAAATTAATAGTATTAAGTGAATTACGATTGTTGATTTAATTGTATTAATTTTCAATTAAATTTCTAATGACAATAATTAAAAATTTAATTGAATTTTGAAAATTTAAAACAAATTTGAAAAACAAAAACCACTATAAAATATTAAATCATGCATCACTCCTTCGCAGGAAAATATCAGTTCGACAATTTCTACATTTTAAGTTGAGCAGCCTTAAAGATGCAAATGCGATTTTCAAAATTTATTAATTAATTCTTCAATTTTCAAGACAACAGAACTTTTTTCACAATCGGAGTTTTGAATTCCACAACACATAATTTATTCAGAACTATTCATTGAAAAATATTCTCTTAGCCCAAATATTTCACTAAACAAGTGAATATATTTGAAAAAAAAAATTGTTGCTTGACCTGGAATAGTTCTTAAGATACCTTCAGATATCTGGCGAAAAAAGGGTAACCACTAAAATAAATTTTATTGCTTAAAAATATGACTAGATGCAGAACTGTCGAGAGAGTACACTCGTCTGGGGGATGTAGACGAGTTCTGCGGGCTCCCTCTCGCATTGTGCTGGATGCCCTTGGATGAGCATTTTCTGGGAGAGGTTCGGAGCAGGTGGCTTAATGAGCCGGCCCGCGCGATCGTGAGGACACTATGGCATCGATTTGACGTCAACTTAGATCTGCGCAGTTACTGGAGTTTCCGAATTTGCGGATGCGGAGTCTTATCGCCACGATGACTGGGAGTCATGCCGCGTGAATGAGTCTACCGTACAACGACTTCTTCTCTGGGTGGAATGATGAGGAGGAGGAGGAGAGTGTTCCTCATTTTCTCTGCGGGTGACCTGCACTCGGGGACGTTCATCATCCTCGTGTTGCAAGCTGAGCGTGTTTATTAGACGCAACGGCTGGTTATCTCATTGACACCGCCGCATTCATCGGACCATCGGTCTCTTCGGTTCAAACTGGACTCCTAACACTCTGTAGCATCCCCGTCCAGTGGTGCATTTCTTCTCGACTTACCCTATACTATTCTACTCCAATGTATTCTATCCGCCATCTCTTCTTACTCCTCAGGTATCACAACGGTACCATAACGAATTGGAAGCCCAATGCGCTGGGCTTTTTATTTTCACCGGCGACCTGTATACCTAACCTAACCTGAAATGATTTGAAACAGGTCTTAAATAAGAGATTTATTACATCACTGCATTTTAACTTTTATATCCCCTCTAAGAGTGACTAACTATTTGCGCAAAGCAGTGGTTACGCTTTTTCCTCCCAATATTTGCCAAGTTTGGACGTAACTCTATGAATTAATGCAACAAAGTTTAATGATAGCGTGTTACTTATTAATTTGCGTTAAGCCAATTTTTATTTCACATTTTTTTCGCGGTCGCCTTTACAACGCATTAAATTTTCTTGGTCTCAACGAAAAAAAAACTCAATTTTCGATTTAAATTCAATAAATTTTATGAAGTGCCTCATAAATTCGCCATTCATTATTTACAGGACAAAGGATAAGCATCAACTTAAAAAAATTAAACCTTCACTACGTTTTTATGCTTCAATGATGCTACAGGATTTATTTAACTAATTATCTCTAATTTATATTTTATAAAAATGTTCTCGTTATCCTTGTTGTCTTGTTATAATCACTATTTGAGAAGGATTCGCAGATATTTTTATTTTTTCTTTAGGCTTGGCATGTGACGTTAACAATAATTATTAGGCGCAGCATGTGGATATTTTAGGCATGTCTAGTTTGAGAAAAAAAAGGAATTACAAGCTCAGCATTGCTGGTCTGATTACAATTTTTTTTTTAAATTTTTGTATTATTTATAATGAATTTAAATATCATAATTATTTATTTGTTAACTGTTGGAATAAATTTAATTGTATTTTGAATGGATATGCTGGGGGGGAAATACAAAAAAAGAATTGAGTCTGCAAAACAGCAGGTCTGCAGACAGACCGAATATCAAAATTGTTGCATCGCTCCAGAGATACAAGGGCTATAGAACAGATGATGTTGTACGGAGACGGGATCTGCCTTCCTCTTCTTCTGCGTCTTATCTGCTATATTTTATTCTTTATAATTTCTTTACTTCCCTTCTGCTTTCCTCGAAAGGATTAGGATATGGGTCTCCAAGTGGAGGTGTCCCAGTGCTACTGCGGTACACCCTTCTGCTCCTAACCTAAAAAATTAGAGGTAGCATACCGACTGGTTCTTCATAAACTTGCAATCTATTCTAAATACGCTATTTTTAACTCTACAGGGAAGGAAATATATTTCAACTTGACATCTATTAAGTGTAAAAATTAATTTAACGAAATTGCGTGCAACATGTCGGTTTGTTGGTGGCTTTGAAATTTTTTTTCTTCTTTTTTGGCTGCGGTTTTTTAAAATTGACATCAACATTATACAGTAACAACTCAGCGAGAGAGGCAGACAGTGGGAGAGTGAGAGAAAAAATAAAATATACACAAACATTTTAATCAATATTTCATTACAACATAAACGAGAACAGCCTAAGTCCTGTACAAGAATTTAGAAAATCAAATAGAATGTGGGCGCGTTTTGCACTTGAAGGGAATCTTAACAATTTCTTTTATATTTTCAATTAAGCAAAAAAAAAAAATAACGCGAATGTAATAGAACATGCTGAGTTTTGTTCTTTAAACATTTTTTAGGAAAAAATCTTTTTTTTTTATGAAATTAAATTATTTTCTACAAAGCCAGGATGATAAAGAAAAGCTAAATACGTACATGCAGGGGGCAATTAAAGTGACTTCAGTGCGATTCTCTGTCAAACAGCATGTGGAAAAAATTTAATTAAAACGAAAAATTATGTTAAAATCTCCCTACTAACACTAGTTGTTTGTGTGCTTTTTATGAACAAACGCTTAAGTCTACATATACGATTTTTTTTTAAATTACTTTTTTTTGTGACTGCATAAAAAAACAACATGATTTATTTAATAATTTATTATTAATTAATTTATGTAAATATTTTTCACTCTACAACAACAAAGTCTTCAATCCGCCGTCAAGTCAACAATTTCCTCGATATTTGACCAAGAAAATGCCCATAAGACGATGGTGATGGCTGAAGTAGTCTGCACGTTGACTTCAAAACCAAATAGTTCTGGGTTCGACCCCAGTTTCAGACTGAGTCCTAAAAATATTTCGGATTTTTTCTGATGTGCATTTTTAATTGTTTTCGGAAGGTTTCAGTGGCGAAGGCATAGTCACTGGTCACTGAACAGTACCGGCCTTAGCTCATACCAATCCACAGGTATATCAGAATGCCCTCCTTCGTCGGTTTTCTGTACCACCGGGGAAGTAAAATAATTACTAAAGATGGCTACTAAAAACGAAGCTTCAGAATTTAAAACATCTCCTTGACATCTGAGGCGCTTCTACACTGCTTTAAAACAAAAAAAAAAATATGTGCTAAAGCAGAGTTGTAAGATGGGTATCTCTTCTCTAGTTCAAGCATAATGCATCGCCTGTATAGCCGTCATCCCCTAACTACTGGCCCAAGATAAAAAAAAAAACATCGACAAAGTAAAATAATAAATAAAATATCTCTCAACTTTAGTTACGTAAATTATGTAGTTCCCATTAACAAGGTGCTAGGCCAGTCTTTGAGACTATGTATTCTCTCACTCACGTTCAATTGTAAGTTGCCTGCTCACGTGCCGGCAAACCATCAGTATTATTAATTTATTGCCAAGCAAATAGAATAACAAAAACTTTAATGTGTATTCAGACTGTTTTGTGTTATTTATTTCTTTTTTTTTTGGATTTTTTGGTTCAAGCGTCAGCTAGAAGTTTACAAAATTTTATTTCTTAAATTTTTTTCTTAATTAAAAAATTAATTAGATTTTCATTCGTAAAGTTATGAATATTATCAAAAAAATTATTATTGTTGACTTAATGTATTCATGCGATTAAATTCCTAATAATAATAATAATTTATTTATTTAAATATTTAATTTTAAGCTCGGAATAATTTTTTTGTGAAAAAATTTTGTGACAATATTTTTTTTGTATATTGAAAATATTTTAAATTTTATATCATTTATTTCCTGATGATGTTAACAAATTGTTAACGAAATATCGCAAATAAATACAAAAAATGCAATTATGAAGGACTAACGACCTCGAGCTTAATAATTAAATAATGAAACAATTAAAAAAAAAGAATAAATAAAATAGAATAAATAATAATAATTAAAAAATAAAATTTTGAAAATTTCAAAAAAATTTTTTAACAGCAAAAAAAACATTTGATTTCTATTCGAATACTTATTTTCTATTAATTTTTATTTTTCCGATTTATTTATTTTTATGAATTTTTTATTGAATATGAAATAAAGCAATCAGATTACCATTTCAATAAAAATAAGCCGTCATTATATGGTACTAAAATATGGGACTAAAATCAAAACCTAGCTCCTGCGGAGAGACATAAAAATTTACAGTTGGCTAATTCCAAGCCCTAAAATTTTTCAAAAAAGTGTTTTTCTTATTAAATAATGACATTATTTATTATTATTGCAAATTGTTTTTTAATTTAATTTTTTGTTTTTTCTTTTGTTCTATTTTGTTGTTTTTTTCATTTAGTTCCGATAAACTTGAGTTAATTTCATATAAAAATTAAAGATAATAGTGATTTCTTTGTGGCTCGTACTTGATACAGAATGAAATAACATGGTTCGTTCTCTAAATTTTGTATGGCGAAGTAGTAGTTTCAATCATGGTTGGGGTACGACCGACGAATATTGCTGTCCGTGTGAACATGGTATAAAGCGACTTAGTCTGTTCTACGTTTTTTGCAGTAATTAGGAAGCGGTAAATTAAATGCAAATAACTGTTACACAAAGTCAGTAATTTTTTATAGACTGTCTGTCTCTCTATCTCTCTCTCTCTCTCTCTCTCTCTCACTCTCTGTATAGAAAGCAGTTATACGTGGAAACCGTATATTTTCACCGCCTTCACTGTTTAAAAGCACTTGGGATCCTTAAGAGTCGAATCCATCATTGCTTCTTTGATAACTTAAATAACATTTAATTAATTTCCCATACTGTGCACTCCATAGAAACTTTTAAATAAATTCAGCACAAGTTGTGTTGTTTTCCTCTTAAAATCACTTTTAAACTATTTCACTTCATTCACATGAAATATCCGCAACTATAAATAAGTATCATCATCAATTGCAACAATTCTTTTTTGTTATCTTTTATTACAGTGTCAATGGATCAACAGCAGTCGCAGCAGAGGCCAACAAACGATTTCACTTCACAAATGCAGGCACATAAAATCGCATCCACATTCTCTGCAATGAACCAAGCGAATAGCAGGAACAGTGGTTCTGCCAGCAGCAGTGGTGCTGTTGCTGGCCATATGGAGAACAACGAGCAGAATAACAACATCGTAGACATAAATTACAAATCGTTGAATAGTCACCGCAATAGATTGCATGCGACCAAAGATTCAACGCTTCAGCACTTAACGAGGTCCGGCTATGACGAGTCAAATGAAGAAGAGGGTTTGCCTAAAGTTCCTCAGCCATATTTTGATTTGACAATGCCGCGTAATATAACAGCACGTGCTGGACAAATAGCAGCCATAAATTGTCGTGTGGAAAACTTGGGCGATAAATCAGTAAGTCAAATTGCTTCCGTTTGTTGTTGCTTTCGTTGTTGCCATTATTTTACAATTTAATGTCAGCCAACTCAAATGTCATTTCTTTAGACGACAATTGACGCAGCAAGATGTACATAAATTCTTCCTTTTCAATTAGAATCGTATTAACCTTACACAATCACAAATAAACCCTTATCTTACATTTTGGTTTTCTAAGATTTAATTTTGATTAGATTTCTTTTATTCATCGCTTTATCTCTTCTTCCTCATTTTTCTGTACAATTTCTGCGTGCAGGTATCTTGGATACGTAAACGAGATTTACATATTTTAACAGCTGGCATATTGACATACACATCAGATGAAAGATTTAAGGTATTTATGACAACACAGAACTTTTAATTTAATTCAAAAATCTAAAAGAAAAAAAAAGAAAGAAATATGAAGGCACATACTACAGCGCGCATTAGGGACATACCAATTTAAGGCAGATTTAAAAAAATAAAAAATTAAGAGAAAGTATGCTGGAAAGAAAAGATGTGCTTTAGTTACCTTGACAATTAGCGCGCTGCTTCGTGCTTCATTACTGCAGTATACAAATTCACGTGGTCGTCAATCGTTAATCAATTCACCAATAATTTTCACTTCGATGGTCAGATTGATTAATTTCAAATAGCCAAAGTATATTTATCAAGTAGTCGCATCTCTACAACAAAGCACCAATAACAAAAACAAAAGGCATTTTGTTTGTGTAAAACTAACCAAATATGTCAAATTTGTAAACACACAGGATACAGTAGCAAGAAAAGCATTAATTGCACTTATGTATGACTTAATTGCTTTTGCAACCTTCTCTCAAAATAAAGAAATGAGTAAAACTGTTACTGGTGTACTCTCTCAAATTAAACAAATGAGTAAAAATTATATTCGCGTGCTTAAATGTAAACAAATTATGACATATACGGCGTGTAAAACATAAAAGAACAAAAAAGTCACCTGGATGAGTAGTAGAAGAAATGATAGGAGGTGAAGCTTCGCTATCTTACAACTCTGCTTTTTGCACGTTATTTGTTTTTTACAGCAGTGTTGTAGCGTCTCTGATGTCAAGGCGTATTAAATTTTGAAGCTTCGTTTTTAGTAGACATTTTTTAGTAATTATTTTAAGTCGCCGGCGCTACACAATACCAACGAAGGAGGGCGTTCTGATGTGCCAGTGGATTGGATACAGCTGAAGCCGTTACTGTTCAGTGACCAGTGACTATGCCTTCGCCACTGAAACCTTCCGACAACAACTGACACAAAGCCACACAAATGCGTAACAGAATAATACGACATGTTTTTATGAGTCTGAAACTGGTGTTGAACCCAAGTAAATTTTTTTCGTGTTGCAGTCAACGTGCAGACTACTTCGACCATCGCCAACCTCATTTTACTTGATGAATATACTTTGGCTTGTGCTCAAACAGCTTTAAAACATTTAATTTTTGGCGCCCTAATATTTATTTACAAAATGTTGTACATATTTTGCTGCTATTTAAGGTCACACGCACTTCGGATAGGAAACAATGGTCGTTGCATATAAAATATGCTCAGCCACGTGATAGCGGCATTTACGAGTGCCAAGTTAATACGGAACCAAAAATGTCGATGGCTTTCCGCTTAAATGTTATTGGTGAGTTGAACACTTTACCCTTCATATTTTCTGATAAACAGAAAATAAAAAGAATTAATATTAATTGTTTCAACATATTTCCCCTTGCTGTGGCACAATCGCAACCATAATTCTGGCTTTTTTGTTTTCCTCTTCCTATTTTTATTGCGCTGTTAAAGTAACACCACCAGATGCAAAAGCATCAATTTCCGGTCCAGCGGATTTGTATGTTAAAATCGGCAGTGCCATAACGTTGGCATGCCATATAAAGCAGCCTTCTTCTGCCCATGATATTGGACCAATACATTGGTATCGTGGACCATACATATTGACACCATTCGTAGTGCATTCCAATGAGGCGGCCATTGATATGCAACGTATTTCTATGGAATCAAAATTGGGTGATAAATTGCAAAGCAGGTGAGTTCATTATTATTTATTTGTTGCTGTTGTTGGTATTGCATATTCTGTAGATACGATGATATTTGAACACAAAACTTTATTGATTTTTCTTTAATTTTAAATGCATTAACTTATTTTCCAGGTTACGCATATCAAATGCCCAACTGGCCGATTCTGGGAATTACACATGCATGCCAACCACTGCCGAGTCCGCTAGTGTAATGGTCAATGTTTTAAATGGTAATAAAATTAATTATTTGTAAAAATATTATTTAAAATACAAAAGGAATAAAACGAAACAAACATTGTTACGAGTATCAATTTTCATAATCCCATAAAATCTTCTTATGAAAGTTACTAATAATGCTTGAACAAATTTAATTCGAATTTACATATGAAAACAATGAATGCATTATTACAATAGACCGTAGCAATAACAATGTTGTACAATTTGAAAAGGCTCCTCATTGCATCAATGAAGCACAAGTACTTTCAGAAGTACTTTTTGATGACATTTTTACTTAAAAAAACAAACTTTTTGGAGAAATAACTGTTAAAGGAAACTTTTTTTTATAAGTTCTAGAAAAGTTACCTTTGTAAAAACCAATTTTAAAAGAAATCTGCTAGGATTCTGATCCACTTAAAAAAGTCGCAACGAATGTCTGCTGTCAGTTCAGCACTGTTACATGTTTTTGTCATGAATTCATAAAATTATGAAATTGGCCATAACTGGCAATATGTTACACATTCCCCATTTTTGAGCACACGCGCATTCTTTGACAGATCGTATTACTAAATCTGATAGTAAATCGTGGCCTTTACAGAGAAGTGCATTTCTTTGAAAAAGCAATTGTTTCAAAGCGTTAAAAGAACGTCATTCAGGGGCTTCGCACGGAATGCTACAGAAGGAATACTTTTTTATTTATCTAAAACTCAGTTTGCTTTAGTATCGATTTAATTGGGATGATGATATGGGAATTCCTATACTATTTTCTTTTCGCACTCTGTGCAATAATTACAACGGCAGCTAAAGAATTCAATTCATCTGATACTAGTGGATTCTTCACAGCTAAACTCAGTATGTTTTTATTGAGCTTTCAATCTTAAACTGAACTCACAATAACTATTCAAATCTCTTTCACTTCCGCTCTCCCTCTCTAACTCCCTCTCTCTCACTCTCTCTCTCTCTCTCACTTGTACAAAAGTAATATTCTCTGTAATCAAATATATTTGGTTAAAAATTTGTTTAGGGTGCCTCGATACCCTATTATTTCAGCATTAGTCAATCAATATGGAGGTTGCGGGTTTAATTCCCGCCTAGACCCCTGCAGACAAGCTTTTATTAAGAGCTTTGTAGACTGCGTATTGTTTAAAAATACATCTAATTATTTAGAGGCTTAAAAACAAATAATAAAAATTAATTAAAATAAAAAAAAATTATGACAGAAACGTAGAGAATTTAACTATAATTAGCGTTTTTTGCATACTCGTAAATAAACCTTACTTTTTATAAAAAAAATATGTACATATATTATGTATAGATACATAAAGAAAAAAAAAATTTGGTATTTAACGCTGAAAAAGTAGAACTTTTCAAAACTACCGTGCAAATATACAACTTCCCGTTCCGAAGTCAGCCCTACCGTATAATACGGCAATTACCATATCGTTAACATCACTGCATGTGCAAATTATTTCATAAATACCGAAGACGAAGGGAGTGCTGTAGCGCAGAAAAATAAAAAAAAATCTTTACTTGACGGGGTGTTCTGTTGCCGCATAATTTCGCATTTCGGTGAAACGCATGGAAGATGTTGCAAATGTGAAATGTGCTGCTCAAAGCAAGAATAAACCTTTCCTATAAAACCAAGCCGCATATTAAATTTTTTCCAAATTTCGATTCCAATCGACTGCTTTAATTCAGACTATTTTCTAATAATTTGCAAAATTTTTTATTTATTAAAAATTGTTCAAAGTAAACACAGAGGGCAATTTGACGGCATTCGATATGAGTCGAAATTTCAAACTAAAGTTAATTTAAATGTACTGGAATTTCGTTCGATACCGAATGCTGTGTTTTAGCCCCTGAATTCTACGACTCTCTTTCCAACAATCAGTTGACAATGCAAAACGTTTTTAATACTGAATATTACTGACTTTTTTTTTGCTGCATGCTAAATTTGATTATAAAATTAATGAATTAAAACATAAATTTTTACCTGCTCTCCTTTCATTCTGTTTATTTCAAATAATATTTCCAACCACAACCTGCCCTTGTCTCTGGCTGTGTCTCCTGTTGCATGATGTGATAAAATAATTAATCCATTAACTCGTTAATTAGATGAAAGCCCAGCCGCCATGCAAAAAAGTTCTGCCACAGGATTAATGCAACAAAAACAACAACAACTACAAAAATATTTTAACACAACACAATTTATAATATTAATACTGTTGTACATGTTAATACAACGGACAACAAACTTGCAATTATGGCAAATTGAAAGTTATTATCATCGTAATCATCACCATCATAAACAACGCAGTCAACAACAACAACAGCAGCAGCGCCAGCAGCAGCAGTTAGATTATCAACAGCAACATGTTCTACAAACAACATTGACATTGTTTTCACACTCAACGTCGCCCTCACTATTGTCATTAACGCCTTCACCAGCATTATCATCACCACAATCATTATCACTACGTTTATCATCATCATCATCATCATGATAGTATCAAATGTAAATTTTAATGTTTTTTTTTTATTTTATTTATTATAATTTCAAAGAATTTAAACTAGTAAATTATTGTACAAACAAAGTATGTAGTTGCTCCTTTTCTATGAAATTTATTTATATTCACAAATGAAAAACAAATATTATTATGTTTTTACATAAAACGAACGAAACTTTGTTAGCTTTAAGTTTTAGATTAATTATTCTACAATATTACCAATATAAAAGTTTTCATAATAAATAATTTTAACAGAAATTCACATTTAAATAATCATTTTGAAAAAACAAATTAATAAAATCGTACGAACGTGATAATCATGAAAATATAACTCTTACTTACACAATTAAAAATCCCAAAATAAATATGTTACTGTGTCCAATAAAATGTAACATGAAGCTGTCGCTTAGACTCTAATAGTAGGAAACTCGAGAGAAAACTGAGTTATGACATTGTTTGAGCAAACGATCGATAAGTATTCGCCTGTGCATAATGCGACAACCCCGTTTTAAGCCAAGAAGGAATAAAATGCGGAAAAAATGTTGAAAGGAATGAAATTTTCGTAAATTCATTTAATGCAAAAATTAAAAATAAAAGCAAAAAGCTTTATGAAATACTTTTAAACATTTAAAAAAAATTTCAACTTTATTAACGAAAAATGTTGTCACATCGTTTTACTGACAACCTCCTAAATATAGTGAAGTTCACATAAAGGGTGTTGACTTTGCTAATTTTCTTTCATCAGTGATAAAATAAAAGAAAAAACCCACTTTGAATTTATACTAAGTTGTTAATTGTGAGCAGTGTTACCAAAATCTGCACCTTTTTGAGCAACTTGCAAATTAGAAGAAATTCACATCCATTAGGAAAACATATTCGTCAATAAAAATAAAACATATTTCTGTATATGAAAAAACACGCAATCATGGCGTCACCCGAAATTCATCATTAGTCTGCTATCGATGCTAAACTGTTTTGCTCTTTCAGGCAAGAAATTCTAAAACTCACCAACATATTGACCCACCCTCTAACAATTTAAATACACATTTTTAAATTATATAATTTTGTTTGAAATATTTTTATTGCTAATGTTTTGGGATATATAAATTAATACAGCTATTTTGCTCGTCCTAATTGTGGTTAAGTCGACGAATTTACGCAACGAATTTTCTTCTATGAGTTCGTCGTGATCTGCAAAATTTGTTGTACGTCACAGGTGTGATGATAGGATTAAGCCGAAAGTCTTGAGCACTCAATTTCCTATTGGTGCATTTCCACTCATTTCATACTTTCTACGTTTTGTTGCATTGCATGTTATATGCTCTGATCAATACAAATTTGGTCTGTGATATAAAATAAGTTTCATAAAAATTAAACGAAACATAAAATTAAAAAAAAACTCAATAAATTTATGCTTGTGTAGATAATATGAAACCACACCGAACAAGAAGATATCAGTGTCAAAAACGAAGTTTTACGGAAGAAAAACGTTATTTTTAAAAGAGTAACGGCAGATTCACAATATTTTTGAGATGACGTGACTGATCGAGAACTATTGATATGTATAAAAAAAATTAAATCGATAATAATGCGCGCTTGCAGCTCTATATACGTACAGTATATAGATCTAAATATGTATTTAAATACCTACAGCTTAATTATTTTTAATATGTATGTTTATATGTTTATAAATTATTTTTTCTAAATATTAATTATTTTGTCATTTATCACAATTAATTTGTTTTGTTACATTTTTATGTTTTATGAAATAAATTATAATTAAAATTTCTTTACATTTTTTCTTTTCAGTTTTTCACGTGAAACTCATTTTTCTTTTGTTCTAAATTTACAATTAAAAAAAAGTTATGGCAACGCTGACTGTTATTGAAATCAGTTCATTTTGTTTATTCGTAAAGCTCGGGTGTGTGTTCGCTTGTTTGTTTAACAAACAAAGATGAAAATTAAGAATTAAGCTTTAAAATAAGTAATAAAAATACTTTATATTTAAAGAAAAGTGTTTTAAATAATATCTAGTGTTTATTTACAAATGAAATAAATGAATACATGTTGGAAAACATCATTAATTGTGAGTGATAGTGCCGGCTGCTTCCCTATGTGCAACTGCAGGTGATTTCAATATACCATGTACTCGTATTGCAAAATATCTTTAAAATTAATAATAAACGTGATTAGAATCGAAATTATATATATATTCCTATAAAATGTTTATTTAAATCCATAAAACTTATTATAATATTATGAAATTATGTTCCTCCGAAAATTTGCAAATAACAAACGTGCGCTAGTGATGCGGAAATAATGTAAACAAATAACTGTAATCGTTTACTGTGTTGAGTAACAACTTACGTTAATTAAACTCTGAAATTTTCAAGGTAATCTTTGTCAACATATAATTGTTAAAATTTTATATTAAATTCATAAAATGAATTTTTTTATTCGTTTAATTTGCACATACGGCAGGGAAAAATTTATATATATGCTACGTTATTCAAACTAAGATTTCATAATCATTATAAAAAGTCTTTAAAAAAATTTTTTCGTTAAAAAATTAATTTGTTAAGCTTTTATTAGACTTTGATATTTGTCTCGGAAACTTAAACTGCGAGAAATCACGAAAATTTTACCAGTAACCAAAATGTAAGTTTAAGTGCCAAGATTTGTTAACTTTTTATTTTTCAATATAAACTCCAAGTTTAAGCAGTAGAGGATAACAAATAGTTTTATGTTCAACAGATATGCATCTAGAAATTATAGTATATCCAGCCGGATGCGCATAACTGCACGCAAAATTTAAAATACCGCTTAATTAAAATTAAATATTTATTAATTTATATGAAACAAACACTGCATAATAGAAAAATACTATTAATTTACCGACGATGGAATACCTTGTAGCGGCAAAGGATTTTAATCGTAGCAAATGTAAGTCATAAAAGTATGTACTTATTTTAAATTTTTCTAACATTGTTTGTTTCTTGCTAAAGGCACATGCTAGTTGACATGAATTTGATAAATGTCAACGGTATTTTTATTTAAAATCCTCTAACTAATTTTTCTGTTCCGCTTCCATGTCCGCTTATCGACCGATTTCGACTGTAAATATATTTTAAGGATTATAGTTACAAAAATGAGACGTGCATGCTACGAAATTTGTTCTTTTATTTTCAAAAAAGTCGACCGGACTGCCGGTTTTGGTTATTATAGGAAAGTTAGATTTAAAAGTAACTTGGTGGCTTCAACTATTGCATTGTTTTTCCCTTATTTAAAAAATGTTCCCAAGTTTTTTAAATTGAAACTAAGCGATGACTGAACTCGTCTGCACGTTCACTACAAAGCCAAAAAAAAGCCTGGGTTGGACCACAGTTTCAGACTAAATTAAATTCATTAATGTGTCTTTTTGCAAGTTGTCGGAAGGTTTCAGTGGTGAAGGTATATTCACTGGTCACTGAATAGTACCGGCTTCAGTTGATAGCAATCCACAGGCACATCACAGCGCTCTACTTCGTCTGTATTATGCATCCACAATGAATCATCTACTGAGTGCTGGTCCAAGATAAAAAAAATATGGCTGGAAGGCAAACATTTTCTTTATTTATTGCTTTGTTTTTAGTTATGGGCGTTAAAGTTAGAATTCAGTCTTAGTTACGAAAACCTCTTGTTAAATTCAATTAATTTTAATTTTAAAATTTTGATAGCATTCGAGCACTCAAATGCATTCATTCCTATTGACATTCTTTTTCAAGTACAATTATAAATGATTTTTTACTAGCTTTATTCGATTCTTTCTTTTATTCGATTATTTTACTAGCTTTATTCGATTCTTTCTTTTATTCGATTATTCAAGAAAACATTACTCGAATGATTGTTATTTTATATTATTTTTATTAAACAATATAAGTATATAGTGTGAAACATAGAAAATTAATATGCAGAAATTGATTATTCGAAATTTAAATAACCGAACATTATATCCATTTTTTATTTATCACTAATTTTCGTAAAGCACAACTCTCCGACTTCTACACAACTTGAATTGAGATTTTGTCTTGATTCTACACAAAAAACAAACAACTTTATTTAGGTTTTTTACCACTTATCAGATTCCACCACTCTTCTAGTTTCTGTTAATTTACACAATCAAAGTTGCCAATTTAGCAATTTTCCTACTAGATCGATCCATTTTTTATGTTCTTAGCATTTTCTTATTTTACGTTTTGTATAATTCAAGGTCTATTTTTTTTTCATCTTGGACCAGCACTCAGGATATGACCCCTACATTTGCGGTGCATTGTGTTGGAAGTAGAAGAAAGGGCTAGTAGGAGAAGTGACATAAGCTAAATCTTCATTATCTTACAATACTGTTTATGGCACGTTATATGTTTTTATAGTAGTGTTGTGATGAAGCTTCGTTTTTAGTAGCCATTTTTTAGTAATTATTTTATTTCGCCGGTGCTACACAATAACGACGAAGGACGGCGTTCTGATGTGCCTGTGGACTGATTACAGCTGAAGCCGTTACTGTTCAGTGACCAGTGACTATGCTTTTGCCACTGAAACCTTGCGACAACAACTGACACAAAGTCACACACAAATGCACAACAGAAAAATAGGAGATGTTCTTATGAGTCTGAAACTGGGGTTGAACCCAGGAAAATTTTTCGTTTTGTAGTCAACGTGCAGACTACTCCGACCATCGCCACCCTCAATATTATATTTTTTTTTAATTTTGCTAAAAAGAAATCGCCCGCACATTTCAAGTGTGTTATTCGTTTCATAACCTTGAAACTTTTTATTAAAAAAAAAAAAATATTAAAAGAACACACACACATACTGGCAATTTTTATATAAAATAGAAAAACGAATAAAATTTGCTAAAATAATAAATTAAGAAATCGAAATCGAAATGACAAAAAAATCAAAATAATAAAAGAAAAAAATATATATGAAAGTGAAGTGAAGTTAATAAAAAAAAAAAATAGAAGAAACAATTTAGAAATCAACAATAGAAATCAGAAGGGAGGCTTTCTTAACTAAGCAAAATATATAAGGTAAGTGGAAGCTTTTCTTTAATATTTAATAAACACTGGCATAGTGTTTATGAAATTTAATCAAATTTATTTATAAATTAAATAAAGTTATTTATAAATATTATTTGATACTCTATTTTATCGTAAACTTATAATAAGCAAATTTCCTTGCATAAACGCAAAACAGACCGACGAGATATTTATATCAAACAAAACTTTATTTTCTAAAATGTTTTCTACAACTTTTATTATTAAACTGCAATCTTTTAGTGGATTCTTCTAGATATTTTTATTGAAAAATGCTTTTGTAAAGTCTAACAGTCCAACCTAAATTACGACGCAAAGCGCAACGTAATTTAACGCTTAGCTATTACGCTGAAATGAGTAACCTAAATTAGAGCGTTAACGTTACTCCAGAATAAGTAATGTTTACTCACTTTAAAATAATAAAAAACTTTAAATAGAAATAAGAAATAGAGATAAATAGATAAATAGACCTGAAAACAACTAAATTGTCATTACTTTTCAACAATTTTATTTTTTTGCAGCCAACTTCACTTTTTTACGCGCTGTCAAAATAGAATTTTCCAATTGCAATTGATGGTTTCATACATTTTGTATGGGCATGAGAAATTTTGATAGCCAGGCAACGCTTTGCGTCTTTAAAATTTTTTTTTTTAATACAACACAAGCTGAACGGAGGACAACAGTTCCTATTGGCACTTTTTCAATTATTTTTAACGAAGAACATTCTTTTTCTCGTTTTTATTTTATTTGCTCCAAATGTAATTAAAAAAAAACACGCAAACAAACATTCAAATTGAGAACTTTGTTTTTTAAGTGGGTCGGAAACAATATTTTATCGCTTAAAAACAAATACTCGTATGCACATCACGATACTGTCGTTTTAGTTATTTAAATATACAACAATTAAAGAAAACATCAACAATTAATGCAAAAATGCCAAAAATTGCATTTAAACTGCAACCGCAATTTATTTATTGTGGTCTTTGCTCTGAAAAGTGTAACCGCAAAAATGCGGTTAAATGATTTCACAAAAAACACAACATTCACAAACTGTAAATATTGTTCGATTTTAAATTCTCGACAAGAAATGCGCTTAATAAAAGGAATGTAAATGGCGCCTTAAATATTCACTTTAACTAATTTGTTTTTTTCTTGGTCTTTGGTGGTGAAAGTGTTAGGAAGATAGAACTTAATTTCACAACTCTGCAGTTGCGGCGCCTGATGATGCTTTTGGCGCATTACTTTTTGCTGGAAGCCATTTCATTTATTATTTTACACCGCCGTTTTTTAATTGAACTTCTAAAAACATTTACTTGCGTACAGTATCAACTGGTCTATCTTGTTCTTCTAACTAATGGTATTGTTGTTGTTGTTTTTATTTACTTCGCTCTGTGCCAAATGATAAAAGTGATAACGATGATGCTGATGATGATGATGATGATGTTATTTCTTTGGCGGAGCTTTTTATGTTGGTGAGCGCAGTTTGATTGCAGTCGAATTTATTTCTTGTGTTGAGTGGCATGCAATTAATTTTCACTGCACAACGTATAAAAACTCATTCATATGCTCCCATGCACGCTCACACGCGCCTATGCACACGAATGTCTGTCTACACACCACTACAAAGTACCAGCAAAACTCTCGTACAAGAGTGGAAATTTGTTGATTGTGTGTATTTCCGTACAATTTCCAGTATAGTTTTTTGTTTTACTTTTCAGCAGCATAAATATTTAATACAGTCACGCATTTTATTTTCATTTTATGCGAACAACTAAATAAAGTAAATAATTGAAAATAATGAAAGAAATCACAACTTAATATCTTTGATATGAATACGAAAGTTATATTCATTGGTGTAGAAAGGCTATTCCAGTGGAAAGAAAGACTTCTACTACCCTGAGATTTTCTAAGAATTTGATTATTTCCAATAGTTTGGACTACAAAGTAGCGTCGAAGCTTGTACGTACTTTATACTTAATTTACTTTTTCAAAAATTTTGTTTTTAATTTATCTAAGAATTTGCTTTTTAACTTGCAATGTTTTTATGTTTATAAAGTTTAGCATATAATTTGATTTAACTGGATAAATATAATAATTTATAATTACTACGTATTTATTTCCTATAAGAAAATATAAAAATAATTGAAATTGTAAATAACTACAATGCTATTGCCTCCGCTAAACATAAACAATTTCACACTTGTAAATACCAAACGTACATTTAAATGGTTTTTGATTTATTGATTTCCCACTCATGTGCTAAATTACTGTTAAATATTGTTAAATAATGGTATATTTACTATGGACACTAAGTTTACAAAGCATTTTTCCAACGAAATATTGAAGCCATGACAGAAACTGCAATGGCTGGAAACCGGGCTTTGCCCCACAAAATTGCTACCCCGTCATCTGAAGCAGCACAGTACGATCACTGCTACCACAAGTAATATAATTCCGATTATAGAAAAATCTGAAAAAAAACCTGTATCTCCTTCAGGCGATGATTGCGTCGCATTTTTAATTTCTCTGCCAATATTGCAGCCATCAGTGTCGCAGGTCGCACAATTGTATTTCGATAGATCACAGCTCCAAGAGGGCGCTACACATGATCTCAGAGTATGGTATTCAATACCTGCAATAGATTTATATTTTAAACATGTTATTTTATTTTTCTTTTTTCTTTGACCAGGGTTCAGGGCAAGTTCCATATATGCATATGTTCTCTTATATAAATAACCTGCACGAAAATATGGCAAACTAAAATATTTGGTTTCTTAACACGCATGAAAAATATAATGCACATTAAATTCCTATTATTTAATTACAACTGTCGTTTTTATGACTGTAAAAAAATATAAAATTTTTTCGAATTGCATAAGAATACTTGCGACATGACATTGCGCATCAAAATCACGAAGTTAAAGCAAAACTAATTTAAATGATAATAAGCAAACAAATTATAATTAATATTTGTATTGAACTATATATATTTGTGTGTCAACATTTTCTTTATTGTAACAAAAGCCGAATTCTTTTGACAGAAAACTTATTATGCATAAAAAGTAGCCCATACGAAATAAATATTTAAGATGCAATGCTCACCAACACTGATTTTGTAACATCTTTCGATTTCTTGAAATATATTTATTAAGCTTGAGGTCTTTTTTTATTTTATTTTGTTTTATTATGCGATATTTCGTTAACAGCTTGTTAACATCATCAAAAATATTCAAAAAATATAATAAAAAAGGTCAATTAATAATATAATTATAATTTTTCGATTTCCATATAAAAATTAATTTGTTTTTTAAATTGGGTATATGAGACACAATTCTTCTCTGGCAACACCAATTCTTGTTCAGAAAGAGAATATATGTAACACATACAACCGAAAAACGTAATAGTATAGCTTGGCCTGCCACTGCTGTAATGTCAAGGAGAAGTATTAAATTTTGAAGCTTTGTTACCGTTTTAGTAATTATTTTATTTGGCCGGCGCTACACAATGCCGACGAAAGGGGACGTTCTAACGTGCCTGTGGATTAGTTACACCTGAAGCCGTTACGTTCAGTGACCAGTGACTATGCCTTCGCCACTGAAACCTTCCGACAACAACTGCACAACGACACACACAAATGCGCATCGGAAAAAATGCGAGATTTTTTGCGAGTCTGGAACTGGGGTTGAACCCATGACATTTTGGTTTTGTCGACTACATCAGGCATCGATTTTTTCCGCTCTACGCTTTTAAGTTGAATTCTTTCAATGAGCTGTTCATTTTAGTTTGGATGCATTTGCTCTATATATGCCGAATAGAGTGGGGCGATTAGTATGGAAGAAAAAAAATCTTAATGGGCGCTTCGCGTTTCTGATTCTTGGGATTGTACTAAGCTAAAAAGTCCACTAGACCATGCGTCTACGGTGAAAATCTAGCTGGCGCATTTTGACTTGATCAGACTTTTGTCACGTTTTTTTTGTATATTTTGGCCTATAACAGCCAAACCATTGAGATTTTCGATCCAATACTAAGACAAAAATTGTAGCCAAGACAATAGTTAAGAACTCTGTAGTACATCGCAAAAGCATTGGAACGCTCCTTCAGGCAGTTTTGGCCTTGTGAAAGTGCAAATTTTTCGTGAAAATATTGATAAATTACCATTTTCAGTTGTTCATAGCGCAAAATCATAAAAATGTTCTCTTTCTTACTTTTTAATCTATTTTTTTATTTCTCTATTTATTTTATTTCTTATTTTTTATTCTTCTATTGTTTTCAGTTCATTTGATGCATTTTTGTTAGTTTATTGTAAAAAAACATTATATTTTTGGATAAAAAAAGTGGAAAAAGTAAGAAATAGAATATTTTTATGATTTTGCGCTATGAACAACTGAAAATGGTAATTTATCATTATTACGCCCCACCCTAATGCCGAAGCTTTTAAAGCTTGGCTTTTCTACACTATATAATTTGAATCCTTAATGTCAATTTATTTGTGTTTTTGAAACAAATCAAAAATTAAATCGTTTGCTTTAGTATCACAATGCTTTCAGTTAAACTCTTCACAGGAAAAATTATAGTCACATTTTTCTCAAACAAGTTTTTGGTCCGCAAATCTGTTGATCTTAGTTCATAGTTTAATTAAATCCACATTTATTTTAATTAATTTTGATGCTCGCTCAAAACAGTGCAATCAGAATGCCATGAAATGGTCGAGTGACAAAAAAATTTTGTGACATTTTTTTCAATTAAAACTGTTAATTGATCCTGAAATTTTTGTGATACGTTGAAATTCAATTATTATTTTTATTGAATCTTGGTTTTTACTTCTTTCTGCGTTGTCAATTTGAAATCTCTATTATATAAACTTTTCTTCGGTCCCTTGAATTTAAAATTATTAGCGAGTCGGCTGTAATTTCCTTTAATTAATATTATGCCGTACTTTTTGGTACGCCCGAACTTTTCGAAATGGCAATCTTTCGTTCGCATACGGTATTAATTTGGAAAATTTCACTTACTTTTCTCTACAAACAGGGCACATCTGGTCTCCAGTCCACTACATTCCTTAAGAAATTTTCCCTTGGCCGTTTCTATTTGAAAACAAGCAGCTGAATGAAAATTGTCACAAACATGACATTTGAGTCCAAAAACTAAAAAAAAGCAAATAAAAAATTATTAAAGTTAATAAATGCCCCAAAAAGTAAAATCGCAACTTTTGTACCGCTTTCAAACAATCCGATTGAAAATATAAAAAATGTCAACATTTTCATGTCGAATAAAATTGTTCAATTAACCAACTGATATGAACATGTGTAATATTTACCAGATATTGAATCATTTTGCAATGCTTGTCATAAATATAATTTTTATTTTTATAAATCTTCAAGAAAATGATTTTGTGGTTTTCGCTGCAGCATATTTAAATAGCGCAAGGCCGAGGGCGTGATTTCTTGGTTTTGAATTTTATTGAGTACTGCAAAAGATTCCCTTTATACGGGCTAGACACAATGGAACTAGATCTGAAACAGGGGCAGCATTGTTTCTTCAGCAAATTCGTGTTTCGTTCTTGGTTTCTCCAAAAATGTAGTTTTTTTATATTTTGTGTTTCTAAATTTAATGCCCTCCACCGTGTGTACCGCTGTTTAATTTTATATGTTCGATTATGTGTAATCAGTAGTGCAGTGGTATTCAACGTTTGTTATTATGCTATTGCATAATGTAGCATATTTGCTACATCTGCTCTGTCAGCTCTGCCTTCCCACCCAAAGACTGTTTGCATTTCCGTATATCGAAAATATTAGCCCAATTCACAATCTTGTGCAAATGGTCATGCATCCCTAACAAAATAAACAGATATGCTATTGCTACACTTACAATGAAACCCGTAGTTTTTATTTTCTAAACGTTTGCAACACTTATTTGCAAAGTGACAGCAAACAATAAAACAATGAGAAAAATAAATAAAATATGGAAAATGTTAAATAAAAAAAGTGTAAAAATAGAAAAACTTAACAAAAATGGACCGATAACGGAAACATTAAACTCTCCAAGAAGCTTCAAATGTAGAGTAAATCATAAGAAGTTGCTTAGGGCCTTATGACACTACCCCTTCTATTCATCAAACCGCGTCGAATTAAAAACGGGTGATTTATCAAAACCAAATAAATGCTAATTTGGCATTCTAAAACTCACGCGATTTCCCACATTCGAACATGCTTTCGAATAAGATTTTTTTAATGTTAATACGTCCATAAAGCTACTGAAATTTTTTTCAAAATAATGTTTATTCTTATTTGAAAGTGATTTTTTATTCATCTTTATAATGAAATTAGTGAAAATGTGCTTTTGTTCATACTTCTACTTTATCTGCATACTTTAACAAGAACATCGAGAAATTTTGGAGAGTATTTTAAATTGATTATTTTGTATTAAAATCTATTACTGTGTATATAATTTAACTTATTTTAACAAAAGAAAAACTTCAAGTAAAAATTGGTAATTGTTTTTTTTATGTTTCATCAGTTATTTATTAGGAAGATAGTACATTCGATTTAATTTCGAACGGACTACTTCTACTCGATTTTAAACCGAGTAAAATTATGCGAATTCGGTTTACAGAACACACCCGTACATTTTTTTCTTGCATTGTTAAAACTTTGGAGCAGAGCGCAAATATATTGTAATTTTTTTTTATCTTGGATCAGCACTCAGGATATGACCCCTACACATGCGGTGCATTGTGCTGGAACTAGAGGAAAGGAATAGTAGGAGAAATGACAGGAGGTGAAGCTTCACTATCTTACAACACTGCTTTTTGCACGTTCTTTGTTTTTATAGCAGTGTTGCAGCGTATCTGATGTCAAGGAGACGTATTAAATTTTGAAGCTTCGTTTTTAGTAGCCATTTTTAGTAATTATTTTATTTCGCCGGTGCTACACAATAACGACGAAGGACGGCGTTCTGTTGTGCCTGTGGACTGATTACAGCTGAAGCCGTTACTGTTCAGTGACCAGTGACTATGCTTTTGCCACTGAAACCTTGCGACAACAACTGACCCAAAGTCACACACAAATGCACATCAGAAAAATTGCGGGATGTTTTTATGAGTCTGGAACTGGGGTTGAACCCAGGAAAATTTTTCGTTTTGTAGTCAACGTGCAGACTACTTCGACCATTGCCATGGGGAAAATGAATCAGGTGCAAAGAGTACAACCATATTAATTCGGTTGTATTTATTTTCAATAAAAGAAAAACAAATTTTTTTATTTTTGTCACGAATTCAAAAATATATTTATGTAATTTCTACTTTTGATTACAAAACATTATGCAGATATTAACTCACGTATATATACACACTTTGTATGTAAATATTTCTTTTGAAATACTTATGCCCAAATTCACAGTCATTAGTTAGCTAATAGCAATAGTTTAACCAATAATATTTGATTCACAGCTTTTTGTTTACAATTAGTTAAACCGTCAAATATGATTAATGGTTAGCCAATAGTTAGACAACAGCTGATTAATAAATTATTATTAGTATTTTTGTTTTGATATCATCTAACATAATATAATATAATATATATATGTAATATAATGTATATCAGTTTTTTATTTTCGATAATATTTTAGTTTTCCCGAACCAATTTCAGCAGCAATTCAATATCGATGAGCGCGCCCTTATTTTATCCATTTTTAAGAAATAATATAACAAATGTGAACAAAAACCATAACAGTGCTACCAATATTGAAAATTAAAAAATTGTTAGGGTTACCATTCTTTGGTTATACTGAGAATGTTAGTTAAACAATAGTTATCATTTTAGTTTACTAATAATTAACTAATGACTGTGAATTTGAGCCTTAAATAATTTAATTGAAATGTTGACCATCTATTTGCTGCATTTTTTCACAGTGGGCCTATTCCAAATCAAGATTTGTCTGCAAAATTAATTGAATGATATGAGATATATGGATGTTTTTAAACTCTCGTTTATCGATTTGTTAGTAGAAAACGTATGTATGTATGTACCTCATTTTCATAATAATCATCACAATCATCTTCATATTCAACTACTTTCTGCTTTGTACACTGTCGTATCAAGCACCACATTACGATCACTACGACCAAAAATACTATAATACCGATTGCATACATGTTTGCCATAAAATATTCTTCTACTTCCACCATGGGCTCGATGGGTTTTCTAACCTCCGTGCCAATGTTGCAGGCATCAGTGTCGCATGTCTCACAATTGTATTTCTGTTCATCACACGTCCAGGACGGTGTCACACATTTTCTGATAACATGAGGTACAGTAACTGCAATCAATTTAGGAGAATGTATAAAAATTTAACAAAAAAAATCCTTCTAAGAATATTATTTTGTGAAAGATAAGAAAAATTGTTGAAGAAGAAATTTTCTACGAATAAGGTGGCATTCTACAACTCACTGAAGCTAAATCGACATTGCTATAAATCTATTAATTATTACGGCTTTAGTGACTTGGCTAAAATACGAGGGCAGGTAAATAAGTCCGTGCTTTTTTGAATTTTCTGCCTCTTAATTGAAAGAGAAACACTCCTCCTGTCAACAGCTATTTGTCAGTAGACTCTTGTCAAAAAATGTAGAAGCTGCAACTTTTAGTTTGAGTTTGTCAGGCATTAGAAGAGTAATACAAGATTTGAGGAGACGATAAAAACAAATTAATTTTAGGGAAAGAGACCAATACTCACAAGAGGGCTAAGCTTAATAAATACCATGGGCATTTGGAACAACAATATTAATGGTAAAAAAGTGCTTTCTTGCATTTTGTGGTGGCCGTATAATAATGGACTAGGAAAGCTAGGAAAAAAAATCATGATAGAGTATTGGCCGACCGGAGATTTAAAGTGGATCAGTGATGTTATTTTTGAATGATTACTTGGTTATGATATAGATTGCCGAAAGATGGGTGCTTATGGCAATCGACCACAAACGACATCGTGTGAAAACGTCACAGGCATCTTTGGCGCTGCAATGAACGATTTTTTGCGCCGTTTCGTAAGCGTGGATCTACCACAACATACCAGAGACCAAACGGCAGTCAAAACAGTGGGTTTCTCGCGCTGAAGCGGCACCCAAAAACTTCAAGGTGGGTTTGTTAGCCAACAAAGTCATGGCGACCATTTTTCACGATACACGCGATGTAGTCCACATTCACTACCTTCAAAGGCGAATATAATGCCAACTAATTGAGTTGATTTAATTAGAAGAAAACACGACCGCATTTGGCAACGAACGTTTTTTTTTGCAAGGATGCACGTTTAGTTTCCATATCAAAAATGAATGAATTAAGATACAAATTACTCTCTATTCTGCAGTAGACGCGAGTGACTGTTTCTTGTTCCCCAACCTGAAGAAATGTATTCAGAAGAGTATTCAGAAAGAAATTAAACTCCAACGATGAAATCATTTTACCAACAAATGCCTATTTTGAGGACCGCGACAAATTAAATATTTTTTTTGGATAAAATAAACAAATAGGAGAAATGTTGGAAAAGCTTTATACAGGTCAAAGGAGACAAGCTTAGGTTTTTCTTTTTATAGGAAAACCTGTGCTCCATTCAAAAATTCACTGACTGATTGATCCGCCTTCGTGTTTTAGCCATGTCACTAAAGCTGTAGTTAATTTTCCATAACTAACTAAAGCCTTAGCTTTATAAGGCGTTCGGACTTATTTATCTTTATTTAATTTAAGTTTTGCCTTTTTTTTCTCTTTAAATGCTCGCTTGTCGAATAGTTTCTTTTCTCCGAGTTTTTAAGTTCGAAGCACAATTTTTCTTATCTTTTCGTCGTAGGATCGTCGTTTTTTTTTCATAAATAATATACCGAATAAATTTGCGATATTTCACATACTTTTTTCCACCAGCAGGGCACATCTGGTTTCAATTTTATTACATTCCTTAAGGAACTTCTCGTGGGAGTTATTTAATTGAAAACAAAGTGCTGTTTTGTAATTATCGCAATCATGACACTTCAGCCCTAAAACTGAGACAAAAAAAAAAACAACAACAATATATTAATTCACAAAAACAAATGCAGACGCGCATTGCTGTATTGTACCACTTTCCAGCAATCCTATCGAAATTATAAAGAATGTCAACATTTTCCGTGCGTACAAAGTTTCACATCAAATAGAAATTTTTAATAAACTGATGAATATTTTATTGATATAAATTAATCAAGTGTTATATTTACTGACATACACTGAATCACATTTGCACCATTTATTTTTATGAATTTCAAAGATATTTTTAATGGAAAAGATTTTGTGGTTTACGCTTCCACATGATACTCGTATTTAAATGACGTGCCCTTAACTTTTCCTCAAACATGCTGAGGAGATGGATTATAATTTTTTGCTTTTGATTTTTTTTTTTTTTGGACCAGCAGTCATGGTATGAGCTGGATCGGAACAGTAGGTGGAAAGGGATAGTGTAGAGAAGTGACAGGTAGAGAAGTTAGTGAAGTTAGTGAAGTTAAGTAACAGACAGCCTAATTCTTGCACCACCCTGCAATTTGCTGAAAACTTTATTGTTGAAGAAAAAGAAATATGTAAAAAATTGTAATTCATAACTTCGTCTATTTTTATGGATTTCTGTTGTGTTAGTTTTTAATAATTGATTTCAGTGTTTTTTTTTTATTGGTTTGTGTTTTAAAGGAGCACAAAACTAAAACAAAGCAGAGATCTAAAATTGATTAAAATTAGACAAAAAACTTGTCACCAAGAATGGTTCGCTTCAGAAACTTCCGGGTGAGTATTAACGACCGTAAGAACTGCAGGACCAACTCGATTAACTTGGAGCCGGGATCTCAGGTATGATATACTGACAGGTTCAGGCTGGAGAATGGTAGAACACGGTCCCCGATTCAGGAAATAAACTCCAGTTTTCTAGGCGGAGGTTCACTCCATCGGTATATGTGTGGACGAGTATCGCTGTAGGATCATGAGGGACGCCCACATCTCGTATATGCTGTCGGAGAGTCAGGAGGCTTTTAGGGCTTTTCCGTCGACTATGATAACCTCGAGAATAGTATGTGAGTGGCTTTCCTTTCAATATCTTGGGGAACCTTCATGTAGATACATTGGGCAGGGTTGCTGGCCATGAGCGGGTTATAAGGGCAATGAAAGGGCGGACTAGCTGTCGTAACGGGGCGCAAATTTGCCCATAATTTTTTCTTTTCTTGAACCGGTACTCAGTGAATGACCTCTACACATGCGGTGCATTTTTTTTGTTTTTATCTGGGTCCAGCACTCAGGAGATGACTTCTACACATGCGAGGCATTGTGCTGGAACTATAGGAAAGGGATAGTAGGAGAAACGACAGGAGGTGAAGCTTAATTAATTATTGTGTCGGAACAAGAAAATAAGGTTTTGGGAGAAAGGGTAGAGGGAGTAGTGTTTATTGACATTCGATCTGAACTTTCCCACATCAAGAGCCCAGAGCCATTCTGTGAATTTACAAAAAGCCACAGAAACGAAATTCTTAGAAAGTGGGAGGAAAGGGAATTCCATGCTCACTGGCATGACTGTGCCCGCCAGTGTCAGCACAAACACTTCCTGATCTCGAATAGGGCAATCCCACGGAAGCTGATTTTGCTGCGTAGAATATAGCAGACTTACGTCTTTTGACGCGTTATTTCACAGACTATTATGGCCTGAGATGTCACCTGAATAGACCAATATCAGTCAATTTATGAAAGTGACACTAAAGTTCTGACTCGGCAGACAGAGGTTTCTCTATCTGGGTAGAATTTTGCTGCACCCACAGAAGTTGTGAACGTACCCCAAATAGTTTTTGGATTCCTTAGAAGCCTTAGAATGGAGGTATAATGTGCTGGATTTTGCACAATAGATCTTTTTGGTCGCGGTCGTTCCTGCCCCAAAATAATAACAAATAATAATAGACGAAAATGGTTTGAAGATTATAAGCAAAAGGCAAGGCCAAAGGAAAGGTAAAGGGAATTACTCTTAAAATAACTTATTTTATTTTATTATTTTTTTTATTTTGATTTAAAGAAGTTTTAAGTAATAAATGTCTAAATGCGAACTGTCTGTGAATAAAGCGAGTTAAATAAATGAAAAAAATATTAAGTAAAACATAAAATGCCTGGTTTTATTTAATAGACTGTTATGTTTCCCCAATCTACTGACATTCATTACGTATTTTACAATTTAAATTTTTAATTAAGTTCATATTTAAAATTGTTTTTTTTTTCACTTTCTGTACGATGCAAAATGAATTTTACCCATGTATAGATGCTTCAAACATATTAAATTAAAAATTAAATGTTCGTTATACAAAATTGTAGTTTTATATTTATTGTATTATATTATTACCTATACCATAAATGTTAATAAATAGAAATTTTAATTATATGAGAATATATAAGTGGTCACAAACAAAACAAATATATGAAACGAAATACCGAAAGTGCTGTAAACGTGATCTGAGTGGTTGCATAAATTGCCGCGACATTTGTAACATTTTTCTTTGGCATAGAAAACACTTTTCGGTAGACCTTCGCACTTTAAATTTTTGAAGAAAAAACTTATACCTTCATAATAGCATTCACGAAATGTTAAATTGTAGCCATCACCTCAAAAACGAAAGAAAGCAGGGAGAGAAATCTTTCAAGGAAAACTTTAAAAAAAATTTAAATCTTTTTCACTTACTTGTTTGGACCAAGTGTTTGAGACAGCCCTTTGCTTCCGGCCGACATTGTTCTACCATTTTATGCTTTTGGGAACTATTTGCAATATCCTTGCAATCATCGGTCAATAAACTCTGGCATGCATGGCATTGTATACTTCTTGGCGGGAATACGAAAGAACCAATGGCTGCAATGTTCACAGCATCTGCGAATTTTTTTTTGCGTGAAATATTACACAAAATATTGAAATTATAGCAAAGTTTTTATTTTATTACCGGAATATGCAAAATAACAGGATACTATATATACTAGTGTGATTATGCCGGACAATTTAAGTTCCATAGTCGTTGGAAATACGATTTTAGGACACTGTGGTATTGTAACGTTTGATTGGCTTGAAAGTTGCAGTGAAACTAAATACTTGACAATTCTCAGTTTGTGGAATTATTTTTTGTTTAAACCACTGACCGCATTGAAATGATTAATTTGCATTCTTAGTTTGTCATGCGAGAAATTCTCAAGACTGAAGACTAATTTCTTTCCCATTATATAAGAGTGATACCATATTCTGTCGCAATAATTAACTACTAAATTATGAATTAAATGCTTTCAATATGAATACCATTTTGTTAAATATTATTATTAGTATTATTATTAAAAGAATAATTACAAATTATATGTTAATATTTAACGAGCAATACCAACGTAGGCCTACAGCTCGAGATAAAAGTGTAATAAGATAATAATGACTAGTGTAAGATATTGAAATGGTATAGTACATTCATTTGGGTATACATATGTATATTGATATAGATTTACTTAAATAAAATACTTAGAGATACCATAGTGTGAGATTAGCGATATATTATTTGGAGATGGATTCGACAGGTATGATTTTGGGCAGGAATTGTGGAAAACTTGATTGCGTATTATATTAAATTTCGGACACTCCACATGGAAGTGAAGTGGGTTACGGTATATTACAGTCACAGTAAGTTGGGGTATCAATCTTAATCAGGTGTCCGTGTTAAATTCCAGTCTATTATTATGTGAAGGCATTAGGTCGTCTATAGTAGTGCAAACACTATTAATTGATCTATACCATGGATATGTCATACTAAAAGTCTGTGCCATGTTAGATAAAGAATAATGAGAGCGAATGAATTTCATCAATGTCGTCGCGATTAACGTTCACATAGCTGTGGAGTGGTGAAATAATGGCGGACTTAGCTGATTCGTCAGCAAACTCATTGCCCACAATTCTCCCAATTCTAAAAGGTCCCTCAATATTCCAGCATAAATGTTATTATTGGATACGTTGGAAATAGGGAGTCTGTACAAATAACAAATTTTCTAGTCTTAGACTTATCGTGCTGTGTTGTCTCGTATATAGCTATCAGCTCCGCGGTGTATACCGAACTGTATAAGGGTAACAAATATTTCCGTATAATTTCACTCTCGGTAGTAACTTTTATATTCAGATAGTTTAATGACACGCATTTCTTCACAATTATTTCATGTTCAGTGTAATAAAAAATGATAAAAAAATTTTTGTTTTTTCTTTTAACGGTATATTTGTGGGAAAGTTGTGATTTCCTAGTGCAGATTTGATACTCATGCCAAAAGACCTCCGAAAAAATTACTTCCAGTGCTATAAGAAAGTGGAGCGGGAGGAGGAGGAGAACATTTTGTACTCACAAAATAATACTGCCAATGCTATAATGATGAGATACAGGAGGAGGAGGAGGAGGAGTAGGAGTAAATTTGCTACTCATGCCAAAAGAACTCCGAAAAGATTACTGCCAATGATATAACATGAGGAGAGGGAGGAGGAAGAGGAGAAAATTTAGTACTGACCCCCAAGAGCCCACACAATATTACTACTACTACCATTAGAAGTAGAAGAAGGAGGAGCAATTTTGCTACTCATGCCAAAAGGCCTCCGAAAAGATTACTGCCTGTGTTCTAATGATGAGGAGCGGGAGGAGGAAGAGGAGGAGCAGTAATCTTTGGTTTTCACCCCAAAGGCCCTACAAAATATTATTGCGAGTTCTGTAATGCTGACAAGCAGGAGGAGGACGAAGGGGAGGTGGAAGAGGAGGTGAGTCGATCACTGACTTTCTATGCTTTTTGCGCTGGAAGTTATTTTGCCGACTATCTGAATTGTCAGCTGATGCACTACCCGAATTGGGTCCTTTATAATGATTTACATGCTAAACCCTTTGGAGAGAAGATTCTCATCTAGGAAGTGTTTTTTTTATTTTTCTCCTTTTTCCTTAATTCTACTTTCCATTTTCATAGTGCTGTTTTTCTGATAATTTAATTTCACGACTACATCTCCATCACTTCCTTCCTTCTTCTGAATGTCACGTGCAACTTCGTGCTTCCTTCGTAGGCCGTTTAGATGCTTGAATAAACTTTGTGGTACATATGCAAATGCATTGCACAGGAGTTATATAGAGAGAGGGATAGAGCTTAATTCTTCTACAACTTGGCAATTGCGTGTTAATTAGAAAGCAAAGTTGGGTCGTCTCTGATGTTAATTTTTACGCATTTTATTTATTACTTTATCGAGGTTTTTTTTGGTGAAAAAACAGAAGTAACGCTCAGGCAATGATTGTCTACTACTAGGTGTTAACTTCTAGGAAAGGGATAGTGATAGAGATTATATACAGTTGATGAAGGAAGAAATTGACGAAAGCTTAATTTATACAATACTGCTTTAGCACGCTTTTGCTTTTATAGCAGTGTTGCAGCGCCTCTGATATCAAGGAAAGGCATTAAGTTTTTTTATTTGATAGACATTTTATTAATTATTTTATCATACAAAATTTTATACCTGATTTATTCTTTTTATTTTATTTCTTATTTTTTATTCTTCTATTCTTTTCAGTTCATTTGATGCATTTTTGTTAGTTTACTGTAAAAAAAAAATTATATTTTTGGATAAAAAAAGTAGAAAAAGTGGAAAAAGTAAGAAATAGAACATTTTTATGATTTTGCGCTATGAACAACTGAATATGGTAATTTATCAATATTTTCACGAAAAATTTGCACTTTCACAAGGCCAAAACTGCCTGAAGGAGCGTTCAAATGCTTTTGTGATGTACTAGAGAGTTCTTAATTATTGTCTTGGCTACAATTTTTGTCTTAGTATTGGATCGAAAATCTCAATGGTTTGACTGTTACAGGCCAAAATATCCAAAAGAAAACGTGACAAAAGTCTGATCAAGTCAAAATGCGCCAGCTCGATTTTCACCGCAGACGTATGGTCTAGTGGACTTTTTTGCTTAGTACAATCCCAAGAATCAGAAACGCGAAGCGCCCATTAAGATTTTCAAATCGCCCCACCCTACTTGAGAGGTTTAAAAGTTCCAAATGTATTAAGCTCTTTTCATTTCAAGTCATAGACGACATACCACGGCAATGGCTTTTACATATTTTTTTTAAATTTTTTTCTAACCATTAGCTGTATAGTTTTAATTAGAATGATTACGCAAATCAATATGAATAAATTATATCTTTACTATAAACACAATACATACAAATACAATATGAACATATGCATGCATGTATGTATGTATGGATGCAATTATATGCTTAAATTACAAAAGCAATTGTAATTTATGTGATTTAGAAATGTGCTAAAAACACAAACATTACATATGTACATATGACATACATAAATATGTATGTACATAACATAAGATTCCCAGCTAGCTTTTTCAATTGTGAAAGAGTCTGCTGGGAATCTCATGAAGAGTGTTTTCAACGAACACATTTTTTAATCATCCAAAATACGTCGCACTGGAGAAATTGTTACACGAGCTTTTTCTTCTGAGAGATTCTTCCACAAGATACTAATATGTGCAGAAATTATCTAACGAGTCTTTCATAAAGCATGGGAGTCAAGTTGGTACTATCTTTCAAGTCGTGAAATACACAGCCGTGTAATTTTTATATGATTCGTTCACAGAGCTGCAAAAGGCTCATTCGATGATGGTTTGATGAATCGCATCTTTTATGCAGGCCCTTTTTAACAAAGACACATCACTTTTTAATTATAAGTTTTTTTTATTTCAATTTTATGGGTGTGAAGATAAATTTAAAAATTGATAATCCTGTACACAAACCAGCGAGTTTAACACAGCTCTGTTAACGCGTTAACATGGCAATGTTACCGATAGTCGAAGTAGTCTGCACGTTGACTACAAAACGAAAAATTTTTACTGGGTTCAACCGCAGTTTCAGACTCATAAAAACATCTCGCATTTTTCTAATATGCATTTCTTTGTGGCTTTGTGTCAGTTGTTGGCGCAAGGTTTCAGTGGCGAAGGCATAGTCACTGGTCACCGAACAGTAACGGCTTCAGCTGATACCACTCCACAAGAACATCAGAACGCCCTACTTCGTCGGTATTGTGTAGCACCGCGGAAGCAAAATAATTACTAAAAATGTCTACTAAGCGAAGCTTCAAAATTTAATACGTCTCCTTGACATCAGAGAAGCTAAAACATTCCTATAAAAAAACAAATGACGTGCAAAAAGCAGTGTTGCAAGATAGTGAAGCATCACCACCTATCATTTCTTCTACTATTCCTTTGCTCTAGTTCCAGCACAATGCACTGCATGGGGGGGGGGCTCATCTGCTGAGTGCTGGCCCATGATAAAAAAAATTTAAATAAACGATTTTTACTTTAAAATATAAAAATAAACATATTTAAAAGCAGAATTATAATAAATAAATTATCAGGGGCACTTCTAGTAGTGTTCAAATGAATGAATGGAATTGTTGGAAATCTTAACAACTGGGTTTTTTAGAAATTATAAGAATATTTTGAAAAACCCCATTTTTAGTTCTGTTAAAAACCTTCCACAAATCCACTCCATAAAATTTTATTCGTCCATCTCCTACCATTTTATGTCACATTTTTTTTTTTTATAAATTTCAAAAAGAAAAAAATTGTATAAAATATTAAAATTTCCCGAGCGATAACGATATATTGAAATAAATCGGAAATATTTGAGAAATATTTATTATAAAATAAGGATTAAAAAAGGTAATAAAAATTTTTAATCATCGTCCATTAAGCAGCACTTCAAGATTAAAAGGTCAATGGTTGCGAATAAGGTTGAAGAAAGATAAACAATGTGTAAAATTATTGCTCCTGAAAAAAATCACTAGACGAGTTTTTACGACTATCTTCATAATTATTCGAAGAAACATTGCCATTAAATTAAAAAGAAAATTAATAATTAAGAAAAAAAGTACAGTAGAATCTCAAAAAAGGTTACCGAAATGATCAAAGGGCTATTAACTTTTTCGAACTTTTAACTTTCCTAAGCGTTTTTTTTTTAAATGAAATAAGAAATAAATAAAATAATAAATATTTTTTTTGTTGGATATAAAATGTTAAATTTGGGTTCTATTGCAAGTGAATTGGTTCCACTTAGCTGAAGAACGCATGATTTTAATTTGATGTTCTAATTTAATTTTTAATTTTCTTGCCCGAAAAATATTAATTTATACGGAGTGTTTTAAAGCAGCAGGCAAGGCTTGTTTGGTTTTTTTGGATCATTTGCGTGCGCATATAGAGAAGGTCTGCCAAAAGATTTGCATCTTTATTGTTTTTAAACCATTTTATCGCGATATTGATGCCGTTTCCAAATGTTTTCGAAAAACTCACTTTAGATTGTTAAAAATCTTCCTCTCTAATTGACCCGTTGTTTTCTTTTTCGGAAACTTCGAAATCATCGTTATCTTCTGAAATTATATCTTTATGCCAATTGTCGATTTTATCAATGCTGATATCAACAGTATCCACCCACAATTGAACTTTACGCAGTTTATCGCCTATTTGATTTAATTAATTAGTCAACGTAAATGTAAATTGTCACTCGTCTGATCATCGTCCGAAAATTCCTTTAAGGATTCGTATATGAAACGCAATCATCTAATACGGTGTTCAGACGTGCTCTTTTTTATTGAGTCAATATTCAGTTTATTGACGCAATAATTTTAGTGTTCAGACATACAAAATTTAACTAACTTAAGAAGCATTTCACAGCTGGAAAACAAAATTTTGTAGTATTTTTGCTTTGTTTTGCTTGATTTTATCGACATTTGTCAACGTCGTTATAATTTGTCGATAATAATTTGGCAACGTTTATTTCAATTTCAATATTGTCAATGTTGTATTTCAAGTTTTAGTCAATATTTATATATAACAATTTCGTATTTGTTGCTCAATAACTTAATAAAATAATTAATATTTCGTATGGAATATTGAGCTCAATAATGGCATTTATTGCGTAAATCTCAGTAAAGGTGCATGTCTGAACACCGTATAACAAACAGCCAATGCCAGCTGGGTTGTTTATCTATATTTACATCGTGTGTATGTATATGTGTTTCTGGGCGTAACTCGAAATAATTTTTGCGTGACTATAAACTTAGAGGATTCTAAGACAAAAGTATTCGTCTTTTCCAGAGGGAAATGCTATTGTTTTGAACAATTTTTATTTTTCCCCCTGCGCCCCCCTTTAAATCAAACAATGTACGCTTATGATTATATGACTAGAGATTATTCGTTTAAATAGACATGTGAAACAGAGTTTCTGTTCATGAAATTTAATGACACATTCCTTGCCATCGATATTATTTGTAATTAATTGGTTAAACTTTTTGATTTCAGAAATTATTTGCCAACATCAATGGTATTAAATAAAAGGCATGCATGCCTTTTCGTATTTCAAAGGAACGCACAACGACAACGCACAACGACAACTGTTCACACTTTCAGATTGATATAAAAGAGACGAAATAAATGTGAAAAGTTTCTTTTCTTGTTCTCATTAATTTCGAGTTGAAGAAACATTTTTATTGACTTTTTATTGCTTACAGTTGAGTGGAAACACTATCGTGTGTGAAAACTGGTAACACTTATGTGCATGTGTATTCGTATTTATCCAAAGAAAATCAATTATTTAAACTTGAAGTTTCTCCTCGCTACTATTCACCTTATTTTTAATAATTCTCATTATGTATTTATACACTTACATGACAAAATTCAAATCCATAAACTAAATAATTACCTTCGTAGAAGAGCTCCAAATACTTTTCTACTTTTCTAGTTTTCTACTTTTGAAATAAAAAAAAAACGGCTTAAAACCAGCAAGTTTATAGGCCTTTTAAAGTCTGCATTCTTAAATAAATATTAAACGTTTCTTAATCTTTAAATTCAACGAATGCCAGTGCCTTAAGACTTCCTTCTGTTGTTAAAGTTTGTACAAAAAACAAAACAACAACAAGTAAAATTCTTTTATAACAAACATTTCTTTCAGCAAAAGTTTGTCGTCTTGTAAAAAATGAAACCAAGTTTTCAAAAGCACACACTAGAAAATGTCTCTTACAACTAAAAAGAAAAAAAAACAAGCGGATAATGTAAAAAGGATGAATTTGAAAAAAAGTAACATTTCAACGCTTGAAATAACATTAAGTATCCTTCCTCGGAGCAGCAATTTACCGTAAGTGCAACTTCAACAACAAGTGAAAAAATTGTTGGAAGAAAAACATTTCTTTTGCAGTACCCTAATTACTGCCAAAAATGATAATGATCTTGTCCCATTCTGTCATATCTCTGCTGCTCAACGAGCCCCTTGAATATTGTTGAATGTTGAAACTTCTGCGAATGTCACTTATACTATAATTAATCGAGTCTATGGAAAATGCTGATTACATTTCAGAATTTTTTTGTAGAAAATGAGTGCCCTTTTAGCAAAGCAAAAGGCTATTTATTTGTGGTTATTTATAGTACACACCTTTAAAAAAAAAGTACTTTCTGCGAAAAGTTCCCGCTGAAAAAGAGACCTTTTGACAAAAAAGTATCTACATATTGAAAAAAGTACGATGTGAAAAAAGTACATGTTGAAAAAAGTACGCTTCGATAAAAGTACCTTATGATAAAGATGCCTTTTTCCCTCCTTCCTTGACTAATGTAATGCAGTGCACCTGAACTAGTTCGAAAGGGATAGTGTAGAGAAAAGAGATGAACGAGTGCTCAGGAGAAATTCTAATGCAAAGCATAGCACTGGAACAATACAGAGGGATAGTGCAGGGAATAGACAGATGGTGAACGTGCTAGCACGACGGAGCTTAATTTTTCTACAACTCTCAAATGCGTATTTATTTTAAAGCAAAGTTGCGGCGATTTTTGCCATAATTTTGACGCATTTTATTTATTATTTTACTTTGCCGAGGTTTTATTTTTTTATTTTGGGCGAGCACTCAGGGGATGACCCCTAGACATACGATGCATTCTGCGGGAACTAGAAGAAAGGTATAGTGTGAAAGATCATAGGTGGTGAAGGTTCACTAATTTACAACTCTGCTTCTGCACGTTGCAGCGCCTCTGAAGTAGTCTGCACGTTGACTACAAAATCAAAAAGTCCTTGATTCGCCACCAGCTGCGGTCAAACTCCTAAAAACATTTCGCATTTTTTCTGATGTACATTTGTAACGGGTGGCCCAAATTGATCGAAAGGGTTTGAGTTCAAAGAACCATTGTGTCGTTCGCAGTATATGCTGTGGCTCCATTATGTTGCAATCATACTTGCGAATGGTTTTCCACGGCTGGGCTTAAAAAATTTTCCAGCATTGTCCGATATCTAACACCAGTAATGGAAACGACGACACCGTGTTAATTTTCTAAAAAAATGTGGGCCAATTATCCAACGAAACACCGCCTCAAACAGTACACTTACGTAATTGTAATTCTCGCTGTTGAACTACTCTTGGATTTTCTGTAGCCCTTTTTGTCTATTAACGAACCCATTCCATTGGAAATGGGATTCGTCGCTCATAATTAAATTATGAATAAAATCCTTATTTTTTTCTGAAATAAATTTCAACGATTTTGGGTTCCATTGTGTACTCGTCCATTTTAAATTCCCCAAGTCTTCTTTAGAAAATACTGAAAACAAAAAAAAATTATAATAAAAAAGTTGTAAGGAATTCAAACACCTTCGCTCCTTTTGGGCCACCCTGTATATTGGTTTCACTGGGCACTGAACAGTACCATCCAGTCCAATCCAATCCAATCCAATCAAGAAAACTAGTTCTGTAAAAAACTACTTTTAAAAAAAGTTTTCAATTTACATACATTCTGTCAGGAGGAGAGTTTTGAAAAATGTGTTTTGTTTTGAGTTATGACATTGTTTGAGTAAATGAGCGCTATGTGCTCATTGTAAATCACATTCATACGGCAGGAAAATAAAATACTGCTTCCAAAAATTTTTGTTATTTTTTGCTGGGAATTACAACAGCAAATATAATGTAACCAAACATTTTCAGCTTAGAGTATAGTACGAGTAGCTAGTAACTTTAAAAAAAGTATCTTAAAAAAGTACCTTTTAAGGAAATTGCTTTCTAAAACCCATCAAGAACGTTTATATTTCCCCTGAAATCTTACAGGAATAAAAATAGTATATGTGCAATCAGGCATGAATACTATACAGTTGAGCCCAAAATGACCGAAGGTATTTAAATTCCTCATAACTTTTTTATTATAATTTTTTTTTCGTTTTCAGTATTTCGTAAAGAATACTTGAGGAATTTAAAATGGAACAATTCACAATTGAACACCGCTACAAAATCGTTGAACTTTAGTTCTCAAATCAACAATCCATTGTTTTTACTCAGCGTGCATATCGGCGGTATTTTAATGTGCGGGTTGGATCCTCAGGGTCAACAATAAACCGTCTGGTTGCAAATTTCCGACAACGAGGAGCAGTAAGGACCCTTCCTTGTGCCGACAGACGAAGAACGGTGCACACGAATGACACAATATTGCGCATGTATAGGGGTAATCCCCTGAGTGCCGGTCCAAGAAAAAAAAACATTTTTTTTTTCTTTTTTTATCTGGCACCAGCACTCAGGAGATGACTCCTACACATGCGAAGCATTGTGCTGGCACTATAGGAAAGGGATAGTAAGAAAAACGATAGAAGGTGAAGCTTAATTAATTATTTTACAGCTCTGCTTTTGCACGTTCTTTGTTTTAATACTCGCAGCAGAGCTGAAGCTTCGGTTTAGTAGCCATTTTTATTATTATTTTACTTCGTCGGTGCTACACAACACCGACGAAGGAGGGCGTTCTGATGTGATTGTGGATTGCTATCTGCTGAAGCCGGTATTGTTCAGTGATCAGTGACTAAGCCTTCGCCACTAAAACCTTCCGACAACACAAATGCACATCAGACAAATGCGAGATGTTTTTTTTTTATAATTTTTTTTTTTAAATTTTTAGTCTGAACTGGAGTTGAACCCAGGTCTGTTTTTGTTTTTGTAGTCAACGTGCAGACTACCAGTCATCGTGCCATCGCCACGGGTTCTGGAGAGTATTCGGAAAGATGCAGAAACATCAACAAGGAAACATTCGACACAACTTGGCCTCTCACGAGGGTCGCTGCAGATAATTTTGCATACAGTAAGAATGTTTCCATACAAAATTCATACTGCGGGGGACACAATGGCTCTTTAACGCGACATCTTTAGTGAACGAATTCTTTCCCGCACAAGCGATATTATCTGACCGCCGCGTTCACCTGATTTAACCGTTTCAGACTCTTTTCTTTGGGGTTATTTGAAGATACGAAAAATCTGTATTAATAAGCCTGGAACCATACAGCTATTAAAAATTAATATACGCCATGAAATCAACAACATAAAATGTGAAGTTTTGCGAAAGGTTATGGAAAATGTTTTGGAAAGAGCACGACTACGCGTACCAGGAAATTTACAATATTTTCCATTAATATACTGTATTTAAAAAAAAAAATTAAGAATTATATCTTATATAAGAAGTTATGATGAACTCAAACCCCTTCGGTCGTTTTGGGCCACCCTGTACATATCGCACTTGATCAACAAGAAGGTATTAACTCGAAATTTTGAAATTTTCACTTTTTGTAAGAAATCGATTAACTACATTAATATCTGTACTGTAAAATGTTCAAAAATTCCCTCTTGCAGATCAAATGGAAAATGTGCAAATGTATTTTCTATAATAAAAATGCTTAGAATACTTCAACCAGGTAAAGTTCAATTGTTGTTTCCGCTCTCTTCCTCAATTTGCCTAAATCGTAAACGCACAAAAACCACGAAGAATTGCATGGCAATTTTCTTAAATAAATTACCCGACTTTATGGTCTTATAAAAATTACTTTGTGTCATCAAACATCTGTTGGCCAAAACCAAATAATATACAGCATGTCTTCTACTACGGGCATAAAAATAATGCAGGCCAAAGAAGGACAAAATTCAATAAAACGAAAAAAGCAACTTAAAAAATTGCGAAGAAAATTAAAATTGATATCAGCATGACTTCCATAGCATACTCGTATTATTGTTTTGGGGCAGCTTGAAGTATTTCTACGTTCTGCTGTCTTCTTCAGTTTTTTCTTTTTTCAGTTGTCATCATTGTTGGTTCTTTTTTTTTTTTTTTTGAAGGACTGAAAAGCTGCTGTCTAAACACGTAAATATTTGTTGGCGTGCAATTTTTCATTTCGTTGTCTTTTCTGGTTTTTGTTTACGTGGTTGACACAACATTTTCTAACCTGAAGCTATCAAATGTCCCACATTTCTGAATACAAAATAGATTAGAAAAATATTAAGGGCAATAAGTTAATAAATTTCCATGACTGCTAGTTGTGTTGTGTAGATATTAGATATGCAATTCCGGCCATTTAGTTCTCTCTTAATACTGATATCGATCAAGTGAACACTCCTATTGTCACAAAAAAATCCAACAACAACAACATCATAATATTGTTTATAAAACCAAACAAAGGGCTGATAGACATCAATATTATTGCGAGAAGAAAGCATGGAACAGCAAAAGCCCTGAGAACAAACTGTCTTGGCCTCTAACGCCGACTAAGCAAATATTTCATAAAATTCACTAACAACACAACACAAACATCCATTAATTTCCTTAAATGTGCTGTATTATGAGCATTATGTACGAGTACTTTTGGAAGAATAATAATGCAGATAAAATGTTGAAATTTTTATTTAAATTTCTCCTTCCGTCGTGTCGTGTCATATTTAATTTTTTCGCATAAAGCAAAATCTAAAATTTGAATTTTTATGACTTTTGTTGGTGTGTTTTCGGTGTTGTTATTTAAGTTTCATTTCCTTCTACTGCTGCTTCATTGCGTAGCAAGATTATTTTTTATTACCTGCTTGTCTTAAACTAATCAATAAATTTACATGAGCTGCCTGTTGCAAAAGGAAATGTTGTTTATTTTAATTAAAATGCCATAAAATAAATCTCTTGGGTATTAAAATCCTGAAATTGCTTTTCGTTTCTAAGTTGAGGTGAAAAACATATGTACGTATACTCTGTTTGCACTTCTTTAGCAAACGTTTTTCTTTTTAAGGGCCATTTTCCTCAATTGTAATTGTCATGAATAGACCAAACGTAAGCATATCGATTGCAAATTTGTGCACATCTGCAATTGCGTGCAAATCTGCTGCTGATTGTAGCAGCTATGTTTTTTTTATCTTGGACCTCTGGACCCCTACACACGCTATGCATTGTTCTGGAACTAGAAGAAAGTGATAGTGAGAGATATGACATGTGGCGAAGCTTCACTGTCATACAACTCTGCTTTTGCAGGTTTTTTTTTTTATTATTTATAGCAGTGTTGCAGGGCCTCTGATGACAAGGAAACTTTTTCAAGTTTTGTTTTAGTATAGATTTTTAAAAATTACTGTACTTCGCCGGTGCTACAATAATACCGACGGAGGAGGGTGCTCTGATGTGCCTGTGGATTGGATACAGCTGAAGCTGTTAAAGTTCGGCGATCAGTGACTATGCCTTCGCCACTGAAAGCTTCCGATAACAACTGACGTAAAGACACACATGTCGTTAAAACCTTATCAACATATTTCTATGGCGTCAACCGAAGGTATGGTGCAAACGACGGTCGCTGTCATTATGTCAACTAACAGCCTTGAAGACCATATGCCGAAATTTCTACATAAAATATCCACAATGTAAACAAAGTATTGCTAATATTACGATTTATAACAGCTTTACATCAAGACGTCTTTGTGGAAGTATAAATAACCATTTGCACTTGGAAAATGGCTGAAATAGTCTGCACGCTGACTACAAAACCAAAAAGTCCTGGGTTCGAGCCCAGTTTCAGACTAAGTCATAAAAACACATCGCATTTTTCTGATGTGCATTAGTGTGTCTTTGTGTGTCAGTTGTTGTCGGAAGGTTTCAGTGGCGAAGGCATAGTCACTGGTCACTGAACAATACCGGCTTCAGCTAATAGCAATCCAGAATCACATCAGAACGCCCTCTTTCGTTGGTATTGTGTAGCACCGTCGAAGTAAAATAATAATAAAAACGGCTACTAAGCCGAAGCTTCAGCACTACTACGAGTATAAACAAAGAACGTGCGAAAGCAGAGCTGCAAAAATAATTAATTAAGCTTCACCTCCTGTCGTTTCTCTAACTATCCCTTTCCTATAGTTCCAGCACAATGCATCGCATGTGTAGGGGTCATCTCCTGAGTGCTGGTTCCAAATAAAAAAAATATATAAAATTTTTACCAAAATTTTTCAATTTTGGAAAAATTTGTTTTTTTTTTGAAAGAGGTCGAATTTAGTGGGTTTTAAAGCTTTTTAAAGGGCAAAAATCATTTGACAACAGGCTGCAGTTCTTTAAAAACGAATTCTAACTTTGGCGAAATTTCTGTCTCGGTTTTTGGAATTTTTAAATTCAATATTTATCACCTACTGTCTGTCTGTTAAGAGCATGAATTACTAAACTATGGCAGAAAACACTTTAAACTAAAAAAAATTATAGAGAAAAAATTAACGTTTCCTTTTCTCCTCATATACGAGTACAAACATAAATTTTTGTTGGTTCTTTTTTTTGTCGATAAAATTTTGATTGTTTTCGTTGTACAAGTAGACAAGTTTTCGTTGTTTGTATTTAATGCATTTCTATTTGAAATGATTCCTAACATTTCATTTTCTCTTTAATTTCCTTTTACTAATTGCAATGTTAGTAAAACATTTTTAACAACAATGAGAAATATGAGGAGAGCAAAAAAAACCGATTTTACAATATTTAGAACAGTTAGGCAAAGAGGGGAAAAAATAGTGAGTGGAAAAAAAGCAATTTACAAATTATAATTGTCATTTGTCAAAAGACACTACACATACATTAATACATTTCCATGAATATTGACACAACAACAATCACTCACTCACGTCCCACTCACATTTATACAGTCTCATGGAAATATTCATGTACAGAATGATTTTTCAGGTGTTTGAGTACAAGAAATAAAGAAAAATATTCCAGAATGTCAGAAGTAAATATAATATTATTTTAGGGCTTTGGAAATTAATTGCAAAGAAATATTTTTAAAATAATTTTGTTAGTTGCTTTACTAAACGTCCCAAAGTAGCGCTTTGTAATACATTCCCATGTAACTGACAACAAATAATTAATATTCTTATTTAAAAAAAATCACCCAATAATTTTTGTCTAGCTATAAATATGCAAGTGAATTTGAATACTCTATGTTCCTATGTAAATCGTCTTTATTATTTTCAACGCCCCAAACATCCAGCAATCATTAACATCAACAACATCTAACAATCATCAGCATTTGAAACAAATCGTCACTTCGAACAATAATTCCTTTTAGAAAACAATAAAAAAAAAGAAATGAATATATAAATTTACAGACGAAACGATACAGGCTGGCAGCAAGCAACCTTAGCCTAAATATAGGCAATACATTTTCATTTCAACAATATTTTGTTTTTGCATACAATAAGCATAGAAATAAATAAATGTATAAGATGGGGGGAGAGTCATAGGAAGAAAGCGTGTGAGAGGGAGCGAGAGAGGAAGCCAAAAGGAACAAAATTTTTAATTTGCAAAACATTGTTTTCGTTTTTGTTTTGTAATTGATTTTATTTAATTTTATATAGACGTAAAGAGTTAATGAAAGTTGATCTCAATAAGAATTACGAGTACAAATTTAATTATTGGTGAGAGTACGTGCAGTGTGCTGGGAGCACAACATACGTCGAACAATATTTTTGTATTAAAAAAATGTATTTGTATATGGGCATTTCCATAATCTAGAACGGGATACTCCTCTAATGCGGACACTCGCTAGTCCCTACTATCCAGTAATCCGGAGAAATCATTATTCCTAACAGTTTATAAGCTTTACCTCTGCAGTCCGTACATATCGCGCCTTTGGTGCAATACCGTAGTAATTAAAAAAATCGTGAACTGAGAAAAATGCATTTGAAGTTTTGAGCCATCTTTTTGATAGTATTTTCGTTTACTAAAGTTATTTTTTTACAAGTTTTTCAATAAAGAGGCATGTTTTGTAATGTTGTCTGTTTGTAAATTTCTAGTAATAAAGGGAATATTTCATTATTGCAAATAAATATTGTTGGAAATCGCTGTAGGCAATAAAGACATTTGTAGCTGTAGAATCTGAACAGTTAGAGATAGAACCATAATCTTTTTTTCTTTAGATATTTATTTATTCAAAGATCATTTCTGCATACACAGCTCAAAAAAATTAAAATTTTGAGTTACTACGGTATTGCACCAAAGGCTCGATGTGTTTTTTTATTATTAATAGTTGGTAGTTATTTTACCGCTAGATATAATACATATACATACATGCATTTGTGTATGAGCAGGTCCAAAGATAGGGAAAACAAACAAAGGCGACATAAAAAAAAATTTATTTTAAAAGAACTTAAAAATGCAGCAGCTAAATTTGATAGAGATATGTGTATCCAAACAAGAATAAGTTCTTATTTCACACAATAAATATTTTTAATCATTTTCACATAAATTAATTAAATGTGCATAAATGAATTCTTATTTCTTGTTTGTTGTTGAACTGAATTTCTTTTTTCAAATAAAAATTAATAACAATTTTTTTTTGTATTACTTTTTTATTTTAAGTACAATCTATATATTATATTTTAAGCTCAAAGGTTTTTTTATTTTTCTATATATTTCGATATTTCGTTAACCATCGGTTAACATCTTCAGGAAATTTTCATTATTATAAAATAAATAGATAAAATTAGCCCCACCGCCCTAACTAGCTCCAGATTGCTTCTATAGGGCCCAAATTTATGACCGAATCATAATATTTTTATCCGTTACTCCGATATTCTTTCAGAACATGCCTAGCGTGGGTGAAAAAAAAATTCATTTGGCTTATAAAACATATTTATTATTATTAAAATTAAATTAAATCCTTTTTATTATGCGGAGGATACTTTTGCCTATTTTGACACAGATAACTTGAAGAAAAAAAATTGTTTGTTTTTTCGTTCCTTTAAACTTTAGCTGTTACTATTAGCATATTGCATAAACTATCTCTTAAAGAAGGAAAAGCTTCAGAAGCAATCGAAATGATTTGCATTCAAAGTGACCTTTTTTTTTTTTTTTTTTTTTTATCTAGGATCAGCACTCAGGAGATGACTCCTACACATGCGAAGCATTGTGCTGGAACTATAGAAAAGGGATAGTAGGAGAAACGACAGGAGGTGAAGCTTAATTAATTATTTTTGCAGCTCTGCTTTCGCACGTTCTTTGTTTATACTCGTAGCAGTGCTGAAGCTTCTTTAGTAGCCATTTTTATTATTATTTTACTTCGCCGGTGGTACACAATACCGACGAAGGAGGGCGTTCTGATATGATTGTGGATTGCTATCAGCTGAAGCCGGTATTGTTCAGTGACCAGTGACTATGCCTTCGCCACTGAAACCTTCCGACAACAACTGACACACAAAGACACACTAATGCAACATCAGAAAAATGCGAGATGTTTATTTTTATTTTAAAATTTTTGGTCTGAAACTGGGGTTGAACCCAGGTCTGTTTTTGGATTCGTAGTTAACGTGCAGACTACCATCCATCGTGCCATCGCCACCATCTTTAAACTTGAAGTGAAGCAATTCGCGTCATTCGTCATCAATTCGTTGAATTTTATGCGGATCACTGACATGCTGAAGAATTTCTCTGATTCAGAAATATATTTATCAGCATGTTAAATGTTCCTCTTCATTTAATTAATAGTCTAACTGCCGTATTCATAAAAAATTTTTCGATTTGTAGAAGGTATGTGTACATATTTATTGAATTTTGTATGGAAATTTGTATAATAAACCTTTTATAAAAAAAAAAATTTTTTATGAATACGCCGTATGAGTATAAAATATCATATAAAAAAAACTTTTTTTTTGAGCTAAAATAACTTTTAATCGTTTTATCATTTCAAAAAACTGCTAAAATAAGATAAATCTTCACATATGGCAACACTGTCCACCACATGCTTTAAAAGTTTGTGGTCTATAGGAAAAAGTACGTTTGAGCGGCCACGAAGACAAATGTTTTCAAATGTTGGGGCCCATACAGTGTAAAGCCCCATACTAATTGTTATGCTGGGTAAACACTGTGCCATTTTGTGACATCGCATTATAGTGTGTACTAGTGGCAACGTTTACCATTTCCGACGGGTATTGCACGCCTTGCACACATTTCAATAATGGCATCACAAAATTACAAGAAAAGTATTGTCAAGGCATTAGTGTTATGGTGGACAGTTTAGAAAACCTTCGGTGAGTAGTACTTATGCAGTATTTTAGTTCAGCTATAATCAGCTCGCGGGACCATAAAAAATTGTCTTTCTTTGCTTCACAATAAATTTTATATATGTTTGTGTGTGATTGTCAATTATAATGTTTTCATAATTAACACTGTTTGGCAATCAATTTTCGAATTTCCTAATTAACTGATAACTAATAAAAAAATCTCAATTGTATTCATCATTTAATTACACAATTAACATTTAAAATTATAATATTTTATTATATAAATAGAAATTTTAAAACTGTTTCAATTTCATTTTTGTTCTATAAATTAAAGAAGAAATTGAATCATGGATTTTGCAAACATAATTAAATAATGACTGCAGTTGCTATTTTCAATTTCAATAACTAAATTTAATTACATTCTCGTTTACAATTAACATTTTCCAAACAATGAATTTTATTTACACAAAATAGAAACGTCTTTTGCTTGGAAAGCAAAGAGAGAGCCGAACTTTGAATGAGTTTGAATAACTATTGAAAATTTAACAAATGCCGATATTTATATAAGAAAGTAGTGCCGGTATAGGGAAGGAACAAGGAACATACAAGAGTTTTGGAAATCTTTGTTCTTTTAAAGCACCCAAGATTTTCTTTAGACACCAATAGGAAAGTGACAATAAATTCCCAATGAAATCAATACTGCTGACTCTTTCTTATATTTACTGCAATAATAAATAAACGAGTTCAAGATAAATTCAGGGGTACCGCAAGGCTACATTCTTTCCCCTACCCTATTTCTTATCTTTCTTATTGACCTTCTATGTCAAACTTCTAACACTATCCACTCTTTTGCAGATGACAGCAGTATCTGCCATTCATATTCATTTGATCGTAGGCCGACATCAACTATGATCGCGGCGACGCGGCAAAATATATAAATGATTCGCTAACAGGTGACCTCACGAGAATATCGCAATGGGGTAATGCCATTTTCCGATTTGTCATGTAAAAGACAATGATGCGCTTATCTGGGTTTATTTCACTCAGTTCTGGAAATTGCTGAACCACATACGTAGTGCTTTTTAAACATTTGGAAACTCCATATATGCACTCAAAATAAAACTCAATACAACCGTACTTAAATCAATCCCAAGCGGTGGCAAAAGTACGATAAGTACGGATTTCCTTAAATCACGTACAGAATATTTAATTCAAGTGTGGATTCTTCAAGCACTAAATACTTACTTTTAGCCACATTGAACCCCGAATGCGAGATTAATTGAAAAAAAACTGTGATCAACGCAAATCCAAAATGAGCTTGATTCAAGAATTTCAAAGTTGATTTAGTCCCGAATCCGTTAAAATGCTAAAAAAATTTTTCATGTTTATACAAAAACTTCCGAAAAATCTTCGAGAATAACAAAAATACAAAATAGAAATCTGTACTAAATTTTTGATATTTTTCTTGATTTAAGGATTTTGTACTAATTTTAGGAATTTCCAGGATTGGTTCTCCCAAGTACTCTCATTTTCGGCTGGTATTAAGTACACATGAGTACAGTTCGTACCTGGTTTTTTAAGTACGACTCGTACCAATATTAAGTAGAAAAAATTTCAATTTAGTGCGAGCTTTTTTTTACACGACTTTTCAATGCAGTTCTTTCGCAAATACATTTCATGTAATGCAAACACTTTAAGCTAATTTAATGTATTTACTGCCCTGAGACACTTCCCTGCTCCACAAATAAAACATTGAAGTTTTGTTTACCTTTGGAAATGTTGTACAGTACTCGATATCGATAAGAAGTTTTTTCTTTGTTCTTTCTTTTTTGCCCCTCGTATTGCTGAAAAGCGAAAACAATTAGCACGTGATTTAATTTAAAATTTAACGAATGCTGCAGAAAGTTTCAAGTTGTGTTAAGTTTTTTTTTCTGTTGCATTTACCAAATATTTAATATTGCGATTTTTTTTCATATGTGGGTGGCCTGACGAATGAAAAAATACTGACTGACTGCCCAGCTGATTTTTTTTTAGAACATCAATAACTAAATTATTCTTACAACGACACAATTTGCAATATGGAAATTAGATTGTCACGATTGAATTAGAAATGGGAATTTAAAAGTTAAAAAGCAGCTGAAACTTCTTGAATTTAGTTTGAAAAATAAATAAAATATTTTAGATGCAGAAATTCTTAAACTTTTGAAAAATTAATGCTAAACACTCTTAAGTCCACTGAAATTGAATACAATGTTTTTACGTACATCTATTTGTTGTTGTTGTTGTTGTTAAAGTTGAAGACGTTTGAAGATGAAAAGAATGCACGTTTTCGTCCTTATTTTGCTTGAGTTTTAATGCATACAAGTAGACTCGTTATTTAAATGTACAATAAAGTTAGGATTTTCATAGAAGAAAAACCTAATACTTTCTTCTTGGAAATATTCTTAACTGCTTGATAAAATTTCTTGTAGAAAAATTTAGAAGCAGACAAACTCACATGCACCCGCATATTTCTCTTTTCCTCTTTTTTATTTCATTCAAAGAGCATTGTGTCTGAACTATTTTTGCGAAAAACTGTTTACGTATGCGAGCATTTTCAGGTAAGGCAAATATAAAGAGCAACTGTTTGTAACTTTGCAATTATGCATTTCTCTTCTTTATTCCAACGTAGTCACATCACATTAAATTCAAGCCTAAATAATTAATATTTTTGCTACACAGATTCAATTAAAAAAAATTTCTTAGTAAATTGTTCGTCCAATTAAAATGATTTTTTTTTTAACCTTGGACTAGCACTCAGGAGACGACCCCTACATATGTGGTGTATTGTGCTGGAACTAGAGGAAAGGGATTGTAGGAGAAATGATAGAAGGTGAAGCTTCCTTCACTATCATACAACACTGCTTTTTGCACGTTATTTGTTTTGGTAGCAGTATTGCAGCGTCTCTGATGTCAAGGAGACGTATTAAATTTTAAAACTTCGGTTTAAGCAGCCATTATTAGTAATTAATAATAGCTGAAGCCGTTAGTGATCATACGATTACTACTTGTATTTAGCCTGCAAACAAATTGATCATGTCAATTAACATATTTGTAGTCATGATGTTTTTAGACATTTAAAAATCAATTACAATGCCATATATTCTTCAGTATTCATATAGGAACTACGAAATTTAATTGGTGCAATTAAAATAATGTTTGAAGAGATGACTGAAAATAATGTTCATTTAAGCAGATTTAAATAAGGATGCTGGGCTGTGGTATATACATTAGGCGTCCTGACATCAGGCCTTCGTATATGGTGCCTGACCACCACTGCAGTATATTTCAGACGGAGACCATGGCTATACAGAAGGCTGTGCAATGCTTGTTAGATGGCCGGTGTTTTCACGAGAAGCTTTGGATTTACTCTGACAGTCAGTCTGCAATCGATCGCCGGCGTCACTTTGACGTGTTTCCTCGTACATGAATGCCCGGGTTTAATCAGGGAAATCTCGGAGCATTCCAGGGTGACGCTTATATGGGTCCCGGACACAGGTACACAGGGATGGCTTGGCCAACACTTGTACAGAGCTCGCAATTTCCAAACTGTTGACGGGCATAGGCTTTCCGATTGCCTCGGTTAGACTGTGTATCCTTCGCTCAGTGTAAGTGGTGGCCCAGTTTCGTTGGCAGCATGAGGGGACGTGTAGTATTGCTAGACGCTGCTAGACCAAACTGGATAAGAAGAGGACTAAGTGTCTTCTTTAATTGAATCGTACGTCCATATATTGCACTGTCGTGGTTCTCATGGGTCATTTACTGATTGGATCCTAACCTAACCTAAAAAATACAAAAATTAACGGCTTATTTTTACTTAAATGCTTATCTTATTGATTTATTTCATAAATTCAAATGGTAATTAATACTCAATAAGCCTTAGAACTGAACTTAGATATTTTATTTTTGCTATTAAAAATTTGTTTGAAATCTTCAAAATAAATGATGAAATTTTTAATTATTATTAAAAAAATTTTAATTGAAAATTAATTCAATTAAATCAACAATAATAATTTAATTTCTTTACAGGTGAAAATCTAATTAAATTTTTAACTAAAATTTTCATTTTATTTTTTTCTGTAAACATTTATGCAGGGTGGCTCAAAACGAGCGAAGGTCTTTGAATTCCTTATAACTTTTTTATTATAATTATTTTTTTTGTTTTCAGTATTTTGTAAAGAAGACTTGGGGAATTTAAAATGGAGCAGTACACAACTTAACAACGTGCCAAAAAAATTTAACTTCATTTCAGAAGAAAATCAAGATTTTTTATTCGTAATTTAATTATGAGCGACGAATTCCATTTCCAATGGAATGGGTTCGTTAATACGCAAAAACGGCTACGGAAAATCAAAGAGTAGTTCAAGAGCGAGAATTACACCCACTTAAGTGTACTGCTTGGTGCGGTGTTTCCTCGGAAAGGATAATTAGCCCAAATTTTTTTGAAAATCAACACGTTGTCGCCGTTTTCATCACTGGTGTTAGATATCTTTTTATCTTTTAAAGCCAGCCGTGGAAAACCATCCGCAAGTATGGTTCCAACAGGATGTAGCCACAGCAGACGCTGCGAGGGACACAATGATTATTTGAACTTAAACCCCTTCGTCATTTTAGGCCACCCTTTAGTTGTTATAGTTTATTCCGGATTATATGCAAAAAGTAAAAAAATAAAATACATGCTTCCTTTTTGATATCGGTTAAAAAAAAAGGTTTTTTCTAAAAAATATTATGCCTCATATTCCCAATGCTGAAAAGGTCAAGTAAATAAATAAACAAGAGGAACGTTGTTTCACCCTGCTTACGTGAATATATTTAACCCATATTTTAGTGCCTGAAAAAAAAGAAAAAAGAAAGCAATTATGTTTGTATGTCACACAAATATTTTCAAAATCTATTTCACCGCAGCCACAAGTTTTACGGCAATAATGGAAAGAACTATTCAGCAGATAACAATTCTAGTATCTGCATGAAAGGCAAAAGTTTTCTAGTATATGTCTAGTGTAAATGTTTTTTGGTACTTCATTTTATCTTTTACTTTTTTCACATGTTGTCTGCAACAGATTTTTATATCTCTAAAATAGTAATTTGGCTCATTGATGCACTTCGTTACAATAGTGGCAATAAAAAAATATCAAGTTGTGGCCAAAACAGCAACTACAATAATAATAACAGCAGCTGCAGCATGAGTGAGCATCGGCAGCATGGTGGACAATGCATGTACAGGATGGGCCAAAAGTCACGCTTGCGTGGAAAAATTGAATAACTTTTTTGTTTATTATTATATTTTATTTTTAGATTTTATTTATCGAACCGTGCTACACCCATGCAAAATTTAACGACCGAGCAACGAACCAAAATGGTAGAATCTTACTTTAGACCGAATAATTGAGGGTGTGCGATGATTGTGGTAGTTAGCACGTTGACTACAAAACCAAAAGTCCTGGGTTCAACCCCAGTTTCAGACTGAATTATAAAACCACTTCGCATTTTTCTGGTGTGCAGTAGTGGGGTTTTGTGTTGGTTGTTGTCGAACTGTTTCCGTGGCGAAGGCATAGTCACTGGTCACTGAACAGTACCGGCTTCAGCTGACACTAATCCACAAGTAGCATCAGAGCGCCCTCCTTCGTCGGTATTGTGTAGCATCATCGGCGAAGTAAAATAATTAATAAAATGTCTACCAAATATAGCTTCAAAAATGTAATGCGTTTCCTTAATATCACAGGCTCTGCAACACAGCTATTAAACAAGAAACGTGCAAAAGCAGTATTGTAAAAATAATGAAGCCTTCTTCTATCTATCCCTTCACCACCTGTAATCTCTATCACTATTCGTTTCCTAGTTCCAGCACAATGCATCGCATGTGTAGGGGTCATCCCCTGAGTGCTGGTCCAAGATAAAAAAAAAAAAAAAAAAAAAAAAGAAATTCAGAAATCAATTGGCCATAATTAACTGCCCGTGATTATTTTCTATGGGGTTATATCAAAGAACAAGTGTATGTTGACAAGCCCCAAACTATAGAGCAGCTAAAGCTCAACATCGAAGCTGAGATCAGGGCTATAGAGCCTGAAACTTTGTGTGCAGTTATGCAAAACGCCTGTTTAAGAGCCCAATTGCGCATCGAAGTAAATGGTGGTCATCGCTTTCATATTAATTTTCATAATTAAAATTTAGATCGTACTAAGCTAATATTATATTTAAAAAAAATAAAAAAAATAAAAAATTTTTTAATTATAAAGGGTGGTTAAATTTCAAGGGCCGATGTTGATTTTGAATAAAACACAAACTATTTAGGAAATTATTGTAATTTTATTTTATTATGATATATTGGTATTACTCAATTATGTATGGAACAAAATATCGGGCAAATGGGCGCCGCGACCACGGCAACAGTGGATGATCAATTTTCGAAGAAAATCATCTTCAGTGATGAGGCACATTTTCACCTCAGTGGATTCGTCAATAAACAGAATTGCCGCATTTGGGCGAATGAGAATCCAAGAGTGATTGTCGAAAAACCAATGCACCCACAAAGAGTGACTGTTTGGTGCGGTTTATGGGCTGGCGGCATCATCGGGCCGTATTTTTTCCAAAATGAGGCCGGTCAGGCAGTTACTGTGAATGGTGTTCGCTATCGTGAGATGATAACGAACTTTTTATGGCCCGAATTGGAAGATATGGATGTGGACGATATGTGGTTTCAGCAGGACGATGCCACTTGCCACACAGCTAACGAAACAATGGCTCTTTTGCGCAACAAATTCAATGGCCGTGTTATCTCACGTAATGGCGATGTCAATTGGCCGCCAAGATCATGTGATTTGACACCGTTGGACTTTTTTCTTTGGGGTTATTTGAAAGAAAAGGTGTACGTCGATAAGCCAGCAACAATTCAAGAGCTAAAGGATGAGATAATTCGGCACATTAACGGCATAGAACCTCCATTATGCCTCAGGGTCATCGAAAATTTGGACCATCGGATGGAGGTGTGCCGCCGTGATCGCGGCGCCCATTTGGCCGATATTTTGTTCCATACATAATTGAGTAATACCAATATATCATAATAAAATAAAATTACAATAATTTCCTAAATAGTTTGTGTTTTATTCAAAATCAACATCGGCCCTTGAAATTTAACCACCCTTTATTTATTTTTGAGCGATGGTCTTTCTTATTAAACGTTTTTCAATTATTATTTATTTCTTAATATTTCGCTACCAAATAGGTAGCATCGTCAGGAAATAATAATTTGTATTAACAAAAATATTTAAAAAAAAAAAAAAAAAAATTAACTGAATTTATTTTGGGAATATTTATTTATACATATGATTCTATTTGTGCTTTTTCCCTTATAAACTATATGTGAAATTTATTATTACATACTTTATGATATTCTCATACAGTATGAAAAATATCATAAAGCATTTTATTACAAAAGTAACTCAAAAATTCATTTGATTCAAAATGCATTAGTTATGCTGGCCGATGGCAAGCCTAGTGTAGATGAGAATAAAAAACTAAAAATAGAAATGTGAGTATGTTATAAAAGTAAACTCATGGATTGTTATGTTTTTGTTTATAGATTTTTTTGGTTTGTATGTTTAATATTCAAACAATTCTCGTTTGATTAATTGAATTTTAAACATATAGATCTTGGGTTTATATTCAGACGTTGGGAAAAATCCACTGATGAGCTAAGTAAGCGTTAGCGAAATAGTACTATATGGATATGCTTTCCTCCTCAATTTTTGAGTTACTTTTGTAATAAAATGGTTTATGATATTTTTCATACTGTATGAGAATATCATAAAGTATGTAATAATAAATTTCACATATAGTTTATAAGGGAAAAAGCACAAATAGAATCATATGTATAAAAAAAAAAATTTTAAAAATTTTAAATTTAAAAAATATTTTTGTTAATACAAATTATTATTTCCTGACGATGCTACCTATTTGGTAGCGAAATATTGAGAAATAAATAATAATTGAAAAACTTTTCATAAAAAAGACCATCGCTCAAAAATAAATATAATTAAGAAATTTTAATAAAGGTCAAAATAAAAATAGAAGTGATACTAAAAATAAAAAATAATAATAAACAAAAAAGTTATTAAGTTTTTACACACAGGCATGACTTTTCGCAGGCGTGACTTTTGGCCCACTCTGTACTACACAAGTTTCGAAAGCTAAGTTCAGCCAACCGAAGTGTAGAACTGTTGGATTGAACCACATATCCCTTTTTCATTTCATAGTTTTCACTTTTCGCTTTTTTATTTTTTATTGCAATTGTTTTTGTTGTTATATTTTAGTTGTTATTCAGTTGCTGGTTGAATCTTCAATACCACAAGAAAAGTTTCGGCGCAACAATTTTAGATGCAATTGCATTCAATGTGCATATGTGAGTGTAAAACCACAACGATTTAAAACCACCGCTTTTCCATGGAGGAGAAATTAAATACCTGGATTGAAAAGTCGCAAGACGACAAATTTAAAAACGGAAAAATACGAGTATTCACGGAATTTTTCTACTCAAAAAAAAAAAAAAACTTTTTCATGCATTTAGGAAGCGTCAAATTCAATTGTGAGAATGAAATGGGAAACTTAGCGGAAAGACTCGTTGAAATGGTAACGACACAACTTTGAAATATTTTTAAAAATATTTGTTTTCCACTTTAAATAACAAGTAGTATGTATGTTATTTTTTTATTTTTTATTTCTTTTTTCTTTCTGAAAATTCAAGGCTTTTCTATTCCAATATGTGAGTATGAAATTTAGGGGGTTGCCATTGGCAATTTCAGATTGTTTCTTCACGCGTGGCATGAAATAATTAAAAGTTTATCATACGAAATACATTTCCTTCATCACAGCTTTTCATATTTATTTATTTTTTTTTGAATGCGTTTGATATTTCAGATGCATATATTTTCTTTGAAATAAAAATTTTTATATATTTAACTACAGTTCGGTTCCAAAAAAATTTCTTGCTATGGAACTGAAATTCACTTAAACAATTTTAAAATTGCCAAGCAAAATTTCTAAGTGCCCAAGAAGAAATAAATAATTTAAAATTTATTTAAAATTTTTCAAATAAAACGGAAGTACAGACAAATCTCGGTATAACGAACGATATAATATCAGGCGTATTCGTAATAGCAAAAAATTGGCTATATCGCAAAGTTGTTTTTAAAATTTTAGTTTTATTATTCTTTTTAGATACCCAGTACAACACATGATTTTGGACCACAATTCTGCGATTTGCACGTGACAGTAACCCCAAAAATTAGAACTTCTGCATCATTCGTTTTATTAAGTTGGCTGCATTAATAATTTAAAGGCCATACGAATTTTTGCATGAAAATAAAAATTCCGATTCATATTACAGCTATTCTTGCACAGAAAATATGAGATTTTTATTTGTTACTCGTATCTGATCATGCAAACAAAAGTTAGAACACTTTAAATTATTGTCAATATCCATTAGGGCGGGTCGATTTAAAAATCGTTCAAATTACAAGGAAACTTGTATTCTAGGGATCAAAATAAGAAGCTTTGCCGAAGGAACCATGCCTCTACAATGTATTTTGATGTCCCAACTTTTGACCCGAAGGGTCAAATCTTCAAAAATCTCACTTTGACCCATTTAGAGTGCCTCAATAGAGTCAAAATGTATGACCGACTCCCACTAACTTTGGAGGGCCGACACACCTATGCCTGTGGCACACACCCTGGAACCACCCCTGGCGGGTTCCTCATACAAACATTTCAAAAAATCACCTTTTTTGGCACTGTACAAGAAAAAAATCAGCGAAATGGCTATGTTTTTCTGAATAAATTTCTAAAGAGAAAAATAAACTCAAAATGTTCAAAATATTCAAGGGCATGTTTTCTTCAGTGTGTCCACCAATTTCAGTGTCGTCTTCATCTTCAAACTGCATAATTTTAGAACTACACCAACAAACCGCTGGTGGCAATGCATTTAATTTTTTACCTTTGAATCGCTTTTCCTTTGGCATGGTCACGTGGTGGAACCCCTCTCCTCATTCGTCTGATTGCTGAGGTAATTATGACAAAACGCTTTCAAGGTGGAAATGCATGAAATGTAATTTTAACGTTCTGGATGCATTGATTTATTCAAAATAATCCAGCAACTTGTTCACACGTAACTGTATGTCATGTCGCTGTACACAATTCTTTCCTAAAACGCATTCAATGACTTGTTTCAATGCGTCCCATGCACATAGTTGCTTGGAAAGCATTGCTGATTAATGTTTGTGTGCGTTTAATTTTTTTGACTTCTTCCTCCTGAATTTCCCCCAAGGCCAATGATTTGTAATTGATATCCTGAGTTGAATTATGTTCCTCTATAATTTTTTGTAATTTATTTTAAACGGATTCACTAAATCAGATATGAATGATATATTTTTGCTGCTTATAACTTCAGAAGTCTAATCCTGTAATTTTTTTTTTTGAATTTAGATGACCAACCATCAATTGCTTGGATATCACAATTATAAATTCTCTGTTTTTTATTTTTGGCACAATTCCATTTGTTGAAATCATATAGATTCTCTTCCATACTGACAACTGTTCAAAGATTGACGATTTTTGTTAACCATTGTCGGTTTCTTCCATATTGAACACAATTTTTAATCTATTTTATAATTATTCTTTCAAAAATATAAAAAGGAAAGGCGTTAGAAATTAAATAGATTTAAAATCTAATAATAAAATGTTTGTTGTATAAGCAAAATGTAAAAAAAGCATATTTGGTTTATTTTGTTTATATATTACGTAATTCTAAAATGTTTTTTGGGAGTTCTTGTATAAACATGTGAAATTTTTTAGCTTTTTTCAAGAATTTGTTTAAAGGGCTACTGAAGATTTTGATATTAGCGCCAAATGAAATGCTGCATATAGACCAGCTAAACCATATAGCAAACATAGATAAATTAATCTATTTTGTTTTTTTATTTTTCGATGTTTCTTTTGCTATTCGTTATATCCAGTATAAAGTTAATAAAGCGTTCGCTATATAAGGTTGTTAATGTTAAAAATTTTGCCGTTCGTTATATTAGACTTTCGTTAAAACCAGATTCGTTATACCGAGATTTGCCTGTATACTGATTCAAGTAGTCCGCATGGAAAAAATTTGTACTTTATGAGGAAGAAATTCAATTTTCAAAGCAAAGTTAAATTGAACTCCTTAAATTATAAATATTCTATATCTTTAATGCAAACTAATAGTGATGTCGATTGTCGAAAAGTGCTTGGCATCAAATTAATATTAGTCTACACAAGCGGCTTGCGACAAATTTCAAATGTCAGCCGAAATACTTATGTTAAAGACCATGTAGATTACACAAGCGCCTTGATAAACATAACATATATTTGTGTTTGTGCAAACCTGTTGTGCAGTGTTTGGCGGCGTTTGCGTGCTTGACAGGCAGCTTGAACAAAAAGACTACACAAGCGGCTTGCCAAACATGACAGAAATTTGTGTTTCTACATGACTGTTGTGTACACAAAAACCACTTACACAAAACATGAAAAAAATTCAAGTATTTTCGCTGACATTTCGAATTTGTCGCAGCCGCATCTGTCGTCTGTGATCAAATTGATTCATTTATAACAAAAGTTTCGTAGATTGTGGTAAGTGCACGGCCGGCTTGAGCAAATGCAAATATCTGTCATGGTTGGCAAGCCACTTGTGTTGCTTATTTTATCCTTTTGTCTATAATAAATCAATTGGCAACACTATCAACCTGTGATGTCTTTGAATAAAGGCACACGTTGTATGCATGTAATATTGTTCACTTATTTCCGGTGATATGAAAACCATAATTTATAAAATATTCTCTATACAATGATTCCATTTACGAAATGGCATCTAACAAACGTGTGTAAGATTTTTCTTTATAAATTTTAAAACAAACCCCAGGACAAAGTTTGGGAAGATAACACAAGCATCTTCAAACTGCATGTGTATGTGGCTGTATGAGAGAGAGAGAGCGATAGTATGTGCGTGTGTGTGTGTATCGCCCAAATACAGTTTGAAACAATTAGGAAATTTATTATGGAAAAACTAAATCGGATGTAGTTTTTCTTCTTTGAACAAATAAAACTTTTTCGTAAATAGTTTAGAAAAAAAAGGATAAGATGAAGACAGTTGAATGGATATTTTCAAGCAATTTAAAATTAAATTAATTCCGTATTAAATTTTGCCATAAATACTTAACAAATTTAAGCACAAATAATACCACAGATTGAACAAATTTGACATTCAATTTTTTGGAGTACACATAAGCGCTGCTTAAAATAAAATTAATTTCAAATTCTAATCTGCTGAAATTACAATATTTAAAGTATTTAAAAAATTTGTTTTCCAAATGCGTATGAAAACCTATGAAAATAATATAATAACATAGATAGATAGACATACATATGTATACTATAAGAAAAGGGGAATTTATTTGGTTTTTAATATTCAAGCAGCTCAGAAATGCACACAAAATCAGGAGAACAATTTTTTCAATTATTCAACGTTAGTAAAAGTTTAGAAATATTAAATAGATTTAAATCAAATAATAAAATGTCTGTTGTATGAGCAAAATTTTTAAAACAGCTATTTAGTTTGTCTTTTTTGTTGTTGCGTAATTCTCAAATATTTCTTGGAAGTTCTTGTATAAACATGTGAAATTTCTTAGCTTTTTTCAAGAATTTGGTTAAAGGTCTACTGAAGATTTTGCTATTAGCACAAAATTAAATGTACATATAGACCAGCTAAACCATATACCAAACATAAATAAATAATTTAGAATAATTTTAGTAGCCGTCTGAAAAATATTTATTTGCTTGTTTTCCCGGAACTCGAATTTGTCTCAAACAACTTACTTTGCTTCTTCAAAGTTAATTTTGTTGAATACGCTGACAAAAGGTGTCTGGTAGCAGATTTATATTTTCAAACTTAAATAAAAAACGTAATAATTGACACAACGTTTTATTAAGAGCATTGAACGATAGAATGGAAATACGGATTTTATTTTTTAAAAGGATGGAAATTCAGATACTTTTTTAAAATTTCATGAATAATCGCTCTTGGAAGTCCCAGTGAGGCTGCTCTTTTTCGTATTGAAAGTCGCGGATTTTCACGTAAACTGCCTGCTTTCAACCAGTTTAATGTTTTCGGGTCGACTGGGGCCTGGCCGTGGGGCATTCATAGCCGAAGCAGTTGCGCGGAATCTCTGCAACCACGAACAAATTAAATTTACACTCGGTCCATCACTTATTCGCCGAATACCGAGAACTTTGAACAAAATTGTCGACGAGCAATTACGTAAGAATCATTATTCTAAAAAAATGTCTCCACAGCGAACGCGTGATGCTCACTCGACCACTGCAACATAGTGACTGGCAAATCCGCACAATCGATAATTCCAACGCCGACTCCCTACTCCGCACCGTTTATTACTTTTTTGAAATAATCGTATTTAAAAATATAAATTTCCCACCAGACACCGTGCATAATTTCTGTTCGTACCATTTAAAAAAGAATCTGGGTGTCGGGAGCATCAATTACAGCTTCTAGACAGGCCTGCCAGACATTTAGTACCCTTCGATTTTTCTGACCTTTTAATTCCAGCTCTGCTTTTGTACAAATTTTGTTTTTTATAGCAGTGTTGCAGCGCTTCTGATGTCAAAGGAGCAGTATGCAATTTTGAAGCTGTGTTTTAGTAGCAATTTTTTATTAATTATTTTGCCTCGGGGATGCTACACAATACCGACGAAGGAGGGTGTTCTCATATACCTGTCGTTTGGTACTGTTCAGTGAACAGTGACTATGCCTTCGCCACTGAAACCTTCCTACATCAACTGACACAAAGCCACACTAATGCCTATCAAAAAAAAAATGTGGAAGTGTTTTTACGTCTGAGGTCGAATCCAGGACATTTGGTTTTGTAGTTAACGTGATAACTACTTCAGTAAAAAAGAAGCTATAAAAAAAATTCATTTATAAAAAATAACTTTTAATAAAATAGATTTAAAAATAGATTTTAGAAAAAAATATCCAAATATGTATTTTATAAAAAGTACTTTACGAATGATAATTTTAAAAGTGCCTGAAGAAAGTTTGCAGAACACATATTTCCAAAGTGCTGTGAAATAAATTTACAAAAAATTCAATTACTGCATGACTTTGAGCAAAGAGAGAAACAGAAAACAGCGAAAATGTTTTATTATCTTAAAAACTGCAACTATTTTTATTTGTCATTTTACAAACAGGAACAGAGAAGATAAATTACTTTTAAATTGAATGCCCACAGCTGAACGAATGGCTTTTTCTTGTTGTATTTTCGGAAAGTTTTGGTGTTAATTTCACAGATAAATCAAACTGATTGATTTTTTGTTGTCGTCGATTTTTTTTTAGAATCCTAAAGATGAGAAATTGCCAAAAGGTTAATGTTTTTAATTGCATTTTATTAAGTGGGAGACAACAGAAACTACTTAATAATCTTTGAACTTTGACTTCAAAAACTATATAAATAAATTCGAAATTAATTTAACCCACAGCAACTAATAAAAACTAAAAGTGTTGGAGAATTTCATGAAAATTGTTTAGAAAACATAAAGAAAAAGCTCACAAGAGTACTGGCAGACGATTAGCAATAAAATCTTTGGCAATTAATTTTTTTTGTTGTGTAAACTTTTTGTTTTAATAATTTTTAAATTAAGTTTTAACGTGCGTTTTATATTAAAGGGCTCTTTGTTTCGTCTGACAATGTTCCTTTTTTTTTTTGTTCTTAATATTATTTAAAGAGTTGTTTAACTAATTCTCAAAGCAGTCATTGAAGCTCATAATAGTCAACCACAATTTGTTAAAATGATTAAATGTTGTCAACGGACACAGACTTGTTTGTTTAAAATATGTTTTCTCTTTCTATTTGTTAAACTTTTTTTTTGGTTTATTTTTTAAAAATTCGTTATAAAAAAACTTTGGACAAGCAAAAACCTCAATGTTGTTCAAAAAAAAAGGAAACATGATACATCACATACACAATGTGATGTTTTCTTGATTGTGAATAAATAATATTTACTTCTATGTGTAGGCAGATGCGTAACCCGATTGTGCCTCCGGGGGCATACATATTCAACAATTTCTAAAAAGCATATATAAAAACAAATGAAACAACAAGGTGTTAGCAAATTGTAGTTATAAAAGGTATTTCTATAGCCAATTCTTCTATGTTCCAATTCGCCTTGTCAAATATTAGAAATGAGAAAAATTTCCTCTGCGGTAAAGGAAAATAAAATTAGAATTAGGTTGGTATTAGCGATCCAAAAAAGGAGAAAATTGTTGGTGGCGATTGCTGAAGTAGTCTGCACGCTGACTACAAAAAAAAAATGTTTTGGGTTCGAGCTCAGTTTTAGACTAAATCATAAAAAAAGCTCGCGTTTGTGTGGCTTTGTGTCAGTTGTTTTATAAAGATTTCAGTGGCTGAACACTGAACAGCACCGGCTTCAACTGATACCAATCGACAGACACATCAGAGCGCCCTTCATCGTCGGTATTGTATAGCATCAGCGAAGTAAAATAATCACCCAAAATGACAGCTAAAACGAAGCTTCAAAATTACATACGTCTCCTTGACATCAGAGGCGTTGCAGCATTGCTATAAAAAAAAACGCAAAAGCAGAGTTGTATGATAGTGAAGCTTCACCACGTGTCATCTCTCTCACTATCCCTTTCCTCTAGTTCCAGCAGAATGCATCGCATGTGTAGGGGTGATGGCCTGAGTGCTGGTCCTATATAAAAAAAAATTCATGTGCAAATCAGAGTTGCACATAAGAAGTGCTTTGCATGGCGTATGCAGTTTTTTAAATAATGTCCTGCAACATTGCGTTTAGGAAGTCGGCCATTCATTAATTAATTTGACAGAAATGTGTGCTTTCAATTTGCAGTGTTGTAATAAATAATCCGTGTTTGTAAACATGTAGAACCAAAAAAAAATAAATGTCACCTTACCAAAACAGCTGATTTCGAAAGTTAAATCCTTTCTCTTCCATAACTGCACGACTGAGGAAATTTATTCTCTAGAAAAATGTTTTTCGGAAAAAATCAATTCCGCGAGAACGTTTTTATTTTACTTGGACCAGTGCTCAGTGTAAAGAGTAGATACGTGGTGAAGAGATAGAAGCATAGATAGTTGCGTGTGTTTTTTTTTCTCAGAATATGTCCATCAGTGATGCTGCGTCTCAGGTGTTATATTGACGCAGTTATTTCGCATACTACTTTTCCAATAGTGGAGCAGACATCCCAAGCAAAGAAAACACTAATTTTTTTTCAAATCGTTTAAGAAGATACTCTTGACAACGTAATAGTACCGAATAGCTGTGCTCTTCCCTTTTTTTTAAACACAATTACAAATAATAATAAATCAAGCTAAGAACAGTCACCAAAACTAATTATTCAGATGCTAAAGTTGGGTCATGATTTCATTTTCTAAGTAAATTTAAATTTTTCGATTAATCAAATACCAGTATGAACTTCATTAATTAGAAGAAAAGAAAAATGTCAAATAAAACTAAAACGCAATTGGCCACAAATTTTTGGTTAAATGGTCCCGCGTGTAGCGCTATTTTCAGCTGACAACTACATACATATACACATACATACATACATATGTATGTAAATATGTATTAATTTCGTATTTTATCCACACATAATAATACGCAAATAAATGTTCATATGAAAACATTAAACAAATTTGATTTAATCATTTGAGTATTTAAAGAGCAAAAAGTTTCATACTATGGGTTTAACACAAAGAGCTTCTATGGAAACAGCTGTTGATTTATTTATATACATATTTTAGCTTTTAGTATTAGATACAGTGGTGGCTGTATAATAAAAACACACTGTTAATTATGATGCATTAAATTCTTAAAGTATCGTTTTTTAATTATGGGGGTTATTTTTCTTCGGAATTCAAAGTTTTTAATCATGTTAAAGGAAAGACTTGAAAACTACCGTCTACGAAAATACTTGTTTATAAAGGGCGATTTTTTAACCATAAACCACAGAAAATTTGCATAAGTAAGGGAAATATTGATTTGCGCCGATAAATAAATGACTGCCATTTAATTTTTAAAGCTTCTTTAAAAAAAAAAAAAAGTAATTTTTTCACAATATTGTGATAAATTAAATGTGAACTTGAACGCGACAAAAATTTTTGCAAAATAATTGTAGTTTGATTAAATTCTAAATATTCAAAAACGCATGTGTGTGACGGAAAATGATAGTTATGTCTTTCAATGAAAGGAAAAAATAAATATCAAGTGGTTGTTCATTGCCATCCGATGGAGGACTATTAACCAAAAATTTCAATAAGGAGAGACAATTAAAGAGTTGTATAAAGCTTAATTTCTTTCTCATCTGTATTAAACACAGAAACTTAGATTTTTTTGGGAATATAAAAAAAGTATGACCTTTTCTAAAAACAAAACAAAACAACAAAGCTGGCAACCTTTGTTAATAGTATGTATATGGACAGTAGTAATTATTCTCGTATGTATTTTCCTAAACTGTGTCGAGTTAAATAGATGATATTAATGACTTTACAACTACATACCTGCAGTGGCATAGAAAATACGTGTTCTACTCAACTGCTCTTAGAGATTAATTCGTATTTTTCCTTTATTCTAAATATGAAAAGTTATTTTTCATATTATTGTAATAAATTAACTATGAACCTAAACATAACTAAATATTCATTAATTTTTAAAGAGTATTTCATGTAAATGGTCCATCGGTGAACTCCAATTTTGGCATACTTTTTCCAGCAGTTCTTCCATTTTGGATAAATAAAATTGGGTAATCTTCGCACGGTACTTTGCTTCATTGACTGTAATGTTGCCTCCCATATATAGCGCATCTCGATGCAAAAACCGTCAATACTCAAAATTAATCCAATCCTCATAAACCAGTTCCTAAAATCTCTAACAAACTCAATAATTTCTATTTCAATAATTTTTTTTTATATAGAATTAACACTCTGGCAATGATTGTATAATAGACAGCTTCTGCAGGAATAGGGTAGAGAGTGAGATGACAGGTTTTGAAGGGATAGAGAGACGAAACTTTCATGCTTTAGCAGATTTAGCAGTGTTTCAGCGCTAACTACCTCAACCATCTCCACACTCTAACTGGAAACACACCATTATGTCTGTTTTTATTATTTATTAGTTTCGTCGCTTCTACAGCGTCAACAGTTTTTTTTTTATCTCTCCTGATTATTTCTATTATTGAGTCGTGGCTGCTTTCGTAAACGTCAGCTGTTTTGCAGTGTGACAATGCCTCATGTTACTAAACGCAACCGTGCAAACTTTGACGATGTACGGCATTCGTAAAGTCATCAGATACATAGTTGATATGCAAAAAAATGCAACAAAAGCATCATTTAGCTTGTCAATGCTTTTTATAAACGATGGCGACTAAAGAAGAAACCTACAAAATTTCAATTAAATTAATATTTAATTTTAATTAAACATTTAATTATTTTATTAAGGAAATAATAATTATAATTATTAATTGCTTTCGAAAATATTTTTTCCACAGACATAGTTTTTTTTATAATGCAAAGCAAACAAATAATGCAAAGTGCAAACGTCGACGGTGTTACAAAGTTTAAAATGACAATGCATAATTTGTAAGGTTGGTAAAATATTACTGCTTTACTTAAACACTGATTTGACATTGCATACAGATGTTTAAGAAGGCAGCCTGTTTCTGATTTAGTGTCGCATATTTCCTTTAATTCGAAGGATAAATTAACAAGCATTTTGCTTGTTAATTTTGTCTATATCACATTTTCTATAATTATAAAATAAAATTAAATCCTTGCGAAAGAAAACAAAAACATCTTTAAAAAATTTTAGTGGGCTGTAGATAATTATATCGCCAAAACTGTACATTATGCCGTATAACAGCATTTGTGCTCATGCATGGTGCTTCCAATCTAACGAACTTTCGTATAATAAGAATCCTTTAGGAATTTATGTCAAAAAAATTACACAATTTGTGGGTTTGGCTTTATTTATTAAAAAATTCTCATTTGAAAGGAAACAACAAAAAAAAACAAAATTTAAATGGAAATGAAAATGAAAATGAAAATTGAAAATGAGCAACGAAATTAAAATTAATTTATTAACTTGGTGTAACATTTGCCAAGACAAGTCGCTTTTCGAATGTTATTAATTATGATCTTATTTCTATTTTAAATATTCGTATGCCGTAAATATATGTTATTACTTTCAAATTAACCATCTTTCAATTCAAAAGGAATTTTTTTCAAAGTAAATCCAATCTTCTTCGTAACTAATTAAGTTATTTTCCAATTCAAATTCACTTTTTTTCATTTTAAATTAATTTCAATTTCAATTTTACACAAATTTTTTTAACTGCAAATGAATTTCTGTAAAAAGATGAAGAAACAAATCTAAAAAAGTAATTTTTAGTTTCATCCTACAAATGTTCCATTACACAGAAAAACTAATAATTAAACTTTTTGCAATTAAGTCTTTGCGCAGAAAAATTCTTTTCTCTATTAATAATTTAAATGCATCTTCCACGTTCATTTTAATTGAATTTGGTGTTCTCTCAACAAGGTGTACTCAAAATGCCCAAATTTTAAAATTTTTCTCAATGAAAACTGTTAATTGATTCTGCGTTTTTCGTGATAGATTGAAATCTTATTATTATTTTAATTGAATTTTCGTATTGGTTTATTGAACTTTGATTTTACTTTTTTCTGTGTATGCGAATAGTTCATTGCACTAGGTAGTCTCTCCCGCAAGGACAGCTGAGTGGGTGCGTACACGCAATTTTTGTTAATTTACACGCACTATATTAAATATCCGTTTAGCACATTTGTTTGCAAACGTTTAGAACTAACACAAGCATGTTTTTTCAAAGTTGAACAAATTGTTATAGTTATAGAATCACGTTATACGTTATGTCCCACAGTTATAACTGATCATTCACACTGTGTTAAGGTAGTGCAATCGAAAGTAATCACTATTCCCAACTCACTATTTACCTAAATTTAATTTAACTGCCAGTCTATTTAAGAGATAAAAAAAGTTTTAATATTTGCAAATTAGCTGTCATCGCTCTCGTATGAATACGATTCTTCATATTCATATCGGTGCATTTTAAAAATAATGTTTGCATTACTTAACTTTAAACACTGTATAAAAATCAATATCAAGTGTAAAGAGCACTTTTTAAAATGCCACAGTTTTGTAGTATTTATTGTTGCAATTTATTCATTTGCATTTCAGACGTGTTCGTGTAGCTTGTTTTTATTTATCAGTTTAACTATTTCATGAGTATGGAAGTGTGTGTGGTTTATGCCTCAACTAACGCAGTTGCTAATTAATGTTAATAAAAAAGATGCACATACACCAGCAATTAAAGCAGTGAGTGCATCATAACATTTTTTTCCATTTTCTATTTTATTTTCTTTTTTGTTTTGTTTTTTTTTCTGTTTGGTCTACCTAATGCAACACAAAACAAATACTCGTACATATAAAACTAAAACTAAAATAATACAGCAAAAGGATAGTTTACAACGTAAACATACACATTTGTCAAATACATTACGAACTTGTCAACTAACCAGCCAACCAAATAACAAACTTGCAAACTTATGCGACAATTTGACTGTCGAGCACAATATTATATTGTAGGTCAGGCATGGATATTTTATTATTAGTTTCTTAACATTTCAGGGCATCTAAAGGGAACAAAAAATTGCAAAAAAAAAACATGGGAATGGATTTATATTGCAGGCCAACTGTCCGAATCAATTTATAATAGACCAGTAGATCATTCCTACAACACCAGAAGACGGGCACAGGGTAGATTTAAAGTTATGCATTTTGGAAATGAGTATGGCAGAAATACTCTCCCTGTAATTTGGCCCACCACCTTCAACCATCTACCAACCAACCTAGTTAACATAACTAATGTACACAAACGAACCCAATTAATCAAAAAACATTACATAAATGTACAATAATTCATATTTGCTTTTCTATTTTTCCATTCATACTAATTCTGTAATGATTTATTTTATAAACAATACATTTGGAGAGATATTGTGAACAGTGAATATTAGAGTTGTCTCGTTCAGCTCTGAGCTAATTCAATTGAACCATTCAGTAAACTGAGCGAAGTGAGCGCTCACTTTTTTTGTTGATTCTAGTTCAGTGAAGAGCGCGATTGCCATGTTTTTTTTTCGTTAATTTTATTGGTTTAGCAGTGCTACCAGAACCAACAAATTTTTTTAAATAAAATTTGTATGATGCCAGATGCGAATATTTCACTTCATTTGCGATTTAGTGCAAACACTATTTTTTCTTAAACAAATTTCTGTTTTGTAGTTTGTATTTATTTGATTGAAGTTTCGATACTTGAATAATAATAATCTAAATTTTATTAAAATATTTTATATATTTATATTAGCCTATGTAAAATATTTCACAAATTTCCCTAAAATAACAAATTTCAGCACCAAAAACATATTTTCTCTTTCTACTACTGATTAAAGCTGGCTTGGTGCTGTATTTGATTGAATCGAATGAGCTAAAAAATCAGTTCAGAAACAAAATCAACTGACCGACAAATTCAGCTGAGCATCAAAATCAAATGACCTGAAAGTCAACTGATACTACTGAGCTACTGAACGAACTAAACGAACCAGCTCACCAAAAATAGCTGAACTGAAAAGAGCGCTCACTTCAAAGAGCTCATGATCCCAACTCTAGTGAATATGCAGCACAAGTTTTATAATTTTCGTCAGTACGAATTTTTCGGCAGTATTATTTTTATTTTTTCGTTATTATTTTATTCTGCCTCTTAAATTTATTACTTTCTTTTATTATTTTTTTCTATTATTTTCATTTTAAATTAGTATTATTATATTGAAATTAAATATTATTTAACGTACGCTTGCAATGCAATGAATATTAGCAACAAACACCTTCTGCAGATAAGCCTTAAAGCTTTGCGGATACTCATGTCATATAAATTTTTTCAATAAATAAATAATTTTTCAATATGTAAAGAAAAAAAATAAATAAAAAGTCTCACTTTCTGCATTTAATGCATTTTTTGAAATCCATAAAAATATCTAAAATCGTGAAAAAAAAGCGGGCCTGCCAAGGAAGAGGGGAGCGGCACAGGAATTCATTTGACGCGGCTCCATATTTGGATTCTACAGGAATGAGCTGAGACGGGAGGTGAAAGACTGAACAGGAAAATTTTTGGTTTTGTCGTCAACGTGCAGACAACTTCAGCCAACGCTACCCACTCCATTTAAGAGATGTTTATATATATGTATCCGTACATCATCTTTAAAATAGTCCTATTCTACTGCTTCGAAATGTGTTAAAAATCGATTTTTGAAAATTCGCTAATAATCAGTGACTTTATAAATCGAAATGTACAATGTACTACCGTACCCATCCCTGCAGCCGGTGTACTCAATGCCATACACAGCAACACGGATGTTTGACAGAATAAATGTTTGTGTGTGTGCGTGTGTGATTAACTTGTCGCAAATTCTTTAAAAATAAAAACTTAACAGGATTGTAAAAAAAAAACACATACATACACATGCATATTAAGAATTCCACAAACACGAATTTAGCTCAACGCCTTTACACGCGATACTTCTTCAAAACATAACCGATTCTTCCTTAAAATCTTTTGGCAGCAATTTATCGTGAAAATAAATCGAATAATGCTGTAAAGGTATGGAGTGAATGCATATCGGATATTTTTGCTCGTAGTATTATATTCACTAACAGTTTAATTTGTTAACATAACCTCTGTTTTATTTGCTTTTTTGCTTGCATGCACATGCACTACACTTCAGGTATGTGCAGGTTCATGCATCCAAACATACATGTATTTATTTTAACAACAACGCCTTATTCTGTGTTAAAACTACATAATTAAATTTTTCTACATCCACAGGCACATGTGCATGTTGCCACTGCTCGAATATTTAATACCTCCATTTTTTAACCCATACACACAGCTGTACATGCATATGCATGTGCACATATTAATTTATTTAGTTTTGTTCGTGTACATCATCAACCGTAACTGATCTTAAACAAGCTTGTTTTAACAGTGTCAGCCAAGTAATTGGGTCTGCCGTTGAATGAAATCCCAATGCTTTAGAATAAAGTTAAATAACAAATAAAATTGATGTAGTCGAATATCTTTGTTTTTCTTTTACAAAATTTATTTCAAATATTTAACAGTGAAATATTTTGAAAAATCCAATTTAATCTTAATGATTAATGATGAGAATAGAGCTGTGCTAAATTCGCTCCATAGTACGTTTTAACACATGAATTGAAAATTGATATACATTTTTCTGAAAGTCCTAACTCGCTGCAAATCACCGAGAAAAAATTCTTCACGCTGCGAAAAGAACTATTTAAAATGATACAAATCTAAATAAAATCCTACTAATACAGTAGAATCTCGAAAAAGTTAACTCGCGTAAAAGTTAATCGCTTGGCTAAGTTAACCGAATTTCAGCGATCACGTGCCGCTTTAAAAAGTTTACTTTTCAGTTAACTTTTCTGAGCTGGTACTTATAAAAGTGTGAAATAAAGTTGCATAATGATATATTCGATAATGAAGACTACATTTACGTTGACTAAATGTAATAAATTAAATAGACAATACATTTCGAGAAGGAAAGTGAGTTTTTCGAAAGCAGTTGAAATTATCAATAACGTGGTTAAATGATTTGAAAACTAATAAGATGTAAATCAGGTGGCACACCTTGTCAATATGCGCACGATATAATACTAATACTAAGGAAAAAGGGCAACAAACAAGCCTTGAATACTTCTTTAAACGAAACATATTAAAATTTTTTGCGCATGAAAATTTTAAGGGTGTACTTTCAACCAGTCGGTACAAATCTTACTTCCTGTTTTTTTTAGTGAAGAAAACTATATCTTATAAATAAAAATTTAACATAATATATGCAACAAAAACAATGTTTATTATTTTAGTTATTTCTTTTGTCAGTTAACAAAACGCTTAGAAAAGTTAAAAGCTCGAAAAAGTTCATATCCCTTGGACTATTTCGCTTTACTTTTTCGAGATTCTACTGTATTATAAATCTGAAAGTTTCTATGTTTGGATGTTTGCTGCAACATCACAGAAATACCGCTTAAAGCATTTGAATGAAATTTGACAGACGGAAGCTTATAGTCCAAATTGATGTAATATAATTAAAGGATACTTTTTCTTAATTAAAAGCGCCCTCTCCGCTCTCCACTACTTTTTATTAAGGGAACTCGATATCAAACGGAATCACTAAAAAGACCATAAAGCGGTCGCCCCACAATGGCGGACAACTAAATAAGTGGATGTGGTAATTGAATGACCCTTATAATGAACTCGGTTCGATGATCGACTCTGGTCGAATGAGTTTATCGAAGGAATTTTCATTTGGTATGATGAAGCGCATTCCCGTGAATTTGTATAAATTTCCTTTCCATTCCCAACAACACTTCTATTAGCTGAACAGAGGAAAAGATATTCGTATTTATTTTGTAAATGCATTAAATTTTTTTTTAAATTATTAATTAAATTTTTGGTAACATCTTTGCAAATTTATGAAAAAAGAAACTTGTAAAACAAAAAATGAAGGGAGAATTTATCAGATGAAAATGAAAGCGAAGATTGTAAAACGGATGCAACTCATAACAAGACCGCTCTAAATAATATCTCTTGGACTTAAAATTTGCCAAAAATTGCTGCAAAAATGCCAAACAATATCGAAAACATTCTGAAAGAAATATCACATTCGTAAGCCTGTCTTATTAATTTTAGACACTGTTTTCTTTTCAATCGAAAGTGCATTGCATTTCTTGTCCCATTTTATCCAATTCATTTAAAACATTTATTGCCCCTATAAACCCATTTTACAGCAACAAAGTGCCCATATTTCTAATAAATAAAGAAAAAAGTGCAAAGCACCATAGTGTAGCCACCATATCACTATAAAATATGAAGCACTGTAAATGCATCATTTAATTTGTATTTTATTCGAAAATATATTTCACATGTAAATAACATCATCATTATAGTATGTGTATGCCCCCCTGCAGATGCATCCATTGGTGAATATACAATACCCTGCAAGAAATAACAATAGTAAAACTGTACTGATATTCTAATGTCTAAGTCGTCAGAACCAGTGACTTGTTGTACCCCGGGCAATGTAATTTACTGTAGACATTTAACATGTGCCTGCATGGTTCTCTGCAGTCAAAAGGGTTGTAGGTACTTCTTGTGGGAAACTGAGATTAACCGCATATATTTTCACCACCACAAAATGAGACTATAAAAGAGACAAAGATACGTTCTCTTGCCAACAAAGCCATAATAAGAAGGGAAGACGACTACTTGACAATGCCATTAAAATAAAGTCACCGAAACCAATAGACAAAAATGTTGACTTGGAGACACTTGGGCCCAGGCTTCCTACAGGCATGCAAATGTTAGCTTTATGGGTATTTATAGAACGCAATGCACACACACACACACACATACTTACTATGTGAGCACATGTGTATACATAATCTGAATATCATTATCATGGCAACCAATAATGGGACAACAAATTGCCCAAATTTTATTTTATTAACAAATTGTAAGCATCAGCTAAAACCAAATAATTTGGAAAATTCACTAATTCAGCGCATTTTTAGTGCTGCAGCATGCCTATTCATAAAATTAAACATGATTTCAAATGTAAAATTTTTCTCTAATAAAAGAATTGTATAACTAAGGTCATCTTTAAAAAAAAAACCAATGAAATAATTGCTAAAAACTTGTTAGCAGGCAGATTTTCTTCCAAAAATCGTTTGTTTTTTACAGTAGACTCGGAAGAGAGGGAACTAATTAATGCAAAGGCTTTCCTCCCAACCAAGAGCGTACCCTTCAACTGAGATTGAAATTATATAAAACTTTTCATATAAAAAATATGTTTATTAAAACTGTAGTTTTACGTTCATATGCACAAACAATTGCTAAAGTTAAAATGTACTTTAAAACCGGTTATAAAATTCATTTTTGCATAAGGATGTTATTATTATATAATTATATCTATTATATATATATATATATCTATTTTGTGGTTCCATTAAACACACTCTACATATAACTAAATATAACATGTCAGCTGTTAGACATACGCCCATACTCTCCCAAAAATTTTCTATTAACCATTTTTAATCCCTGACATGGTCAGGCTTTTGAAGCTTTTAATTAAAAACCGAGCTTTTCACTACAGTGCCTCCGTAGTCTAGTGCATGAGCATTAGCCTTATCAATATGGAGGTGCGGGTTCGATTCCCGCTTAGACCCTGGGTGTTTCTACAGACAAGCTTTAAGAGCTTCGTAAGGTTTGTATTGTCTTCAAAAAAAAAAAAAAATTTATTTTAAGTGTTAAAAAACAAAGCAATAGTAAGAGATTTTTATCAATATAATAATTATCATATGTAAACGTACATGCTTTTTAGCTTTTTTTTTTACTTATTTTGCTCTTTTATTGTGTGCCAAATCACATGAAATTTGCTATGTTTCCTCTACGCAATACTAAGAGCCTATTTCACCAATTCTATTTAAATATCAATTCATATTTAAATGTCGATTTTCATTTTCATCTAGATATACTCATTGAATATTTAAATACTGTTTAAGTAGCCAGCACTCTGCATTTAAATATAGATTTTGCAACAGCATGAAACAGCTTTAAAACAGCTTTAAAAAAGCTTTTAAACAGCTTTTTAAAAAGCTGTAAGTTGACGCTATCACATTAAATATCAGAGCGTTACCATACTTTCTTCTGTTTCATTATTTCAGTTGGTGAAAATAAAATTTTTTGAAACATACTTTAAAGAAAGATCATTAATTAAATTAAGTTGTGTTTAAATATGTTTGGTGAAAGAGACCCTAAAACAGAATGAAGTATCTCTGTATAGAGTACTCAACGAAAGAATTTTTGCTGTCCCTCAATCGAGTATTTCTATCAATCGCGCGTTTCCTCTACCACGAGTCTACTGTAGTTACTTTATACGTTGTAATTCCATAACGATTTCTATTTGGATATATGCAGTTTTCACTACGATTGGAAAGCAAAATTTTAAAATTATATTAAAAATAAAAAAAAAAAAAAATAGTAAAAATATGCTGTTAAGGGCAAAATATGCTGTAACAAATCGATGCCAAAAATCTTAGAAAGTTCTCAATATCGAAGCACATCATTGCAGTTATGTGCTTCTTTTCGACAATCGGGTAAATTATTTGGGGAATTCACAAGGTGCACAGAAAAAAATAAAAATAAATTTCAATTAAAAAATTTGTGATATCAATTAAAAAATTGTTTAAAATTTCAGCAGTAAACAAATTTTTAATATCAATTAAGTTTTTATACTTAAATTAATTGAAATAACTTTTGATTAATTGTTAATTGCAAAAATTTAAAATTTAATAGGTTTTCATTGCATTTTTTTAATAAATTTTTTAATTATATTTATTAACTACTGAATTAAAAAGTTAAAAACTTTTAATTAATTATTTAATTGGGCGAATTAAAAATTATATTGGGTTTTGAAAGAATTTAATTAAATCATTTAATCATATCAAATAAATTTTTAATTAATTGATTTAAATGTTTTCAATTAATTTTTTAGTTACATTAATTAATTTTTTTTTATTAAATATTAAGTAAATATTTGTATAATTATTCAAATATTTGAATTAAAAACAAGACAGACAATTGTTTTTTTATTAAATTTTATTATTTTTATTAACTCACAGTAATTCAATACAATACACATGTGTTATTAAGTCATATTGTCATACTCCCCTGTTCTGTAAACCGAGTCGATTTAAAAACGAGTGATTTCTCAATAACTAAGTTTGTGTATGCATGTGTAAAACGATAATATCTTAATAATTTAAAATAGTTTTAAAAAATGTATGTTGTGCTTCGAAGAAAAAAATCTTAAAATAATAAGAGTTTTTGAGCATGTTTTATTGGTTTTATTGGTTTGTCATAAAATAACAAATGAAATCTGAGTGATAAGCTGAAACTTTTTAGTCGACCCGGCGCTACTTATAAATGATATAGAAATAAAAAATTGTTTTAAAATCATTCACACCTTTATACCTTTACATTAAAATAAATTTTTACAATATAAATAATATACATGTGAGGAAATTTTGCTGGCTGGCGGCCACTTAACGTTTAGCTACTAATAGCTGCCGTCCAAAAAAATATATTCAGCTCCAATTACTGGCAACAACTGTTTTCGATTATATTTATTTCAACCGTTTTGTATGCAGATCACCGTCCCGGCTTCGCACGGAATCTGTTTACTAATGAGCAAAAAAAATAAGTTTTGTTGCTTTTAGCTGACCCGGCAAACGTTGTTTTGCCAGCTATATTATTTCTAGGAAACATATTTTTAGTTCAATAAAAATAACTATCTACTATAAGTGTGCAGGGATTTACTTATAATCGAAAGCGTTGTAGACAATGAAAGTATGCTTTATTTAGGTTAATAAATTAATCTTTATCAAAGTAACATATATATCTTAAATTACAATTCTCGATAGCTATCTAAACATTAAAAATAATTATTAATATTTTTACTATCAACTGTATAGTGAGTAAGACAGGAGACCGGCTTCGTTCTCATCCCTTTACGGTCAGTCGCCATATTGGACTTAGGTTGATGCTAAACTTTTTAAAATCTCCTCATCATACCCTTTCATTTGATACCCATATTGCATATAAGCATTAAAAATAGGTTTTTGCAGTTTTAGGGTCCGTTGCCATATTCGATTTAGGTTGATGATAACATTTTCAAAATCTCCTCATCATACCCTTTCATTTGATACCCATATTGCAAAAAAGGAAAAAGTAGCTAAAAAAAAGTGGGAGTAAAGTGGGCGTGGTTAATTTTTGGGGGATGAAAAATAGATGTTGTCCGATTCTCAGACCTACCCAATCTGCAGACAAAATTTCTTGAGAATCGGTCAAACCGTTTCGGAGGAGTTTAACTACAAACACCGCGACACGAGAACTTTATATATTAGATTAAAAAGTCGTATTGTTTTATTTTTTCTACTTGTTTTTAGCATTTTGATATCAAATATTTAGAAATGTTTGTTTCTTATCAACTGAATGTATTTTTCTGAAATAGTACACTATATTCTGACAGCCGTCATATTATTTCGAATTATTATTTTAAAACATGCGACTTTATGACTACGTTTTGTATTACACAATTTTTTCAATTTGTCAAAATGACGATAATTCGTCAAGGCCGGCAACCATGACATGCACATTATTTTAATTCAGTAGCATGTGATGTGAAATTAAATTCTTTTTAAACAACAGCACACATTCTGCGTACCTCTTAGATTGCCTGCAGCAATACCCAGGACTTAGGAGGGAATCGACCCCGCCACCTGCGGATTGCTAGACTAATGGTAAGCAGGCACCCATCCAGAATCACATATCATATTTTTGCTGACCCTGATCCATTATGTTGTACAGAGTTATTAATTTTTCAGTTTCAAAATGTAAATGAAATGCAAGGCACATAAAACTATGATTTCGACGAAACTTTTATTTCATTATAATACCCGGACCGCAAACGTAGTGACATCATCGATTGTACTCGTATCTTTTCCGTACGCACCTCCCGTTTATAAAGTAACAATCTCATCAATATATCATGTATCAATAAATATGTATGTACGAGTATAATCGATGTTGCAATCATAGTTTACCATACAACAAATTTTGATTTTCATATTCGGCATTTTAATTTTTCTTAAAAAAAATTTTTTTTTTTTTATTATCTTTCCTTTTTTGGCCCAATTGTGAGTGCAATAAATCACTTTGTCCATATTTCAATATTAATTGTGTATCGTTAAATAATTGATTTGCATGCATTTTAAAATATTATGATTGCAATGAACTCTACTAATGGACTAATTGAGCTGCTTTCCTGTGCATCCTTTCAAATATTTGCGCGAACATTTTTAGCTGTTCATCAGATAAATTATACTGAAATATTTATGGTGCTGTTAAGTAAATGCTTTTGAAAGTCAAACATAATTTTAAACAATATTGAATAGTTTTATTTTGTGTTATTTGTATTAATTGCGCTTGTGAAATATATATCTAATTATTACTAATTAAGCATATGAGCATGTATGTTGATGCATATCTCTCTAATTGTCTGTTATGATCCTGGAAATTATTGAAATAGATTATTTTTATTCGTAATTATGCTTGTGTTTTTAGCAAATAAATTTGTAGGAATTTGTATCTTTAAATACTCGTATTCCAACTTGTGCGAATATATTGAAAAAAATTTAATGAATGCAATGTTAAATTAGATTAAGTTAAGTGGTGGACCCTCCCTGAAGGAGATCGCCCCTCTTAGGGCAGAGCTTAGGCCCGTTGTGATACCACCCACACAGAAAGAAAAAGCTCGTACTAAACTTAAGTTTTTTCTACTTAATATTGGTACTTAAAAATTCAATTCATGAGTACGAACTGTTCTCATATGTACTTAATGCAAGCCGAAAATGAGATTATTTGGGAGATCCAATAATGGAAGTTATTAAAATTAGTACATAATCCTTAAATAAAGAAAAATATCAAAAATTTAGTACAGAATTCTATTTTGTATTTTTCTAATTCTCGAAAAATTTTCTGGGAAAAATGAAAGGTGTTTTAGCCTTTTAAAAAATTTGGTATAAACAGTAACGAAAGTGTACATATAGACAATGCTTAACGATACAACAAGTACAATGTTTAAAAATTTAACCGAGTTGATTAGATCTCGGTATTTCTTAAATCAATCTCGTTTTCGGCTTTTTCCAAGTACAGATACGGGGTTAAATCAACTTTGAAATTCATGAATCAAGCTCATTTTAGATTTGCTCTTTTGGGTGCCCCGGTAGTTTAGTGAGTAGTGTGCTAGTTTATCGATTGGGGGTTCTAGGTTCGACTCCCAGCAGACACTCTGATCTGTATCACTACAGCACGTGAAGGTTTTTTCTCAATGCGACCATAATAAATTGGACCTTTACATCCAACAACCTGCCGACTTTACCTAACCTATACTTGTTTTTATTGACATTAGACTATTTCGCCAAGCATCGTTAACATCTACAGGGAATAAAAATAAAAAATATAAACAAACATTTAAGCTTGAAAGAGAATATAGAAATATTTATTTAAATAATAAAGAATGAAAAATTAAAATTAAAAATAAGAAATTCTTCGTACACAATAAAGGAAGAGTCTATTTTGATGTGTTAATATAGGAAGCAGACAACGTTCAACTTTTTTTGCTTATTTGGGACCAGCAGAGATGACCCCTACACATGCGAAGCATAGTGCTGTAACTATAGTAAAGAGATAGTTAGAGAAACGATAGGAGGTGAAGCTTAATTAATTCTTTTAAAGGTCTGCTTTTTTGCACGTTCTTTGTTTATAGCAGTGTTGAAGCTTCTGTTTAGTAGTCATTTTTATTATTATTTTACTGCGCCGGTGCTACACAATACCGACGAAGGAGGGCGTTCTGATGTGATTCTGGATTGCTATCAGCTGAAGCCGGTTCTGTTGTATTAGACTTTAACGGGAAATCCCCCTTTTCTGTTTTAGCTTTGTACAAACATTTTCATATTAACGACGCAAATCGACGCCATGCGACGGAAACTGAAACGAAAACGACACAACGTCGAATTCACAGAAATTTTAAAAAGACATAACTTCGAAACGACGCAAAACGGGGCATTGGTGTACTAAATTTTCATGTAAAAAAACGGCGTGGTCGTGCTTCTTCTCTGTAGCTGGAAAACTATTGAAAAGATTCGGCTGAATTGAAATAGCAACAGATTCAGGTCTACTACTAACCGATTGTCAGCAAAACGAATTCTGTGCGATGTTTAGTTTGGCCGGAAAGTTGATTTCAACGGACAGACGACCAGACGGACAGGGCTCAATATACTTCCCCAATCATCACTTTTCGGAAAATATATAAATTTCTTTCAGAAATGAATATTATTACACATGGAATGACAAACTTATACAGGGTTGTCCAAAATGACCGAAGGGGTTTTATTTCAAAGAGCCATTGTGTCTCTCGCAGTGTGCGCTGTAGCTCCATCCTGTTGGAACCACACTTGCGGATAATTTTCCACGACTAGCCTCAAAAAATTTTTCCAACAGTGTCCGATATATAGCACCAGTGAACGAAACAGCGAGACCGTGTTCATTTTCAAAAAAAAATGTGGGCCAATTATCGTTTCCGACGAAACACCGCACCAAATGGTACACTGAAGTGGGTATAATTCTCGCTATTGAACTAATCTCAGATTTTCCGTAGCCCTTTTTGCCTATTAACAAACCCATTCAATTGGAAATCGGCTTCATCGCCCATAATTAAATTATGAGTAAAATCATGATTTTCTTCTGAAATAAAGTTCAACGGTTTTGGCACGTTGTTCAATTGTGTACTGCTCTATTTTAAATTCCTTATACTACTTACTATACTATAATGCTGAGATCAAAAAAAGAAAAGCATAATAAAAAAGTTGTAAGTACAAAAATAACAAGACACTAACGCATTTTTTTTTGTTTAATTTTCTTTGTGTAAAATTATATTTTCGTTTTTCTTATTTATGTACATAAAAAATAACACTGTAACACAATATGTACTCTAGATATTAATACATACATTCATACATATATAGTCGTATATTCTATGCTATATCGTATCGTATCGGCATAAATTTATATAATTTAATAAAATTGCTTAAAAATAATTTGTAAATGTATAATTAATTTATATTTAGTTATTGCTTAATCAGAAATTTGTTGTTTTAACTAAAATACGCTTTTAAAAAATAATGAATCTTTACGAAATAATGGAGGGAATGCTGATGTATATTTTAATTAAAACTATTAAAAATAACTACGAACTAGAAATAAAAGAGAATCTCGTTTTTCAAACTAAAAAAAATTAAATTAAATAAAAATAACAAATTTCTAACACAAACTAAAATAGAAAATGATCTTAAAGTGATGTTTAATGTTTAAGTTAAAAAAGTAGCGTGAAATTAACGTAAAATATTGCATAATTTTAATTAAACTATTATTTGAAATTATAGTAATAAAACTAAAAAATCCCTAATGTAAGAGATCGCCAACAGTTTGTTGAAAATTTAAAATTAAAATCCTAATTGAACATTGATGTCGCTCGCTTACATAGAGGTCTCTAAAGGTTGGCTATGGGATCGTCCATTGGAATCCTTTGTCGGTGCATTGTCGTGGTCAAGATCAGTCTCTAGCAAAGCTTCTGAACGTGAGCGCTGCTTATATGCTGCTTTACGTTCGTCAGGGCGGATGGATGTTGGTATTTGTGAAATGGCAGTGTCATCGCATTCGTAAACAGTTTTGGGTCTTCTGTTCGCCACTAGCGTCGTCGGCGTATCATATTTTGGCGTATTATCTAAAGCAGATACTGGCCTCGACAATCTATTTGCACCAACTGCTGTCATATAAGAGTCGGGACGTCTTATATCTGGGGGACCATTAGCAGTGGCATTACATACTTGGCTGCCATTGTGACTACGCAATTCGGCTAGAGAACTAAAGTTTAAATTATCGATTTTTTGTTCGTAAGTCAAACTATCGGCATGCGAGTTGTTGCCAAAAAGTGTTTGCGTAGCGTTCGTTGGGGCCAATTTATGGGCAGGGGGCAAAAATGTACTGGGCGGTTTGTCGGATAAAGAGCTTGAACGTTGTTCTGGTATGTTCTTCTTGAGTTCCGATAAAAAGGCTAAATTTTCATTGGGATCATGACGCAAAGGCAACGTACTTGCATTGCCATAATAATCGGAACCGGTTTCTTCTGCATCAGTTTGATGGATGATGGGTGTATCTTCCGCTATGCTGGCGCTTATGGAGTTATTGCGTGTACCGGAGTAGGTAGAATTATCACGGAAACCCTCATTGCGATAGGAGAGCTCAAAGTCAGTAGGTTTGTGTTCGGACCAAGCAGCCACAGCAGCTCTTCCGCGGCTGGCACTGGCCCTAGAGGCTGAGCCTATAGTGGCTACTCTGGGAGCACCGTGTGAGGAACCCGATCTTATCGTACTGGTGACATATTCGTTTTGTGGTTTCTTTGGTGACTGATATTCGGATTTTTCACCATTACGGTGATTCTCATAAGGCTCGAAACTGGCCTCAGAACTTAAAACACTCTTGTCTATCGACTCGAAGGAACCATTGCCCATCATTTTATAGTCTTGGGCCATGGCCTTGGTTAAAGTACCCGTCGAAGTGGACATGTGCTAAAGAAATTAAATGAAAAGCAAATTACAAATAATAATAAATAAAGAATTTAAGAAAAATAGGAAATTAAATTATTAAAAATAAAAGCAGAAATAAAAAAAATCATACAAAGTTTCGTCTTCTCAAAGAGCCTTGCGGATCAATACTATTTAAGCTGCGTAAACTTTGTCTAATACTATTGCGTCTTTGCAGGCGTTGAACATGGCGATGTTTCGATTTTGCATACCAGCAAATGGCCACTAAAATCAATAAAATAATGGCCAAAATAAAAGCAGAAATAATGCTGATGGCAAATATATCAGCTCTCCAGGACAGAGGATCAATAACCACCTAAAACAAACACAAAAAATTAGAAAATTAAACTCAAATGCACTTAAGGAAATAGGAGGACTTACCTTGGGGTCTATTTCACATATGAAACCCATCTCTTTGCTGCACTCTTCAATGGTCACATCTGAAAGAGCGAAACTAGTGCAGCGGTCTATGTGATTGAAATCCTGAATCCATACTTTCTCGGGATATCTGTGCATTACAAATAGGCAATTATTTCTTTAGTGTTCCATTGCTCCTTCAAATAACAATAAAAACTCACTTCAAATGTCTCATTTGCGATTGCAAATACGACCACAATGTCACACTATCGGTTTTTATAAAAGGCATTGAGGAATTTTCAGATCTACAAAATTCCTTTGCTTCGTAGAACGTCATGGGTACCCCAACATACATGAAACAAGTATCTTGCACTAGACCCCAACCAGGAGGACATTTCCCATCCAATATTGTCAGATTGTTCATTTGGAATGGTACTGCTTGTACTTCCAGCAATAAAGGATCATCTAAAATATTCATTGTATTATAAAATTCGTTAATTGTTAAAACAAAAAAAAAACTTACCCGATTTGTCTTTGATTCTGGACTGCACCGATATGCTGTTGTTGTAGCTCCAGTAGTTGTGACGAGCATCGATTTTCGATCGCCACAACTCAAACGTGCTGTAAAGTATAAAAATTAGTTCAAGTTTTTATAGGATTACTTTTTTTTGTTGAGGTATAATCATGGTCCAATTATAAGGTCAAGGGGATTCTACAACAATACAATAACCAACTGGCATCATAATGATGTTAAAAAAAATATAAATTTTTGAGGATGAAAACGCAACTCTGCTACAGCAGAACCGCTCTGACCTGTTTATTGGACCATGGATATAATTTTAGCTGAGAAAGAGAAGAGAAAGTTTACCTGTTTCGATAGTCGATACTCGAACTACAATTACGAGCATGCAGAGATTTGTTTTAGAAAGAAAAGAGAAAGAAAATATTTTCGAAGCAGTTAGTGCGATTTAAATAGAAGAACAAGCATGGTGATGGTGAACAGTATGAATGCAGTAGGGAAATTTGTTTTTTTTTATATTAAAAGACTGTGTTTGAAGGAACGAAAATTTTTTTGGGAAATGCAAAAAAAAAAACAAAAATTTATTTTGCGTTAGTTAAAAACTTTTCAATTTTAAATATGCTGTTGATCGATATCATACGGGCAGTCAAAATTACATGTGGTAGTTACTAAGAAACAAACTAAATCAAAGACAGAATTGTAAATTACACTGACAAACACTAGCAGAACGGAACAACATGCTGTTTTGGAAGGTTGCTACAATTTCATCTTCAGCGTGCTTCGTGTTTGGTCCTGTGTGTGTGTGGTTGTCAGTATATGTAAATTATTAGTTTGATACATACATATATTTATTATTTATTATTAATAGAATACGAGCAATTTATGCCCCATTATTTTTCTCTGCTACTGAAGCTCTAAATTTACCATCGATAACTTACAATTGTTCTTGACATTTCTTAATTTTTTTTTTCATTATTATTGCTGCACAATATTAATATTAATATATTTAATTAATATTAGTAATCAATAATAATGTTAATGTTTTTTTTTTGTTCTACTTGAGCAAACTTTTATGTCTTGAAACTTCAAGAATTTTGCTTAATGAATTATATTGCTACATGCTTATAGCCGATATTGTATTTTTAAATATTAAATACATACAAATGTATGCAGTGCCTTAATTGTTTTAATTTTTGAAGTATAATATAATTATTGGCAAGAAACTTGTACTTCACATTCAGTGAAGCAGCTCGCTTTTTTGGAATAAATTTCAGGAAATTTCGTTTTAAAAAATATTTTTACTTGTGAGCCATAATTTTGATAACAAAAACTCTTGGTTGGTATTGAAAACTTGACGTTAGTTAACTTTATACAGCAATTTGCAAAGTACATAAATATTATTATTTTCCAAATAATCACTATCCACTGTCAGAACAGAATAAATATGTTAAACAACAGAGGTCAGCGATAAGTATTGAACAAATGAATCATATTTCATAATTTGTTGTACGCATTTATGCTTTAAAGAGCGTATCATTAATCATAATCGTACTTATGAGTATGAGTACATCAAAATAGTTATTGTGGACTTTCGAGCAAAGGCCATAAGTCGATATAAAAAAAAATCTTAATATTTTGATTGTAGAGGACTCAGCACAACATGCTTTGCTTACAATAATCAGCGCCGTTCAATGAAAACTAGTTTTTGAAAAATCACACAAAAAGTAATCAACTTATCTGGACTTGATGTAGGTTTAATTTGTAAGCTTGATTGTGATAAGGATTTTAGAAGAAAGTAAAATTACAGAAAAGTTAGCTTAGTAATACTAAATTTATAAATATGTTAAAGAGCAAACAATAACATTGAAAAGATAAAAATAATTAAATATTTTTTAGTTAAAGCCGAGTTTAGAGAGGCGAACATTTGGAAAAAAATACATCTGGAATTCTCTTGTGATTTTTCATACGTGTTCTCACAGAGGAAAATGTTGCAGGCGAGATACCGAACTCAAAAACGATGCTCTCGTCCCCACGCGTAATTTGCTACCAAACTAAATATTTCCATTCCAAATGTTTGTGCGTCTACACTCAGGCTTATACCATCTTCTTACGGAGAACAATATTCGTGGTTAGCTCTCTCATTCGTGATTCATACCAGAACCATAATTGAAACAACTTGGTTCGCCATACAAGATTTTGAGAGCAACCCGTTCTGAACCAACTACAAACCACCAAGAAATTAATATTATCTGTAATTTTAATAACAAATTATCGCTAGTTTATCTGAACTAACTGCAAAAAAATTATGCAAAAATTTTTCGTTTTTAAAACGAATACTCAACTGAAGCGCATGCTACACGATCAATGTTCAGCTTCAATATTTGTCATTGTGTGCGTTATTTTACAAAAAATAGTCACATATATACGTATGAGTGTGACTATTTTGTATAAAATAACGCACACAGTGACAAATATTGAAGCTGAACATTGATCGTGTAGCATGCGCTTTAGGTGTTGAGAAATCACTCGTTTATAAATCGACTCGGTTTACGGAACAGGGGGAATATACATATTCATATGTATATAAAAAATGCAAAAAAGAGGATATTGAGAAAACGAAATGCCGACATGAACGAATAACAGTCGTGTGAACACCATGGTTGGCAATCGTAGTTCAGAGAGCCGTGTGAACATGGTATAAGTAAGTATGGGTAGTGATTCATTGCCGATCTCTGTTATGCAACACATACAAACTGTTCGGAATTGGAAAATTTCTTAAATTTTAAAAAGACATTGAAAAGAAATTTTAAAAATATTTTCCTAAAAACATTGTGCGAATTTCTCCTTTTAATTTGTGATAAAATTAAAAACATATGTTCTGAAAATTTTTTGCATAAAAATATTTTAAAACTTTCTAAACTGAACTTTTCTTTATAAAAGATGAGCAAAATTTAAAAGAAAATTCGGAAAGCAAAAACAACATATTCTGGACTCTTCAATGTGGGTATGGAATGATTTTTTTTCTTTTCAAATATTTTGTATGGATGAAATGACTTGCAAATAAATATTGAACAGCCAAACCGAAATCAGCGTGCTCAGCGTTGTCTAGCTGTCAGAAATTCTCATGTTCATAAAAAATGTATGAAGCAAACCCAAATAGAGAGGCCTCAACGTTTTGCAATTGGAAAATTCGATTTTGACAACACGTAAATTCAAGAAGTTGTCTGCGAAAAAAACTTGACATTGTTGAAAAGTTATGACAATTTAGTTGTTTTCAGGTCAATATAGCGATTTAGCTCTATTTTACTTATTTGTACTTCTATTTAGCATTACTGTTCACGGCATTACGTGGAGGCTTTGGAGCGTTAATGCATAGCGCTAGAAAACGATACGCTTGACACGCTGATTTAGGTTTGGCTGTAGAATTTGAACGTAATTACATGCTGCTGTTGACTGTTATAATTTCATAATCATTTTCGGGATTTTCGAAAATATTATCCACATACTGTTGACCAGCTGTACCAGCAACTATAGTGGCTCTGCCCATCCAGTTAGTGGCCACATTTCTGAAATGAAAATATAAATAATTTTTAACTATGGCAGCCCATAATTTCTCCCATACTGTGCAATCATACCGATAGAATCCATTATGTGAGGTGCTTTGGTAAATGGGTAAACGCACTTTCTCAAAGCCTGATACTTCTACTATACGACCGCCAACATTGCTGTGCACATAATTGTAGCTGAAGTTCGATACCACCTGCCTCAGACGTATAACGTCTTCATAACCCGCTTGATTTTGAGCAAAATAATTGCGATACAATTCGATTTCTTGGTAGGGAGAGGACTGTCTTCCTTCGACAGACAAAGCGGGTCGATTGCGATTCTTTAGGAAAAGATTGTGGTGAATAAAACCTCTTAAAGAAGTGGCCGATCCGCGCGAATCTGCTCTTAGTTTGAGGCCTCCTTGATTCAGCAAAATTAAGTTATTCTGAAAATTTAAAAATTAAATTAAATAAATGTGAGCCTAATGTTTACGAAGTACGAAGTAAGATTTCATTCTTAAAATCCAAAATATATTTTTTTTTCAAAGAAATGTTCGTTGGCAATTAAATTAAAAAACACTCAACTCACCATAAAATAGAAAGAGTTCATATTTTGTACATCTACATTAATGGCCGCGGGACAAGTTGAAAAATTTCCATAAAGTTGTATGCAATTATTTTCTATGCGATTTGAGGTTAAGGTCAAAGTCGGCGTTATTTCGCCAGCCGAGTAATAAGCGACAGCTCCTTTTGTCGCATCCGTTATATGGGTATAAGTTACATTGTGCAAAGCATCACGATCTAATAATATATTGTAATTACAAATTAATAAAAATATTTCTCTTCAATCAAACATTACACGCTACCGTTACAATTAGCAAGAGTTTTTTGTTTTTTGTTATAGAATTGGCGGTAAGAATAGAACCCATAACGCCTCGAGTAGCAGCAGTATTCCAAAAAAAATTTTACAGTGTTAAAAGTGCATAAGCAATTGTCACAATAAAATTTTTTCCTGGGACCACTGCTCAGCAGATGTCTCCTACGTATGCAATGCATGCAAAGTAACTAAGGGAACTGATAGTGGTAAAGATAACAGTTGGAGGAAGCCTTCATTATTGTTACAACTCTGCTTTTAGTATCAGCTGTACTGTTTTAGTGACCAGTGACTTTGTCTTCGTTACTGAAACCTGCCGACAACACCTGACACTAAGGCACACTAATTCACATAAGAAAAATGCGACAATGATTTTGTGACTTCAGCTATGTACACACGATTGTCATGTATTACAATATTGACAGAAACGTTTTAATAAAATGTTTAACAAGGGTGTGAACTCACAATTTTTGTGTGGCAACATCGTCACAAAATGTATTCTCTGTGTATTCTATAACAATAATATTGTCACAATTCTGACAATTGGGTGTCATTGACCAGATATTATACGGTTATTTGTTATTGTCGGATATGCTTAATTTAGTGCTCCGTACAATAACACCATTGTCATAAAAATATTTCTGTTGGCAACGCTGCCCATAAACATTTAGATACAATGTTAAACATCGGATCTGGCAACTATGCCATACAATCATCTGACAACCGAGTGAACAGACAATTTTGTTGACAAATAAATTTATTTTGTAACAATGACATTGCAATTTTTCATTGTGAGTGCATTGCTACCATATTCCTATATCCTACAATATTGTTAAATCTGACAATCGTGTGTACATAGCTTTAGTCAGAAACTAGGCGCGAACCCATGACCTTGGGTTTTGTAATCAACATATCAACTACCTAACCCTAAATTTTGTTTTAAACTGCTTCTTGCTAAAAAGGATAAGTCCGTTTTTGTAATACTAAGATTTGGCTTCACTTTGTTGGAAAACTACTTTTGGAAAAGGACCTGATTTCAAGATTCTTCACTTATCGTGAGTAGAAGGCGAACAGTTTTGTTTATCACTAAGACTTTAGTTTTGGTAATAATAATTCTAAATCATTTCTATAGGACTGCAGTATAAACATTGTTCAATTGGTTGAGGTGACCTATGCGAACGATTCGTGTGTTGAAAATAAAACCAAACTTACATTGTCCTATAGTTGATATGGGTACCGTGACCACTTCAGCTATAAAGCCATGATACTCCGGGGCGCCGCTAGCCATCAAATGCACACTTAGGGTTGGGCCAAGGGTTTTAAAGAAGGATTTTTGATTTCGTGTATCCGACTCTATCTGAGCCATAAATACAGAAGTAACATTATAAACATCACCGTCATATAAGCGAATGGAATCCATACGGCCATACAATTTCGAATGATTGAAGAGATTTGACTGCAGCAAACGAAAACCAAGAGGTTTAGCTCTGTAGGCGGCCGTAAACATTTTAACACAATTCACTGGATTGTTGTCATATTTGTAGTACACCAAGACTCGTTCCTCGATGGTAATGGACTTTTGGGGATCGCAGATGTCAATCATGGAGAAGAGTTTATAGGGTATATCTAAATTTTTAAGTGGCGTAAAACTAGACTCTTCACTTTCGCGGCCTTCACCGGTTAAGGTGACTATACTTATGCCCGTGCCCAGAGCCTGGGAAATATTGAGAAGATTTAAGTTTATTGGACCGGTGGGCGCTATAAAATTTACGCCATGATTAGCTGAATTCTTAATGGTCACGGCTTTTATCGATGGCGTTTTGTAGATGGCCTGTATGGCAGCTGATTTTTGGTTGTGTAGTATGCCGGCATTTTCCAGATTTACAAATTCCAATTCACTATTCTTGTTCTTTTGTAAACTGTGCGTTAGTGTGTCGTGGTAGCGGTGCTCGTACTGATTTTCCTCAAACTGAGAATTACTAAAACGTATGCCGCCCCAGTAGACGGCATCCTCCGGTGTTCCCTTGCAGCTTACAAATACAAAGACATCATCCCAACGACATTCATGTCTATGACCATAGACCTGACCATTTAGACGTTCTTCACACTCCGACAAACGAACTTCGTCTCCGCGGCACTCGAGAGGTTGAACCCAAGTCCATATACGTGTTAAAGAGTTGGTGTGAAACTCAATTCTACGATCGTGGGCATAATAAACATTTAAGGGATCATAACCCAACTCTCGACACACCACTTGAGCGTTGCGTTCGGTAAAACGACTGTCACATATGGGTACCCATTGCAGTGTCGTGTGGTTGAAGTACTCCAAGAAACCCTGATTCAGATCGAACATGTCATTCGTGCTGCAATTTTGGGAATTTGTGCACAAACGTACGGAGTCTTGCATCTGTATTTGTGACAAATCTTCTAAACTTCTTCTATTTAACATGGTATACGATTCATGGGTGGCATTACGGAAGGGCTTCATCACTATCGGTGATTCCGGATATCCAATTGCATTCAAGGAACCCAACACCAACATGCCAATATTTGCCTCAAATTCTATATGAACACCATGCTGTATGGTTAACTGGGCTCCGGGCATAACTGTTATATCATTTGTTATTACATAAGGTTCGTCACGCTTTCTAATGAAAACATCGCTGGAGATACGCCCGCCGTGCCAGTTATTCAAGTCTATAGCACCTCTATTTTCCTTCACTAAAGATATGCTGGCATCGAAAGAATCTTCTATTAGATAAGGCTGGAATATAACATCAGCATGATCATTCCAATTATCAAAATCGAAAATTTTCGATTGTATGACATTAATATCACTGGAACCCCACCAGTTTTCTCGGGCATAGAAAAAGTTATTCAGCCTGGCTGATCTCAAACCGGCCACTAAATTGTATCTGAGGGAATTTTCTGCTATAAGGTTGCGATAAAATTTAATATTTTGTATGCCGTCAATGCGTACAACTGACGTGGGCATAATGTTTTGGGCAGCCATTTTGCTGGCATGCATCAGGGCTGGTAAATGCCTTAGCATTTCCATATTGCTATTTCTCTTGATGGTATTATATTCGACAATGGCTTTGACTTCGCCCAACTTTTCACTCAAACTGTCCGCTTTGAATACCATTATGTATTTCGCCATATTTTGTTCTATGCGATTGTAGTCAAACTTTAGACGTTTTTCCATGCCAGACAAGGCGATTAAACTTGCTGGACATTGATTGTTTAAGAAGGCATTGGAGGTGATATTAAAATCGACATAATGGCCGGCAACATCGATGCAGAAATTACGATTACGCTGCCAGGTGGTATTGCCGAAGTGTATGCTGTGTGTGAAATTCTCATTATATTGCCAAACATATGGCAAGGACACTTGGAAGCCGCCATTCTTATTATCCTCCACGGTAGTATCTTGTATTACATAATGGAAGAGGTTATTAGACGAACGTAAATCTTTCGACAATTGTCTGATGCCATAGCCATTTTGAGTGATGGTAGAACTATTCAAGTGCAAAGTTATTTCCGAAAGATTGCTGCTTATGACATCCCAGAAGGGCGAGTTCAGAAGAACTGCTTCCAAGTCATTGCCACTTATTTCACAACTGACAATTTTCATGGATTCATTGGCCTTTCGTAGATAATATTCACCCTCATTGCCCCGATATCTGTTATAATAAATCGCCGAAATACCTCTTAGGTTCTTTTGTATTTTAGTCGATCTTATATGCAGAGACGGAACAGGCCCTCCCACAACTTTATTGCGTATACTTTGTACTGGTGCTATCACCGTAGTCAACATCAGTACAGCTCCTCCCAGAGCATTCGGGCCACTTTCATAATAGATGATAATGCCAAAGCTACTGCTGGTGGTAGGAAACACATTCAGATCTCTTCTGACATCCCACATCAGAGATCTTTGATTTTCGCTGTGTGAATTTAATATTATCAAGCTTTCGCTGGATTGATTGTGTATGGGATTAAGCAGCTGTATACCGAGTACATAACCAGCTGGACATTTTACATACAGCTTTTTTGTGATCTTTTTACCCAATACTTCCTGGGTGCGTATGTATTTGCTCTCCCAAGTACCCAATTCAATGTTACCCTCATCTCGGGGCATATTATAAGGTTCATAATTAGTTTCAAAAGTATTGAAATCGACGGACATTTTGAACCATCCGCCAATCTCCAATTGATCACTAGCTGCTATTACGGGATCATGAGAAATACCGCTGCCTCTATTGTTTTTAATAATCGAGCCATGTATGCGAAAATCCAACTGCTTCAAGCTAATGCCACTACCGCGATTACCCATGAACTCGGAATTGCGTATATTATTTATGGATTTGCCGCCATAAATATCGGCGTATATAACACCCAAGCCATCATCTAAATTGTCTACTATTCTTAAATTTTCCAAGTTATGACGAGCGAAATCCATTTGTAAGGCTGGCTTAAAGGAATTGGTGGTGTAGTCGAACAAGCCAGCCTTTTCTATGGTAACATATTGCAAATCCGCCCTTTCCGCCAACATGCTAAATCTCACACCAGCCCAGGCACCTTCGTAGCACCGTATGCCCACATCATTTTCGTGCATACAAGAATTTTCAAAATCACCCCTATTTAAGTGTTCAGCTTTACATTTGGTAATGTCACGATCGTGGGAAGTACACCGAACATTGGACACAATAACATCTTCAGTTGTACCCACCGCGGGCATTTGGGACCTCAGTAAACGCCAATCCTTGGGATTCAAAGTATAACCCAAATGATGGCACACCAAGGCCGAGTTTAATTCTGTCCAACCATAGTCACACACCGTGCCCCATCTGCCATTTAAATATAGCTGTAACCGACCCTCATACGGTCCAGCGCCACCCAACAATCTCACATTGACCTTTGGCATTTCGTCACCTTCCAAAATTGTTTCTGTATCCATGTCTAAATTTTCGACATCCATCATTTCGTGGTTGGTTGAGGAATCTACATCCATGGGCATTATGGCATTGCGTTTGAGCGTTAAAAATATATCATCCGGCCTACGGCCACGTGCTTCTAATTTGCCAGCCACCATCATGCCAACGCTGGGCTCAAATTGTAATGTAACGCCGGGCTGTAAAATTAATTTGCCTCCCGGCCGTATATTGATGTCTTTATTCACCGTATAGGCACCAGCGGGTATCATTTCCTGGCCGTCCACTTCTCCGCCAATATATTCAGAGCCCTCACGATAAAATCTTGGTACGAAAGTGGATATGGATATCACAGTTGTGGAGCCGGGATTGGAACTATGCAATAGGTAGGGAATGTATTCTATCTTCGCCAAATTGTAGCGATTATTGCGATGGAATAAGCGGCCATAAATTTTCGTTTCATCGGTATGACCCAACCAATTGTAAGTGGCATTGATTATTTGACTTTGGTCACTTAATTGCGAACCAATTTCGTAGGTTGAATCCAAATTGTGCAGAATGTTACGAAAGATATCAACATTGTTAGAGCCCACAACAACAGGAGCAGCTACACGGGATCGAGGATTTAAACGACCGGCACCATCTGAGCCCTCACTGCCTTCAACTGGAGGTCCAAAAAACTCCATTATATGATTCTCTCTTACAAAGTTACGGGTAAATAAAAGGCTTTGCACCTCCTTGCGGCTGTAGGGCGACAACCCCAGAGACACCACATGAACTCCATGGTTTTTGATGAAGTAGTTGCTCTGTATTATAATGCGCACCGGCATAAAATTAAATTCCTGAAATATGAAATCGTTGCGTATAAAAATACATCCATATTGACCGTAACGAAATTGATTGAATTCAATGCGTCCTTGCAGATTAAGAGCTGGACTGATGTATATGCTATTTTGTTCGCTATTCTCGAAGGAATTATGGCCGATCTGCAAATGCATGTTGGGTTCGTTGGCCTGCAATGCTTTCCAACATGTTTCCAGACGTATATCGTTAGCCGTACTGCCATTGAAATAGTTACCGGTTACATTAACCCATAACGGTTGACAGAAATTTCCATGCAATATACCATTTTCCAAATTGGAATTTAAATGCGAATACTCTACGGCAGTAGTTTGATTGAAGGGTATGAATTCCACTCTGTTGGGATCGGTGGTTTCATTCAACCATACCGCTATGCCGAAGCCCTTATTGAAATTCACATAGCTGCGTGAAATGTTGCGATTGCCACCCACGTACGTGATATTTATGCCAGCACCCTGATTGTAGCTGATATTCGTTTCGGTTATATTGACATCGCCGGCACCACTTGTCACATGTACGCCGGCCACATGGCCATTGCCTGACACTGAGGAAGTAAGCACATGTAATCGGGATCTTAGATTATCCACCGCTATACCGCGACCATTATTGTCCTGTACAGTGGAATCTAAAACTTTTAAATCAAAAGCACTAGATTCGCCTGTAGTGATACGTATGAAGCCAATGATTTCCTCACGCATATCGGCTTTAATTCTCACAAAAAGTTTCTCGCGCGTCGAGGTTATACTCTGGGGTCTCGTATAGTTGCGAGCCTGCCAAAGAAACAGCACACGGTCGTTGCTCGAGGCACCATCAAAAATTTCCACTGACGCAGTTTCATTATTTTTCAAAACGAATTGCTCAAACTGCACTGTCAGCACATAGCCCGGCTTGGTGAAGAAATATTTGGCACATTCTTTGACGGAACCGGCATAAAACTTTTGGCTGAACGATAAAGTGATGGGATACGTTTGTCCGGAAGTAGTGGGCAAGGTGCAAAAATCATATATGGAAGATCGATCTGGCCTTTCGTCAACTCTCAAATCATGACCGACATATTTGACGCCATCTGCAAAATTGTCTTGAATGTTGCAGCCATTCAGTTGCACATAGCCCTGGCTGGAATTCACAAAGATTCCAATGCCATTGCTTTTTCTAATAGTGACATTCCGCAAATGAAATCCACCATAAGGCCGGGTGGCATTAAATCCCGTATAAGCTGAGTGAGTAATCACAACATGCTGCACCACAGGTGGCAGGCCGATAGCTTCTAAGGCGGATTTGGCGGCTCGGTTGAAGCCATTACCCGCCCTTATTATGTCCACATATTTTAAGATTGATCTAGATTTGGTGTAGTAGACGGTATTGTCTTTAGCCAAGGTCTTGGTGGTAGGACTATTCGCGAAAAACAATCCACCCCAATGAGTCAGCTTTAGGTTGTGTGTGGCCTTGCATTGTATGCCAATGTCGCTGTGATAATCACACACTCCCGAACCCAACTGTCTTGCGGACCATTGACAATCGAGCAGGGAATTCTCGGAACCCTGGCAGTTTGGGATCTCGTAAAGAAGACGAGGATTTTGTGCTGGTGTACGGTCAACCCAATTCCAAAAACGGCCACCTTTGAAACCCAGTTGTTTGCATGCCACCTCATAATCCGCCATAGTCCAACTGAAAATAAAAAAAACAAGTTTTCCATTCATAAATTATTTCTTAATTGCGGCATTAGTTAATTTACTTTCTCGAATTGGTACAAACAGACCGCCATGATCCCCTGTGAAAGATCTCTAACCTGCCCTCTAAGGGTGTGGGCCCATCAACCAAACGTATGCCACGTTCTTCAACATCTGGCAGTTCTACATTGTGACCTTGTGCTGTCAAAGTAATGCGTGCCGTTGGAGTTCCCTTTAAGAAAGTTAAATGAAATAATTTAATTAGCTAAAGATCACTATGAAGAAGATGTCATTTAAGAAAATGTATGTAAATCAATAATTATTGTACATTAGCATTTTTTTTGTCCGTTCATAATGGCACTTTAACACAATTAATTTCGTATGACCTTCTGACCTAAAGATGTGTTAATAAGACAATGATGATGTTGATGTGTGCACAGCAGTTGGAATGGAGTGCACAACAACATGATTTCATTTGGTAATCAAATAAGAATTGAATTTATGTACACATAATAATCATTAGGATGGTATCTTATTTGCATGGCAAATTTTTAATATTAAAAGTGAAATTTTTAATTCCCACATTGCTCAATTCACAAGCTCAGTCGTATTGTTGTATTTTTATTTTAATTTTTTTATTTTTGTTTTTGCATTCTTCTTTAAAAAAAAAATTGACATTCATTTCATTTTATTGCATGAAAATAATTCAGGTATGATGAAGCTTTTAATTTCATACGAATTAGTTTCTAAGATTTTCACGATAAGCAATTTCCATGCAAATAATTTGAAAATTTAATTGAAATTAATTATATATATATTTATTATTAAGAAGAATTTCGTTTCTTTTATCACATATTTATAAAGTTTTAAAGGAATTAAATTCAAAAATTAAATAATCCCTAACCTGGGGTCTAATCACCTCATACGATATCGCAGAAAATGCATCGAAATTTCCGAGTTTGCCATCATGGCATTCAGTATCGAATAAAATTTATTGCAACTAGAGCTGATACTTTTCGATATCGTGTATCAAAACAGGTTACATCACACGATATGCATCTATCATACGAGTATGCAGAAAAAACAATTTATTTAACCGCCGAAAATGATTTATATTTTGCTAAACTTAAAAAACAAAAAATATTTAGCAACAAAGAAAAAAAATTAAATTATTTTCAAATATGTATGCATGTAGGAATGCTGACGCGAAACATTTTCCAAATTGATGCTGGCGGCAATCAAAAAGCATATATCTTTCATATCTTATTTGTTTTCTAATAGTCGTATGTATAACTCTACTTTCTCCTTTGGAATCTGATGAGGACAAACAAAATAATAGTGATACATTCAATACTTTACAAAATTACTAATATAATTTTGACACAATATTCAGTTTTATTGCGGTTGTTGACTCGACTCGACAGTTTGTAATAGATTAAAGAAACGCACACAAGTTTTCCTCGAAGTCGATTTAACAACGGCAGTAAGACCGTAATAAGGTTGAATGAAACGATTTGCTCACTCGATACGTATTCGGAATATTAGACGCTACGATAGTGTACTCGCCAGTGATGGAAAATTCAGTACTATTGTACTATTTTGCAGGAAATTTTCACAATAAAAATACAGCAGTTCACCCACGTACATATTTAGTACTCTTTTTTTTCGTTTTTTTCCTGCTTAGAAGTTTAGCATCACTATTTTTATTATCATTGACAACAATGGCTACAAAACTACAATAGAAGGAATGCGCATTTTTGTAATTCTCATTTCTTGTTTGAGATTTTTCGTGTATCATATGAGTTTGAAAACTTTTCAAACATATTGGTGAAAGATCTATTGATGATTTGGCATTAACACTAATAAAAGGCAGTCATGCATTTATTACTTATTATTATACAGTGTGGGCCAAAAGTCACGCCTGCATGTAAATATATGATGTTTGATGAATAAAATTTAAAAAAAAATAATAATAAACAAAAAAGTTATTGAAATTTTAACACGCAGGAGTGACTTCTGACCCACACTATATTAAGCTACAAGAAATAAAAATTTTTGAAACATATATTTTTATTTTAATTATATTATTAATTGACCTTTTTTATTATATTTTTTGATATATATTTATTAAGCTTGAGGTCTTTTTTTATCTTGAAATTTCCTATTATTCCTTATGATGTTAACAAGCTGTTAACGAAATATCGAATAATAAAAAACAAAATAAGATAAAAAAAGACCTCAAGCTTAATAAATATATATCAAAAAACATATATTTTTATATCAAAATGAATTCATTTTTGGTATGTTATTAAAATACTTTTATATTCTTTATATTAAACTTAATTAATTTTTAGTTGCATAAGTCGTTTATGTGTTCTATGAATTAATTGTTTACTTTAAATAAATGCGTTCGAGATAGAGACATGTCTATGCATGTAAGTACAATACACGCAATTTTTTTTCTTTTTTCTTGGACCGGCACTAAAGGGATGACCCCTATACATGCCGTGCATTGTGCCGGAACTAAGAAATATGGTTTTGGAAGAAGGGTTGGAGGGAGCAGTGCTTATCGACATTCGATTTGAATCTCCCCACGTCAAAATTGACAGGGAAAGCCTCTGCGGGCAGTCCATTCCACATACGTTATATTCGGCAAAAAAAAACCAATTTTCTCTGTAATGCGTAGTGCGATTCGCTGCCGATGCGCTCTTAATGATGAACGCGTTGTGCGCATGAATAACCGGGCTTCGGGAACAAGTTCCCTGATTTCATCAGAACACATCCCATTATAGTGACGATAAAACAACGAAACAGACCCCACGTTGCGACAATGCTCAATACGCAATGCGCAAAAGAGCGAGCAAATCGGAACTCTGATAAAAAGTAGCAAAATGTTGAAAAAGAAATACTGTTTTTGTTGACGGTCAGTAACAATTAAAATTTTTAATTTTTACATCACTGGTACTCGCTATCGAATGCGGTGATTAAACCCTGGCCACCATACAAATATTTCATTATTAATATATAAAATTCAATTATATATTCAGAATACACCTATGGCGAATAAGAAGTGAAAAGTTTTTTCCCAAGAAATTTTTATTCCCTCAAAGTGAAAATTGCTATCATGACGTTCATGTGGAATTTTATTCCCTTTATTCAATTCTCAGTGAATGTAAAAAAGGGAGGAAGCTTTTTAAAAATATAAAAATTAATTATAAATCAAACCAGTTTAAATTTAATACATAAATAAAAATTCGCCAGTTTACATGTCTTTGAAGTGTTAAATTGTGTTCGTCACCCACACAAAAAGTAACGCCTTTGAACAATAAAAAGTGTGTGAATGCAAGAATTGATAATTAAAGAATTCAAAATATAAAATAATAAAAAAATATAGTACTACAAATATTTAAATAAAATGCTTGGACTTGGAACTATGATGAACTTTCTCTACTCGGCCGCAATGTCAATGTATACTTTAACAAAACACGCTCAATTGGTCTGTTAGTTTGCATTTTATTTGTTATTTATGTAAGTATGTTTCCACTAATATTTGCACAATAGATCTTCTTGCTCGTGGTTGCTCCTGGCCCAATAGTAATAATAATAACTGATCATGATATAAAAAAAATTATATTTATCAAAATATTGAAATAGAAAAAGAATGGAATTATATTTCATATGCAATGCCTCAACAAAAATCAAGTGAATAAATCAAACGGAAAAGAAAAAAAATTCGAGAGAAAAATAACGTTTCCGATAAGGGCAATTTTGTTTTGCATTCACGGGAAATGATTCACGATTTCAATTTCTAGTAAAAGGGAATATATTTCGAGTGAATAAGTATTCACGGTAGGGGTGAATAAACCGATTACACAGTCCATACGACATTAATACGAGCTTGTGAATTGAACAATTGTAATTTTAAACGGTGTTTGGGAGGCATAACTCTTCTCTCATGTCTCTGAGTCTAAAAAGAAAATTGCCAAGTAATGCAGATCAGTTGGAGCCTCCGTATTTTTTTTTTTTTTTTGTAAAATAATCCCACAACGCCCAACATGCCTAATAGAACGTTAATGTTGTTAGATTGCTTTTTTATAAAATGCAACAAATCATTCCTCACTCAATTAAGAAGCTGCATTCAGTTATTCTTGATCTCTCATCACAAACAGCATGTACAGCCGACATACGTTGGTGCAAAGAAAATTCTTTATATTTTAATTATGAAAATAAAATTACGAGTTGATTAAGCTTCTTAAAGATGAACGAGATGTGTCATGTTCATTATAATGTGATTTCATATTCATACAATGACCTCTGCTTCCGCAAAATATGTACGTACCAGTATCATGCAAGTGGTTGGTACATAATTTATTTATGCTTTTCTTGCAGACATACTCGACATACTCGTAAAAGTATTGATATCAGTTCGTATTAGTCACTTAAATTGCTCTTCTTTCTTCTGTAGTTGTTGTTGTTGTTGCTTTTGTTGTGTTCTGTGTTCTTGTTAATATTTGCTGATACTAGTGCGTTCATTGGCAGGGAAACCAGACAAGAATTTCTTATGTCAGCTCGTGGTGCCGGCGCGATGAAGTGCGCAGTATAATTTGTAAGGCTACTTTGGTTTGAATTCATGTTTTGAGTAGTTTTTTTTCCCAACGTAATTGTATTAATGTGGCCAAAACGGAAATAGATGTAATTCAAGTGGAAGTTTGTGAAATCTTAAATGTTCTACCGACTTCCGTATACAAAGCAATTAAAAAAAAACTAGTTTAAAATAGTTTATCGTAATAAATTACAGTTTGAAAGGGTGTTTTCTTAAGGTGTGTAACTCAAACGAATCCAACTCTGCTAAAAGAAAAAAATGCCTGTTTTGTACGTTTTTCAATTGTTGAAATAATTAGTTGTTTAGCGGTCAACCAGGCAAAGGTACCAAGTACCACATATCTAGTACCAATAAATAGTATTATATATATGTATGTAACGTAGTAATATGTACGAACATATACACAAGATTAAGTCTATTGTGTGACTGATTTATCATCGCACAGCGCAAAGATGATAAGACTAAGAAAAAACTTTTCAAAATCGTTTCGAATGCCGAGGCATGAAGGGCGACAAAGAGGGATAAAATTAGCAATCTAATGTCTCCGGAACTAATATAAATAAAACTCAAATTCGAAATGTATGTTAAACAACACAAAAATACGAACTAAGAAAAAACTTTTCAAAATCGTTTCGAATGCCAAGGCATGAAGGGCGACAAAGAGGGATAAAATTAGCAATCTAATGTCTCCGGAACTAATATAAATAAAACTCAAATTCGAAATGTATGTTAAACAACACAAAAAGAAGAATTTTGGTACTATTTAATAATTTTATTTTACATGTACATGCACATAAAGGGGTCACAACTGCATTTCGGTACTTTTTTGAACCCATCTCTTCTAAATTAGTAACCATATATGACATGCAATGAATTGTATTCTGCTCTCCTGAATAAAATCTTAAAAGTGTCTGACCACTTTTTGGAATTTCAGGGGAGAAATTTGGTACCATATTTTGTACTTTGCTCTATAAATATTTCTTATATTTTATATGAATACTTTTATTGTGGTCCCGTCCACAAGTCGGGAGCAAATGTTTGTTTCTCCAAAGGGGACAAAAAAGTACCAAATACAGTAAAAGTGTGAATTTTTTTTGGAAAGCTATTCGTTCCATTAAAAAAAATTTTAACACCCGGTTTCATGAAGTAACATAAAATTTAATTCATGTCCATGTGGGCGCTGCCGATTTGAGTAAAGAAATTAAAAAGGTCGTAACAACAAATGCTAAAAAAATGTTGGGTATGCAGTACTTTTCTAAAATATTACTCTTATTCTTTATATAGAAAAATAAACTCAACATTTTATTTGGATCATATTGAGAAAAAATCATATTTGTAGCCACAACACTTTTCATTTGATTAGGTTTTTTGTCGCTCCCGTAAAACTTTTAAAAGTGATGATAGGCCCTTTTGCATTTCAGGTGGCGATATATTTATTTTGAGGACGACAATAGAGCAAGTATTAAAATTTATTACATACAGAAACGGTAATAATACACATCCCCATTCAAAAAGTGGGTGATATGTGATAAGTGGGCATGGTATCTCCAATACAAAAACAAAAATAAATTACTGTATATCTGGAGAAGGGTGATAGTAAAAATATACAAATTGGGTTTTAGTTGTCTTGCTTTTCAATCCACAATATCTGGTAAAAACAACTGCGTGGGATTGGCTAAGTGGGGTGTATGGGCAGAGAGAAATGCATCGGATAAGCTATTGGAATTAAACAATGGTAAAATCGAACAGCGAAATACTTAATCAAATAAATTTTTGTTGTTTTATAACAAAAAACTCTTTCTTATAAAATTAAAAAAAAAAATGTTTTCAATTCAAATACGTATACGGATTTAATTATTGCCAATATTTATTTATTTGTTTTTTCTTATACCGGCACTCACGGGATGACCCCGACATATGCGATGCATGTGCCGGAATTATTTAATTAATTTAATTTTTAAATTAATCGCAAATAATCTACTTTTCATTTTCAATATTACTATCAATTAAATTAATCATACTCAATCGTTATCGTGAGAGATATAAAAGTATACGAGTATAATGAAAACAATTATACATTGTGACTAGAAATTTTGCAATTTATCGAAATAATGGAACAAGTGTATGCTGTTCGCTAAATGTTCAGACGATTTTGCTCTCTTAATTCCGTTATCTTATACACAAATAAAAATATTATTTTATAAATAATCAACCGTTAAACATCCGGCCCTGCGTCAATTTCATATGCTGCATAAAATTCCGCAAAATTTTTACAATAACGCTGACATGCCTGTGAATAGATATAAAGCTTTTCATGCCGATAAGAACACACGCAGAAAAAAAAAGTATTCGAGCAACAGGTGAATCTCGTTATCAAACGATTCAAAAAAAAAAAAATACGTAAAAGATAAAAAAAGTAAATGCTTTCAAATAAATAAAATCAAGTGTAATGAGAGCATGTCTGAAAGCAAACTTTTATGAGGTTGAACCCCATGAATCACTGACGACGTTTGATTTAGAACGAAGTGGAAATTAAAACAAACACAAAGAAAAATTAACAACATCGAAATCAAGTGCATAAGTGTGTCAATAGCACTTGTTTAGACAAAAAAAAAATTATTATAATTTTTATTGATGTCAATGAAAGTCAAATTTAATAATAATAATTTAATATTTTCCATTTGCTTGATGAAAAGAACTTACCACTGCATGAAGAATTCCTTTGACAGTTATTCCCACTGTAGGTGCAAATTCTATTCGCACACCCGGCTCAATGATTAACTTGGCATTCCTTTCCACTGTTATGTGTTCAGCTGCACTGTAAGGACTTTCACTCGAACGTAATATACGTTCAGTTATTATGCTGCCGCCTTTTAATTCTGTGTATGAGGTTGTAGCAGGCGCGGAGGATGACGATGACATCAGCGAGTTGTCATCTGGTCCCAATAGGGGTGGTGGCGTTTGAGTAGTTGGTAGCGGCAGTGTAAATTGTAATTGTGTATTCGCTGGCAAATCTGGAGCGACGTCATACTGGCTGCTTGGAATCTCTGCAGATTCAAAGAGTTCACTATTTTGAGATTTAATGCGGTTTATTAAACTGAAAACGATTATAAATGTTGCTGCAAATCCATTAAATTGAGGACGCCTAGACGTCGTCATATTGTCGTACTTTTCAAAGAAATATTTATTGTTGTATTCCTTTTTTTATTTTTAAGGCACACTATTGTTTTTTTTTGCTTTGCTAGATATTTAATTTTGAAACTATTATCAAGTCCAGTTTCTAAGAACACTTTTTAAAGGCCTCATGATGAACTTTATGTCTCGTTGTTTTTGTTGTTCTACTTATTTAATTTTCATGTTGTAATTTGAAAATGAAACTGAAATCATAAATTAAAAAGTAAACCACACGCATTACATGCTTAAACACACACACTAACACAACACATTCGCTTATAAGTTTATTTTAAAATTGAAAAATATTTCTTTTGTTTGTTTTTATGTTATTTTCTTAAATAACGGGTTTTCTAACATGTTGTCATTTACTATTTACTTCACATACATACATACACACATACATTAATATTTATGTGTTTTTGGATATTTATGTACTTATATACTCGTATTTATGTATTTTCTCCTTACATTAACAAAATCGCATTCTTATTTTATTGGGGAGTACCAGCAGGCCAAGTTAACATAAACACTTGCTTGCAGGCACTTACACACACACACAACAATAACGTCATAACCTTTTTACTCAATTTTAATTTTCTTCAACCAAAAACACGTCTATACGCAAAGAACCGTTATAAAGTACTAACTTCTCGTTTGCTTGTTTACTTTTTAGAACGGTTTTCTTTTTGTATCAATTTTAACGATTTATTTCTCCTCAAGCTATTTTGGCCTCTCTCCCCAGTAACAAAACAATACAAGAACTGCTCATGCGGCAGTATTGTAACGCACAACAACAGTAAAATGTGTGAAATGCCTCCGAGATATTTCAACTCTGGCCAAACAGAGTTTCATTATTTTTTTTGGTCAATTATTGAATTTTGTATACAAAAGGGAGATTTGAAACAACCGGCAAATTAAAGCAAAATTTGTTGCAATTCTGCTTGTGACTATTTTCAACAATTTACGGTTTTATTGAAAAAAATCTACCTCTGTGAATATTCTTCAGAATTTTACAATTTTAATTGGAAGAAAAAACACAAATTTTAATGATTGTCATTGGAAAGCGATAGAACATGATCAATCAGTGGATTTTTCCTAATTTCTGTTTGCAAACTTAAGATTATTATGTGCAAAATTCCACTAATCAAGCGAGAATTAAAAGTTGAATGCCGAACACAAAACCAAACATTTTTAAACAAAAAACACAACAATGCATGAGTTTACTTCTTACACATACATATACATAAACTTGGCTTTCTATTTTTATAATTTTCCTTCTCATCTAAAAATAAAAATTTAAGTATGTGTAATGCAATGTGTAATTTTAGGGGAAATTTTAGCCACTGTATTATTGGCCACTGTACAGTGTACACCTGCAGGCTAGAAATTGGCATTTTTTGGTGTCTTAGCGAAAATACCAAGTACAACAACAATTTTATTGACATCGCAGGCAAAGTACAAAATTCATGCTTGATTTGGCTTGGAATTACTCAAATGTGAACTTTGATGTCTCTCCGCGGGAGCAAAGTTTTGATTTTACATCCATAATTTCTTTTGGTAATTTTCTTAGAATTTTGTGCAGATTTCGATTTTACTATACGCCTGTCCGGTTTTCTCTCAACAGCTGTTCATATTTGTGAATGGAATCTTTTGTCCTTAAAAACGTTTTGCCCATAAAAATAAGAGGTTCATAGGTTAAATTTTTTATTTATTGTTTATTGAAGTTAAAAAAAAAACATCAATTTATTGTTGGAAAAACTTATTAAGATACAAATTCTGTGATTTCCCTTTGCTGACAGATGAAAATAATTTAAAGGAGACAGCTAAGAAAAATTGTTCATATTTTAGGGTGTTCATACTATAGCGAGTTCACTGTATATGGATATCAATAATCAATTTTATTGAGTTTGCTTTTATAAAAAATACATTATGAGAATACCATAGACTATGTAATAATACATATCACATATTTTTTCGGAAAATAGGCACAATTTTGAAATTAGAATCACATTTTTTTTTATTTCAGAAGTAAAAAAATTTGTTTGAACTTTGTGCATCGACGACATTTTTAAAATGAAGTGTCAGTGGCATATATAATTAGTCTGCACGTTGACTACAAAACCAAAAAGTCCAGGGTTCAAGTCCAGTTTTACACTAATTCATGAAAACATATCACATCTTTGTGTCCGTTGTTGTTGGAAGGTTTCAGTGGCGAAGGCATAGTCACTGGTCACTGAGCAGTACCGGCTTCAGTTGATACCAATCCACAGACACACAAGAGCGCCCTCTTTCTTGGGTATTGTGTAGCTCCAGCGAACTTAAATAAATGGCTACTAATACAAAACTTCAAAAGTTAATACGTCTCCTTGAAATCAGAGGCGCTACAACACTGCTATAAAGACGTGCAAAAGCAGAGTTATAAGATGGGGCAGCTTCACCTCCTGTCATTTCTCTCATTATCCCTTTCCCTCTACTTCTAGCACAATGCATCGCATAAAAATAATAAATTATAGCGCGTTACTATTATTAAAATAATAAATAAATTATTTATCTATGCTTGCTATATGGTTTGGCTGGTCTATATGCGGCATTTCATTTGGCGCTAATATCAAAATCTTCAGTAGACCTTTAACCAAATTCTAAAAAAAAAGCTAAGAAATTTCACATGTTTATACAAGAACTCGCAAATTTTATTTGTGAATTAGGAAATATACGAACAAAACAAAAACAAACATTTTCCATAAACAACAAACATTTTATTTGATTTTAAATCTATTTAATTTACTTGAACAATCTATTTTATTAAGCTTTAAGGTTTTTTTATTTTTTTAATTTTTATATAATCTCGATATTTCGTTAACCTTCGGTTAACACCTTCAGGAAATTTTTATTTTTAAAATTTTTTCTTTTTGAATTTAATATATATAGATTGTTCAAATAATAAAAAGGTTAAAAAAAAACAAGTATTAAGAAAAACTATTTAATTTACGTAAACATTTCTATATAGACTTTTTTTTTAAACCTTTCATATAGAGCAGATAAACTATATAACAAGCATAGATAAAGAAGCGTAAAGAATTTGGACTAACGTTGAATAATTGAAAGAATAATTACATAATAAATAAATATTATGCTTATATGAGAAATTTGGTAATTCTATTTTCCAAAAACGAACGAAAAGCTAAAATGGCTACAAAATTTAGCAACGAAAATATTTTAAAATTAATAAATTTGTCACGTTCGCACCCACTTTTGGTGGGAAATGAAGAGTAACTTATACAGCCGTAATGATTTAAAGAATAATGCCAAAGAATCGGTATAAGTAAAGAAACCCAACGAGGACATTTTTAAAATGAAGTGGCACTGGCATGTGTAAAAGTAAAACCTATTGGCAAGAGATGCGAGAATTTTTCGATGATAATATGCATTTGCTAGTGGCAAGCAATGCATAGTATGTGTAATGGGTGGGTTAATAAATCAAAATAATATTTGCCTTGCGTTGTTGATTTGAATATAAAAAAATGGAAATAATGGAAAATGCTACATATTTAGGAAAATATGCAGTCCTCATAGAAACATCAATTGGAGGAATAAAAATGTTTTTGATTTTATGTTTGAAAAACTACACATGACTTGTTTAGCTGCTTCACCGTCAACACGTTTGTTTGTATGTATATTTTCCCATCCAGTTGAAACTTAAAAGTTTTAAAAGAGAATGTAATTTAAATCGCTGCAGTTATTGGTTACGAAGAGAGCAATCTAACTCGTAACAATCTAACAAAGTAACGTAACTGCAAACTATTGAATAATAATGAGCACGATAGACGAAGAAATAGAAAAATATTTTTGTATTTCGTAAAACAAAAAAAAAATATTTCTTAATAAATGCGTGTTTTAAAACTTGTACTCCTCTATTGAATACAATTGAATACACGAGAGAAATAAAAGTCGTCAATACTGAAGTTTGTTTCTGTTGCTGCATGTGGTAGGTTTTTGTTTTTGTAAATTTATAGGGTTTTTGAACTTTAAATTGAAAAAAAAAATAATTTTGTAAAGTGTAAAGGTGAATGCATAGTAGCAGTTAATGACTGAATTCTTTTTTAGACATCAAGTATAAAATTAATAAAGAAATTATGCTCGTATATGCAGGTATGTATGTATATATGGATGTATTAGTAAGTACATATTGTATATACTGGAAGTGAGTTTCTTTTCAAACTCTGATCTTGTGCTTGTAAAAGCATTTTTAGTTCATACTTTTTTTTAAATTTTTTTTTGTGTTTCCCAATAAATTAAAGTAACCCTGTAGCTGAAAAAAAAAGTTGTCAAGGTTAATTGACAATTGCACTTCCAAGAAAATGTATCGACGCCACACAAAGTGAAAACTATTTTTTTAAATGTATACATATATACGTATGTATGTACATTAGGGTGGGTCAATTTGTTCGGGTGAGAGAAATCGAAATCTGCACAAAATTCTAAGAAAATTACCAGTAAAATTTGTTATACTTGTTATTCTCGATAAGAGACCAAAAAAAAAGACAATTTTTCCGCCGTTAGGTCTACAGGGGCCAAGAATACAGTGGGCAAAATTTTCCCTTAAATTCCCAAGTCGTTACACTTTTCAACTTCTAAAGTCAATATCTTCAGTTGTATTGCAGCTATCGAGGCAAATTTAGTTGTGTTAGAAAGCTCTCTTTACAAAAATTTTAAAAAATTACTTGAGTGCGAGTTTTGATGCCTCCCGGCTGGAGCTAGGTTTTGATTCTAGACTCTAGATCAGGGGTCCCCAAAACAGCGCACATGTGCGAATGCTCTCACACTGATAAAGAGAGCATGCGGAAATTTTGTTGAATAAAAACTTTTGTGTTGTGTGATTATTCAAAAAAGCAGGTTGTATATTCGCATGTTACTTGAAAACCAAAGCTGCCACATTATTGTTAATTATTGATATGAGCAGATTGTGTAGTAGTTTTTATACTAGACTCTGCAATATTGAATTAATACGAGAAAGATTTTTTATTTGCCGAAAATTACTTTGGTAAAGCTGATTAGTATACAAACGCACAATGAAGCGTTATTATAAATATTTCATAGACATAACGAGTATGAAAAATTTACCGGTAACGATAGGGATGAATTGATTTTAATGAATTTTTATGATTTATGATTTTTATGAAAAATTTAGTAATGATTCCCAAGAATCCCTGCTTGATCTTAAAAAGAAAGGCATCATTTGTCATTGCCGCTGCCCTTGCTAAACGTTGCCGCCCATTTGAAGATAAGGAAGCAACACTTGAAAAATTTAAATATTATATTGTATTTCTTTCTTTCTGGCTTTGCTGTCTCTTTCTATCAATTTTATATTAATTAATGAAAAATAAATGTAGTGTCATACGGCATTTAATAACAATTATAATTTATACACATATATCAAAAGCGGGAATTTTTAGGGAATTTTTTTACACATGTTTCAGGGCATCAAACAAGCATGAAATGAGAAGGGATGTGTCTGCGGATCCCTGCTCTAGATTCTAGATTTTTTTGTTAATTTCCGTAGAATTTTGTCCATATTTCGATTTTACTGTTGAACAAAAACATTGACCCACCCTAATGTACCTACGTGCATACGTAGACATATGTACCTCTGTATTAAACATTTTGTGCAGTATATTAAATATCATTTAACACTTCATAGTCATCACTTAAGTATTAGTCACCAAAAATTACGATACAACAAAATAACAATAACAAAAGTAATAGAAAATTTTTATGAATGAATGTTATGAAAGCAGAATGACTAAACCTAAAATAAAAAATATTTAATATACTAATTAATTTTTAATGCTTTTTTTTCATCATAATTTATTGTTGATTTATATTATTTGGCTGTAGTACACTCTACATTAGGGCTTGATGGTCTAAAAGGGTTCACGATACAATTATAGGTCTGTTCCAGATGTACAACAAAAGTGCCCGAATTCGTACAAATTTACTGAATTGTGTTCCAGATAAAAATTTTTGTGCAATTTCGAGAGAAAATGAGAGAGTAAAATTTTTAATTTTCTTTACAAAGTTGCATGAACTCTTTCTTTGGGTAAATTCGGGCTAGAATTAAATTATCAGCTGTTTTTTTTTTATTTACATATGAAACTAAGAAATTAATCAGAAAATTTGCAAAGAAACGGAAAAAGTTTTTAGTTAAAAATTTAAGAAAAAGCAAAATGGAAGATTTTTCAAAAAACATGAAGTTGTAAGTAAAAAATGGCTTTGACTTTTTTCAGTTTATTTTCATTCTTTTTTTACAGTGATTCGTGCGGGATGGGGTTTTAACAGGTTGGCGATACCTTGGACTTATTGTCATCAAATGGCTGCACGATTTGACATCTCTCGATTATTGCCTGTGCATCCATGTGATAAACCAGCAACACCTTGGAGGCCAACATTGTGCTTGTTACTGGAGACAAACGCCCAGCAATGCTCGTAAAAATGGCTCAAAATTGGACTTTCAGCATTTATTTCGTCAGAACACTGTGGTTGTTCTCATATGTCTGAATTTATTTGCAAATTATATTTTGAATAAAAATATTTTTTGATAAATTAGATTTTTCGTTTTAAGTTTTTACAAATTTAAAGTTCTAGCGAGCTAACAAAAAAAAACACGCTTTGATGCAATACCAAATCATATGGTAAGTTAATATTTGTCGATGATTGTCTAGAAACGTTGGATCAAACAGGTATTGTGTAATCTAAACTGTTCTTCAATAGAAAAATACAACAGCAGGCAGCATAATATCCGTAACTAGCGGATGCATTATTGAGCTCATAATAATTTTGTTCTTAAAGTTTAAATGAACTGCATGTTAATATGTGTTGGACATTTAACCATCCCATATATACGTATATTTATATACATATACATACATATATATAAATGACAGTGAAGTGTGTATATGCATTTGCGTATAGCTGTGTTCGTGTATGTATTGCAAACTACAAACTCTCTTTTATTTCCATACGTATTTCAATTTGCATTAAATCATTGGCCATGTGTTAGAAGTAGAAAGCAACGTACAGAAACTAATAGTTGTCAATATGAACATGAAATGAATTTTGCAATATGGTTACATTCAACCTGCCAATCAATCCATTCATTTGTTTACGCATTCAACTTGCTCATTCATGGTACGAATGCATTTAGTCAACGAACCAACCAACCAACCAACCACTTTATTGCACTTAAAAGCACAACGTTCTTAATGTGCAACAAAGCGTTCCCAACTTATTGTAGAGGAGTTTACTTGCATTAGTTTTAATAACAAAAACAAAAGCAATTTTTAATTAATTTAATTATTGTGAGCTTGAGAGCAATTTATATAGTTTTGGTGTGCACAAAGCAAAAAGTGTAGGTGAGTTAAATTGCTGGATTGGATTTTCAAGTGTAAAAAAAATAATCATGTTTCACCAACAGGTTTTGGCACTAATACGGCGACTATCAATGTGGAAACTGCAGAGATACTCGTACGAATATAAATACAGAAAAGCATTTTAAATTTCTAACACAATAAATGTTTTTGATATTTCCATTCTTTTGACAAATAACTTGGTTTTCTTTAGCTGTTTTATATTTTCAATTGGCCCATTTTGCAGTTCTTTTTCAACATTATCAAGCTGGTTTGTTTAGCGGTTTTATTTTTTAAATTATTTTTTTTACGTTTTTAAAACATTATCTTTGGCTTTTTAAGATAAAAATTAATAATAATTGGTAAAATATTTTCAAAAACAAATACACTAACAATTTTTGTTTTTTTTTTATCTCTTTTCACCACTACACCGACAGGCTTGTTTAACTTTAATCTTTTATTTCTTTCAACAATTGTCATATAACTCCGGCGATTTTATTAGATTATTCGCGTTTTTGTGAAATGAAACTTTCCAAATTCTATAAATTTCATTGAAATATTTGCATTTTTCTAAAGAAAACTGGATGTTTTCTTCAAACTTAGGCGCGGTCATCTGAATTTTATTTACAATCGAACATACACACACACGCACACACACACACACATAAACGTTTAATACCCGCAGCACCAGTGGAAGAAGAAAAAAACACCAGTATTCAACAAGTTAACACTGTGTCCCGACCATGTTAACAAATTCTATACAAAACCGAATTAAACTATTGACCGCTCAAGCTACAGACGTTTAACTTCTGAGAAAAGCTGCTCTCAACTGTCAGCACAATGCCCAATGCAACAATTTACTGGCAGCAAACTTTACAAATACACTCACCTGCTCATTTTTTATACCGTGAGATGTGTGGCCGAGTGCAAGTGTGTGTGCGTGCGTTGCGGTAGAGAGCTTTAAATACAAAGAAGGCGTGTCAGTGTATTAGTTGTGTGCACTTTGTTTTGTTTATACTCGTACTATTTCATCTGTTTAACTTTGACAGTTGCGGTTTGAAAAAAACTTATCAAACCGTCAACCAAAGAAAACTGTGTTTGGTTAACACAAAAAAGTTACGTTGCTGGGTACTACTGCTGTTGCCACATACGAGTAACAATATGTGGGTAAAAGCACAATATGGTAACATGGCGAACAATTAACACTGACAAAAAAGATTTTCTGAATTAAATTACAATTATTGATTTTAAATTTTTCCTTATTAATGAAAATTTCCTGTCGTGTTCAAGTTCACAGTTAATTTATCGCAATATTGTGAAGAAATTACATTTTCGATGAGAATAAGGGAAAAAAGAACAATTAATCTGCAATACCAGTTGAGTATAATACATATTTTCGATGCCACTACACACGTCATCAGTACTCTTTGTGTCAACAAGGAGGGGTTAAATAGGTGATACTAATGACTTTACAACTACCGCCTTGTTGACACAATGAGTACTGATGACGTACTTATAACTGCAACTCAAGGCGGTAATTCCCGAAAGGTCAAGCGAAATACATCGTTGTGAAAGGTTTAATTATCTGCGCAGGCAGAGTTCAATTTCCAAAAAAAAAGAGAATTTTAATCGTCGACATTTCTATTGTTTTTTTTTTTTAAACTAGATTTTAATAAAATTTTTCCAGCTGAAAAAAAAGCATTTTGTATGTGCATGTGTTCGTAATGTCAGGCACAAAATTTTCTTTCAACATAGGAAGGCTGAAAGCAGCTCGGCCAAGGGATGACCATCTTGTCCTCGCTATGCAGGTCTATCCAATGGTGGTTACAGTGTTTTAAAAAATTTATCAAAATTGTTTGGTGACTGACTGTTTTGGTGAACAAGAAAAATTGCACGTTTTTTGTGAAGTAACAAGCCAAGAGAACTTTACAGAAGGTATCCTTTCGTGCCCATTTGTCTTCGCTTTAAGCTGCTTTTAGACACTTTCTATTTTAAAGTGTGCATCTCCAAATTTTGAACTGCATATACATGGTGTTAAAAAAAAGCATTTGCTTCTGTAAAGTCCGCCTGCTCTTACAGTGTAAATATTCTCACTGCGTGCCCTATTTGGAACTGATAAAGCATCTGACACGGGATTGTTTTGCAAATTAATTGTACTGAATTAAACCGTTGCGCTTCTCTACCCCTATCAACTTATCGGCAATCTTTTTGCGGGCACGGGGGGAAGGCCCCCCAATTAAAAAAAAAATGTTAGCGGAACTTTTCCATAAGAAATAATAATTTTGGTAATTGGTCCACAAACGACACGAGTAATTTGACATTCACTTTTTAAATGCGCCACTTGGACCCCACCCCACAAACTACTACCAACCTGCGCCAACTACCCAAAAATTATAAGAATAAAATTTTTGCTGGCTTCGAATTTATTTGTGAAGCTCACAGGCAACAGACATTGTAATTTTAAAAATGTAGAAAAACCTGTGATGAATTTATAGTTTTTGTTTTTATTTTGGATCAAAATGTCGATTTAAAATGGCCAAAAACCATTTTACTATTTTCATAACTCCACGGAAGCAATGAAACTCACAACGAAACTTCATCAGAATTACATTTCTTGACATATCGAACACTGCTGGGGTGTCTCCTTAGCCTAGTGCATGAGCATTAGTCTTATCTATCTAGAGGTGCGAGTTCAATTCCCACCTAGAGCCTGGGTGTTTCTTATGGTATCATGAAGGACCTAAGCTCTGGCCTAGGCTAGGCGTTCCCCTTCGGGAAGGGTCCGCCATCCAATCTAAACTAAATTTGAACTCTGCTGCCGATTCACTGTAGGAGAGCCAGAAAGAAGACAACATCCCATCATTGGAAATGATCCACATTTGCACACTACTTCCGGATCAGAATATTACGATATTTTTCAACTCTTTGGAAAGTTCTTTTATTTCCTGAGATGTTAAAGTAACGATATGCAAATTTGTTTCATACATTCTTTGTGCATCAAAACAGCTTTTGATAAATTTGTGATGGAGCACATCAGTATTTTTTGAAGTGTTCAAACTTTGCTGGCCTTAGAAAATACAAAGTTAGAACAATTACGCTGTTGCACATACAAAAGAGTCTGAAAAGCCTTGAAATTTCCTAAACAAATTTATCACCCACAAAAACCTCTTACAATTGAACACTTATTAATCATAATTTCAAACAGAAAAATGAATCAACAACATTTTGGCAATTCTAATTCGAACAGACTGCAAAAAGAAAAAAAGCGAATCGCTGTAAAAAAGAAGTACTCGCAAGTAAATGTTGTATCATTTATGAACGTGAAATTTTAACACACTGAGTATGCAATGCACGTACTTTATATTTAAAAATACGAAGCACAACAACAACAACAACAACGGCAAAAACAAGCAACAGAATTTAATAAAATAAAAATAATCATAAGAAATAATAACAAAAAAAAAATTCAAAAACTTGATGGAATGATAAACATCTTGTGGTTTTTTTTGTTTAACAAACGCGACTCTTGTGATCACTTATATTTTTATTATGGAAAAATTTATTTATTCAATTTTGTTCACGAATGGCGATGATGTAGATGAATGTAGATGTGAATGTGAATGGGAATGTGAATGTAGATGTTAGCGGTTTTAGTCATTTTTAACTGAAAAAGTAATGAAAAAAAACTGAAAACCAAAAAACGTACACATGACAATTATTTCTATGAAAATGATGAACAAAACTTACGTGCAATTGAATGAACCTTGTGACGGACGGCAAAAAAAAATATAATTTTGAACGTGATGCCTGAAAAGGAATTATAATGAATGCTTTTACATATTTCAATATCGGTTGTAAGCAGTGGGAATTGATAAAAGTCAAACTCGATAACAACTGATTGTAGGAAAATGTGTATGGTTGCTGGAAATAGAGACTTCCGTCACGGTCCGAACCCTGTTGCCCCACTATGATGGACGAAGGACTCACGCTTTACTGGTGTTCTGTAAGGATCGGATTCAGTTATTTGTGCTGGTGCTAACAGTGCTATAGGGTATCATGCTTTTAGAAGGGGTCTGAATTTCAATGACTGTTGCAAGAATTGTGATGATACTGAATTGGAGGAGTGATAAGAGAGTACTTCACCACCTTTCTTCCGAAACCAGTGCTCAGTTGTCTTCTACGTATGCAATGCATGCATCGGAATTAAAGAAAAGGACAGTGACAGAGGTGGCAGGTGTAAGAAATCTTTATTATTTCTACAGCTCTGCTTTTCCAGGTTTTTAGATTTTAGCTGTGTTGTAGCATATCTTGTGTCAAAAAGACGCAGGCCTTTTAACCATCAACTTTTTTGGGAAAATTGGAAAAATAATGAAGACTTGCAATTTTATGTTATTGATCATGTCATAAAAGAAATCGATCAGGATATTTCACTTTACCTCTTTAAAAATTCGTATTTTTTAATTCTCCTTTTTATTGCACCTTCTATTTTTATTGTATGCAATAAATTATTTAGCATTGTAGGTTTTATTAAAAAAAAAAAAATTTATTTTTCCTGATGATGCTGACCAAGGATTGCGAAATATCGAAGAAAAAGTATTAGTAAAAAATTGAAAATTTTATAAAAATAAGACCTACATTTTAACAATCTATTTTTTTAAGCTTTAAGGTTTTTTCTCTTTTTATTTATTATTTTTATATTTATTTTCGATATTTCGTTAACCTTCGGTTAACTTAAGTTAAACTTCAAAAAAAGGGAAAAAAATTTTAAAAATAAAAACTTCCTGAAGATGTTAACTGAAGGTTAACGAAATATCGAAAATAAATATAAAAATAATAAATAAAAAGAGAAAAAACCTTAAAGCTTAAAAAAATAGATTGTTAAAATAATAAAAAAGGTTAAAAAAAGTATTAAGAAAAATAAGACCTACATTGCTAAATATATTATTGGAAACAATTCGTATTTTTCTTAAACATTAAAAAATAAGCTTTTATTGTTATTAATTTTCAAAATATAATAAAGTTGAGTGATTAATTTCCTAGTGCGAAACAGTGTCTTGCAAAACTACTGCGATGGCGTATGATTTTTAGCAAAACTTGTACGTTTCGCAAATTTGTAGCAAAACTCGTTCATTGCAAAGTTATTACTATTTTTCAATATTTAAGTTAGTCCGATTTTAGGCAGGTAAACATTTGACAGAAAAACATCTGGAACCAGTGATGTTAATCGTACTGTAATTTAGACCTCTGAACAGTAGGCAGGTACTTTCCATATTTGTCCGGTTATTTTATAAAGATTTGAATTTTAAGTGTTAAATCCCAAATGTATTTACACATGATATACACACATATTTCTTTTAAAAACAAATCATAAAAAGTGTAATTTCAGTACTGCTATGAAAAATAACGCAAATTGTATTTAAATTCTATTCCTATTAATTAAGCTTAAATTTTACAAAGCAGCATTGATTTTAATGAAGTTACAAATTTTATGTACTTTATTTTACTATGACTTACGTAGTTGTTTCTTAAAGTTTTTTTTTTTTTTTTGTAACTAATATATTGAATTACAAATATACCTGCTTTAATAAAGAAAATATTATTATTTTTGTAATAGACTTTGCGTACGGTTATTTTTCTTAAAAACCGGCAATTTCTTTTTAGAGCTAAACTGAAATTCAAGAAAAAGTTACCATCACTGGCTTGAACCCGCTTTTGTCTTTTCATTCGCATTCACACGGATGAAAATGTTGATCGTGACATTTCACTATTATTATTGTTATTATTTGGTTTTTTGTAAGGCAAGAAACTGAAATGAAAGCATATCGCCGAGTACCGACCACTAAAACGACGCTCTCTTCCCCACCCGTAATATGCTGCCAAACTAAATTTCTAAACTCACACTTAGTTTAAATTTTTCAACTGTTGAGTTTTTAATCGAGCATGGAATAAGATTTTCAGAATTAAAAGCATTCAACGAACATTGATTTATTATTTAGAATCTGCATAGAAGAATTTCAAATTAAGATTCAATTAAAAAATACGTCGATTCAATTAAAATATTAATTTCATTTCAGTCTATTACAAAAATTGCAGGATCTATTATGTGTTTTAATTGAAAAATTTCACAATTTTTTTTCCATTGGATAACTTTACGGCATTCTGATAGTACTGTTTTGAAAGAATACCAAAATTAAATAATATATGTATGTAGACGTGATTTCAATTAAATTATTAGTGAAGAAAAAAATTTAGAAAAATTTAACTATAATTTGTTCTGTGTCTGGGTTTGTGCGTCCCCGTACTTTTGTACATTTCCGTCTTTTATTGAGATAAATTATATTTTACTTTCATTTTACCGAACTTTATACCAAAAGTAAAGAAACACACCTAATATACACTAGCTGTGCACAAGCAAATAAAGCAAATTTTTGTGTTAAATACACATTGTTGTAGATTCGACTTACAGTCATACAAATAATAGTACGTACTCTCCCCTAAAGTTGGAGTTTAAGAATAACCCTGCATTTCTGATCAATACACTTTTGCTTGTGTTTGCCAGGAATCGATACTTTGTCAAAAAGAAACTACAAAAAGTCCGGGTAATTTACCGCTTATAGTGCTATTGCACTTTTTTTTATCTTGGACCAGCACTCAGGAAATTGCCCCTACACGTGCGGTGCATTGTGCTGAAACTAGGGGAAAGGGATAGTAGGAGAACTTAATCTGGCAGCACAGATATTTATAAGTACGATACCAAGTAGAAAGGCGGACTGTTTAAAATTAAGTAGATTTAATAAATTATTAATATACGGAAAGCGTTAAAAGGTGAATTTGTAAGGAAATTTTTAAAGTCTGCAGTAATTTTAGAAAAAATTTTGTTCAAAATGTGTAAGAAAACAAAGGAAATTTTGTACCGAAATATGTGAATTAATAATTAATAACAGTTCAATTGCTAAAATTGTTAGACGTGCCAAGTCTACAGTGCAGACTGTAATAACAAATTTTTCTGAGTCTCAGTCCCTAGCAAGCAAGTCAAAAACTGAACGTCCATCCAAAATTTCCCCACGAGTTGAGAGATTTACAAAAACTGTGTTAGTAAAATTCCTAAACCAACAGCCGTGGAAATTCGAAACACTTTGAAAAATTACCACAATATTAATGTTCATTCAGGAACAGTGCGAAGTGTTTTGCGAAATAGCGGACTCCATAGCCGCGCACCAAGGAAAACCCATTATTAAACGAAATAAAGAGAAAAAAGCTACTCGACTTCGCCCTTAAGTATTAAATTAAAGTTCTTAATGTTAAATTATCCCTCAAATTCATAAAAAAGAAACGTTGAATACAAATAAGGGTTTATTTGACAATTAATCCATATAAATTTGTCAAATATGAACTTATGAAGCATTCAATGAATTTGAGGGTTAGATAATAAAATATTTGTGTTCATTTATTTATTTACTTTTTTCTTAAATATCACCAATTTTTGGAAAATTAAAGAATTTTTAAGGGGTACGTCGTATTATTTGTGTGACTGTATGCATGATCCCGTCTTACTGTTTGTTTATTCAATGCTGTTCAATGAGAACTACAATTGTACGGAAAACTTTGATAAATTTTGTTATTTCTCTGTTATAAATTCAAATTAAGATAAATCCATTGAGATTGTAATAATTCAAGAATGCATTCAAAGATAAATTTGAGCATTTTAACTGCAATAAAATGTCACAGACAGAATCCCACGTTTTGGAGAGGAATAAAATATCATTTCAATTTGTATTTCTATTTCAAATATTTTATTTAAAAAAAAAAAAAATAAAAGAAAAATCATATAATCAAAATTTCATTTGTTGAAACAGAGGAAGACATTAAAGTATACTATTTCATAATAATAATAAAAATAATAATAATAATACACACACAGCGATATGTATGCAATATACATACATATACGTATGCAAATACACATGTAATATATAAATACGTATAAAAATTTATAATAATGCAAATAAAATACCAACTATTAACTAATAGAATCATTCTTAAATTAATACTTTAATTTGAATAATTTCCTAAAACTATTCAAAATTTTAATTTATATAAGTTGTATTTTATATTTAACAACAAATTGTTTTAAAAAGAAAAATTTAATTACGAATTTTATTATTTAAGAATTATAATTATAATTGCAAAATTAATTTGTTTCTTTGAACACTAAGTGTTCAGGCAAGTTCACTTACGTTAAGAATTTATTGTTGAATTAAAAAAAAATTATATTTTATTTGATAAACAACATTTGAAATTATAAAGCAGCCACTAAAGCAGAAGATTAAATAAAGATAACTGACTGACACACACGCTTATAAAACCCGATGAGTTGCTTGTCAAGTACAAAAGTCAAAATGAACTTCAGCTGCAAATGAACAAAGGCCCTGTTCATAAATACTAATATACCAATGCTAATCAGCTGCTTATGATGTTTTTATTTGCTCATTTTAATTATTTGCATGTGTAAATAAAGAAATCTAAATAATGGAAAAGTTTTTAAGAAATTTATTTTGTGAGTTGTCATTGTTTGCATTTACGCTCGGGATGCGCATATTATGCACCGCAGTGGTTCATTTAATTTAACAGGGCCAATTTGAGTTTATAACTCACAAATGATTTTTAATTAAAAATAAAAATAGAAACTTGTTAGATTTTTTAAAGTTACCTTAACTAAGAAGGTACACTTTTCAACAGGCAAGGTTTTGGAGAGTTACGCCTTGTGTACAACTACAAAGCGCACATGCGATTGCAACAAAGGTTCGATTATACGAGCAGCATCTATTGGAATTGACTGTTTAAGACATCTCTGCAATGAAGTGAGAAGGTAAAGGAGAAAAAGCTTAACAAATAAAGGGATTTTTAACATACTCGTATGTAACTAAAGACTTGTTTAAACTTGTTTAAACATGCACTCTTAAATCTAAATTAACGTTCGGCTTAAAATAAGAAAACTATTACGACAACTAGAATTAATGAATTAAAAACGTAGAAATAATTTATCAATATTTTCACTAAGTTATGTGAGCTACGGTAATTCGAAAGCGAGAACGTGTTCGAGCTACACAGTAATCCCTTCTGAAATGACAGAAATCTGCAGGCAAGCGTTCGCATAACGTTAGCGTCTCATAATGTCTTCTATACTAAACCCGGTGCGTTTGACAGGCGGCGGGTTAGATGGCGGCTGGTTATGGCTTTGGGCCGCTAAAGTGGACGCTGAACTAGTGGCTGGGGATGATGTACTGTTTGTTGATGCTAAGGACGCACTGGATGTGGCGGACTCCAGGTGAGAAGTTCGATTGTTGTGATGTAAGTAGGGCTCAGTTATTGTGGTGGTTTTAGTAGGAGGTGGGTGTGGCAGTGGCGGCTGAGTCAAGTGATAACTGGTTGGTAAATAGGGTGCCGGCTTAGGTGTCATATTAGTTGGTGGTGGTCCCAGGTGTGAAGGCGGTACTGAAGCCTCCAGTTTAATTACAGAAGCAGCTGCGGCCGTTTGTAATGCATGCAAATGTGGCCTTGACATATTAAGTGCATATATGTTGGGATTCGTATTAAACGAAGGAACCCTTTGATTCAAAGAGTGCAGCTGATCGAATTCCACGCCCAATGAGCGTTTGCGTATTGGTATGGAACCGAGAAAACTAGGCACAGGCTCGTGTGGCGAGTGTAAGGGAGCCGGTGGCGGTGGGGCTTGTATTCTTGTAGCATCTATAATAACGGGGAGAGAAGCTGCAGGCATGGATGATCCTGCCTGAGCTTGTACCTTCAAATCGGCAGGACTTTGCATCAAATTTTTAGTATGGAGATCTCGACGTACATGTAACAGGGGCATATATGGATTATTCGATTCACTGGCAGCATGACTTCCCATGGGAGCCATATAATTTGTTATGCTAGTGCTGGTACCGGCTATAGCAAAGTCCGTTGCTTGTTGTATGCTTAAGGGCGTTGCGACATTTATATGTCCGTTGTTAAGCAAAGCCAATTCGTCGGCTGCCCTTTGTTGGTCTAGAGTGGGTCTCATCGTGTATTGTTCGCCACCTTCATGGTGACAGTGAGTAACACCCTGATTTTGATTTTGCACTGGACCATCGACAACATCGCTTTCATTTTTGCGATAAGTATTTTCTAAAACTTCTTCTTTGACGGTAGAGGAATCTTCAGTTTCGGTCGCATCGTCCTCTTCATCTTCATTTTCATTAAGCAATTCCTGATCGGATTCATCGTCCAATATCTCACGGTCAAATTGAGCTTTACGTTTTAGTGTCAAACGTTCAGCCACGGAAATACGCTGATCACCTTCCAGTTCTTCATCGGGCTCGTGGTCAGCCTCCAACTCATGGTTTGGTGAACCATGTCTGTGCACTGGGGAATGACGCGGTGAGTCCACCTCAAGCAGAGAGTCTTCTTCATCTCCACTCAAATTGCGCGAGTCATCCTCTTCCTCTACCACATCCACATACTCACCAGGTACATCACCCACAGCATGCGTTAAGGTATGACGTCTAAGATCGCAATTGCGGCGAAAAACTTTGCCACATGAATTACACTCGTAAGGCTTGTGATCCGTGTGGGTTAGTAGATGGGTTTTTAAATTCGACCGCTGATTGAAACTGCGACTGCATACGGGACATTTGTGGGGCGATTCTTCCATGTGCAATATTTTATGAACGGCCAAGGTGCGTGATTGACAAAATCCTTTGCCGCACTCAGTGCATTTGAAAGGCTTCTCCTTGGAATGTATGTACCTGCAATGGAAATGCGGAATAAAATTTAGACTGCTCGAACGACTAGTCAATTCTTTTTTTATTTTGCAGGGCACTTTAACTTTATAAAACTTTTTAGGGTTGCTTACCTATGATCTCTTAGATGGTCTTGACGCCGAAATGCTTTGCCACAGATATCACATGAATAGGGCCTTTCATCGGTGTGAGTTCTTTCGTGAATTAGGAGATTATAGGACTTGGTGAATTGACGATTACAAAATTTGCAAATAAATTGTTTTTTAGGTCTCGAGGCTCTACCAGGAGCACGCAGAAGACGTCTATCGAGACCGGCATGCATAGAAGCTGGCATACCAGGTGGAAATAATGCTGCTGCTGTTGCCCCCGGAAATGTAAAACTGGCCGCACCAGTTGGTGAAGGTCCCGGCCCACCTAAATACGATGGTGGGTACATAACAGAAGCGGGAACACCTGGAGGCGGTACTTGGCCAGGACGAGGCATTAACATGGCAGCCGCTACAGCGGCTTCACGTAGAGCCAGCTCTTTACGTTTATCCGCCATCATAGCCATGATTTCAAAATTTGAACCTCTTTTATTGGGATCCTTGGCGCCTTCGGCTTCCATCATACCAGCATAAAGAGCACCTGGACCCCGCAAAGAATTACGATGTGATGGCAAGACCGGCACAAATGCCGAATTTGAGGGAGTATTGTTAGACATTATTATGGAACAATGAGGATGTATATAGATATATTTTTTTTTTCAATTGTTAATTTGTTTATGGATTAGTTTAGCCTTAATCTGGAATGTTCATGCACTGTGTCATTGAGTAGATCCAAATGAGATTCATGTGTTTCGCTGCCAAAAAGTCGCATGCAGTTGTAGACAATTCTCATATTCTTTCTATTCACATAATGATAACTTTTGGAAACTGCAACAAAAGTGAAATTGAAATAAAATTGTTTATAAGAAGATTTGTTTATTGAATGTGTTCTGTCGTTTCAATGTGAGTGTTTGATTGTTGGTAGCGAACTAATTTCTGCTGACTTTGGAATTATAAAATTGTTTATGATTTTCTTTTACTGTATTTTCAGTTCAAATTCTTCAATCATTGCGGACAGAAAGTTATTAATACAATTTTTTTTTTTATTTAAACAAAAATTTTATACAAGCTGGTGGTTTTCAAGTCATATCAAATTTTGTTGATTCATGACGAATAGAAAATATTTTTACTAAAATGAAAACAAACAATGTGAACACGATAAGGTTCTTTTAGATTTCTTGTTTGTAGTTATTTTAATATTTATTGTTGCTGTGTTTTTTAAATGGCATGGGGAGAGACGCAATGTCTGATAACGTAAACGTGTAACAGAAACTGAAAGGAATGCATGCAATGCAAATTAGTAACGTATGATTTTTGTTGTCAAACGAGTGTCTCTGTAGGCGAGTACAAGAGCATTAGTCTATTAATCTGGAAGTTACGGATTCGATTCCCGCGTAGACCCTGGATGTTTCTGCAGACAAGCTAAAAGCTTCACACAATGTGTGTTGTTGTTAATACAAAAAAAAAAAAATTACAAGTTTTTTCATCCACCGTCATTGGAAATCACTAAAATTTTACTCACAATCAGCGTTGCCATGTCAGAAAAAAAATTTTGAATCAAAATGTAAAAAACGAGTAACCAAATGCGAAAAAAGTAAGCAAAAGGCGTTTTATTTTGAATAGCCCGCCATTAGTAAAAACAAAACGATATATGTCTTAACAACGCTTTGAAATGACTAAATGTCGCTAAACAAATTGTGCAAATTTCGCGTTCACAGTTCGCAAAACTAAAGCATTTTCGAATCATTCTGAAGCACCTTCTCAGGCAGCAATTGTGAAACAGATGGAGACGTTGGAATAAGCTACTGATGTGAAGCATCGAGCTCGTGCACGCGCTCAAGAACAACTACGAATATTGTGTTGCGTTTCTCTTCGGAATTGGACATTCCACAAACAGCATTACGCCGTATTTTACACTTTTTATTTTCCTCAGGTCTTAGGTCGGCTCTCCATAACTATTTGGACCTTCATTTTCGAAAATGAGGCTGGAAGCTGGCCGTGTGATTAGTCGAAGAAGCGACCACAATTGGCCACCGAGATTTTGTGATTTACATGTTTATACTTCATTTCTTTGCAGCTACGTGAAATTAAGGTACATACGAAAGGCACACAATCGATTCAACACCACAAAGATGGAATTCGTGAAGTTATCGAGGTTACATAGCCACAAATGTGCGAAGTGGTAATGGAAATGTCACGAAATGAATATAATACTACAATAGTAGCAGTTACTTTTGTTTGAAAAAAGTAACCAAAATTCAAGCAAAGTATACACGCAGACATTGGAGAAAAACTTAACCAATTTTGGTTAAAAGTAACCAAAGCGGCAATACTGCTTACAATTCGAAATGGTTTTTTTTCAAGAAAATTGGAAATCGTCTCCAAATTTGCATGGACGGCAATTACCTGCCAGCCGTCTTAATAAAAAGTTTACATTATTTTAAGCTTCTGGTCCGCACAATTTGTCTACAGCGTAGGTAAAGCAGGTTGGTTTTCTTTTCTTGAACGAATTTTTAACTCAGTGGTAATGGAAAGGTAAACAGTAGTTAATGTCAAATGCCAACATTAGCAGTCACCTTTAATTGACGGGCGGAGTGACAGCCCTACAATAACAACAAAATATATATGTATGTATGTATATTGTAAATAACTATAAGAAACATGTTTGACAAAAAATTCGTTGCCTTAATTCTTTTACGTGTTTTATCAAAATTATCCATTTTCAAAATGAAAAATTTAAACAATGTGTGTCTGCCACATTCCATTCATGTACCCAAAAATTTATCGATCTGAATGAATATTTTTTGTTTTTTTTCATTATTTATTACGTCGGACCGCCATCATTGTCAAAATTAGTGCTGTGCACAATGGAGCATTTCGCTTTCCGCTTTAAAAAAAATTACTGGTTTTACCCCAATTGCCAATGTTTTGATGGCTTGGTAGTCGTTTTTTTTTTTTTATTTTCGCGATGACGTACATATGCATGGATGTGTGTGTGTATGTTTATGTATACATATGTTTATGCCTTCAAAGCCTAGTGCGTGACCATTAGACTAGCAATGTGGTGGTTGCGGGATCGGTTCCCGGCTAGACCCTGTGTGTTTTCTGCAGACAAGCGGTGAAGCTTAGCAGATTCAGTGTGTTAAAAACGTTAATGTGTGTGTATGCAAACAACTCATAACTTCAGCACCTTCAGCTCAGATCGCAGCAAAAAAAAATTTCGTTTGCTGTGAATTTGACCGAAATCGGCTGCTTCTTTCGAAAAATATCGTTGGAGAAATTTTTCAACAAAAAATCGTGTTTTTCTAATAACTCCAAATGTCTTCGTCAAATTGATTTTAGAATTAAAACCGAATTTTCTCTGCAATGCGAAGATGCGATGACTACAAGAGATAGTGATAGAACAGAGGCCCACTCAACGTTGCGACGATGCTACAGCTACGAGAGAAATTCAAAAAGTCATGGAGTTCTCAAACAGACCTCCCTCGTATATTTTACGACTATTATTTTCTTTATTAAAGTTAGAAAAATAATCGGTATTCGCCTTTTCTATATTAAGCCAACGATATGTAACGAAAATAACCTGATGTTCCCAGAAAGTAAAATACAAATGCGTTTTGCTTTGGGCCACTCTTAATTTCATAGTCCGAACGGTTTACATCATTAGAGACGAAAATGTATCAACAAACAGAAGAAAAAGTAAAGGGTTTCTCATGACCAATTGCTGCTGTTGTCGCTGATGAAGATAAGAAAACTTCAACTAAAACTGCAGCCTAAGAAGGCAAAAGTCGTTGCTGATGAGTTGTGCGCCAGCTCATTATTCAAAAAAAAATAAAAAATAAATAAAAAAGAAATGTGGAATCGGCACTTTTTGTAAAATATGTTCAAAAAGAAACAAACAATAAGACAAAAATAAATAAAAAAAAAACAAGAAAAAAAGTTACAGCAGCAGCGGCATCATTATCGTCACCGCTGTGGCAGTTAAACAGCGAGCCAGTGTACTGGCTTTCAATAAATAACGATCATCATTATGGCATAGATATTGTTAGCCTTTTGCAGGTTCGTTGTTTGGCTGTTGCAATGATTGTAATGGACCCATGCACAGTCAGACAGACTGTTACACCTAAAGAAAGACAGTTTGTTGCAATTAACGTAGTTTTATTTATTCTTTTCATGTGATGCTTTTTGCTTGATGCAACATTTTTTTGTTTCTGCCGCAAATAAAATTAAGAAAAAAAAACCCTGGTACTTTTATATAAGAAAAAGTACCGCTGTAAAACTAATTATGGCGACATGTAAAATTTGCTACTGCAAAATGCAGGTGTGACGTTAAAAAAAAATAAATAATGATTTCTGTAAAAGTCAAATGACAATAGTATTAATTGTGTTTAAGTGACATTAGCTGTATTTCGCCATAACAAAGTTAGCAAAGAGTTTATGTCAGTTGCAATTAAATTGTGACAAGTGAAAGCAAACAATTTTAAATTCTTTTTGCTAGTGCTACTTTTGACAGACTTGCAAAGTTTCTGATGGATCAGATATAAAAAAGAAAAGCCAACGGGTATGAACAAACAAACAAACCACTCCATACTTTGAAATTCAAAAATGTCCATTTCTGCAGCCCCATGGGCCATTGCGATTGAACAGTACAGATTTAATCACACGCACATTAACTAAAGCAACAGCGATTATGAGATCAAGAAGTGAAAGAAAATAAGAAACCAAACTAAATAAAATAACAACAAATATTCAGTTTATTTAAGATTCGAGGAGATATTTACAGTCAGTGTTACCACAAAGAAATTTTTGTCGTCCAATAAAATGGAACATTTTCACAAGAAAAATTTAAAATTAAGGAAAAAGTAAAACAGTATTGTAAAACAAATTGCGTTGGCTCTACAAACCCGAAGGAGCAGGGTTCAATTCCCAGCCCGGTGAAATCTGAAAAAAGTTTTTTTGAGTTTTCTGTGCTACAGCACCCTCGTCGATATTTGAGCAATAAAACGTAGTGAAAGTAAAATAATTAATAAAATGGTTTCCCTTAGCTTGAAATAATACGTCAGAATTAACATCAGAGATACCGCAACTTTGTTTTATAATTAAACACGCAACTGCAGAGTTGTGCAATAATTAAGCTCCATCTTGCTACCACTTTCACCACTTGTTATTCTCTACAGTATTCCTCTCTCTATTTAGTTCAAGTGCAATGGAAATGGGAAACGCTCAGGAGAGGTTGGAGTCTATATCCAGCTGCGCCATAGCAAGAGCTCTGTGGCCGCTGTATAATTTAGGTAGAACTCGGCAACTCCTGAGCTTTTCCCGATTGTCCATTAGTAGACTTATGGCCGTCTGCACGGGCCTCTGAGTCATCGGCCCGCATGCTGAGTGGATGGGCATACCGTTCAATGCCCGGTGTAGCGGCTGTCGGGAAGATTCGCAGAGAAAGACTGTTGTGCAGTTGCTCTGTGAGTGCCCCGGTCTGGCTAGGTCGTGGCTGAGATTCCTTGGAGCGTCTTTCTTGGAAAACTTGGGGCTGTGCTCTCGGTTGGATCTGACGTGAGGTACGTGAACGGCACAGGGTTGCTGTGACGCCCTCTGTTTTCTATGAGGCTAATGTAACAAAACAGCACCTACAGTGCTATTTGCATCGACCCGTCTTTGTCGGCTGCCTTCTAACCTAACGTAATGCATTGCCTATGTAGGGGAGTTTCCCTGAGCACTGATTCATGATAGAAATAGACAAAAATAAGTTGGTGGCAGAGAGTGAAAAAAACAGCATTGATATGAATAACGCTGGCGCTTTTGTTTACCGGGTCAACGCGATACTGCGGTAGAGTAATATTCTGATAATCATGCTTTTAAAAGTTAATATTTGTAAAACAATACCTTAATTGCCTTAATAAATTTTGCTAGATGCGGCTGGCTTGGGTCTACTCATTTTTTTATTATTATTTATTTAATTTTTCGAAAATTAGCTCCTAGAGTACTTATAAGGTCCCTCTGTGAAAATCATAGGAGGTTGCTGTTGACCGAGGTACATAGTTAGTGGGATGACTATCAAACTTCTATGTACTTTAGTAATTCCGCGTTGGAATCCTTCGCCATTTTCTTATGAAATGTTTTCAGTGTCCATATAATTGTTGCCTTTAGCTTTGAAATTAAACAACTTCTTAAAGGAATTGAAAATATGATGTATTGAATGTTGGTATTGAATGTTGCTATGCAAAAAATTAAGTAAATTTTAACGGCAACATTGTCGCCTGCCACTCACTACCCGTTTGTATATCGTCAGTAAATTTATCTAAAAAGATTTATATTTTAAAAGTTGTTTGTTTTCTTTAAGTCTTAAGCGGTGGGGTTTTTTTTATACAATTTAAGGCTCTTTTTTTTCTTCTTTGCTTAAGCTGGGTTTACAAAACATATACAAATGCAAAAACAATAGTGTCCACCACTACACGTACATAAATATCAGATAAATAATGTTTAAAATTTAAGAGCAAACAAGAACAAAATTTTTAAAGAGAAATAGGACGAATAAGAGAGAAAGTAACAGTGATGGTAATATTTTCCATCGAATCATCGTACTTAAGGCGACATTAAAATTCTTAGATATTATACAGTTACTGAAAAAGCAAATTACAATATAGAGCGTGACATATGTATAGTAGCAATTCTTCGAACTGAATTATTATTGCTTACGGCACAGTGAACAACTTCTGCGTCGTCCGAATAAACTTGAGTAAATACCTGATAGGTGATGCGTTAGTTAGAATTTTTAAATTTTAAATAGGCTAGTCAAAAGTACACGCATTAGTTTCTAAGAAACAAATTAACTCAAAGACAAAATTGTAGACAACATACTGTTTTCGATGGCTGCATACATTTTTCTTCAGCGTTCTTCGTCTTTTGTCCACTGTAGGGGATCTCCATAGGATTCAATCGACTGCGGTCGAAACCATGCGCTTTGGTCGCCATCAGGGCAAATGCTGTTATGCCTGATTTTACAGTGCTAAAAATTTTCACATGAAGGGTGATGAAGAGATAGATAGAGGAAAGATTCCCGTATTTACAACTATGCTTTTGAACGTTCTTTGTTTTATAGAAGTGTTGCAGCGCCTCTGATGTCAAGGAAATGTATTAAATTTTTAGCTCTGTTTTATTAACCATTTTGATTAATTATTTTACTCCGCCGATGCTACACAATAACGACGAAGATGGGCGCTCTAATGTGTCCTTTAAGTTGAAGCTGCTAATGTTCAGTGCCTTCGCAACTGAAACCTTCCGACAATAACTGACACAAAGACACACGAATGCACATTAGAAAAAATGGGAATTGTTTTTTATGACTGGGCTGGAAGAAAGGGTCTTTGCCTCTGTAATCTTTTGCACTACAGGAAATCTGCAATAGCCTAAAGAAAGTTTTTGGATTCGTGGATGTCTCTACCATTAATTCTTTTTTTTTTTGGACCAGTGCTCTGTGCATGTCACCTGCGTACGCATTATATTGCTACGGAACTGCAGTTGGATAGGTGGTAGGGTATGGTGTAGAGAACAGACAGAAGGTGGATTAGTAGGAAGATAAATAGAGGCTTGCAGCGCTCTTTTATCGCTACATAATCATATTTCAAGCAAAAGAATTACACTTGCCAAAATACCAATAACATAGATGGTATCGACACCTTCTGCTATAGCTTCGGTTTAGCTCTCAAGCTATACATATGTAGAATTTTTCTTTTTTAAATATGCAGTAAGTGTACATATAATTTTTTGAAATACAACTAACTACGTTGTAATAAAGAGCAATACATGTATGTATGCATTTGTTGTATGTATATTTTAAATTATAACATGCAGTAATTACTGCACATTTAACATCACTGCAGTGCATGGGTATATTAAAATTTTTTAGAATATCGTAGTAACCAACCTAGATTGAAGTTTCATCTCCATCTATATATATTTACGTAAACAGAAAATGGAATTTAGAGAAAGCAAGCCAATCCTAAGACCACCAAAGAACAGTTTGTCTCTTAAATGTTATCGCAATGAAACAGAAAAGAAAATTAATTTCTAATGTACAATTAAAATAATAATTTATATATGTATATTTTTGTTCCTGTTTTCAGTTATGCAAGTTTCATTGTCGAACTTTCTGAATTTTGCTAACATTCTTCACAATTCTCGACTTGGAAACTTAATTGCACTACAAAGGTCGCACATTTTGGCATTCCTTTCGGAGTTCACAAGAGAACAAATAAAAGACTTAAAACTTATAATTTATTTCAAGAATAATAATAATAATAAAAATAGAACAATGGTTTAAATGACAATATCAATATTTTGTTTATACCTTCCGCTCTCTGGACAAAATGGTTGAAAAAGTAAATTTGTATACTTAAGTTTCTTTAGTTGAGAGCTGAACTATTATGAGCACATATTGTCGAGAAGAATCATTTAAGGAAGTAATTTTTCATAATACGTAAATATGTGGTCGTCTATATTTGAAGGGCAAGCGCGAATAACGTTGTAAGTGACGAAATCAAAATTTTGTAGGAGAGCAAAAAAAATATTTTTAATTGCATGATCATTGTTTTTTATTTTCAAAAATAATGATAATAGTTTTTATGCAAAAAATTAATATCTAAATGCATCTAAATTTTCGGTGCAGAACAATTTTTTTTTAGTAGAAAAACGTTTCATATCCACAATGTGATGGGCAGTTAAAAGTTTTTCCATTATAAAAAGCATGGTTTTTGCAATTTGAGTTCTCTGTATATTGAATGAAATGTATTATGGTATTTGCAGGCGAACAAAATTCGTACATAAACTGCAATTGATAAAAATTAAAACCTGTATATATTTAATTTAACTAATAGAACTTTACAACATTCTGACATGCCGTAGCACAACTTGTGCAACTCCCGTATGGTTTTACATTATATTCTTAGCAAAGAATGGCAGTTACGTTCTGCACATCTTAAATAACGATTGTTAAGAATTTGTTATAACAAATTAAAAAGTCCTAAACTGTACTAAACTGGTTTTTCCAGGCAAATAAATGTCTCATGGAAATTATTAGTCTTATTTTAATTATTTAATAAAATTTTACAGAAGTGTTTGGTCTTCTATTTTCAATTAATAACTGTTGAATACGAATTTACAAACGTAAATTGCAAAATGACTGTTGGATTCATTTTTATTTATAAAAGGTTTATTAGACAAATTTTCACATGAAATTCAATCAATATTCATTCTATAAATCCAAAAAATTTTTATGAATACGGCAGCAAATGTTTCATTTCAAAACATGTACTGCCCAATCAATAACAAAATTTTCGATTTATAAACTGATTTTTTTTGTACGAAAATTTTTTTATTAAACCTTTCATATTATAAACGAGCATAACTTCGCCATTTGTGAACGAATTTTCAAAATGATTTTTGTATATGGAAAAGGTTCATTAATTTTTTTTTTAATTTGTGGATGGAAGGCAAAGTGACTGCACCAAAAATTAATTATCAAATATTTTTACCATTTGCAGACCAATTTTCAAAATTCTTTTTTTATATGCAAAAGGTCAACTAAACTTTTTTTGCAAATAGAAACTGTCTAAAAGCAGCTTAAAGCGAATACATAAAATATTTCGCGTTACCAATACTTAATAACTCACCGAGCCTTTGGTGTAATACCGTAGTAATTCAAAAATTCGTGAACTGAGAAAAATGCATTTGAAGTTTTGAGCCATCTTTTTCATAGTATTTTCGTTTACTAAAATTATTTTTTTACAAGTTTTTAAATAAAGAGGCATGTTTTCTGTTTGTAAATTTCTTGTCATCAAGGAAATATTTCATTATTGCCAATAAATATTGTTGGAAATAGCTGGAGGCAATAAAGACATTTGTAGCTGTAGAATCTGAACAGTTAGAGATAGAACCATAATCTTTTTTCCTTTAGATATATATTTCCCCAAAGATCTTTTCTGCATAGCCAGCTCAAAAAATTCAAATTTTGAGTTACTACAGTATTGCACCAAAGGCTCGTCATGGTTGTATATAATCCGTTATCTTTACGAACGGATAGCTTCTATGAAGTTCTCTTGGTCTGTTACTTCACAAAAAAAGTGCAATTTTTCTTGTTCAATAATCATGGCCAGTCACCAAACAATTTAGATACATTTTTTAAAACGCTGTAACTCATCGAGCCCTAAAGCAATTTGAGTGATTTTTTTCACCATTGAATAGTCCTGCATAGCGATGACAAGTTGGTCATCCTTTGGTCGAGCTGTTTTCAGCCATGCTAAATTGAAAGGTAATTGTGACCCTCCAACGCTCTGTCTCAACAATTAATAAATAATATTGGTTTGCCCCATGGCACCTAGAGGTCCATAGGCGGGCCCAACTTTGCAATCTATCCAATAGTGAAACAATCATTAAAATCCCTCTAGCCGTTACCGAGTTCGATCGTTTTAGGTGCTTTAAAGTAATTAGTGACTACTACGCACTTCTCATCATGTATAGGGGGTAAATAGTATAAATATAGTGCAGTACCACACCATGCAGTTAGTGTGCAGTGAAGAGTGTTGCCGTGGTTTTTGTTTTTAATTGTTAATTCTTCTGACTCTCTGATCACGTTTTGCACGTGGACGCACTTTGAGCCGAGGGTGCCTCAGTAAGTATATGTCTGTATGTAAGCAAAGATATGTAACTTTGTCCAACTTAAAATATACGCTGTTTTTTATTTCGATTAAAGAGCGCGATATTCGGGAAGGGCAGGCACGGGCCAAAGATGACTCTCCGAAACTATACAGCTATATCTCTATAAAAATTAAATGAAACCAACTAATCGAGTTTAATGAAATTTAAAACAGAAATAAATAGCCCTGCGTTTAGAAGGACACATAACCTATATATATTTTTTATATATTATTTGAATATAAAAAATAATTATTTTGAGTTAATACCTTTTTTTTTATAAATAGCCCAACCAGCCATTGGAAAGCTGCACGCAAATTATCAACTTGAATTTTAACTTGAGAAAAGTACAACGTATGTTGTGAAGTTTTGATTTAAATAAATATTTAATTACATTCTAATTCTTTAACAAAATATTGTATGTAATAATACTACTTTATTCCTTCTCTATTGCTTCTCTACTTGCTGGTGCATATTTGTGAACATAAATGACACTGAATTGCTTCTAGTGTGTACGTGTGTGAATTTTTACTATTTAAGTTACTTCTTTCGCCACTGTCCACCACATAAATTTCACTAATTATATTTTGTTTTGTTGCTTATGAAAGATAATTACTGGCCATAGCGATGCACACAGGCCCACATGCACATTCATGCCAGTACCTGTGAATGTGAATTAAACCAACAGAAAGGCTTTTTTTTTTGGTATAAAGACCCACTACTTAACCGAGAATAATTATTTATTTTACAAAGCCACCACAACTATCGATATGCCAACAGAAAGTAAACTGGAAACTCTAGTGAAAAAAGAAATACTTAAAATCCACCTTAGGGGGGGACTTTAGAAAAAGCCCAGTATGTTAACTTTTTCCTTACATGCGATTATTTAAGAAAATTTATTAAAGAAACAACAAAAACAAAAAGTAAGTAAAATGCATGCATGTTGCATGCATGACTGGCAACTTGAGGTAAAACCAAAGGAAAACAAAACCAACATTAAATATGAGATCAAGATCCAAAATGAAGAAGAATTAAAGAAGATGCGGAAAAGAGGCACAAAACTGGACAAAAGATAAAAATGAAAAAAAAATAAATAAAAAGAAATCAAGCCGTAGGAAATTTATACAAGTCAAGGTGCTGGCAAAGAGGTAACAGACGTCTTAAAAGCTGCATCATTGTAAAGAGAGTGAAGCTTAAATGGTGACGTCGAGTCGGCGGTTTTTGTTTGTTTATGGCTGGAAGAAATAACAACAACGAAAAGCGGATTTAATTAGTCTTGGGCACAGACTCCAAGATAAAAATATACCAGAATTTAAAGATGGAAGATGAGACATGAAAATTATAAAAAAGGGTTAAAACAAAATGTGAGAAGATGCTGGAGAGCATAAAAGAGTTGGTCTTTTTTCGAAAGGTTTTATATTTTTAACTTATAAATAAAGTGGTACCAAAAAGGGGAGAGTACAACCGCATTGTACACGTTTAGACGTTTGTCAGGTTTTTTCTTTCTCTGTGGTAGTTGTTGTTATTGTTGGTAAAACATCAACGTTTTTCTTCTGGATTTTTAGATTTTTTTTTATTTTGTCTTTCATTCAGACTGGCTTTAAATTTCAGCCAAAGATATTTCTTTCTGTTTCTTGATGTTGTTCTTGGCGTTTTTACTTTTTTTTTCTTTTATTTTGCTTACTGGTTACGGCACCACACTGTGTTCGGTGGCAATGACAGTGGCAGCTACAGTTGTATGTTAAACGTGTGTGCGGTTGCTCTATAAGCCGTCAACGTAGAGAATAGTTCATTTTAGAACAACAAACATTATGACACGCACACTCAAGCAACTCACACATACAATTAATAATACTCGTAGTATTTACACGTTTACTTACACTCGCTTAGTTTGAAGCATTTATTTAGAGAGATTTTCAATAAATTTTCAGATTTATCAGTGATGGTACATTGTCTTTCCTGGTACTATTTTATCATGAATTTAGATTTTTATAGAACATTTCGATTTTGTTTGAGTCGGACAGGAACGTTGGTTGTTTTCTTGCATTTTAATCGTTCGACTTATCTAAATATTCTGTGGAGCACAACTACAGTAAAAGCTTGATAATCCGGTTAGTTGATTGCAGACATTAATTTGGAATATCAATATATCCTCATTACAGAAAAAAAAATTTAAAAACTTTGTTGTTGTATTAAAAATTCTTTTGAAACACATATCGAATGACATATTAGCGAAACTCGAGGTTTGTTGTAAAGACCTTTGACATCTTCCAGCAATAGATTAACAACAACAAAATGCATTGATGTACTGAAGCTACAAGATCTAAAAATTCCAGTATGTAGCACTAGAAATCTTAAAACTAATTACTTTGCTTGTTAAAATTGCCATTCATTCACATTTCGTTGTTGAGAACAGTTCAGACTTTTTTGTGAAGCACTAAAATTTTCTATTGTCGACATGATTTTCTTCTGACCATTTTATTGATGTATCCAAACAAAAAACAAGGAATTGAGTAGTAAAATTAATTGATTTTGCATGTCTTCGGAATTACAATTAATAGAGAAATTAACATTATGCAACAGTTTGCATGTATTCCAGATTATAAAGTTGCTATCAATCCGGATTAGAGAGTATTTAACATAACAAAAAAATGCTGTCCAAATGACCGAATAATCCTGATTAGCGATATCCGAATCATCAAGGTTATACTGTATTGGAATCAGACTCTTAAAAGGGGAATTTATAATCACTTTTCATATCTGAATTTATTATTTGCATATGTCAAACATAATAAATAAAGATGTAGCATTTAATCATATGAACGCTTTGAAAATTACTCATATTCTGCGATAAGGATTTCAGCATGTAACTGACATCACGGCCAAATACTACAAAGAAAAAAATTAAAATTAATTTTAATTTAAAAATTTGTAATATCAATTAAAAAATTGTTTAAAATTTCACCAGTAAACAAATGAGTATTATCAATTAATTTTTTATATTTAAATTAATTGAATTAATATTGGATTAAATGTGAATTGCTATAATTGAAAATTTAGTAGTTTGTTATTGTTTTTTTTTTAATAAATTTTTTCATTATATTTATTAATAAATGAACAAAAAAAATATATAAATAAATTTTTTAATTGAGCTATTTAAAAGCGATTCTCTTTCTAGATCTTAGGGAACTGCTTTCCAAAAATTGGTTTTATATTATTGATGTTTTTTAAGTATAAAATAAATAATATTTTCTGTGTAATGTGGCTGACCGTAAGAGTCCCTAAAAGCCACAGAATCGCATATTTACTATACAGCTGTAACTAACTGTTTTCCCCTCTCCTTGGCCATTGAATATCTTATCAGTAACAATAATACAGTATGAAAAAATAAATGAGTTGAAGCCCAGAAATTTTATTTCAAGCGCCATTGTGCAAAACGCTACATGTGTAGAGGCCATCTACTGAGCGCATGTTCAAGATATAAAAAAAAACAAAAAAATACAGTATGAAAAATAAATGAGTTGAAGCCCAGAAATTTTATTTCAAACGCACATCTCTAAAGGATGCATATTTACACTTTTGAAATGTTTTTCACATCCTTCGTAATGATTTAAGATGTTGTATTTTATAAAATCGGAGCTCGAGAATCCATTAAATTTTGACTTTAAGAAATAAATGAACAAACTTTTAATATTATTTTGAAAAGGTAAAAAGAAACAAGCTCCAAAGTATATATGTATATATATATATATCAATCTAAAATTCAAAAACCTTTATTAATCCGCCTACTTTTAGCGTTTTAAGCTTAATTTTTTTTATCGAAATTGCTGACCCAACTATTTGAAACTTCCTGAGAACTCCTAAGTTTTAATAAATTTTCAATAAATCCGACTTTGAGGCAGGGAAATATTTTAAAAGCAGGCTTAACAGTATGACGAGGTAACTGGGTACCTTCACACAATTCATATAACAAAGCAATCATTACAAATATATTTTTAGATATTCTATTTTATTTGACTTTTTTTTATAATTTATCTTATTATTTAATATTTTAATTTATATATTATCTTTTAAGTTTAAAGGTTTGTTTTTATTATTTGTTATTCTATTTCGATATTTCGGTTAACATCTTCAGGAAATTTTTATAATTTTGAATAAATTTTTTTTTCACGTTAACGAAATATCGAAATAAAAAAATAAAAATAAAAATAAAAATAAACCTTTAATATTAAAAGATAATACATATATAAATTGTTATTAAAAATAAGGATTAAAAAATTATTATTTAATTATTAAGCTCGGGGTCGTTCTTCTTTTAGAATTAATTGTTTGTAAATTATTTTTGATATTTCGTTAACAGTTTGTTAACATCATCAGGAAAGAAATGATATAAAATATAAAATATTTGCAATTCAATATAATAAACAGCAAAATATTAAAAGAATAACGATCTCGAGCTTAATAATTAAATAATAAGATCAAATATATTTTAAGTGCAATAAACGAAAGTCGATATAAAAATGGTGAAAGAAAAATTAACGAAAAAAAAATTATTTTACTTCTAAGTAAATGCAAAAAAAAAACTCTTTCCAAAGCATGGTAAGATACGATAGCAATAGGTTCAGATTGTACTTCAAATATATGTTTTGTAAATCGCAGACTTATTTTACTTGATTTTATGCAGATTTTTGTGCCAACACTATTTCCATATACATACGTACCGCCGGGTACCTTGTCCTACACTTAAAACCGGAAAGACTAGAAATTTTTTCCGGTAAAAAATAAATATATCCGGTATTCAATATCGAGCAAAATTTAAACACAATTCAAGATACATATGTAATTCGTTTTGAAATTTTCTTTACAGTATTTCGCAGACGATCAGAATTGGTAAGTGAAAAAATCCATAATAACATTTATAAAATAAATATGCGTAGACTAATAAAGAACAACATTTTTTTTAAATAAAGTTTCTTGTTTTGTCAACTCCCTCACTTTTTGGCTCCTCTTTTCATTCATTTCAAAATATTAATTTTTGTAGAGTTTTAATGTTCAGCAGTATCTTTTTTTTTAAATAATTTTCAGTATCTGCTTAAGTTGTTTTCAAATTAGGAAACATATTTCGGTAGTTGACTTTTTAAATTCTCTTAATTTTATGTTTATTATTTTAACTTTAAAATTTCTTAAATTATTTTTTATTAAAAATTCAGCTCATTTGCTTTCTTTTAAATCCAAACCTAAACGTTTTATCTCGTTTAACATGAACATGAAATTTAAAAAATATACACATTTTAAGAATAAGAAAAACCTGTTCGTTTATTTACACGTTTGGAATTTTCAAAGATGCAGCATTGATGCCTTCTTCTTCATTATTTTGTTAAGGAAAAAAAGAAATGAAAGAAGAAGAAATCAAATCATATCACTGCTTTTAGATGAAAAAAATATGATCTTAACAATCTTGAGCATAAAGCAAAGACAACGAAAATACAAACTCGAGAAGAAAAAATCAAAAAAACCTCAACAGAAATGTTTGAATAACATAATGCTTTCAGCCAGACAAAACTAAATAAACGTTATAACGACAAGCAAGCAGGCAGGCTAACTCACTAGAGTAACGACAGACGGAGCGACGAATGTGCGGAACAACTGATCAATTGTCTGTCAGTTCATACAAACGTGTTATTAACGTTTATTCATGCCAGGCCTAGAGAACAACGAACCTTGCTTTGGCGCACAAGCAGCCAAACAACACATCCAACAAACATCCAACCAACCGTCAACCATCCATCCATCCATCCATGCATCCATTCAGATAACCAAGCAACCAACCTACCAAACGACCAGGCTTCAATCCATCTAACCAACTTGTATTCCATAATTTGTTGTTTTTTTATTTTGCTTTTGCTTACAATTTTCTGTTGTGCATGCATACACACACACATGCATGCATACATACTTCATCCATATGTAATGAAGTCTGTAAATTTGTGTTTTCGATCCCAAACACACGGCAGTTAAAATGTGCTTTTCTACATTTTGTTTTGAAATAGGAGCTGAAGCCAGTGCAGCTACCAAAACGCTCCTCAAGTAGTCCCAATGTCTTCCCACACGCCACAGTATAAAAATTGTAGACTACGTTATACTTTTAACGTTTACTAGACACAACTAAGGCAAACACAACAGCTCACACACACACCGTCTTGCACTTACAAACTCGATCGCTTGCATACTTACACATACACACTTCCATACGTACACACAATCCAGCTCACAGATACATTTTCTAATACGAACTTACTTGTTTTCTTCTATTTGAAATTTTCCGAGATCGTAAATGAATTTCATATCATTTTATTATCAATTATTTCTTGATTTTTTTTTTAACTCCGAACATCTTTTTAATTTAATTTCTTTTATAAACATTTTTGTATTCAATTCATTATTATTATTATCATTTCTTAATATCACTATCACTCATCGATTTACACACGGTTGACACACACATTTACACCCTCATTTCATGGTAGTGGTGTTTCTCTATATGAAAAAAATAAAACAAAATTAATAATGATAATATTTTTATCCGTCGTTATTCCGTCCATTCAAATTACAGGTGCGTTCACTACCATCAACTATTTCAGACTAATCCGTAAGTATCTGTGGTTTTGAGAGGGCAATATGTCTCAGTCGCTGTACAATCAAGGCTTTTCTCTTTCATCTCTACAAATTGTTATTCTCACTTATTCTCCCTTACTAATAACTACCATCTCTTTTTATACTCTTTTTCTTTAGTAGAGATCGTTTTTCTCCATATCCAATAAGTTTTTTTTTCTCTCTTGTTTGTATTTTGTTCGTAATAATTATACCTGTTTTGTTGGCCGTAAGGTATTTTGCTTGCTATGAACTGGTTTATTTCTAGAGTATGCGTGTACGTGTCCGTCCGTCTTATTGCTTTTTTATCTTCAATAGAGAATAAAACGTTTTGAATGCGGCGTAGCTGGAAAAGCAGGGTTTAATGACTTAATTTGGTTTTGTTGGTTTGGTACTTTTTATGGCCAAAGTGCCCAAAGCCTCATTTTATTCTATTGCGCAATATAATTGTGCAATTATTCATATTTCACAATAATATTGTATTGACAATGGTGTGTTTGTCAGTCATATTCGAAGACTGAAATCTAAATACTTTTGATTTTCATTGTGAATCCAAAAGAAGTGTAAAATATGTTGGCAACATTGTACTTTTAATTGTAAGAAAGTTACACAATATTATAATTTAAAATGTTACTATTGCATAATATAGGACAAAATGGATATAAATTGACGAAAAACTTATATAATATATAATATATATATAATATTGTATAATAATAGATGGGTCGCCATAAAATAAACATGAACGTGACCAGTGTTGCCAAACTTTATTTTTCAGAAATCTTCATATCGACCAAATCTTATTTTCCTATTAAAAATCTTTTTTTATTGAAATAATTTTTATTTTGAAATCCAATGCAGTTAAATTTTGTTAAAATATTTATTTACACACATCACATTTGTAAATTTTTTATACTTGTGATAACTTATACATTTCGGAGCTAAGTCCACATTTTTTGAAAATACAGTTTTTAATCCAGAGCAATAGAGTAAACAAAAATACATCGTTTCTTGATTTAAGAACTTTGTACTCATTTTGAGAATCTCCAAGATTGTATCTCTGTAGACATCTCACTTTTGGCTTTTTTAAGTACATATGGGTACTAATATTTTTTTTTTATCTTGGACCAGTACCCAGGGTATCGCACTGGTTCCTCTAAAGGTAGTCACTTCAAAATATACAATTTTTTTTAAAATTTGCAAAAAAAGTTTTTAAAGACAATTATGCCATTGTAAGGAAGCAGGAATACGAAGTATGAAACCGCAGTTGATTTTACAATTTTTTCAGTGATTCTCGAAAAATAACAAGTTTTTTGAGTGATTCCTCTTTATGTAATATTCCTTAATTTATTTGTTAATTTAATTTCATAAATATTGAAACAAAACGAAATACAGAAGTACAATAAACTCACTTTAAACATAAACACAGGCACAACTTAAAATATTTCCGTTTTAGTTGAAACAAAACTGATATGAACTGAGCTGACATTTGGGAACAACTCGAAGTATTTCTCTTTAGTTGACTCTAAATAAGCTTTTCCTATATTACAAAGAGTGTATTTTTCTTTTGGCGAAATCGTAGAGAAAATAATGTATGATTTGTACAGATATGCCTATATTGTTTTCTTGAAAAAAGTAAATATTAAAAAATTTTGAATTCACTCTCTTTAGAGGAACCAGTGCGATATGTAAGACCTCGACCTTAATATTACAAGAAAGTTTCTGAGTTTAGCTACGTCGTACCAAATTCTTAGAGGCAATAACAGAAAATAATGAGGGTGGAGATGGCTGAAGTTGTCTGTACGTTGACTACACAAACGTCGGTATTATGTAGCACCGGCGAAGTAAAATAATTACTAAAAATGGCTACTAAAAACGAAGCTACAGCACTGCTAGGAGTATAAACAAAGAACGTGCGAAAGCAGAGCTGTAAAATAATTAATTAAGCTTCACCTCCTGTCGTTTCTCCTACTATCCCTTTCCTATAGTTCCAGCACAATGCCTTGCATGTGTAGGAGTCATCTCCTGAGTGCTGGTCCCACTTACAAAAAAAAAGCTTCAAAATTTAATACGTCTTCTTGACATCAGATGCGGTACAACACTGCTAAAAACAAAAAACCTGCGAAAGCAGATTTGTGGAGCTTCACCTGTCACTTCTCCTACTATCGCTTTCCCCTTGTTCCAGCACAATGCATGGCATGTGTAAGTGTCATCTCCTGACTGTTGGCCCAAGATTAAAAAAAATTAACACTTTCCATCATCGACAAATGTCCCAAAAATTTAATTATAATTAAAAAGCCTTTGCACCTAATTGATGTTACAAAATTATATTCGACTCGTTTCCGTAATGATTATTTCCTTTGATGTCGTCTACATAACATACAGCAATTTTACATAAAAAAAAATCTGTAAAAACTGTAAAAATCCAAATTTAAAAAAAAATCGTCATTTTGCTATTTTGCGAACCAAAACTCATCAAAATGATGATAAATCGTCACATCAGGCTGTCATGGCCGTAACAATGCCATAACAATATTATCTGTCCTCGATTAGTGCTGTCATTTACTGCTCCCTAATTTAGTCGTATATAGTCTTTGGAAAATCTTAAAGCGAAAGTATTAAAAAAAAAATTTTATTTCGTACAAGAAAAACTACTCCAATTGTAGTCCGTACCAAGAATAGTACGTCCCAACACTTTTGTCCCGTAGTACACCAACGTCATCTCTGTTGGATTTCTTCGTGATGATGATTGCCTTGTATTTTAACTACTACTTCTACTAACTGTTCGCTAGATGTTTCTTTTATTTATTTTTTTTTTATAATTTTTTTGATTCTATGGGTTTTATTTATTTATCTGTTAGTATAGCGATCGTCTGTGTGTGCGTGTATGTATGTGTATTTATAAAAATATGTAAAAATACAAACAAACGAAATTATAAATAAGAAGAATAGGCCATAAACGATCGCCAAATGACACTACTACTGTGTGCCACTTCTTCATTGAAATTTATTTTATTGTTTAACTTTTTATCCCGGAATATTGTGTAGTTTGAATTTGTATTAATTTAAACAAATTATTGTCAGAAATGGGACGTTGGCACCCTTTCACTAAGAAGTATTCACGAATTTATGTCAATGTTTGGAACAAATTAAGTTTAACGGTCCATCTGAAAAACAGAAAAAAAATGTCCGATAGAAAATTAAAAAATAAGAAGATAAATTTACGGCGGTCATTAAGCTGGTTTCACACATTCTATTCGAGCAAAATTTTTGGCCGCACAAAATTATTTTAAATAATTAGTTTGTCGTTCCTGTTTTTGATCGAAAGAAACAATTTTTACGAACAAATCTCGCCAGTGTTTTTTTTATCTTGCACTGAGCACTGAGGTCAGGAGAAATCCCCTACATATGCAATGCATTGCAATGGAACTGGACAGAGGGAGGGATAGTGTAGGGAGTAGACAGTTGGTAAAAATGGTAGGATGGTGAAGTTTAATTATTGCACAACTCTGCAAGTTGCGGCGTCTCTGTTGTTAATTTTGACGCATTTATTTCAAGCTAAAGAAAACCATTTTATTTTTCACTTTACTTCAACGACGTTTTCTGGATCAAATACCGACGTATAGGGGTGCACCGTACAGAAAAATCAGAAAATATTTTTGATTTGACCGGGGCGGGAATCGAACTCGGCTCCTTCTGGTGGCAGTATCAACACGCTAACTACAACTTTCCGAAAAAATTGTCGATATGAGTGAATCGTGCCGCAGAAAACTTTCAGTAAAAAATTTTTCAGCAGACAACATTTTTCTTCGGAACAAATAGGTGAATTTTTAATTTTTGAGTTATTGGCTTCTGAAGTTCCAGTATAAATTTTCAACCAAACAACTGAGCCAAATTAAATGTTTTTGTAGATTCTTAAAGTTCATACATTTTTAGTCACACTATAACACTTAGAAAAAAGTTGGTCATACGCGCTCATGACAAAATTTCTCGTTTTATCACACACGCTCGCACATTCTCGCAAATAAAAAATCACGTGCGAAAATTTTAAATCACATCTATTGAAACCCTTCTTTTTTATTTGCACATGAAAGAAATTATTTTTTATCATTGACCAGCATTCAGGAGATGACTCCCACTCATGCGATGCATTGTGCAGAAACTAGAGCAAAGGGATAGTGAAAGAGATGACAGCTGGTGAAGCTTCACCATCTTACAACTCTGCTTTTGCACGTCCTTTGTTTTTATAGCAGTGTTGTAGCGCCTCTGATGTCAAGGAGACGTATCAAAATTTTAAGCTTTGTTTTAGTAGCCATTTCCAGTAATTATTTTACTTCGCTGGTACTACACAATACCAACGAAGCAGGGCGTTCTGATGTGCCTGTGTATTTTTTTTCAGCTGAAGCTGGTGCTGTTCAGTGGCCAGTGACTATGCCTTCGCTAATGAAACCTTCCGACGACAACTGGCACAAAAACACTCTAATACACATCGGAAAAAATGCGAGATGTTCTTATGATTTAGTCTGAAACCGGGGTCGAACACAGGAAATTTTTCGTTTTGTAGTCAACGTGCAGAGTACTTCAGCGATCGCCACCCTTTCATGAAATTTGTTTTTACCAAGATCACACAAACAAAGGGTTAATGAGATCTGTAGTTATTAAAACGATGGTTAAAATTATAAAGTAGCATTTTTTAAAAGTGTGAAATACCACACGATAAACACAATTTATTTTTTCCTTTTTTATAAATTTTAAATAAGAAAACCACCTTTGTTGAGCTTAATTGCGACTTGTTACTTCAATTGTGTTTTTTTTTAAGTTTTACGATATTATTTATTATTAAATCTTTTAAAAAGCCATTCATAGTTATAGAAATTCTTTCGAAAGGAAATTCCAAAATTTCTGGCATTTCAACAACAACAACATTGGTGGTGTGCTAATGCTAACGATGCCCTCTTTCGGCAAAAGTTAACCAAATCGCTCACTGGCAGTATTCCACCTAATTTTTCCCCAAATAAAAAGGGGCAGGCCGAAAGCCTCCAAATGAATGCGTGAAGTCAAGTAAATCCAGGAGATACCTTAGATAGTAGTTAGCTGGCAGAAAACGCACTACCCTACCAATGTTCGCCCTACTCAATCTCTACAGACCCTCTGCATAGTAACAGGGCTCCACTAACCGTCTGGCCTGTCGCAGTCCGCGGGCGTAATCCGAAGAGAATGGTGGCACGTATATGATGTTATGTTAATGCATTAAGTTTAGGGCAGAACCAGTTTTGTTGCTCAAATACTGACGAAAAAGGGCGCTGTTAGTACAGGAAAAAAAAACTTTGATCTGAACGGGCTTTGAACCGAAGATATTCTGGTTGCACACTCAACACGCTAACTTGCTCTGACAACAGCAGCAGGAGTGTAAACTGCACTTCGTAGATGAAAGCAAGCCCACAACCGTACGGATTGTGGTCAAATGCTTTAACTCCGTTGGCTAAATTTCATATCAATTACCAAGCAAAGTAAAAAGAATATGTTGTCGTTACGAGAATATCAAAAATACTCGTAAACTACCGTAGGCAAACAAGATCTTTCACTGGAGATATCGATAAAAATGAGTGGCCGTCAAACAAAATGTAAAAATTTTCTATTTAAAATTAACGTTTGCAACTTAAAATCTTTAATATGTTGCCCACTTCGCGGATTATGGAAGCACGCTGGTGCTACACAAAACCGACGAAGGAGGGCGCTCTTAAGTGTCTGTTGATTGGTATCTGTTGAAGCCAGTGCAGTTCAGTGACCAAATTTGCTTTGAAATTTTTACACAAACAGCTTCTCAAAATTAATGTTGGCTGCACGCAAGTTTTCAGCAATTTAAAAGCAAATTCATTTATCAAGATGGCTTTGCTGTGCAGCTATCTCTTGCCCATAGTTTCAATAAAAATTTGCCCAAAGAATTTGAAAGCAAACTGTCCTCAAATTTTAAATGTATGATTTGTTAGTAAAAAAGTGAGAGAATTTTTAGATTTTAAAGGCAATATTTTAACGTGTAACCCCCAAGTTTAGGCGGAATATAAAAGTTTTGTTTACATTTTTTTATATTAATTTCTTTCTGACATTTGCTGTTTCGTACACATTACAATGTTTGCTTGCGCTGTCACAAAATGGCATAATGTGTACGAGGCTTTAGTTTTGTTACGTGTAGCGTACCGCAGAAAGAAGATAACCATATCCATTGTCATTATCTTTTAACAGCAAGACTGGCGGTTTTTTTCTTTCTGGCTGCAGCTACATTTTGTTTTTTAAACTTTTTAAATTTTTTTTTCTTGATTCCAGCTTGAAAAATCATCTTTCGCTTCTTTTTTTCCTTTATTTCAATTTAGTGCAGTTTTCACATTGAAGCTTCTTTTGCTTGAATTTTTTGTTCTTCTTCTTCTTTCTTGATGATTTAGCGGTCGGTGGGCACATCAAACTGTAATCTTGCTACCATTTTACTGCAACTGCTTAAAACGTATCTTTATTTTAATACACATTTGAGTGTGTGTGTGTGCAGTTATGGGCCTGAATATAGATGTGGACAACTAAAACTACTAAATAAAAAAAATTCTACATAAAAAAATACAGAAGTAATAAAATATATTCTAGTGTTGTGCAGTCGTGTGCATGACTGAATGACTGACTGACTCGCAGCATATTTATTTATTTATTTTTTTTTTCGTTCGTAATCCACAGATGAACATTTACACACTCGCTTGCACTTACATACCTGTTACACGTGCATTTCGTGGCATTTTTTATATTTTCAGCTCTAAAGTTTAAACATTTTTTAGTGCAAGTTGATATATGAATAGTCAGAGAACTACCGGCAGCCAACGTTGCAATAGTTTTGGCAGTATTAATGACATTGCATTGGTGTTGGTAACATTGTATATTCGCAGTATATTTATTATGGCTCTTCACGCTGTTGATGATGATGATGATGATGATGATGACGCTGGTGATGGTGATGCCTTTTGCTACTACTCGTCATGCAACTTACTAACAATCAATTTTTATTTAAACTTCCAACTACGACGAAACAACTAACTACTTACTACACACGGCTACTACTTTTTAATTTAAGCGTTATTGTTGCTGATGTTGTTGTTGTTGTTGTAGTTGTAGTTTAATTTAATCGTATGCAGAAGTTGGCAACAACAAACAGTCAAAAGCGTTCAACCAAACCCACCAGCAAATGCACAACGTCCAACTGACTTGCTTCTCTTTTCGTTTTCGTTTTTTTCTTTTATTTTATTTTTATTAAAATATTACTGTATCTTTATATGCACAAACTTTTATTGTCATTATTGGCGTTGCTGCTGTTGTTATACGAAAAAATATTGGATCGCTAATGATCCATCTGAATAAATGAATGTCAGTTTTGTGCATTTTTTTTTGCTTATTCGGTGGCAAAAATAAAAATGAAATAAAATGAATTTGTGTTTTTATAACGATCCTCAATGATCAGTTTAGCTAAAGAAAAAAACGTTTTAATGTGCGATTAAGATTTTTTGCTTCAATTAAATGTAAGAAACTCGCTTTGAATCAGAATATTTGTTTACCAATACTTGTTTTACTTTTTTTCCCCCAAAAATATAAGGCTCTAACAAGACTAAATACCTGATATTAATTTAAGTCAGTAACAATAATCATCATTAGAGTTGGCTGTTTGAGTTTGCAAAATGCAAGCAAATTGCGGGCAATTGCTTTTTATAAAGAAATTTCTACTTTAAAATTAAAATTTGTTAAACAATAAATTTGTGAAATTTATTGAAAATTGTTAACATGGAACAACTGACGTCGCCTTTTTGAGCGCCATTGTAAAGTACATAGTTTATTTTCCCAGCAAAGGTCTAGTCCGTCTAGATTCCTATCACAGGTCTACTTTTTCGAATAAAATACTTGTATCTTTAAGATTTAAAAGATTTGTGGAACAAAGCTTTATTTAACGAAACTTAAACAACGGAAAGATAACTTTTTTAATTGGAGGGGAGAAAGGCAAAGTGTCCGCTGATAGTTGTTGTGGTGTGGGGTACCGAAGCGCACCGGGGTAATATAGTATATGTATGTTGGCGAACGACAAATCCAATTCACTTCCAAAACAGTTCATGTCCGATGCTTTGTCAGTTCAAAATATAACACAATTGAAAACATTCAGTCATAAAGTAAGAAGACTTTTTGAGCTACGTTTATAAGTTTGTCGTAAAATAACAGATGAAATCTGATTCATAGGCTAAAAGTTTTTAGTTGAGCCGGCGATTATATTCACAAGCCGCCGCCGTGACAAAACTAAAACAGTTTTGAAAATCTTTCACATTTTTATACCTTTATCGTATATTAAAATAAATTTTTACAACAAAGTAACAAATAAAAAAATCACAGTATCTAATAATATTTTAGTAGTTTAACTTATGTGACTGACTGGCAGCTACATCACGTTTAGCTACTAGTCGCCGTCAAAAAAAAAATTGAGCTCCTATTACTGGCAACAGTTGTTTTCGATTATATTTATTTCCACAACAAATTGTATGTTCAAATAACAATTTTATAATTTTAATTTAAATTGGACTTATTACAGGATGTACCTGTTCAGATGGGTGCCTCTGTAGTCTAGTTCATGAGCATTAGTCTTATCAATATGGAAGTGCGGGTTCGATTCCCGCCTAGACCCTGATTGTTTCTACAGACAAGCTATAAAAGCTTCGTAGAGTTTCTGTTGTTCTAAAAAAAAAAAAATTTCCTATGAAAGAGTAGAGTTGTTTTAGTTTTCCCACTTGTTTTTAGCATTTCAATATCAAATATTTACAAATGATTTTTTCATATCAGCTGAATGAATATTTTGATAGCACACTAAATTATGTCTGGTTGTTCACATCAGTCATGTGTTTTCGTATTATTATAGTAAAACATATTACTTTAAGACTACCATTTGAATCCCCGTAAAGATTTTCAGAAATACATACATATAATGGAAATGAAGAATTTGAAAAAAGTCTACATTGAGAGGAATAATGTATACAATGAAATCTTTCATTGGATTAATCAAATACATTGAGAGGAATAATGTATACAATGAAATCTTTCATTGTATTAATGAAATTTTTTTTTTTTTTGTAAACAACACAAACTCTACGAAGCTTTTATCGCTTGTCTGTAGAAACACTCAGGGTCTAGGCGGGAATCGAACCGGCACCTCCATATTGATAAGACTAATGCTCATGAACTAGACTACAGAGGCACCCATCTTTATTAATATAATGCGGAACATTTAATGAATACGATTCAGTGCCTAAATGAATAATTATTCTTCAGTGTACGGACTATGTGTGTATAGATTGAAAAAAAAAACGTCCCGCTTTAAAATTTACGTTTTTGATGCTTACGTCTTTTAGGCAATTATGGATCGATATCAACGTGTCGCCATTGTAGCCGACCATTATTGTGAGGCAGCAAACTTGTCATCAAACAAATTCTACCAACTCCAACTGGTGTAGCTTTTTTCTTAATTTTGCATGCATTTTCAAAGCCTTTTTTGCCGTCTTCTGTTGTTCAGTTGTGTGTAAAATTATAAAAGAAAACAAAAATGTCATTTAAAAGTCAGGCAAAAAAAATTAGCAGCAAATCAAGTCTGCATTTCGTTTTAAGTTTTTTTCAAGATGTTCTCGTTGCTTTTGTTTCGCTTCTTTTTTTATTATTTTTGTATTTTTTATCTCAGATTTGCCAACACTTTATTTTTACAAATGTTTTAATTACTACTGTTTTAAAAAGTTGTTGCTTTGTTTTGTCATAAGACTACCTGTATTTAGAATTAATTAACGAGATCAATAAAAGACGTTCATACATTTCGTAGGCACATACATTAATAGGTGTTTGAGAAAAGAAATTAAATCGATTTTGGCATTTCAGTTTTCAGCTACTCAAAATTGACACGAGACATTTAGGGTTTTTGTTTTGTTGTTTTACAAGGCGGTTTTATTAACAATAAAAATTATGTATCAGAACAACAATTTTCCATAGATATTCCTTTAACCAAAAAGCAATTACTGAAAATTACGAGGGTGGCCCTATAAGGCTCAAGAAAGAAAGCAAAAGAAAATTTGCAGATTTTTTTTATATTTTAGAATTGAAATATTTCGAAATGTATTTTGAAAATTGCAAAAATAAGTTTATTTCTTTGTGAAAATTTTATTTATTAATTAATTAGCTTTTAGCCGTGACTTCGTTGAAGTGAAATTAAAAGCAAAATCAGATGAAAATGGCTAATTTCGCAGAGCCATAAAAATTTTCTTCCCTCACAGTCTTTTTTTTTTGAAAAATTATATGGAAGGAATCTACCCAGAGGAGAAGGACGACGGAATGTTTTAGTTGTAACACCAATCAACGCAGCTGACGACGGTCTGTGTAAGTCCGAAGGCATGCTTAACCCTACCTCACACGCCAAAACAAAAAAAAATTATATCTAACCCCGCCCCTTCTTTTAATCCTATTTTGGAAAACAATATACATATGTACATACATACTTATATCCTAAGTGTTCTTCTATACTCAGATCTATCTATCTATCTTTGTTTCGAATTCCATCGCAATCGGCTTAGTAATCTTCAAGAGGCAAAAAAATGCTCCCTTCCTCCCACAGCCCTAGTTAAAAATATATATATATATATATTTATATTTTATATTTCCTTCTGTTTTCAGTTCTATCTATGGTTTAAATTTTATCACAATCATTTGGATGTTGCTACCTAATCAACCTCTTCGTCCTATTTTAAATAAATCTTATAGACTACGTTCCCAGCTTTCATAAAAATCTGTTGGATATTTTTGAAGAGTAATAAATTTCCCGCTTGCTCTTATAGTTCCGCAGGTCATACATTACTAGCAACCACACAAAGGATCTCTTTGTATATGTATATCGTCACCTGAAATGCAAAACCATGTACCTAACATTTTTACTATTTTACAGTAGAAACAAAATACGTTATATAATGAAAAATAAATGCAATTTTGATAATCAAATATCGCAGATTTATTAAAGATAGAACGATTTATTCATTTCTGGAATAAACAAATTTATTAATATTACGTTAGTTGCGTGCTTTTGAACTTATATTTTCTGCAACAAAAACACGTAACTATAATGAAAATTGTTTAAGATTTAATAGAATATGTTTTGCATTCGTAAAATGTAGAATAATTAAGAAAGCTTTTCGCATAATATTATAATCCCTATAGTTATGAGAAAATTTTCAACACAATTTTAAAAAAGGAATGGTGGCTTTGTATACAAAGTTCAATGATAAGAAATGTAACATAAAACTCAAAACCTGCTATGAATTATTAATATTCAATGAAAGTAAGTATTAAGTGTAAGTAAGTTAGTGACTATTTCCAAGCAACTATTATGTAGTTAAGTGGTTTTGGTTTATATAGTGCCTGGCGCTTGTAGTTACGTACTTTCGTTTTTCGCTTACAAAATGTTTAAGTTTTATTCTTTGAGAGTAAAAGTTGGAGAAGACATATATGTTGTTCATATGCATTACAATCAATAAAAAACCGATTTCGTATTTTTTGTTATGTACGTTCTTTTGCATTTCAGCTAACGATATACAGATTTCAAAGTTTCATGCCCCAGCATGCGCCGTTGTCTCTTAGATCAATATTTAACTAAAAGAAAAACTGTTTCAAACTCCATTATTTGTTGGTAACTTTTGTTTATTATAAAAAAACATGTTATTATTTTTCTCTCATTTGTTAATAAAATTTATACTCAATAAACAATTAAAAAAAAATATTAACAAAAAATATAAATTTAATAAATTCGAACCATTACAAATGACAATAATTAATGACAAAATATTTTTTTTTGTAAATTCATTTGTGTAAATATTTTCTATCTCAATGTTTAATTATAAAAATGAATAAACTCAATACCAACACTTTACTTTATTTGTATAAAAAAATCAAACTTAACAAACATTTTGAAAATTCGCTATTTTGTTTTTGTTTTACTTTTTTGTTCATGTGAAATATTTCAAAACTTTGTTTTGACTTAAATAAACAAATTAAAAAATTTTGTTACAAAAATCAGTTTCAATACTTTTTTCTTCTTCTTCTTCATAAATTAATTAATAAATAAAATTCAATATTATTATTTTCCTTTTTTTTTTGTTTCACTTAAACACAAACAAAGAATGTCTGTGTGTGTACGTAAATGTTATCTTTTGATATTTTTAATACACATATACATTTGTTGTTTTTGTTGTATTTTTTTTTAATATAATTTAATTATAGTTTCATTATCGTTTTTATAAGTTTTAAATTTTATCTAATTTTTGTTTTATTTTCATACTCAATAAACATTTGTCTTGTTGTTGCTGCTGCCGAATTTTTCCGAAAAGAAAGAAGAGTTTTATTTCAAAAATTTTCGAGCTGCTAACGAAGCATGTCGCAGAACTATTCGTAATAATTTTGCAATTACAGTACAAAAAGAGGAAAAAAGTACTTTTTAAAAAAGTAAATTTTTAAAAGTAGCAGAGGAAAAGGCAGTTTTTTACAAAGAGTACCTTTTTAGAAGATCATTTAAAAAAAATACGTTTTAAGAAGAAGTGCCTTCATTAAAAAAAATACTTTTTGGAGGAAATTGTGATGCATAAAGAATCGCCAAAAATTTATTCCTAGAAAAAGTGCCTCTTTAGAAAATCATATTTAAAAAATATATTATTTCTAAAAAATTACGTTTTCAGAAAAATACTTTAATTTAAAAAAAATTAACTTTTTGAAGGAAATTGTGATTAATAAAGAAAGTTACTTATCACAAAAAAAAATTAATTTCTTTTTTAGAAAAGCATATTTCAAAAAAAAATAATTTTTAAAGAAAGTAACTTTTTAGAAAAAGTACCTGTATATCAACACAAAAATTTCTAACGAAATTGTCATTACAAGAAAATTCTTCATCAAAAAAATTCATTTTTAAAAAAGTACTTATACCTGCTCTTATAAGAATATTTAAAAAAAATATTTTTTAAGAAAAAGTGCCTTTATAAAACAATAGACTCTTTGGAAGAAATTGTCGTTAATAAAGAAAGTTCCTTATCGCTAAATAATTTATATCTAGAAAAGGGTGCTTTTTAGAAAAGCATATTTAAAAAAAATATTATTAAAAAAATTACGTTTTCAGAAAAATACCTTTATTTATAAAAAGTACTTTTTGGAGGAAATAGTAATTAATAAAGAAAGTTACTCATTAAAAGAAAAAATATTTTTAAAAAAGTAGTTTTCTAGAAGAGCATGTTTAATATAATTTTAATAATTTCTCAAGAAAGTACCTTTTTAGAAAAAGTATCTTTAAATAAAAAGAAAAACTTCGAATAAAAGGCAGTTACTTATCGAATAAAATTCATGTGTTGTATGTTACTAAATTTCCCAAAAAGTCTTTTTTTAAAAAATTTTCATCTTTCGGAATGAAAGAAGATCTGCATTAATTTGGAACTATTTTTTTTTTGTTCTTTCTGATGGCTTGTCTTGCAACTGCGTCTCCAAATGTTTAAAAAACTAGTATTACTTCGTTTTATTTTAATTAATTTTTAGTGCTAAATGTTGAACTTCTTTAAATTTTAGTTTTGAACTGCAAGTATTTGTTTTCTTAAATATAATTTTAGGTTTTTGTTATTTGTTATTTGTTCACTATTTGTCCTGTTGAGTTGGAGATATTTGGCATTTCGGTAAAAGATTGCTGCTTTGATTTTTATCTTTAATAGTTGTAAAGGATTGAACTCGGTATCGACATGGTCCAGTTTTTACCGCTGCTATAACAAAACTTGTGTTTTATATTCACAATTGCAGTTTCAATGCAATACCAGTGGCCATAACAAACTATTCCATGAAATAACTAAAACTACGCCGCTTCTTTTTAGTGCTGTGTATAGATTTTGGCATTGTTTTCAACCTTAGTTACCCCGATTTAATCCATCGATCTATCGAGTATTCCAGAGCAGATATCCATCTGCAATTAAAAAGGATTTTAAATAATTTACTATAGCAGACAACTATCTATTATGCTATAGATATACAACATATACAATATTTAGTATACTTTCGTGAATATGTTTTCTTGGTGTTTGTTTCATAGAAAATTACCTCTTCTTTTCCATTTCGGATTCGGTGTGAAAATAATAATGTCTTAATTTCGGTTCAGGTGGTATAATTTCAAATGAGTTCTTTTTACCCGACGTGGCAGCCGACATTGAAGAGACTTTATATCCGTGTAAGCATACCATGCCTTGAAAATAAATTCCATTGCTGTAAGTTTATTTAACGATTGCATTATGGCACTTACCCAAAGCTGACTTTGAATTGGCATCTTGGAAGAAGTACAGACACGCATCCTTTAAAACACAATAACGTTTCGACCAGCCACACCATTTAGAGCCCAATTTCATTAAATAACCGAAACAATCGGGTCTGCATATACTACTGGGTTGTTTATAGAGATTGCGGGCACTGTAAATTTAAAAAATATATACATACATATATATTCCAAAGACTGCCGTGTACTGACTGCTCTAAAAGAGAACAATTAAAACTCACTTTTTATCCAGCCACTGATTGTCCTGATTGGCTGCTTTCTTTAATATGTTCATCCAGCGACTGGCCAATTCCTCATTATCGGCGGCCACATACATGGGTATACCCTCACCGGAGTCAACTTTAAATGCATTTAATTTGCCGATTTTGGGCGGGCATGGTTCCACAATATGGTTAGCCATAATCATGGCACCCACAGGTTGAGTATCCTGTGTGTTTTGCAAAAGTAAATAATCGGACATGAAGATAAACGTGCAAATAGCATTATATTTTAATATATAGTAAAATATTTAATAAAACATTTGTTATGTTTGTTTTTTAAGAGCTCCTAAAAACTGTTTGAGAATTAATAAATATACAAACAAAATTCTCTAAATAGCTTCATCCGAAATTATATGATTATACAATAAAAATTAGATTATTCGATTTATATTCAATATATTAATTTTATAAAATGTCTGTTGCATAAGGAAAAATTTTCAAGAAGATATTTGGTTTATTTTGTTTGTATATTTAGTAATTCTCAAACAGTTTTTGGGAGTTTTTTTATAAGCATAAGGAATTTTTTATTAGCACCAAATGAAATGTACATATATACTAGCTAAACGATATAGCAAACATAGATAAATAATAGTAATTAATTTTGACGCATGTTGAATGAATAAAAAAATAGTTACATAATTATATTAAAAAATTTAATTTTTCTTCTTGCTTTTTAGCTACAATCATTGTCAATCTAATTTTCGAGTAATTGTAAGAAAGGTTTAGAAGAATTAAATAGATTTAAATCGAATAATAATCGAATAATGTTTGTTAGAAAATGAGCCTTATAAAATTGCAAAAAAAAAAAATTTTTGTTTATAAAAGATCAAAGGATACTCGGTTTTTCTTGAATGACACGTGCATATTCATCCATTTTACAAAACAAATATATTTTTAAGGATCGAGCACATAGTATAAAGTATAATAAAATTACTATGAACGTTATAATATAATTCCGTCGCTTACCTCTTCAGTCTTGTAGTAATATAAGCAATTGTCTGAGCGCAAGACAAACCAGCGTTGTACCCACTTTTTGGTATTGGGCGAGCCCTTGGCCTGACCGCTCTGTCGCCACAAATAACCGCTGTAAATGACTTCAACCGGCGGCTCTTGTTGTTCATTCAAAAGAACACCCAAGGTACGCGCCACTTCAAGCTCTAATTTTTCACAACCATCATGGGCGATTTTCACCACTTCTGTGTGATGTTTATCTAAGACTTTTACGCCATTTACCGAAATAATTATGTCACCCACTTCCAGGCCAGAACTTTCGGCTGGGGTGTCGGGTTCTATAGCTGCCACAACTACCGGTTTTGAGCCATGTATGCGAAATCCGAACTCTCCCGAATCACTTTTCACCACAACGGTTTTATCAACGCCTAAAAGAATAACATTGTTTATTAGTCACTGCTTCTGCGGCCTGTTGCATATATTTTGTGTTATCTGTTATATCTGTGTGTAAATGCATGTGTAAATACGTGTGACAATACCATATGCCCCCTGTGTCAACTTGGACAGAACATGACCTTCTCTGGCCCACACTAGAAGCATTAACTTCAAAATATCCTCTAATTTTCGCCTAAGCGAATTATGAGCCGAAGTCGAAGTGATTAATTCTAGAAAAAAAAAATATTTAAATAATTCGTAGTTCAAGGCTGTCACTTGAAATCGATCGCAAAATTATTTTCCAATCAAACGTCTGTCTATTTTAATTACGCACCCAACATTTTTTCTGCTGTGTTCTAGTTACTTTACTTGCTGCCGTTGTTTTAATGCTTTCGCCGTGATCATGTAAACTTTTATTTGGTTTATTTGAAATAGTTCATATGAAAACTTTTTTAATTCTCTTTTATTTATTTTTATCAAGTAAAATGGCTCTGTTTTTTTTCTTGTTGCGAATTTTTGTGTTTTTAAAACTGTAACAATGTGTCTGCTGTCTGCTGTCTGCTCGAAGTGTGTGAAAGCCGATGACTAGATAGCGTTTGTACTAAAAATGTACTGCAGACCTTTTGAATTGCTACAAATTCTCTATCACAGAATTACAAAAACAAAGAAAAATAGTTCTTTATCGCTCAACAACAACAATTCAGCCGTACACAGAATTCGAAAATAGAAAAGTTTATAAACTTTAATAGGACGTTCGATAGCAATTAATATTCCCTTGCCGTGAATGGCGGTCACATAATTTGCTGTGTACATTTGTCTGTTATCACACAGCTTAAATTAGTATAAGACACTATACAAAGAGATTTGTTTGAAATACGTTAAAACTGTTGTCGCTTAAACTCATCTATGACCATTACAAAGGTCGTTAAAGCGGTATGGTGGGGGGCTCCAACATCTTCTGAATATTTTCACTGTCATATGTGTCATACTGAACAAAACGTTATTTTTATGGCCGGCATTCCGCAAAGAAATGCTAAAGACGCATATAAATTTGCTGTGTGTGCACTAGGTTTTACTAATTTATTCGCTTAATGCTTCATTAACATGCAGCCCAAATTTAGCCACACGCGCCAAACCACCGCGTATGTAAACCATTTATCTCGCTGCTGACACGACCTAAAATGTGCTGCTGTGTATGAGGAAAAATTAAACTAAATTAAAGTAAAATAAAAATGCCTTACCGAATGTGTCACTCTTCTGGCGATGATACATTTCCAAAGTACAACGTCGCTGCACCAAACGATGTAATATGACTTGATATTTGGAATAAAAGTTTTTCTCCGATTCTGTAGAGGAACGTCTACCGCGGTTTCTCTCTGCAAGCAAAAGTTTTTGGTCATATTGAAATGATTTAGAGAATTAGAAAATTTACCCAGCAATTGGTGGTCTAGTTGAGCCCAGATATCGGAATCGGTTAGACGAGTGTAGCGGGAGCTTTCATAGTGGCCAACGTAGATAGTCTGTTGCTTGGTCTCATTGATGATTTCTGGCAGTATGCATGGACTGGAGCCAGCTGGACGCAAATTTGACGTGGTTTTCTTATTGCATTCTTGGGTACGTTCTTCGCTCTAAATACGTAAAATTTTTCGAGAATATATGCGAGATTAAGTTTTCAACTTAAAAAAAAAAATATAATATGAAATTGAAAGAAAATTTGAAAATGTGTTACAGCTACCAAACAGCATACTTTTCCACCATATACTAAATACCGTCTCCATTACTTAGAAGCAGTTATATAGTGACTTGATTATCACTTGATACTGAAGTATTTGTTATTCTGCAAAAAACCTCTACTGTTTCTAAATGGAGAAATACTTTTAATACAGATATTTCCCTAACGAACATCATGACATGTCGATTTTTATGTACATATTGATGTACGACTATTACGTATAATGGAATCGCAGTTAAATGAAAGTGTGCTGCATTTGTAATAAAGTCACTATAATGTCATTTGCAACACTTTAAAAGAGAACAATACAGTGCACACAGTTTTAATAAAAGTGGCGATGGTCGAAGTAGTCTGCACATTGACTACCAAACGAAAAATTTGTTCTGGGTTCAACCCCAGTTTCAGACTCATAAAAAATATCTCGCATTTTAACTGATGTGCATTTGTGTGTGACTTTGTGTCAGTTGTTATCGCAAGGTTTCAGTGGCGAAGGTATAGTCACTGGTCACTGAACAGTAACGGCTTCAGCTGTATCCAATCCACAGGCACATCAGAACGCCCTCCTTCATCGGTATTGTGTAGCACCGGCAAAGTAAAATAACTACTAAAAATGGCTACTAAAAACAAAGCTTCAAAAATTTAATACGTCTCCTTGACATCAGAGACGTTACAATACTGCTGTAAAAGCAAATAACGTACAAAAAAGCAGTATTGTACGATAGTGAAGCTTCACCTCCTATCATTTCTCCTACTATCTTTTTCCTCTAGTTCCAGCACAATGCATCGCATGTGTAGGAGTCATCTCCTGAGTGTTGGTCCAAAAAAAAAATAATGCGAAAATTGCAATGCACTTTTCGAGAATCGAAAGTATGTTATTTTCATGATATTTCAAGTAGGAGCATTTTAATTAATTAATGGATGATATTAGTGACTTTACAACGACCTCCCTGTTGACACAAAGATTACTAATGACGCGTGTCGTGGCATAGAAAATATTTGTATACGTGTTCTACTCAACTGGTGTTGGTGATTAATTGTTCTTTTTTCTTTATTCTTAAAATTAAAAGTAATTTCCACATTACTGTGCTGAATTAAGCATAAACTTAACACAACTGTCTGTAAACTGAATGGGCAAAAATTTTTCGTTTTTAAAACGAATACTTAGGTGTTCTGTAAACCGAATTCGCATAATTTTACTCGGTTTAAAATCGAGTAGATATAGATAGTAGAGTCGAAATTAAATCGAATGTACTATCTTCCTAATAAATAACTGATGAAACATAAAAAAGAACAATTACCAATTTTTACTTGAAGTCTTTCTTTTATTAAATTAAGTCGAATTATATACTCTGTAATAGATTTTAGTACAAAATATTCAATTTAAAATACACTCCAATATTTCTCGATGTTCTTGTTAAAGTATGCAGATAAAGTAGAAAGATGAACAAAAGCACATTTTCACTAAATTCATTAGATATATCATCAAAATAATCACTTTTAAACAAGATAAGAATAAACATTATTTAGAAAAAATTTTCATTAGCTTTATGGGCGTTTTGACGTATTGACGTTTAAAAAATCTTATTCGACAGCAAGTTCGAATGTTGGAAATCGTGTGATTTTTAGAACACCAAATTAGCAATTATTCGGTTTTGAGAAATCACTCGTTTTTAAATCCACTCGGTTTACAGAACAGATGGGGGTTTATTTTCATTCATTCATTTGTATTTCAAATAAATATCGTTAATTCAAACATTATTTGAAATTTTTAGTGACGTAATTTAAACTTAAGAACAACGTTTACTCAAGTGTAAGTTCAACACTTGATCTTTCGCTTGCTTGATCGCAATGATTGAGTTTAAACGAGAAAACATTTGGAAGAAAAAGATGTGGTATTCTCTTTTGTTTTTTTCATTCCCGGTCACACGGACGAAAATGTTGCCGGCGACATTCCATTATTATTGTTAACATTGTTCCAGTGTTATTGTTATTTTTGTAAACAACGAAATTGAGAACAAAGCGTGTCGCCGAATACTAAATCAAAAACGATGCTCTCTTCCCCACACGTAATATCCCACCAAACTAAATGTTTCCTCGTCTAAACCCATTCAATCGACATTTATAATAAATTCCCTTATCTACTGCCTAAAATTACGTTATTACCTTGGCTCTCACATTCTCCTTTTTGCTTTTATAATGGCGTCCCCTTTCATTGTGATACCGCTCTTCTGACCTAAAGCGTTTGTCCATTTTTTTGTATAGCCTTTGAGGAGTTTTATTTGTTACTGGTGAATCGGCAAAGTCGGACGGTGGCTTGACAATATCCGGTTCATTGTCTATATAAGGCAATGATTCTACCGAATCGCCACACAGTACACTGGGCTCGTCGACCTCTTTGCCACAGTGTGAACAATGACCACTGTGAAGTTCACCGTGATTGCCATCAGCTTCGCTGTAAAATACAGAATCAGAACCAGGCGACACGGAACGATTGAGAGACTCAATTGATTTAGCTTTCAATTGGCATGTTTCCGATGCTGATTTTACATGAGTGGGGGCCAAAGCTGAGGCAACTTTCGTTTCAGTTATTTGCTGGTCTTTTGGCTTGCCAGCCACCGCACTTTCATCTATTGCCTTGTGAAAGGTTGGTGATGCTTTTGGCGAGATAACTGCTGATATACTGACATCTAGTAATTTCTCATTGTTGCCTTGAGGTGATAGACTGGTCGCATTTGCTCTGCGTTGTTTGGCTGTACCTTCATCGCGTGAAGAACGTCGCAGTTGACGACGTATTTTGGGACGGAAACGTTTAATTTTTATCGGACTAGTCGATTCAGCCAAAGCACTGGAAGCCTTTTGTCGTTCAGGTGATTTCTTCAATTGTTCCCTTTTAATTGGGCTGGTTAAAGCACGCATATTTTCCTTTTCTATATCAATTTTCATAGTCGTTTTTCTGCGTTTGCGATCTTCTTCTTGGCGATGCTTGCGCGTTTTAATTTTTTGATACTCGTCATCGTGGGGACTTTCATAGTAACCCGACGAAGAATAACGCATTTCGCTTTTGTCATCATCAGAAATAGATTCGATTTTCATACGCACTTGCTCAGCCCTGTGGACAGAGGGTGATGAGAGAATTTTCGTTGCCAAGGGTGACATTTTGTCTTTATCCGGAGTTTTGCCTTCACCTCTAATATTGTAACTGCCTGAGGAAGTACTGCTGATAGAATGTGAGGGTGACTTTCTAGGAACATCGGCTGGTGTTAAAGGCAAACATAGATTCAATTCCATTTTAGATTTCGATTCTCGGCGGCAATCTTCAATTTGTAGCAGGTCCTCACTTAACACTTCCGCCTTAGACGAATACAATGATGAAGCACTTTCGAAAGAAGACTCACCGTGACTCTTATCCATCTGAGAACTTTGGGTAGAAGCTAAATTGAATCAAAAATAAAGAAAATAAAAATTATATGTTACCACTGTCTGATTTCAAAAGAAGGACACACAAATATTTATTTTGTTTTTAATTAATACGGGAACATGCCCAGCTAAGCATTATCTTGGCACACACAAAGCATCATCTTACATCAAGCAACAACATCAATTACCATCTATTATGGCCTCAACAAACAAATGAAATAATAATAAATGAAATCAGACAAACTTAAAAAGGACATTCACGTTGCACTTTCAAATGAATTAAAAACAATCAAATGCAAATATAAAAATAAAGATTTTAACTGCCTCACTCAAGAGATTTACATACACGCAGACTTAGTTTAGTTGATGTTCAATTAGACGTGACCAATCAGCACGTGACCATTGTCATGACCATAACCATGACCATAACCATAACCATAGGTATCAATAAAGTTTTTATTTTCTGCCATTGCCGTGAACATCTGACTCAGCTCTTCATATTATTTATATTATTTTCTAACTTTTAAAACAATAAACAAGAGGCAACAGCTGTTTATGGCTCTGACAGCACTAATCGATTATAGATAACATTATTATGGATAAGGCAATGGTTCAGACTTTTTTTCTTATCCCAGCACTCAGTCGCAGTCAGTGCTGGAACTAGGAAATGAGGTTATGGGAAGGAGGATAGGATATGGATATTTGATTTGAATTTTCCCACGTCAAATGTGACAGATGTGTTCAAGATTTGCGTGGACATCTACGCATAGCGTCCTATTCCACGGTGCTCCCAACATTGAGTGAAATGAGGACTATCACTACCGCCCCCAATGCACTCATAAATACAAAATCCTGTACCACTACCAGTCCACACAGGTTGCAATCCAAATTTATAGTTATCCCTGGTCTCCCTTACTGACCGTTAGAGCAGTGGGGCTTCGCTGGCCCCGTAGCATTAGATTACAATTAAACTGTATTTCTACAGTCATAGGGAAATGCAAGCATAACCTCCTCAATCTTTAGTAAGATTTCGAAGAGTCGCCTCTTCTGTCATCTTCAAACTCCAAGGAAGTTTAAGCTGATGCTACACCTTCAGCTAGGTACCGCGGGATTACTAAACACCCGTACGTTTAGAAACTTGTCCCAAACCCTCCTGCGGGTGGTCAAAAGTGACAGGAAGGACCTCTGCAGGGAGCTTATTCCACATATGGGCCGTTCCACCTAAAAATAAATTTTCTCTCTAATGCGTAGTGCGATTCGCTGCCAAATCGACGACAAATGGATGCCGCCTTAATGGTGAACGTGTTGTGCGCAGGAATGAAGGTGTTTCGGGAATAAGTTCCCTGATTTCATTGGAGCACATCCCATAGTAGTAACGATAGAACAACGCAACATACTCCACATTGCGACGATGCTCAAGGGATTCAATAGAATTGGCTACCCTTCTGTCTTCAAAGAGTATCTCCGCCCCTTCCTGTACACGGTCGAGTAACTTCAAAGTAGTTTTTGCAGCACCGGCCCATACTTGAGAGCTGTATTCCAGTTTCGTTCGAAAGCAGGCGGTATAAATAGTAAGGAGATCTGATGACGCGAAGTACGAGTATATGTAGCATTGTCTTAAAAAGCCAAGGCACTTGAATGCTTCATTTGAGACCTGCTCAGTTCATCGAACATCACACGGAATTTTCATGCTCATGATCTTGCATGCGTCGTTCTGTAAGCATAAAGCATTGGATCTTTAGAGCGTGAAAATCGACCCTGTTCGCATGACCCCATTGCGATATTTTTGTGAGGTCACTACTCAATGAATCACTCATATTCTGCCTCAGCGCCGCGATTATAGTCGATGTTGGCCTGCGACCAAATGAGTATTCTGAGTGTCAAATGGCGCTATGGCAATATTACCAGTCCCTTCTAATTGAACCTGTTAAATCCCTTGAAAGAGAAGCAAAAAAAGGCAAACTGTCAATGGGAGTCAGTTCTATGAGACGCTGTCAAAGCTAAAATATTTTTATTCACAATAAGACACAAAATCGATTAGTGACGGTCAGTGAGTAACTTTTGATTTGGTTGGAATCAAAGGAGTTTTCATTCGATATCAAACATCAATCCAAATAACATTCATGTAATTTTGCTTTAACTACGAATATACATTTTTTTTTCTAATTGCGAGTTTGAGTTTAATTGGTACGAATAGTAGTAGAAGTATTAGAATGATGGTCTTATATTCAAACCTGGTACTTGTGTAGTAGATGATGAGCTTGTAGTGGTTGTGGTTAAGGTTGTCCTCATACCTGGCGTTCGCCTGGAAGTATCAGTACACGTGGCATATTCCTCGGTATTTGTATTGGTGCTGCATTCTGAATTATCAGCATTGCCAGCAAAACTTTTTGGCAAATCGGTTGTGGAAGATAAACCCAACGAGATGTCCGATAATCTAAAATATTGAAATGCAATGAATGAAAATAATTTTTTTTTTAAATTTTCGAATTCTGTAAAAGTTTAACCTTCTCTGTTCCCGCTGTGGCGTTGTGATGACACTCTTTCTGGGTGAAGCTTGCAGTGTCTTGTTACTTGGTCTGGTTATTGTCGAGCTTTTACCAAATGATGGTGTTATTTCAATCGAGGGCGAAATCATTTTCATTTGTGTACCCGCATACAGTTTAGGTTCCTTGTCACTTTGTGGTGTTATCGGTGAGCGGGATTTCATAGTTAAGGAACCCTGGCTGAAAGTGAGACTTTGATCGGTAAATTGTTCTTCCAGGTCGAGAGCGTCTGTATCCACAGAGCTTCTTTGTTGATGCTGCAGTAGGAGGTGCTTGCGCTTAGTAGAAGGCGTTAGTAGCAGATTAGAATTGTAGGAAGCCTCGGATCGCTGGTCTGCCGTTAACACAGTAACCTCAGATTCATTCCAATGACCATCTGAATGATCTCTAGTCACATCATTGGCTAATGAATCCGAAGACGGATAGGTAGACGCATGACCGATGGGCTCTTCTCTGAGGGGACTTGGCGGTGCTGAAATGCCCGATCCTCTGCCATCCTTTTCTTCCTGTTCGCTACACTCAGCTTCTTGGACTTTGGGTATGTTGCACATGCAAGTGTGTATATTTTCATAAACAGGATCTCTTTGCTGGACTTCGCTGTGTACACTGTGATCGCTATCCATAGAAATTGAATCTAAATGGTCTCTAGATTCTAAATACTGCTCAGCAGCCTGCAGATTTTCGCTTTTCTGGGGCAACTTCTTGCGAAAATGCTTCATTTGAAACTCGGTTTTGATGAAAGGCTTAAAATCAATTATAATCTCTTTCTCATCCGACATGTCATCTCGAAAGGATTTCCTGTTAAATCTGCGTGATCCCTTTGCCGGAGCATAGTCTAAATCGATGAACTTTTCGGTCTTGACATAAACTGGCATGGATTGCCGTCGTATATCGTCTCGGCGGAAAGGCGTATTGTTATTCTGAGCCTCCAAGACCGCCAGCATAGACTTACGACGATGTGCATCATTAAACTCTTTGGGAAATGTCTGCGTCGTATCCAAAGAATCGTCGTCATCATTATGGCAATATTCTAGCGGTGGTGGCAAAAGGTCGGAAGTAAAGTCCGAGGACCCATCAGCCATTAGTTCGGAACATTCTGTAATGTGCTTACAAACGTCTTGGACATTGTTCAAGTCTCGTCGGGGCAGACTATGGAACTCAGTGTCTAAGCGAAAACCACAAGCTCTCCGCGGTAAACTGTTGCTCTCATATGAAAATGAATCTTCTTTTTGCATTGTTCCCACATGCTCCCTTCTGGGCTCTTGATAGTACAATTCGTGATTGGTATCATATTCCAGAGGAGGTGGCGGTTGGTAGTAAGCAAAACTACTCTCCTTGGGAGATTTAGGCGGTTCCTCCGATTGTGTGCGATGAAGACATTCATGTTCTGCTACACTAACTTCATGCATCGCATTCTTATGCTGATCATCGTAAGGAATTAGCGATAAGCTTTTGGCCAAAGGTTTGCCATTTTGCATGCCATTCGTTTGGGCACCTTGTGAAACAACTCTTACACGATGTATAGTTCGGGGACTCAGAGCCAAGTTCTGCTCAAATTCAGTTTTACGAACGTCCGTTTGAGTTGCCTGAGTTTTCATGGCATTACGAAATTTCTTCTCCACTACTATTACCTCGGGACTGGGTGGTAGCAGAGGAGCTAATCCGCCTGGAACGACTGTACCAATATTGAGGGAAGAAATGTCCTCCATCAAGGGTATGGCAGCCATAAGTGCCGTAGGCTGTTGTGTTTGAACATGCTGTTCGGCAACATAAGTGGGCACATAGGTGGGCTGCAGGTGTCCTAGGTGGTGCTGGTGTGTATGTCCAATCTGATGAACAGGAACTGTAGCCTGAGGCAGCATATGTATAGTGGATGTGGATCCCATAAAGGCAGTGATAGGAGGTCCACAAATTGGCAGGGTTTCATAATATGAGCCACTTGGTCCTAATGGTTTTTTTCCACCAATCAAGCGCTCCTGTGATTGGGCACTTTTCATACGACCCGAAGAACGAAAACCCACACTAAAGTCATCAAAAGACGTCAACGTGTGAGAACGGGCAAAACTCACATGCTTCGTTCTGCTAAACAGATAGAAACAGGTTTATTACAAGTAACGAGTATTTTCTCTCGCAGATTAAATAAGAATCTACTGACCTGGGAGTGGCAGGTGTTCCAGAGTGTTGCTGCAAGCCGGTATTTACTCCAATATGAGAAGGGCAGTGATATGAGCTAAAAGTCAAACAGTAACAGAAATACAAAATCAAAAGCATAAAAGTGAAGTGAAAACGTTTTCAATTACCCTTTATCATTAATATAACCAACTGGTTCGTAGTTATTGTAGGCATGTTGGATTTGTTGCGACTGCTGTTCCATCCATGTCGTCTGACGATTATCGGTGGAGTTATCAACCATTTTGGATGAGCTTAATATCGAGGCTGGCTGTCGACGAAAATAGGAACTATCCATGTCCATATTGTTAGCACCTGCAGTTGGTGGATATTGTTGATTGTAACGTGTGTATTTATAGAATGGTGTATAGGGTGCCAGATTTTCATCAGATGGTACGCGTCTACCTACACAGCCACCCAAAAGCGATTGGGAAGTACTGCGTCTTGATAAACAACCGAAAAATTTCTCACGTCTAGAACGCTCGATTGTATTCACTTGCCGATCAGTTAAACAATACTGAGAAAAACAAGGTCTGCAATTAGAAACTAAAGAAAAAAAATGCAATTAATGTTTTTAAATACCTGCTCGCGGATGTCTCCTTTAGAGTATTGCGAAGGCTTCGGATAAAGTTCAGATGATGAGGTGTGTCTTAGTCTTCTACGATGGGTATTTTCGTCTTCTGATTCATAATTACGATCGTTTTGATTATAAAATGTTGGCTTGGCATGCGAATCTATAGTACCCATTGAAACTGCATGGTGAAGACCTACAAATTGCATTTGATTTTTTTTTATTTTCTAAGTTTTTTTTTGCATTGACAGAATTTCTGTAACAGGAATATAAATTACGACGAAATTAGAACTCTTTGCAAATCTAATATTTTCATTCTGCGTACTGCAGATATTTATGTGTGTGTGTATGTGTGTGTGTGTGTTTGTGTGTGGATTTAATTCTTCTGCTATTTGCGTTTTTGATTATTTATTTGTTGACTACTGCTGATGTGGCTGTCGTTCTTAAAAAGCTACTGTGTTAATGGGAGCCATTAAATATAGGCAGTATGTTACTGCTGGTACAAAGTACCTTTAAAAAGAGTCAATAGCTATACATATGTACATATGTCGTTCATGAAGTGTTCATAACTTCATAAATGAGGACCTTCATTTTGCATGTGTGACAATTGGTTTTTTTTTCCTTTTTTATTTTGATTTTAATTTAGATTAATTGACATTCCTATCACATCAAAGTAACTATGTTTTGGTAAAAATTTATTAAATTGGCGTCGCTCATAAAATGCTCATAATTTTTAGTTTTTTCCTTAACATTTTATTCGCAATAAATGTTCAATTACACTCATAGAAAAATGTTCTTTGCTTTAATGACGCCATCGAATCAGAAATCTGGGATCAATGCTAAGACAAATGTCATCAATAAAACGAAAGCAGCCATTAGTCTGATGACAAACGTCTTCCTAGAATTCTGTCATAGTTTTAATGTCATCACGGTTATGACTGGCACGAAAGGAATAGGTAATGCATAAGTTCCATTTCAAATGAACTGGTTCAACTTAGCTGTATAACGCACAGGTGTGTCATTGGCGAGCAGGTGTTCACATTTAACAAAACAACTCGTCATTTGATTGAATGTTCCACGATTTGGTTACGTCTTTGCATGTGTTCGCATTTAACATAACAGCTCGTCATGAAACTACAAAAATTAAATAACAACTGCACAGTTGTCCATATGAATTAATCGCCAGACATACTAAATGCGTTTTCCATGGGTTCCAAAGTGATAATCTTGTCAACATTTAAGATAGCATTAAAAATGAATTCAGCTAAAGAAGTGCTTACGAAGTCATGAAAATACCAATTCATAGTGGAGGAATTCACTTTTTTTCGTGGGTTATTAAAGTGTATAATATGCATAAGAGAAAAAAGTAAACAATTTTAGAATGTTTATAATTTGTATTTGAATAAAAGTTTTATTATTCTTTGATTTTGATTGCTCGCTGAAAATAAATATATATGAAATGTATGCTGAACACTTATGATTTAAAAAATAAACTGAATAAAATTGATTATTGAGGAGGAAAGTAGATTTCTCATTATTGGCCTTGTTGACCAGCTGATGTAAAGGTTGTCATCACAACAATGAAAAGTGTCATGGATGACTCAGCTGCTCATTTTCTCACTTTTGGAATAATAAACAAAAGACAACAGCTGTTTATGGCAATGCCAGCACTCACTAGGGCTGCCAGTTAGTTACCTCCTCTTGGCATTCCCAAACAAATTCAAAAATATCTCCAAAGATCACCAAATATCAAAAAAATACGTTTCTGCTAAAAATAAACATATAATTTTCATTGAATGCTATTTATAGTTGTACTAAGTATCAAATTTTTCAAAACTATCCGAAGCCACTAAAGCAATTCTTATCATTAGCTTGCGTTTAGCAAATACGCGTCTCACTGTTTTCTTTTCAAAAGACAAAGTACATAGTATAGACGGTTTGTCGACAAAGTCACCAATTTATGCGTCAAAAGTTTCTCTACGTACAAACTGCAAGTCAAAAACGCGACAAAAGCAGTGACTTGAAGATACTTTATCGCCGAAGAGATTTTCAATTATTTTCATATACAACAAAATTTATTTTTAATCATATTCCAAAAGACTTCAAAAATCAGTACATAATGTTCTTCAGTAACAAACTCTGAATACTCTACATTTTAGACGTGCTAATCAACTACCACATTTGCTTCAGCATACAGCCCGCGGAGATAAATTTTTAAATAATCGTAATATTGCTTTAAAAATTATTTAAATTTAATCTAGACTTGCCTCACTTCCAAAGTGAAAAATTTCATGTTCACATCCTGCTTAGTCTAATAAAAATAAATAAATAAAAAATCAGCAAACAAATAGCAAAAAAAAAAGTTTCACACACACACACACTCATTCACGCACACGAAAATCCTTAATGTCTACAGAATAGGAAACAAATGTTACAAGATAACAAAGTATGTCAGCACTTTGCAATTATTTACAATTACTTAAAATTCCATGCCTTTACGAAATCTTCTCGTACATGTATTTATGTTCAAATTATAAATTTATAAACTGGAAGAAAGAACAAGAGCCGGAGATGGGACTGTAACTGCGACAAAAAGGAAAAAATTAATAAAAAAAGCACCATTTTTTGAAACAAACATAAACAAGCAGCAGAACTCCAAGTAGAGGATGCTGATTTTTGCTACAACAGCAAGAAATTATAAATTAAAAAGTAACAAAAAAAATAATTCCCATACACATACACAAACGAAACTGTGGAAGGAAACTAAACACTACAAATGGGTTTCCGTTTTTTATTTTATACAGTCATGCACACTGAACCTTGCACACTGAACCTTGCACACGTACAACTGGCACGACAATATTGGAATCATGATATACACACACTCATACTTACACTCTGACATACCTACTACGATATTTATGTGACATTAATAGTAGTGCACAGTGGGAAATAATTGTGGTCACTCTAAAACTGACCGACAAATTACAGTTTTATTTTTTCACTTTAAAAATAAACAATACGCAATAGAGCGTACAGCAATACAGCAAAAAAAAAAAAGAATTAAGAAATAATATAAAGTATTTTCGCAAATTCTAAAAAAAACAATTTCTTTTTGCCGAAAGCAGGTGTCGTTTTTCAAACTTTTCTTAATGGCTTTGGCATTTGCAGCAGGATCTTATAGAATGTTATATCAATGTTTTTGTCTCGAGAAGACCAATGTTTTGCCTCAATGACCATTGACGTCAAATATCCCGTTCTAGTATTTATTCACCATAACTCAGTGTTTACCAGCCTATTGTACCTATTGTCAGATAAAAAAATCTCGCAACAGAAAACAGTACACTTTTGCTAAGGACGCAATTCAATAATTCCTGCAGAACAGTCGGCTTTTGTAGTCAGATCTACATATCGCACTTGATCAGGAAGAGCGTCTTAACACGAAATGATGTAATTTTCAGTAGAGGCCAAAAACTGTTTGTCGTTACATTTTCAGTGGATTTGAAAATCGAAATTCATAATGTTTTTTTTTGAGCTGAATGCGTAAACTGAAAATTTAGTTAAAAATCAAAATTTCTTGTGAATAAAGTGCGATATACATATGCAAATGTGATGTAAGAAATCGTAACTATTTGTATACGCTTATCGAACCCGTTCGCTAACAAACAAATAGAAATGCCATTTAAAAACACTCCAAACAAAAACAAAAACTCCTTTAAGATCCGATTGCAAATGCCAAAGATATAGAGAAATCTTTAAAAAGGCAACCTCTACCTTTGGCTAAAAAAAAATTAAAGTTGCCTTGCAAAAGTACTCTTAATAGCCGTTGTACGGAGTATTTTTTTCGGTAAACATACAAATATATTTTATATCTATATACGAGGTCTGTTCAAAAGAAAAGGTGAATTTTGAATTTTTTTCAATATTCATCAATATCCATTTTGTCCCCTTCAAAGTAATTTCCCTCATAAGATATAATCCACTTATGCCAGCGCTTCTTCCAACCTCAAAACACTTCTTTTCGGTATGGCTATCAACTCGTTCTTCGATTTTGACTTTATTTCGGGCTAAGTGCCCGCCTTTAAAAAGTGGTTACCAAATACTTTCCTCGTTTGTGGAGCAAATTCCAAAATTCTTTTTTCATATGGAAAAATTCCGCTAACATTATTTTGCAAATTGGGGGGAAAGGCAAAGTGCCCGCCAAAAAATTACCGTTAAGTTGGTGGGGTCTAGCGAAGCCCACCGGGGTAATTTAGTATGTATATTTGGCGTACGATAAAAACAAAACTGCTCGTGTCTTATGCTCTGTCAGCTCGAAATAGGACACACTCTAATTGAAAACTTTTACACTGTAAGAGCAGCAGTTGAAAATTTGACATTCACCCTTTAAAATAGAAAGTGTCTAAAAGCAGCTTAAGGCGAAGACAAATCCGAACGAAAGGATACCTTCTCTGGGTCTGCTATGAGTATTTCACTAAAAACCTGCAATTTTTCTTGTTCAATAATCATGGTCAGTCACCGAACAATTTTGACATATTTTTTAAAACACTGTAACTCATCAAATGCTGAAGCAATGTGGTAATTTTTTCACCATTGGATAGTTCGGGATATCGGGTACAAGATGGTCAGCCTTTGGCGGAGCTGCTTTAATCTTACCAAGTTGAAATGTAATTGTGAGCCTCCACTACCCTTCTGTCGCAACATTTAATAAATAATATTGTTGTGCCCACTGGCATCTAGGGGTCCACAGGTGGCCCATAGAATAGCCAACTTCACAATCTATCATATAGTGAAGCATTCATTGAAATCCCTCTCGCCGTTAAAGAGTTAGAGCGTTTTAGGTGTTTTAAAATACGCACTTCTCATCATTAGCAGGTGGCAAATAGTATAAATATAGTGCAGTACCATGCCATGCAATAAGAGTGTTGCCGTGTTTTTTGTTTTTAATTGTGGATTCCTTTGGCGCCCTGATCACGTCATGCAACTTTTGGGTACGTGGACGCACTTTGGACCGAGGCTGCCTCATGTAAGTTGTTCTTTAATTAAGTATACATACATATATATGTATATTCTGTGTAAATAAAAATCTCGTGTTACGATGTTTGCGCGGGCTAATTTCCGTAATTACAGGATTGATTTTAATGAAATTTCGCACAGATATTTATCTTTGTCCAACTTAAAATATGGCCTATATTTTATTTCCATTAATGACCGCAATATTCGGGAAACCTCACAGCTATATCTGTATAAAAATGAAACGAAACCAATCGAGTTTAAAGTTTAAAGAAATTTAAAATATATGTAAATAGTCAAGCGTCTAGAAGGACACATAGACTATATATTTTTGCCAAAATAAGACAACGAGGGGAGCTAGGCGACCATTTCCGTATATCCGAAACTAACTAACCGATGTGAATGAATTTGAAAATATATTTAGCTTTGAGTGTAGAAGAACACATAGTTTTGTAAAAATAAGACCACAAAGGAACACAAAAAAGTATCAAAAATATTAAAAGCGGTATAATACATTTCAATAGTTATACACAATTCCTATAAAATTAAAAACCCAGATTTATTAAGCCACATATAATTTTACTGATGTGGTGTTATTAAAAGCTTAAACATGAAAAGTTATTTATAGGGGTTTATTCGCGTAGTCTTTGGTACGAAAACATAATGGTTCCATACAAAGATAAAATATATTTATGCATATCTGAAGAATTATAACAACAAAACTATACACAAATACGTAGCACAAAGCAAAAGTATTCTGTTTGCCTTCACTAAAGATCTCACAACATTTTCCAAATTTGGTAACCTTCTAAGACTGCAAGAGTTATATTTTCTTTATTGCAGACTTTAGGCAAACAGTACTCCATGCAAGAGGATGTTAAAAGAAGTCGGCTATTTATTAATTTTTTTTTTACTTTTTTTACACAAGTTTTTATAAAATTTGTCTTAAACTCAGAAAGTTCATTCTCTTTATTGTTGTGCCATGTTGGGAGTGTGATTGAAAAGGAAATTTCTTGATTTTCTTCTTGAGTTTTAGTTGAAATTTGATTAACATCTCTAGTTCTTACTGCTGTATTGAATTAAAAATCAGAAAATTTTTCTTGTCTGCCGTAAACACACAAGTGAAATCAACATTTTCCAACAGTATAAGCACTGTGCAATACCTCCTCATTACTCATACGCATCCATACATTCCCATATGTGCATTGACACAATTGTGTACACTGTACATGTTATCATCGTGTAATTGTATAATTTGATTTGAACAATTTCTTCCTTTCTTACACAAAACGATATTTCATGTAATGGAAGTTGTTGTTGTTGTTTTTTTTTCTTTTTTTTATGCAATTCTGGACTAAAACGTATCGTGTATACGAACCACAATTAAGTATGAATTCAATACGTACTCACCATTGTTCATACGCATCGCAACACTCATCATAGAGACAGCAGGTTTAAATAGATGCTTCTTGGGTAATTTTTCTGGATGTTGAATGTATTAAACGTAGAGGCCGTGACATGCAGAAGTATGAAAAGAAATTAATTTTATTGAATTTATTATTTTACTTCTCAATCCTAAATCCTGTTTTAAATTCGTTTAGCGTTTGTGTTTATTTTATATTTTAGCAAAAAGTTTGCTGTAGTAAAAGCAAAGTGTGTAGACAGTTATATATGACCATTATTGTATCTGTTGTTGTTGTATTAACTGCTTTTATTTTCTTGCGGAAATTGAAATTCAGCTACTTTGAAATTTTATTTAATAGATTTCATTGCTTATGGGGGTTTGTTGTATGTTTGTTGTTCTGCATCTTTTGCATGTGTGTATTCTTCATTATATACATATGTAGATATATATTGTTTTACATAAATCCTTCTTATAAAGCCTTAATGGTAAAATATTGTAGCAGCCTTTTTTATTTCTTTGTTCTTTTTTTTTCTTATTTTCATACTGACAGTATATTTTCTTTTACATTAAACATTTGTTTTGCTGTTGCAGTTGTTGTTGTTGATGTTCTCGTAAATTTTATTTAAAGCTATTTTTTTTGTTCTTTTATGTTTCTTAATTAATTTTATGTCACTTAATTAAACTCTAAACTGGTTTCAATGATTTTCTTTTAATTTAAATTTAAATTTTTAATTTTTTTTATCTTCTAAATATTTCTTAAAATACCCGTATTTAAAGGATCCTTTCTTTTGTTTTATGCGTTTTTGGTATGTATGCGTTTAGTGTTCTTTTTGTATGTACAAAAGAATTTTATTTTTGCTTATTAACTATAAAAGAAATGATTTTTTTACTACTTATGCAAGAATACAACCAACCAAAGAAAAAACAGCAATTCAAAGCTAAATTCTTCGACACTTTTTCTATATGTTGAATTTCTTTAACTATTTTCATATCATAATTTTATTCACTATTAATTTTAATGTAAAATTGTATATAATAAAATAATATTTGTTAGCAAAAAACAATAAATTAAAGCAATTTTTACTTCGTTTTGCCGCACCGAAAATTTTATTTAAACTAAAACTTTTGTTCGCTTTCACAAGACAAATGAAAAATTGTCTTCCCTTTTTTATCAAATCAATATACTCTTAACACAAGTAAGTGATTGAGCGTGGAGTGTGTGTGTGGTTAATTCCAAAAAGGAGAATGTGTCGGCTTGTTCTCTTCTTTTAACTCATGCAAGAACGTAGTGATGCCAAATTAGCTATTTTCGATCAGTTTGATTATGTTTCGTAAAATTCACCATATTTGAGGTATAATACGAAACCTTTAGTAATTCAATAGACTCTTCACGCGTGCTTTGTGTTTAGTCATGGTTGAATATAAACAATTGCCAACTGGTGCTTTCAGGGGGGACATAACTAAAACTCTACTTAAAATAGAAATATATGGACGAGCGAACCGTAACAAAGACACTGGAAAAATATGAATTTTATAACAAATCCACAACAAGCTAAACACACTGTAATTATTTTAGAATTTAGTCAATACCTTTCAATTCAATATTTATTTTGATTTATTCCAACACAATGTTTTTTCCTTTTGTGTTAATTAATTTAAATTTGCACTTAATGTTCCACTTTTCCACACTGCAAAAACCAATTGTTCACTCGCTCCCTTTTTGGAGCTGTTCTTAAAAAGTACAATAGGAATAAAACAAAAGAAACTATAAATTTTAAAACCGTGTTTTTATTAGAAATATTGATGCCACATTTGGTGACAAGCTTTTGATTTTGATTATTTTATTTTTGGCCAATGGGATCGACCACAATTATGAAAACGTGAGACGGTTGCTTTCAACATCTGAATTAATATTGTTTAGATAAACTAAATAATTCTTCGTCATCAGATCGCGAACATAAATGACATAACTGATTTATTGTAATTTTGATCAAATACGGTAGTGGCAATATCCATATTTTTGATATTTTTGTTTGAAAGTTCTCACATATTTCTTTAGTTTCTTTTTTTTAATAAACATGTGCTATTGAAAACAAAGTGCCAGATTGCTTTCGACATCTAGTTTAAACAATTTCTTCTAATGAACTATTTTCTTGAGAGCAATCCGAATCCATTTACAATATAATATAGAAAACAAAATAGGAAAATTGTACCCTTATAACTATTTTACTCTTCCGGTTCAAAGAAATTGTTTTCCAACTTTGCTTTGAATACACAAGAAACTAATTTTTACAGGGCATTGTCATCACACTAGATTTACATAGGTTAAAAATGCATTGCATTCAGCAATTATTACGTGTGGTTTTTTTAGAATAAAATGTATTACCCTTTCAACGAGCAAAACTTTTTTAAGAAATGATCACCGAACTGCATATTTAAAAAAAAAAATTCTGATTGCGGTAATTTAAAAAATCACTGAAAATACTAACAAAAGTATTGTGTTGACAATATTGTTTCATTTGTTTATGAACGATAGTGGTGAGTCAGATGTTGAGTATTACATGCGTACTTGAGAGCCTGTGAGAGTAAAGGACCTAAGAAAACAGTTCTAAGATGTGAACCAGAAAACAAAGATGCTGAAGTAGAAAATAAATGAATATGAAAACATACACACACTCTGCACACTCACACTATCACACACGCATCTCGCGGCCTGTAACCAAATTAAATCACACCGAAGGCAAAGTCAAACAATGAGTCTCAATAAACAACAACCAGACTAAAATACAAACAGTCTAATAACTGCATCCTCTCATTCTTTAAACACTTGAAATTTTTTTTCCACAGCGTCACTAAAGAAGAATGCGTTCAAAAAAAGACCAAAAGCACTGAAACTAAAAAAAGACTAAAAAATATTAAAAAAAATAACAGTATAGTGACGTAAATAGTCGTAATGTGCAAATTGGGTCAAGATTTTTATTATTTAATTTATTTTTATAATTTTAGCACCACAATAGCTCTATTCCTTCATTTTGCTTTTTTCCCGCACATTATCAAAAGACACCGTTATTTCTGCAAGTGTTAGTAAAAGTCCAGCGATAGAATAGGAAATTCCTTTTGAACAACCATATGTTTTGTTAAAAAATTTTACGCGTAACGCTTCTTTGTCCGTTGTTACCTTGTGAACGAGAAACTGTAGTAAATCTGATTTGTTGTCAGTTCTAAGTTCACACAAATGTATTTGTGATATTTTGACTTTGGGTGTGTGTGTGTGTGTGTGTGTATGTGTGTTATGCGCATGTTCTGCGACTGTCAAAGAGGAAAATTTGCTTAGATTCATAATTCTTCTCCATTATTGCTTCAAGCGTAAGTAGGAATTTCTCTTTGGAGCAAAGCAGGAACAAACATGTTTTGTTTTGCATGTTTGAAATCATTCACATGTACACCGAAAGAAAATTTCAAATTTAAACATGTTAACAGAAATGAAGTAGAAAGAAGAGAATGTAGAGTGCATACGGGTTCAGCTCTAACCAAAGCCGAATCTATTACTAAAGCAGGTATTGTGTGCTTTCTCATAGGGGTTCGTTGGTCTGCGTCTTCAATTTTGCAATCTACCCGTACACGATGATTTTAAACCATAAAAAATTTAACACAATAAAAGACGAGGAGCCAAATTACGGCATTTGATTCGAGTTCAAATTTCAAACCAAAGTCTATAATATGTTCAGATATCAAATGCCGTAAACTCTCTACAACGTGCTTACAATAAGTTTTGCAACTTATTGTTGGTAGAAAGTAGACGATGCCGCCAAACGAAAAAATTCAATGGGTAATTTTGACGAACGGTTCTTTTAATTGTAATTCAAGTATTTTAAACCATTTTTAAAAAATAAGCGAGGCCCCCAAAAAAAGTTCAACTGACATGAAATAAATCCCCGAAAATTATTCTTCTTGACATTTATGTTTTTGGAACATAATTTTTTGAATACTTTATTTGTTCCGCTTTTCGGAAACTCTCACATAATATTTAGTACACCTCTTTGAGCAAACAATGCTACCAATATCACAGTAACGAGAATTTTGGTGAAAGATTTGATGATGTTCCCTTACCAAGTGCAAACAAAATTACAGACAAAAGAACATCGCCGCATCCTGTATAACAATATGAACAAAAAGTGTTTGGAGTTTAACAAGTACAACTTTTTAAAATTATCGTAGAAATATTGAAATTACTTGCCTACTGATATAAATTATCGTACAATATGGTAATCAACGTACGGTTAACATCACTGGCCTATACTTAAGTTAAGAGACCCTGCAACTAAATTGAGAACTTGTTACGTTTTGGAACAGTCACATACTAATAGTAACTACACTGTAGCAAAAGTGATGTACCCTGCAGATAATATTGGACTACGTGGTCTATTGTAGCTGAAATTAACCGTTTAAAAACATGGTCCCATGTACCGCAGTCGTGTACCATTTCATTGAATTCCTTGCGAAAAACAGCCATTGTTTCGCTGACTGTGTGGCAAGTGGAACCAGCCTGTTGGAACCACATATCGTCCAGGTCCATATCATCAATTTTTGGTCATAAGAATTCTTTTATCATCTTGCGATAGCGAACAATTGTTGGGCACGACGATGAATCGAAGGCTCTTCTGCCACACTATCGCGAACAACAGCAATGTTTTCCGCAAAACAAACTGGGCAAGCATGCACAGGTGTTTTCACATTTCGTATATACCCGGTTTGCTGAAATTTTTCCACAATTCTCCCCATTGTTGTCACATTTGGTCGATTTTGCTGACCAAAAAAAAAAAATAACGATGTCCCCGAGATGTATTTGGATTTAAACGGCCTGTTTCGTAAAACGCTTCAACAATCTTAACGCCCTGTTCAATTCTGTACCTCCCTATAGGTAACATTTGTCAAAAACTGAAACAAAGAAATGTCAAATTAAGTTGGGCAAGAAACTTGACCTTAAGGTGTGACTCCCATCTTGCATTATAGTTGGACTTTAGTTATACTACAATTACTCGAGCTTTTCTTCGTATTCACGATTAATCCGTTCCAATCAAATTGCTCTCTCAGCTGCTCCATGGAGTGGTTACATGAAGTAGTTTTTGTATTAGTCCGATGCAATACAAAAATGGGTCCACCCCTACGACATCGTAATGTTAAACAGACCATGTTCTCTTCATACATTTCGGTTAGTCTTGGACTAGTTCTACTCCTTTGTGAACTACACTATACATGCATCTATGTACTAGTCATGTTACCTGCAGGGTATTCATACCAGTCAAACATAGACAAAAATAGTGTTTCAACTAATATACTAGTATAACTATATACAAATGAACTAGTTGGGGTCATATGACAACCTAATGTTTAAATTGATAGTTCGATATATGAAAAAATTGCAGATAGGTAACTAACACATACGCACACATATACAAATACGGCTGACATCGCCGTGAAATTAATCAGAAATTTGTTGAGTAACATTTGAACATATTTGGCCTTATAGGCTTGATGTTGAATTTATAAATAAAAATTTAATCGGCTCCGAGGACCTCAAAACTCGATTTTCGCAAATTGTGGTAAAACCCGTACCTTCCAATGGCGGAATATTAAAAAAACATGAACAAAATATGAAAAAAAATATTTTTTTTAATTATTATTTTTTATTCTGTTTCTTTTAAATTTATTAAAGTTTTAACATTAAAAACTAATAATTACTATAAAAGTTTAAAGCGTTTTTTTTTATTTATTTCAATTTAATTAATTATGTTTCTATAACTTTTTTTTAATTGTATCAATTCAATTAACTAGTTTAGGAATTTTATTCATTATTTTCTTTCATTTCTTAAGGAATTATTTAATGTATTTTTTGTTTTTCGAGAAACTTTTCTATATAAATTTTATTTTTCACACGAAACGTGTTTAAAAAGTATGAAGTGTATGATTAATTTTTTCTGTTGATAATACCATTTTTTTTCTATTCGAAAATTTTTTTCTGTGAAAATGTATGTACATATATATTTTACGGAAAACTTTAGGTTGTTTTTATTTATTTTTGGTGATTTCCTTTCTGTACAATAGTATTGCCTTTTCGATGAGTAAACCTTTCTACAGTTTGCCAATATCTTTAAAAAGTGATCCCAATAGTACGAAATATGTGACACTTAACTTATGGGGTTTTCTTTCCTGAGCAATATTCTGCATTTATTCGGCCTTTTAGTTCTTTTCTAAAAAATTGGAGTTATTTTAAAAGTACAACGTGTTCTTTTCTGATGATGTTCCCCTTAAAACGAAGAAAAAATGCTACATGTTCAACACTCATTTTAGGTCAAGTGGCATGAGTGCAGCACTATATCGACACCTGTGCGCGAAATTATCGTATGTTACAAAAACTAAATTTCACAGGAGAGCGTTCTTATTCGTCTTTTTTTATTTGCCTGACAGCAGTAACTGTCACATACGATAAAATGTACATAGTGTTATCTCCATAACTAGAACAATTATCGCTAAAATTAATTTTGCAGATGAATTAATGGATTTAGAACCATTTTGCATAAAAAAGTCAATTTCGAAAAAAGTGTAACATACGATAATTTCGCGCACAGGGGTCGATATTAACAGCTGGTTTCGTTATTGTTACAAAGAAAAATAAATTATGTTTTAGTTCGTCTCTCATGATAAGTAAATAGTTTTTGTATTTTATATTTATTATTGTTATGGAATAGTTTAGTTTATTATTTTATGCCGAAACATTTGGGGCTGTTCGTAAATGCATCACTGCGCTGAATCTGATGCGCATCAGTTGTCCGATAATAAATTTATCAGGCAACAAAATTGGCAGTTCACACGGTTGTCAGATTATTGTAGGGCAAAAAATACTATATTCGATGTTAAGCGAACGTGCCGTTACAAATGCCGTTACCTAATACTCTTATTTAAATATAGTGTGTTACAACTTTATAAAATTCTTCACACACAATTAGGCAATAGTGTATAAACACTACGAAGTACCAAAACAAGTGACCCAACACATGCGGACGAATATGGATAATTAGCATGTACAACCAACCGATCATAATTGCCATCAACTTTATTTTTATATTGAATAAGTAGTGTAGTTCTGCACAACAATAGTGAGAACGAATTGGAATACGATTCTTTGTTGTAGTAGTTTGATTGCATACCGTAGTCAGCCGACTGAGGTCCGAAGTATTTATCTGGTCGTATTATATTTAGATTACCGTAGTTAGCGTACTGAGCTCCGGGGTATTTAGCTCGTATTTAGTATTTAGGCATTTAGTACTTAATGAAAGAATTTTACTGTCCCCTCAATCGAGTATTTCTCTCAATCGCGCATTCCCTCTACCACGAGTCTACTTTATTTGTATAAAAAGGTATTTATCAAAGATTTAAACCAGTTCAGTATCTCTCCGCAACTTGAGAGTAGAGTGTCAAATATGTTGCATATAACAGTTATTGGGGCAACATATTCAGAAAGCCAAGTAATAGATTTCTAGAATGTTAAATACTTTTTACAATGTTACACGAATAGTAATGAAATGTAGCATATATGTAACATTTGTGTCTGAAAGGAAAACGTTATAAGATAGCAGCAGCGCAAACTCAAACACATTTCAAGGTAGTATACATAATTTGATTATTTAACGGTTAAGTCCAAAGCAATTCGCAATTCGTGTGTTATCGATTTAACACATGTGCATATATTTTTGAGATAAATTTTATGCTGTTTTTATTTTGTAGAATATATCTTGACCTTATATTTAGTAATCAGGATCAGCAAATTTAAAAAAAAAAAAAAACTTTTTAATTTTAAGCTCAATTTAATAACACCTTTTTGAAATTTTTATTTGAGTTCACTGTAACAATTAATTCAACATTAAAAACAACTCTTTTTATCAATAATTAATGAAATTAGTACAAATTCTCTGGTACTAAAATCAAATTATTATCTATAAAATAAATATTTCAATGCAAATGCAACTGCAGTCAGTAATTTCAATTAGATTTTTCTTCTGTACTTTCGTTGCAGAAACGTATTATACAGTGGGCGAGCATAAGAAATTTTTTGGACTTTCTAAGAAACACTTGAGATTTTTAACTTTTCTAATTTTAATCTTGATGGAAATCTGTTTTACGATTACAAAATATTTTAATACAAATGCAGTGCCAACAACAACAACAGAAAACTGCGGTACATAAATACAGTAAAATCTTTATAATCCGGACATTGCTAATCAGGATTATTTTATAATCTTGATTGAATGCAAACTCTTGTATTATGTTAATCTTTCGATTGTAATTTTGGAAACATTGTTTTTTTCTCCTCTTTGGCTGGAATCTCAAATTATTTTGTACATATAGAATGTGTATAGAATTGGGATATTCACAATGTCTATTATTAAGTCATATTGTCATAATGTCTTAATATTTTAAAACAGTTTAAACAAATAGTTGTTGTGCTTCAAACAAAAAAGTCATAAAATAATAAAACTTTACGAGCCATGTTTATTGGATTGTCATAAAATAACAGTAGAAATCTGAGTCGTACACTGAAACTCTTCAACCGGGCCGCCGATACATATAAATGATATAAGAATAAAAACATTTTTAAAAATTGTTTGCATTTTTATATTTTTACATTAAATTACATTTTTATAAGAAGAAAGAACAAAAAAACCCACAATAGCTAATGACATGCAAGCGAGAAAAAAAATTTTTTAACGTTTATCTACTATCCGCCGTCCAAAAAATTATTCAGCTCATATCACTGACAACAGCTATGTTTGATTATATTTTTTTTAACAATTTTGTGTGCCAAAAAAATTATTTTACAATTTTAATTAAAAATGAAAGGGAAAATTGCATGAAAGTTCTTGCTTGCCATATTAAAAAGTCGAATTATATTAGTTTTTCCACTTGCTTTTAGCTTTTTGATATCAAACACGTCGGTAATTTTTTTTCGTATTATTGTTTTAAAACATATGACTTTATGACTACCTTGTGAATACCTCAAATGTACTTCGTTAAGAAAGATACTTTAAATGTAAATAGTTAAGATTTATGCGTTTGACAAGAATTTTTGGATGAATTCTCGTACATCATTTTTAAATTCTAACCAAAGCGTATTGAGTACCAGGTGACCTTCTCCGTACAACAAGACAACAGTACTGTGCTGTGTAAACCAATTTGTAAAAAAATGTGCAACAAATTGATGTAAAAAAAGTGATAAAAATAAACAAAAATCGCAGAATTATGCGATAATTTTGGGTCGATTGGTCGATCAAAAGATGGCGCGCGCCAAAGTTATGTAAACAATTGCTGAAAATAACCAAATTACAACAGATTGATTTGAAGCCGATGATAATCACCTGCGCTTATAAGGCCAGCTCGTACCCAATTCTCCTTGGTTCGAATTTAAAAATGATGTACGAGCATTCATCCAAAAATTCTTGTGAAACGTATAAATCTTAAGAATCACATTCTATCTTTAATAAATAATATTTTCTTAGTTTTAAACTGGCAAGATCAGAATTATTGAACGGTGAAAATTGTTTCGAATGCGGCGGATTTCCTAAAACCAGCTGTTGTAAACTTTTGAAATGCTTCGTTTTATAGAATTTATATCACTCATACATATTTAAAAGAGTTAAATTAACTGATCAAATTTTTAACTTCACTATTAAGATATTTTTATATTTATATTTTGTTTGAATGTATTATGATTTGTAATAAAATTTAGTTTTGAACAGTGAGAAAAATTTATTATAAATATTTTGTATCTAGTTTTTGTATGTTTGTCACAAAGAATCTTCTACATGAAGACATTTCATTTCATTTATATTTTTGCTAATCAATCTACAATTTGTATTCAAAATGTTTTAAAAAGTTTTCAGATTTGTTGTTTTTTTTATTTTCTAATTACTCTAAAAATGTCGATCAATCTTTTTGTTTTTACTTTATTTATTAATTCTCTTCATATAATCGGTGGATTTAAAAACCTGGACATAATTTAATTTATTATTAATTTTCTTTCATTTTTTTTTTTTTATAAAAACTTGATGTTTAAACATTCCATTGCCTAAGGCTGAAAATGTATGTATGTATGTGTAGGTTTGGATGTGTAATGCTGAGAACATAATTGGGACGAATGAAGAATTTCGTCTAGCACAACGAATTCTTCGGTAAAAGTTCGTTACATTAATCACAGTATGATGACGAAAAAATTACAGCTGTTATAATCACGAAAGTTGTTGACTGTCCGTGTTACCGTATAAAAAAAAATTACTTGAAAAAATTAAACACGAACAAAAAATAATTCAAAAGCACTTTTATAGTAAATAATTGCATATATTTCACTTAAATGATGTATGTTAAAAATTAAATAATTATTAAAATAACAATTAACTTTATTTACTAATAAAGGGTGGGCAAATTTAAGTTTAGAAAGTAAATTGGTTGACAAATGATGAAATGTCAAGAATTGAGCTGTCATCCTTATACATTTATTAAGTAAAAAGTTGGTAAATTTTAACCACGGAACGCTGCACTCTTGAAAAAAGAATTTTAATTGTGACAATTTTTTATCGAAACGCTGAAAATTTTACACTTCGTATCACTTCGTATCACTTCGTAAAACTCGAGCAACTATTCCTTGTAATCTGGCTCTTTCTGAGACCGCTATGAGTAATTTAAGAAAACGTCATCACCGTGATTTCTCCGCGCTACCAAACCATGGTATCTGATTCTTTGTGGCCACAATTGGCTAAAGTTGATATCAATGATATTTGTCGCCACAAGCCGTACAGTCGGCCTAACAATTCATTTATTGCACGAGAGGTAGACATTTCACCGACATCACATTCCATTTTTAATTCCCATATTTCTACTTTACACTTAAAAGAATCTCTAAATCTTGTTCTTTTATTTCAATTAAAAAAAACAACGTTGTCAGGATTTCAAAACCAAATAAATTTAAAATTTTATAATCAAAAGTATTTTATTCCTTCGATATCTATTTTAATTGATTGAAAATTTTATGACATAAAAAATATTACAGCTAATTTTTTTTTTTTTTTATAACAAGTGAAAATATAGCAAGTTGTAAATATATTATCCAACACACTGGTATCAATAAAACTGAATTTGTCAAAAAAAAAAGTGATTTTAAGCCAATTTACTTCCTAACCTCAAATTTGCCCACCACTTTTATATTTGAAAAGTCAAATGAAAAACGCTAACTCTGTACTAATTTGTTCGTTGGCGTATAAAGTAGAATTAAATCTATCGCAGAGTTCGTTCGACGGCGGTGTTGTGTTTATTCCCATATACAGAAAATATATTTTATTTCCGATGACGAAAGTTCGCAACGAAAAATTCGTCGTTCGTCTCAATTGTGTTATTTGCATAAGTGATTACTGAGGCAGGATGCACACCAGGCAATGATTGAAGTTTGCTATTGTGATTTCTTACCCGCCGACCAGACGAGCAATGTCTTCTGTCTTAATACAAGCAATAACTGTCAAATTCATAGTGCTCAAGAACGTATTTAGATGCGTGAAACACGTACATATCGTAATACATACGAAATATTCTAATAAAACTAAAAAAAATAAAACACTTTTATTAAAATGTTTTTTAAATTCAACTTTCTTAAAAATTTGTTGGTTTTTGCGGAAAAATATAACTTCATAAGAATTTGACAGTTTGTGTTTGAGATTATTGCTCAGCAATATCTTCTACCAATTACGGCAGAATTCATATATTGAACATTTTGTTTTTGTTTCCAATGTAAATAAACTGTCGAACGATATCGTGTGACATCGTGATCCAGGAAGTACATTTAGCAAATATCGTGTAAAATAGTTTCTGTCAACGTGTTGCTGCAACAATTGCCTCGTGTGTGCACCTTGTCCTAAAAAATTTCAATTTGAAAATATTTCTATTAGTCTAAAAAAAATTAAATAATTTTTTTCGAAAAAAAAAAAATTTTTTTTTAATTTTTTAAGCGAAAAATATTTTGTAGAAGTGCTAAGACAAAGAGAAATTGTGTGGTGTGGTGTGATTTGGTAGGGTCGGGTGGGATTAGACGAGGTGGTTAGTTGGCTGGTGTATAGAAACGTGCTCTCTAAAAAGTGTTGTGGGAAAAGTGGTGTATAAAGAGGCATTAATCTTGTAGAAAAATTCTTTCAGTTTGTTTGATTGAGTTAAAAATTTTTGTTTTCTACGCTAAATATGAAAAGTTCCAAGTAAAAAATAAAGGACTAGAAAAGGTAAAAGTGATTTAATTTCTAATTAGTTCTACTTAGTAGGTTGGTAGTGATAGTGGTAAAATTTTCCTATGGGACATTTTACATAAAAATAAACTACACTGATGTGGTCATTTGTTCAACGTAGGTTATAGGTCGCGATAGGGATTGTGAACGTTTGAGTTTACATTTAGGTATTGTACTCGCAGCAGTAGAATGTGTTGGTCCAGTGTCTTTAAAAACATTTCTCGATTGATTGGAGGCTGCTAGTGTTGTAGTTGTTGTGGCGGTGGCCAAAGATTTATCTAAATTATGACAGGAACAGTGATGCAATTGCATTTGATGTTCGGCCAGCCGGCGCGGCACATAAATGTATTCGCGTGAGGGCTGTGCTCTGCATTTGCACTGTTGAAACATGCTCGACAGTCCTTCGGGAACACTTTGACTTTTACAATTTTGAAAGTATGCAGAAGGACTGCAGGTGCAAAGTAATGGTTGTGTGTTATCCAATCTGTGGGCAAAAAAATGTTTGAGATCTTTAAAATATACAATATTTTCCATTTGTTACCTTAAATCTCTGTTCGACCACTGAACATTGGGTTGACATTGTAGTTGGAATTGATTGGAGCCGCAACAATTGGCATTTTGTATGAAAGAAAGACTGCGTCTTAAGTAATTGCCAGTGCCACTGTCATAAATATAAGGATAACGATGCTCATGGCCCACATCAGCAGCATGTGGGGTGCTCTGTCTTACATCTGCCATAAAATGTTTCCTAGGCTGAGTGTGTAATGAATGCTGATGAGGATGATGATGACTACAACTATGCACAGGCCTAAAGGGCTCGCACATACAGGAAGAGCTTGCCCCCAGTTGGTTTAAACTAATGCAACTTCGATTTAATAGATCGGGGGCCGGATAATCACAACCATTTGTTTTGTGATAGTCCACTGTAAAAGCGGGTTGATATTTATGTCGTATATACTGCGTAGACATGGAACGCATACGGGGCGTCGCAGGCATAACAGCACCATTCATATTGGAACGTTGGGAGGGATTGTGCGGATATGTTGAATAACCTATAAAGAATATTATAATGGCAGCTATGGCAGCAGCAGCCGAACAAATGTAATAGCCGGCCCGGCCATATTTGAGCGAATAATCATTAAGGAATATAGTTAGCGGTACACTCATCAGCACTGGTATGGCTTCGATGCCCCTAACGAAAGACCAAGTTTTGGAAAATTTAATTTTTACCCTTTCCAAAGCTAACATTTTCAAAGAAAATCGAAAGCCGCCAAAGCCCACACCATAAATTCCCGACAAAATGCACAGGCCTTTATAGCCCATGACGAAGGACATGAAGAGTATCGAAAGAGCAACAATGGCGAGGAAAAACTGAAAACAAGAAATATGTTCTTAAAAGCAAATGCTTTCAGCAAATATTTAACAAAGCTAACCTGTGATACAATGGGCGTTGATAAAACAAAATGGTGAATAACAAAAGGCTTTCGTATTAAAACACCCGCTATTACCACTCCCAAGGTTGCAGACATGCCAAGTATTGTCTGTAGAAGCACCAATTCCTGAACATCTGAACCTTCCTTAGCCGCATTTAAAGACTAATTTCACAGAAATGGTACATTTAAAAAAAAATCTTCTGCCTGAAGTTCTAAAATTTCTTACCATGGTAAACATGGGTGTGTAGATTCCTAAAGCAGCCACAGCAGAGGTCAGTAGCAAAATCTTTGCCGTACCGGACTTCAAATTTGATATGTCTTGTAATAATTTCTTTAAAATATTGGGCTCCACAGGAGGATTGTTGTTTTTGTGATCTCGTAACTAAATGATAAGAAATTTTAAAAATTAATTATTACAAATGGGTCAATTCCAATTGCAGTGCGCCCTTAATGAAATAAATACGTTGAAACTTTAAAGCGCTTTGCCTTAGTTATGCTTGGAAATTTACCTTTTTCCTTTGATTTTTTAAATGTTGTATGGCTCTCCTTTGAGGATGATACAAAGAGGCTGGTCTATATGAAAGACCTACAAAAAAGCTTATAGAAGTTAAGGCCGCCACAATTTGCAATCCACAACGCCAACCCATTTTTCTTAAAAAAAAAAAAAGTAAACAAAGAAAAATTTCGAAATTCTTTAAACGAAGATGACCACTTGTTTACTTACCCTACTCCTTCTTTCAATAAAACAGAAAATAAAGCTATGCCCACTCCTTCGCCCGACATGGCTACCATTTCCACAAATAGCCGTCTTTTCTTAAAATAGTTCCCCAGCATGATGGTGGAAGTTTCTCGTACCATCGCCACGCCAATAGCAAAAACAAACCCTTAAAAATTTCCATTACGTGCTTAAGACACTTTTTAATACATCTTTCGGAACTCACCATAACTGAATATAACCTGATCCACCTCGGTAGCAAATGATGTGAATAATAATCCCAGGGATATAATCAAACCGCCCACCACAGCCATAAGTCTGGTGGATTTTCTGCGACATATTATTTCGACAAATGGTGAAATTATCATTGATATTGACCAACTTAAAGCTCCCAACCATTCTGCAAAAAATTTTTATTTTTTTTTTAATTTCAAAAACTTTGGTGCGGAGAGCGTGAAATAAAGAAAGCAACTTCAAACTCACCCTTTCCATTTGCATTCTGTATATGTTGAATGGCATAGAACAATGTCAAGCCATAGGACAGCTGTAGGCCAGTCGTTAAAATATGTACCAAAAAGGACATACCACATATTATCCAACCCCAACCACCATCAGGATAAAAATGCTGTCTTATGCCAATAGTGTCAACACCAGTTCTTCTTAAAGCTGGGATGTTACGATGCAACAAATGAAATTCCTGATCACGTAAGCCAGGAAAACCAGAATCTTGTTCCTCGTACTGATGCACACAAGAATCGGGAGCTAAAAACAAAAATATATTTTATTTTCGAAATTGATTTTTCTATGGTGTTATCTAACCGTAACAGAAACCATGAGAGCAACTGTGATTGCCTGAGTGCAGGACTGGCGGTGGTGGAGGTGGTACCAGAGATTCATGAGGAGGTGGCACCTGTTGATGGTAGAGTTTGCCGCACATGCAGGAAGACGGTATATGCATTTTATGATGGTCTACATTGTAGGAACTACAGCAGGTATATTGTTGTTGATGTTGGTGTTGGTGTTGGTGTGGGTGTGGTTGTGGGTGTTGGTGTTGGTGTTGATGTACATGCTGTTGAAGGTGTGATTGCGATTGTGGCTGTGACTGCTGGTGTAAATGGTATTGATGCTGTTGCATTGATTGCTGCTTCTGTTGTTGCTGCTGCTGCTGCATTATTTGTTGTTTGTTCTCATGACGCCTGCATGTCATGGCATTAAAATTGTTACAAGGAACATGTGTCGACGCACCATAATTATCATACAAATCTATAGCTGGCAACGCCGTAATGGAACGATGATGATGTGCTCTTAGTGTGGGCGGTGGTGGTGGCGATGGTGTTTCATTTGTCACAGTTGTATTACATTTGTATGCTTGATTAGCTGCAGTAGACTGTGTAGTTGCTGTGGTTACGCCACTCGCTGCAATTGTTGTTACGGCAACATTTGATTGTACCATGGACTTCTTTAACATGTTTAATGATTTCTCAGATCTTTGGCTGTCCAATGTAGTGTGAGGTGTAACTAATTCGTTGCTAAAGTTTGCTTGCTGCCGTACCGGCAAAAAATCTGTTTGTTTTGTTGTGCTGTAGTCCTTTAGACTTTGTGTGGAACCTTGTTGATAGGCCAAGCGTGGGCACGACACCCACCAAACAATCGGTTGATTATTGTGACGACAATTTTCACACAAAATTCTTTGCGTTGTTAAAGCGGCTGGTGTAGCAATTGAAATGTCTTGAAATGCTGGTGGAGCTGGTACTGCTACTTCCGCCTCAGTTCGCTCACTAAGCGATTTTTGTATATTTGAATAATCGTTTGTAATTGATTTGGTATGATGATGTCTAATGCTGCTACTGGAAATCTGTGGAGGATGTTCACAACTGAGATTATACCTTCGTCACACCGCACATTTGCTACATAAAATTAAATTCTTGTTTCTACTAGTTGTGCTTTTCACAAAAGCTGATCTTCTAAGTTCCAGTTCCGAATTCGTTTTGGCTGTATAGAGGCCACAATTGGGCAATTTATAAGAATGTTGATTTAGCTGGTTTAGAGGGTGGTGATGCTGTTGTTGCGATTGTAGTTGTTGTTGTTCTTGTTCTTGCCTTCTCAAAGCACTAAAAATATTTCTAGGCAAACTGCGGTACTGATTCAATTGTGGACAGCTGCTGTAGAGGGATGAGGGTGATGGTGAATTCGTTGTATTAGCAGGGTAGTCGCCACTACCAGAGGCCATATTATCAAGGCCTAAACAACAGTTGTAATGGCAGTTGATCTGTTTATTGTCACCACATTTATATTGGCATGTGTCATACAATTTCATTGTTTTAGTTTACGATTGTAGGAAAAATCGTATCGAGTTGTATGTGTAACTTGTCGGTTGGTAGTTGTTTGTTGTTGTTGGTGGCAGAAGATTGTGCAAAAATTGTTTGAGGGAAAGAAAACCCGATTTATAACCCACACAATCGTCAATGAAAAATTTCTCTATTGCTCTGTCGATCAAAAGAGAAATTTGTCATTTCTCGCTGATCATGGCACCATTTCTATGCAGACTCATTATTAAACGATCTGTAATGGAATATCAATATAAAAAAATTAAAACAAAACTGTTATACAGATTCATATATTTCTATATTTGTTGTGGACTTATGCCAGTCTTATAATAAACGTTTCGTTTGTGTAATTTTAATTTGAAGCACATACCAAAGTTAAACAGCAAATGCACAACAGCTATAAAATTTAATTTCAAAGCCACAATGTCCTCTTTGGATTATCCTTTTTCACCCCTTAACTGCCATTTCAGCAAAATGACAGCACAAGTCGTTAGGATTTTTTTAATTTTTCTCTAATCTTTTGAATGTTAATAAAAATATTTCATCTCTAATTTAATCCATTTAACGTGATTATATGGAATTTAGTTTTGTTACTTAAATGTCCTCAAGACTTTAAATTTAATCTCTGGCAATAGAAAATCAATTCAAATTAATTATGCACAGGAAAGCTTTTCAAAAGAAAGCACAAAGAAATCAAATACTTATCAGGCAATGGGTCAGCTTAAGAATACATTTTGTATTTTAAATTTAAATGAGACAAAATAGATTTTGAATAAAAAGGAAAATAAAGCTGAAGAGACCTTATCAGTGCCAGGGGCATTTCATATTAAATCGAGTCGAGTAACATAATTCTTTTTAAAATAAATGAGTGTTCTTCGGGCAATCATCAGTATCTGATTGTGATAACAAATAACGGCCATTTCATTGTTTCATGCGAAAGACAATTTTTTAAGGATATTGATTGATTGGATCTTAATTATCGAGATTGGATTTCAAGTTTTTATTAATAAATATTACAAGTAAACTTTACCCTTGTAATTTTGTTTTTCTTGGACCACTTATTATTTTAGGGGCCAGTAAGCACCACGACCAAGAAGACCTATTGTGCAAAGCCCATCATTATAGAACCCACATCTTAAAGCTTCTAAGGAATCGAAGCACTATTTGGGGTCTGGTATGCTGCACGTTATGTGGAGGCACCATAATTCCACCCAGGTGGAGAAACCTCTATATGGCGAGTTCAGCGCAATGCGTCACTTTCACAAAATTGGCAGACCTTGGTCCCAGAGATAGTTCTGTTTCGGAGTTGTGCTGCTAGAGCGTTGCCGCATCATATCAGCCGACTGTTGAGCAAAGCTTTCTTGCTTCCTCAATCTCATGAGCTTTACCCAGGAGGTATTTTAGCCGCTTCCTCGTCAGTGCTGATGTTGCAGCTTTTATCCGTCGCTAGGTCCACAGCAAAATAAAATAAAATGCAATGGAGTTTCAGCTGGTTCCCAGGCCACTCTGCTTTGGAGAGTTTCAGTGATGCAGTGCCTGTGATGTCAAGGAGACGTATCCAAATTTTAAGCTTTATTTTAGTAGCCATTTTATTAATTATTTTACTTTGCCAATGATGCTACACTCTACCGACGAAGGTTGATGTGCCTGTGGATTGGTATCAGCTGAAGCCGATACTGATCAGTTACCAGTGACTATGTTCGCTGCTGAAACCCTCCGACAATAACTAGCACAAAGACACACTAATGCACATCATAACAAATTACTTAGTCTGGAAGTGGGCTAGAACCCGGAACGTTTTTGTTGTGTTGTCAAAGTGCAGAATACTTCCGCCATCGCCACCCTTGCGGTAGTACTGAAATTATTCTCAACTTATTTGAAGAATTCGCCGCACCGCAGAACAAGACTCACAGCATAATTTGTATAGAAAATATAATTTTTTATTAATTTTAAATAATGAATGAAAGCAGAGACCAGAGACAGATAGTAAACGTTTTAAAATATATTGAACATTTTTCAATTTAAAATGATCTCTTAACATTTGGCCAAAAGCTCTACGAAATTGCCTAAATTTAATGAAAAAAAAAACTCCATAACAATTGCCACTGCTACTAATCGAAAAATTGTCAATGCATGTTAATAACAAAGAAAATGAAAAGGAATTTAAAAATAAAAGTATTGCACTAACCAATTTGTTAAATAACTTTCTAAGCATACTTCTGGTCTATTTTCTCATTTATTTCTGTCATTCTGCATTCTTTTCTTTTTTTTTTTTCTTTTATCTACTTTTAATTTTAGTGCCAATATGATGCCAGTTTCTTGTCAACATAAAGGCACGACAAATAGGTCAAAGTAATTTTCAAAAATTCCTTTTTTACTATTCAAACTCTAGTTTCTGCTTCTGCTTTTCTATGCGCTGTCTTTTTTTTACACCATGATTTGTTTTGGGGTGAGTGAGAGAGAGAGAGAGAGCAGAAACAGAAAATAAAAACAAATTTCAACCTCATACTCAATTAAAAATTCAGTTTGAATAATAAATTGGTTTTTTACAACTTACACGTACGAGAGAAGACAAACAATCAAATGTATGGACAAGCACAATCATGCAAACTAATTATTTTTATAGGCAGATATGGCAACCAAGCAAACAAACAAACAACCAAACAAGTATGCCATTTTTATCTACTGTCCTAGAAAATTACAACTCTTCAGTCTGTGCTACTACGGCAACAACACTGATGACTGACTAACAGACTCGAACACATACACACATACAGTTACACATCCACATGCACTTGCCCATTTGCACAATTTTGTGCTTTCATATAGAAATGCATGCATACGTGTTTACTTTTCAAAATATTGCAAGAGCAGCAACTACACATGCACAGCCATACACACCGACACACACACACACACACACACACAGTTACACGGTTTGTTATCTATATTTCCTAGACATCATTGTACTTCCGTTTTCAGTTTCCCTACCACTCAGATTACGCAGAGTGCATCAGCAATATTGTTTCAAATATATATTGTAAATGCTCGGCAACAGCATCTACGACAGCAACAATAACAACTGCAACAATAAGAAAAAAAGAAAAAACAACAACTCCCAGAAAATAAGACAAAATATTTTTAATACATTTTTTCAATTTTCTATTTTATTTTATTTTTTACTCTATTATTCTGGCACGAATCTGCGGCACTACAAATACACTTTAGGACACAATTCCTACCAACACACTCACACATTCATACATTCAATTCTTTTTCAATCACATGTACGAACAGATGAAGTATAAAACAGATGTATAGAGGCGAACCAACACTTGCAATGCTTTACATACTCGTACAAATACCCATTTTCCATTTTCTCTATTGTTTAAATATCAACAATTTGTTTAATTTGTCATCTCCTTCATTTTACAAAAATATTTCTCAACGCTATAAAAATATATGAAAACGAGGCTGGTAATGAAAGTTCTTTGCACGATTTTTTAGCCAGTGTAGTAGTGGACTGTGTAATAAAAATAATTATTATTATTTGAAAGGAATGGCGATGTGTTTGCTGGGTGGGTAACTAAGTTACACATTCTATCCGCACCACTTGACCACAAACTTGGTCCCATTGTAACGCCCTAGAGGCAATTTATAGCATTCAGTTGGTTGGTTGGTTCGATTCGTACCTACAACAAGGGAGATGTGCCGTTTTGATACCATGAAATACGCACGAAACGCAAAAAGGAAAAAAGTAGCGAACCTAGACTGTAGTAGTCAGCACTAGAGTTGCATTATCAGATTTTTGAAGTGAGCGCTCATTTCACTTGCGCTCAGTTAATTGATTAGGTCGCTCTTTTAGTTCACTAGTTTAGTTGCTCAGTAACTCCATCTGAGCTTTACTAAAATCAGCTCTTTTTATCGAACTGGTAAACGAAAACATTACAACTGGATAATGAAAAACAAAACAATTTAACAATCAAGAATATAATAAAATCATTATATTTTCGCACATTAAATGAAAGAAAAAGTATTTATATAAATTAACGGGAAATTAAAAAGTGTTTGTATAAAATATAACAATATTTGTTCCCAGTGAATTTTTCTTAACAAAATGAGAGAGTGAATGAGAATTATATTTACATAAAAGAGCTTTGTATAAAAGAAAGTAAGATGAGCTAAGGAGCTAAAATACATCATTGAAATGACCGGTTCACTTCGTTCACTTGAGTGAATTGTTCAATCGAACTAAGACGTTCGCGATCTAAACAACTCTAGTCAGCACCCCGTACGAGGATAAAAGGAACCGGGCAGATCCAAAAACTGCACCACGCCGGTGGGAACTATGCCAGCCGCGTCCTATGTCTGGCCCACACACTTTGTGACACAGGGTTTAAACCGCCGTCGGGGTGCCTCCGTAGTCTACTACATGAGCATTAGTCTTATCAATATGGAGATGCGAGTTCGATTCCCGCTTAGACCCTGGGTGTTTCTATAGACAAGGTGTAAGAGCTTGTCTTAAAAAACATGATAGATGAGGGATAACTATGTTTATTGATTGCAACCTATGTGTATCTAGTCAGTCACAAGTTGCCTTTCCATGTGCCAATAGGGTCGGAGGTGAACGTCATAATTCACCCTGTGTTGAGAGCACCGTGAGGCTAGACGATATGCGCAGATATCCACGTAAATCTTGAACACTATCTGTCGGCCCCTGCACGGCAGCGAGCACTCGCACAATAGATGCAAAATCGATTGCTCAGTACCGTCTGCACCACAGCTCCTGCACAGTGTGTTCCCGTCTATTCCTAGACGACCGACATACCGCACCAGAGGCCAGTGTCCTGTACAGACCGCTACAAAATGGAAAATATCGTTCCTTAACATCTTCATGCGTTTGTTGGTTCTCCGCCTGTTATAGGTCAGCCAAGTTTATCTTGCTATAGAGCAGACTCTCAAACCCCTCCACTGCATTCTGTCTTCTGCTAAAGACCTTACCGGCAATCTCCGCCTGATCTCTGATCTCTTGTATTGGCATCTCTGCATATTGTGGGTGCGTTAAAGCCGTCCCCTCAATATTGCAGTGGGCCGGCACCCAAAGTAGAGTTCCTGTGAACTCTCCTCAGTGTTCTGCCATGGTGTGACCAGCTCAGTTACTTTAAAAAAAAGGTATCAGTGCCAAACGGCCTCGTAACCTAGTCTATCCTCCTGACGCCATTCTCCAATACGTCCAAGAGATTGCGCAGTATCGAAGCACTTAGAAGATCGGCTCCCTCGACGGAGAGCCGGGCATTGACAGAGGAGGTCATCCTCCTCCTCCTTCTCCTCATCCCGACAGTTCCTACATTAGCGTTATAAGGCAGCCTCAATCTCCTATCTTTTTGCACATTTTCTACTGTCATACGGGGGGTAGAAAATTATAAAAAAAATATGCAAGTATCAGTTTCACGCTTCATAATTTTTTTTTATGGATTTGTAATTTTATAATAAAACACGAAACTGTTTTAATTACTTTTCAAATAATCCAGAAAGGCATATTAAAAAGTGTTGGAGGTTTAATTTTATGGGGAAGTTAAATGTATGATTGTTTAAATGGTTCATAGAAACGAAATCGGATTATCATACACTTCATAAAAATACTTAATAACCATACAAATATCCCAGCGAGCAATTGTTGTCAAAATTGGTGGTGCGTGGTCAGTTACAGAAACAACAAACATTTTAGCCTGTATGCAAACATGTACAAATTTTCACGACCAATTAACCGAAAACAAATATCGCAGCTGTGCTATCAACAACTGGTGTGAATTAATTCGCCTTTGAATTAATTTTTAATGAAGAGTATTGAGTTTAGAGTTAATGCCCCTGCTTCAAATTTTCGAGTTACCACAATTCACCATTCAATACGTGGGATTGCGTTTAAGTTCATAGTTAATTTATCACAATAATATGAAAAATTACTTTTGATTTTAGAATAGAGTAAAAAAGTTCAATTAATCTCCAACAGCAGTTGAGTAGAACACGTATATATGCGTACATATTTTCTATGCCACTACACACGTCATCAGTACTCTTTGTGTTACCACGACCTCTCGTTGTAAAGTCAATAACATCGCCTATTTAACCCGGCCAAGTTTAAGAAATGAATACGAGAAATACCAATTATTATCCCCATACTATAGGGTTTTTCATTAAGCGCTTCCCATTTGGAAACTTTAATGAAACAAATGTGTGTGAAATATCGAAATTTTGAGCGAAATTTTTTATTCGTTTGAAAGAGCTATTGATGCCATTATGTGTTGATTATAACATCGTTCAAATATCCGTCACAGCTTCTCTGGCTGGACCACGTCCGAAGACATGCAAGACTCTGGCATATAAATCTGGTTGAATTGCAACGATGTCATGGGTTATGTTGTCTGTGGTTCGTGGCTTATTCGCATACACCTGCGACTTAAGAAAGCCCTACAAAGAACAGTCAAACGGGGTCAAATCGCAGGACACGTCACCTCCACCAACCGCTGAAATCACTCGTTCAGATTAACCAATGTGAGCTGTGTGCTACGTATCGTCATTCTGTTGAAACCACATGTCGTTGGTATCCAGATCAGCCAATTAAGGCTAAAAAAAGTTGGTAATCATTGACCCATAAAGCGCTCGCCGTTGACAGTGATGGACGTCGTTCTCAAAGAATTTTGAACCGATGACGCCGCCCGCCCAAAATTCGCAACAAACAGTGACTTTTCCAGATCCAGGTGGTTTGGTATTCATGCCTAAAAGTGCCTCATCGCTGTAGAAGATTTGTCGCACGATATGCCAAAGGAACAGAATACTCATTTTGAGAAAACAATTTTATTATTTGCACGTGTTGTTGAATGCTATATCCATCCGTCCATGCTGATTTGGCAAAATATACTGAATTAATGGCTACTAATTTGACAGATGTAGCTGCAACAAGATGCCCATTATCAACTGTTAAAATTTGGAAGTCCCTGTCGGAAACCTTTGTTCTTTTTGTTTCAGTATACGAGTAGATCAGAATGCCAAAAGTTTAAAACTCTGTTTTTAGAATGGGTGAGAACGAAATTAGCTTTTACAACTTCTAACCGTCTTTGCTTGTTCAAATTTTTGGTTTATTAGCATTCCACCGGAAGGCATGGAAAAACCACTTATAGTTATTTTCTTCTTCACTGAAAGGCGAACCCTCATTTTCGCCGTACACAAGCGTTTTAAATATTTCGAATTAGTGATATTTATTTATTTTTTCTCTTGGACCAGCAGTCAGCGGATGACTCCTATACATGCGATACATTCTGCTGGAACTAGAGGGTAGGGATAGTATAGGAGAAATGCAGGAGGTGAAGCTTCACTATCTTACAACTCAGCTTTTGCGCGTTCTGGTTAATATAGGAGGGCTGCAGGCTCAGCCTCAGATGTCAAAAAGACGTATTAAATTTTGAAGCTTCGTTTTAGTAGCCATTTTTACTAATTATTTTACTTCGCTGGTGCTACATATTAAAGACGATTTAAACTACAATTATTCCAAATGAATGAATTGTTTATTTTAGAAAAAATTTATATTTTTCCTTCGTCACCAAACTCCTCGTACAGAAATGTTCACTGGACAGTAAAACGATTTCGGCAAAGTTTTTAGAAACACTCACAAACAAATGACACAGCCAAACAAAATTTTCAAACAATACCAATCTATTTTAAAACTCGTAGAGGATGGATGGTGTTGTATTAAGGATTTTGAATATTTTTTTCTTTATTATTTTTTTCTTTTTTCTTGACAAAAGGGAAAAAGCTTCTCTGCGATTGAAAATGAATAACGAGTGCAGTTACTGAATACGAGTGCATTTATTGTTGTGCAGTAGAGTATGACAAAGAAAAAACCAAGTAAATGAAAAAAAGTTCAAGAAAAAGCAGGACAAGTACGAAAGAGTTGGACGCCAAGTGTTTGAGATACAAAAAATTCACATACACACACACACATGCACCCACAAATATTCATTTAACCAGAAAATATGTATTTCAATCTCTGCACACATTTGCAAGTGTATCAACTTGCAGAAAATGGAAGAATGAAAATAGAAGTAGAAGTAGAATAAAAATGCTACAACTGAACCGAAAAAAAAAAGAAAAAGAAAAAAATTAAATAAAAACAATTATTGTCAGAATTAACAAGTAAATTGTGAATTTGCTTATTTCGCTTCATTTAAAAATTCATTTCCTCGCAAACATTTGCAGGTGGAACTTTATCTCCATAATAAATACATATTTTAAATCACAAGTAATAATTTTCATTTGCAAACATCATTTACTTGCAGTTGTGTATGTCAATCGACTGCCAGTGAGTGCATTTGCTACGACTGCATACAAAATCAAGAATATTTTTAGTCTGTGTGCTAAATCCTCAATAAAATTGGACTTTATTTTTCAGTGACTGGTTGTCGCATTTTTTTTTCTTTTAATATACAATTATGTATTTGGTAGCAGTGATATCCATTAAAATCCCTGCAAAATAAACTATTATATTGAGATAGCAGAAAAGCAAATCTCAATGAGTTTATTCAAGTCATAAAAGGTATGATGACTGTGCGACCAAGCCACAAATATGTACATACATATGTATGTAGGAAGCAGACAAATTAAATGTAGCCCTTAATATGCTCATATTCATAACATACACGTAGTCCTTAAGGAGCATTTTATAGTCCTGCACTTTCAAATCGATTAAGGTATTGAAATATGCAATCTTTTTTTTGTTTCTTTTCTTTGTTGGCAGGAGGGTGGCCAGGCACAAATATTCCAATAGAATCCCTTAAGTTGCACTTAATTAAAATGAAAGTTTTGGATTTTTAAATCTTGAAAATATATTCTCTTAGCAAGCAAGTCCTTTGATAAGTATTAATACAAGTTAAAATGCCACAAAAGGCATCTTTTGCATACAATTTTTATGAATAAATTGCAACTGGAAACAACAAAATAGGATTCCGTCTTGATTGAGAACTTCCGTAACAGAAAAGTAGCCTTTTCAGGATATGTCCCCTATGTCGGCAATGCATAGTTGGTTAGGAATTGAGTAGAGAAGAGACAGTTGTCGTGAAGTGAAGTACAGTTGGGCGTTTTTTAGGGTTGCTGGCGCAACAAATATCGGCGACGGCTGTGGAGTAAAAAGTTATCGGCGGCGGCTTAGCGGCTATACGCAGATTTATATTTTTAATTGAAACACTTGAAATTTTTATGAATATAGAATTTTTTTATTTTAATATTCCCTACAAATTCCGAACATTTCTTTATACAAGAGGATGGCGATGGCACGATGGATGGTAGTCTGCACGTTGACTAGACAACCAAAAACCGACCTGGGTTCAACCCCAGTTTCAGACAAAAAAATTTTAAAATAAAAATAAACATCTCGCATTTTTCTGATGTGTATTAGTGTGTCAGTTGTTGTCGGAAGGTGTCAGTGGCGAAGGCATAGTCACTGGTCACTGAACAATACCGGCTTCAGCTGATAGCAATCCACAATCACATCAGAACGCCCTCCTTCGTCGGTATTGTGTAGCACCGACGAAGTAAAATAATAATAAAAAATAAATGGCTACTAAACCGAAGCTTCAGCACTGCTACGAGTATAAAAACAAAAAGAACGTGCAAAAGCAGAGTTGCAAAATAATTAATTAAGCTTCACCTCCTGTCGTTTCTCCTACTATCCCTTTCCTATAGTTCCCAGCACAATGCTTCGCATGTGTAGGAGTCATCTCCTGAGTGCTGGTCCTAGATAAAAAACAAAAAAAAAAAAAAAATAATGAGCAAAAAGAATAATGTGCATAAACTTAGTACTAAAATTATATTTTTTATAGCAAATCATAAATTTTTTATAATCAAGGCCAATGGTATTCAATTATAGTGATTTAGCTATCTTCGCGTCTAATCTAGCGTTTTTTAAGAAGAGTATTTATCTATCGGGAAACTTTGCGATTTTTAAAGTGCTTAATTGGAAGTTACACAATCAAGTTTTGCTTTTGAAATTTTAATACACTCATCCTTTTTTACTAATAAATTCATATGTATGTACTTTTAAAAATAGACACGAAGTTGTTATCAAATTTTCTTTGCAATAGTGTGTTTCAAATTACAGTCTAGAAAGCAGCTGATTCCTTTTCTTATGAACAGCTTGGTTTTTGTTTTCTTGACGATAATTTTTCAAATATGGATTTGTTACCATATTTATACTGAGTTTTTATTCGCAAATAGTATTATGTGCAGACGCACTGAAAATTGAGATAAAATCATTCTTTTAAGTTGCCATAAAATAAGTTGCCGAAAATACACCCACCAAAAATTCAGCATACCAGCAAAAAATATTTCCAAACAAGTGAAATGAATGGCAATGAAGTAGTCTGCACCTAGAATACAAAACTAAAAAAGGCATGGGTTCGAATTCAGTTTTTTTTTTTTTCTCTTGGACATGCATGTACTGGAACTATAAGAAAGGGATTGTAAGAGAAATGATAGGAGGTGAAGCTTCGCTATCTTATACGTTATTTGTTTTTGTAGCAGTGTTATAACGTCTCTGAAGTCAAGGAGACGTTTTAAATCTTGAAGCTTTGTTTTAGTAACAATTTTTAGTAATTATTTTACTTCTCCGGTGCTACACAATACCGACCAAGGAACGCAGTTTAATGTGCCTGTGTATTGCTATCAGCTGAAGCCGGTACTACTCAGTCACCACTGCCTATGCCTTCGCAACTGAAAGCTTCCTACAACAACTGACACAAAGACACACTAGTGCACACCAGAAAAAATGCGAAATAATTATATGACTTAGTCTGAAAATGCTGTCATACCCAGAACTTTTTGGTTTTGTAGTCAACGTGCAGACTACTTCAGCCATCGCCACCCTCAAATCAATGAACACAATTTTGTTCATATGTGAACAGTTTAAATTTATTGCCATTTAATATGATTTAAATTGATTATTCAAGCAGTAATCTATTGATGATGCACTTAACCACACACACACACACACAAACGAACACTAACAAACACTACTAAATACGAATAGTTTTGAAGGAAAACAATAGTAAAGTTTCATTGCCACTGACGGTTTTTTCCTACCTTTTTCCTTTGAAAATATTCTTTTTTTTTTTTTTTTGCTTTCGCCCATAATTTCTCATTCCTTTTATCTTGGAGAGCTTTTACTTTTCAATTTATCACTGTCAGATTCGATTTTCATATTACAATTCTACTTGTAACGACGTTTAAATACCAATTGAATAAAGAAAATTATACTCGTAGGAGCACATGTAATTGCAAGTGTTATTTAAGGGCTTGTATTTTCGAAAGCAAAATGTACTCAAATGAATACATATGTAAATGTGAGCATTAGTAGTTTTATTAGCAGAAATAACCAGTAGTTAGTAGCAATGTCTACTAACGTTAAGATAAAATTGCTAACCCAGCAAACTTTTGCGTGTAAGTTTTATTGATTTATACGCTTCGCATATGAAGCATCCACTTGTACAGGGTCACCATGATGTTTAAGAACTTAATAACTTTTTCATTAATATACAGTGTAAACGCGGCTAACGCCACCAAGAGAAATTTTGGCCTGTTGCAAAAACCGAGACAAAAATTTCTATGTTTTTCGATTAAAAATATTTTTTCAAACCAAATAAACGGTTTATTTATAAAAAGAAAGGCTAACTTTTAATAAATAAAATAAAATTTATTTAATTCAAATAAAGAATAAAAACAAAAAACAAAAATATATTTGGAATAAAAAATACACGTTCGATTTAAGTTTATACTGATGGTTGTTATCTAGTAAAATAATTACTAAAAACGGCTACCAAAAACGAAGCTTCGAAATTTAATACGTCTCATTGACATCAGAGACGTACAACACTGCTATAGAAACATATAACGTCCGAAAACCAGTATTGTAAGATAGTGAAGCTTCAACTCCTATCATTTCTCCTACAATCCCTTTCCTTTAGATCCAGCACGCTGCACCGCATGTGTAGCGGTCATCTCCAGAGTGCTGGTCCAAGATAAAAAAAAATTTATAAAAAACTAAATTTGACAATAAAACTTAACATTGTTTGCAAAGTTGCGTTAACAGAGCTATCAATGTTATAAATTTTAGTGTTGCACTTATCGAGGAGTTGCACTTATCGAGGTTACACTGTATTTCTTTTATTTCAGATGACAAGTAGTTAGCGTGTTGGCGCTGCAAGCACAAGGACCGCGGTTCGATTCCCGGCCCGGCCCATACAAAAATTATGTTTGATTTTTTTTGTGCTGCAGCACCCTCCTTCGTCGGTGAAGTAAAATAATGAATAAAATGGCTTCGCTTAGCTTAAAAATAATGCTTCATATTTAACATCAGAGACGCCGCAATTGTAGAGTTGTGCAAGAATTAACATCCATCTTGTTACCACTTTCATCGCCTGCCTAATTCTCTACACTATCCCGCTCTCTATCTAGTTCCAGTGCAATGGATTGTATATGTAGGGAATTTCCTCTGAGCACTGGTTCAAGATAAATCAACGTGGAAATTTTTGTACACAAATGACGTTTTCTTTTCAACCAAAAGTGCATTGCATTTCGTGCCCGGTTTTGCCCTCTTTATTTAAAAAATGTTCTTATTATTTTTGTGGTATAAACGCATTTCATAGCAGTTTAAAACAGAACAATAAAGTGCATATATTTTAAATCAATAAAATGAAAAGTGTAATGCACCTTATGAGAATCGAAATCACTGTTAATATGAAAAATAATGTCACTTAAATAATCTCCGTTTTCACAATCGCAATTATGAGCTCATTTTAGAGCCAAATCAATAACATCGTTAAAAATGTCTGCAACAATGTTGGCCTAAAGTTCAAGGACTGTTCACAAATACTCGCTTGTTCAAATAACCCTAAAGAAAATAGTCGGCTGCTGTTAAATGTGAAAATTATTCGCTCTCCAAATATTTTACTTAAAAGTGCCAGTGTATCTCGGGCAGTGTGAGCAGTGGTTCCGTCCAGCTGAAACCACATCTCAGATCTGTTTGAAAGAGGACGGCGTAAAAAATTTTCTATCATAAACCGATACCGCTCTCCAGTTACGTTTCATTTTCGACGAAGTAAGTCCCAATGATATGTTCAGATGTAATGCCACACCATAATATACATCTAATGCGCTGCAATAGGCGTTGATGAATGGCTCTTGAATTTTCAGAACACCGGAACATACAGTTCTGCTTATTGGCAAAGCCATTCAAATGCAAATGTGCTTCATCACTCATAATTAGATTTTAAAATAATTGGTCGCTGATTTAAATAATAAAATATTATTATTTAGGTTCTTCGTTCAGTTGTGAATTCTTCCATTATTTATTCTCCAGGTGTTATTTTTGTAATCTGGAAAAAAAATTATTAAATTTTTAAACCCCATCCTGTCTTAGTTAATATTTGAAGATGATTCTGTGCAGCCAGCATTTATTTCATTCGGGGACTAAGCATTTGGTAATTCTGCTGAGCTGTGAGAATACTAAGAAAAATAAAATTTGTTGCTGGGTGACGTGCTGGTTTGCATTTGCAGGATTGTCTCTTCTTTGGCAAATTGTGCTAATTTTATCTGTTAAATTGAAGTACTTAATTTTGTGACATCACTTGTAGCAGCTGTGATTAAAATCTTTGTCAAGATTTATTACACGTCTGTCACAGCCAACTTTTGATTGTGGTGGCAGCTGTTGAGCAACAAAAAAAAAGTGCAATTAAATTTTAATTATTTCCTATTCTTTGCCGTTCTATTTATGTAGTTTTTCCTTATTCAATAAAACATTTATAAGCTTTGGCTGGAGGGAATAAAAAAAAAATAAAAAAAAAATAAAAAAAAACTGCGCAACATCTTTTTGTTTAAAATACAGTTACAGTCCTGAGAGGGTAAGCAGGCAACAAGCTGCCTTTTATGGTTTCCACGTGGAAGATAATGCATTTGTGAGCATTTGCTGAGAAAGGGACTAAACAAACATACGCACAATAAATGAGTTAATTAGAAATCCACAAAAGTTCACACAATTTATGTTGGTTTTTTTGCAGCTTTTTCTTCTTCCTGTTGTTGCGTTTCCATTGTATGTGCACTCTAAACATGTTTTACCCACTACCTAAAGTGCTTGGCTTCCCCATGTTGTGGCAAATGAACACAATATGCATTTCAGCTTGATTCTGCTTCGCTTAGTTCAGCAGTGTCCCACCAAACAACAATAAAAATCAAAAAAGGAAAACAAATAACGAGCCAACGACAACAAATTATACTATTATGTGTCTCACGCGCTCTTAGGACAAAAAAAAAACGCCAGGTAGTGGATAAAAAAAATACAATAACAGCAACAACAAAAACTTCTTCCTTTGAATGAACTATTCCAGCTCTTGTACGCACACACTCGTTGCACCTTTCAAGAGCAGATAAGTGTATTTGAATTTTTTTTTCCAAACAGTGGTTGTACAAGAACGAACGATAAATGAAAATTAACAGTCATCCAACCAGCTAAACTTGTACATTCGCATGCACTCTTCTCGCCACGAATTCGAACAGGAATGCATTCATACGATATACTTTCGTACCATTTATTCATCATACTTAGACTAGATTTACTAAGCGTTCTTTACAATAACGAGCAGATTTCTTCTCCTTTATTTGAACAAATGCTATTGCTTCCAGGCGATGTGTGTACAAGGAGTGTACAGCAGTGATTTAAAGGAACTAATTCATCCAATACAGTGATGGCCGCCGCATAGCACAATTGTGCCAATTGAATTTATAGGAATTCTTATGCTCTTTCATATTCATACGTCGACTAGATGGCGCCGAAATCACATGAAGCTGATGATTCTTAACTTTTTTCAAGACTTCTTGCAAAGTAAATACGCGCGTTCCGTTTCAAAAGGAAATAAAAAATTGTTTCTGTTTACAATGTGACTAGAATCACATACATTCTTATTTGGAGTATTCACGTGGTAGTCATAAAGTTATATATTTTAAAGTAGTACCACGAAAAAATATGACTGGCCGTGAAGAACGCATCATAATTTAGGGTGATATTTCAAAAAAATTCATTCAGCTGATAAGAAAAAAAAAATACTTATTAATGTTTGATATCAAAATGCTAAAAACATGCGATGAAAATAATATTATTCGACTTTTTAATATATGTATGTATAGAAAGTAAGAATTGACATGTAAATCTTGTAATAATTCCTTTTTTAATTAAAATCTAAAATTGTTCTATTGACACACACAATTGTTGAAACAAATATAATCGCTAACAGCTGTTGCCAGATATATGAGCTGAATATTTTTTTGGACGGCGGCTAGTGGATACATTTAAGTGGCCACCATCCACATCAGTTACACAAACAAAAGTTGATCACTTTTACTACACTAGATATTGAAGTTTTTTCTTTCTTACTTCAAAAAAATGTAACTAAATGCAAATGTATAAAAATGTGGAAACAATTTTTTATTATTATGTCATTTATAAGCAGCGGCTCGAGTTTCACAGTACAACTCAGATTTTTTACTGTTATTTTATAACAAAACAATAAACATATCTTGCAAAGTTTTATTATTCTATAACTTTTTTGTTTAAACCATTTTAGACATTAATAACAGACATTGTGAATCCCCCAACTTTTAATGAAGTTATTCCATGGAGACTATTTCACGATTGAAAATGCTAGCTGGGTAGTTGTTCACTAACAAGTGTATCTGGTGCAAGAAAACGTTAAACATTATTGTGAATTCGGTAAATATGTATAAAGCAAATACAAACAGCGACCCGCCAATACTGTGCCGTTATAAAATCCGATTTTGACAGCGCGTTAACAACAGGAGTTGGTTGCAGAAAGTGAAAAAATAAATAAATGCATAAGCTCACGTTCAAAGTCCTTGGCATCAAATTCGTGTACTGTATTTTCATACAGCATTGCCGATGTCACGCATACGGACCTATACACATTCAAAAGAATCACGAAACATCGTGGTGGTTTTAGTGAAAATTTTTGTGGGCAAGGTTTACAGTATGTTGATGACAAAACATGCAGCACACGTATATGTAATTTATGTAAAGCATTTTTAACTATTTATCATCGTTGATAAAGCGTTGTCGCTTTTTTTAAGTATGGCGCTTTAGCGTTAGCGCTCAAAGCTCTCGTGTAGATTAGTGCGGTATTCATTAAATTATTTTTGATTTATAAAGGATTAATCAAGGTGTAACGAAGAGGTCCTAATTGAATAGTAACCATGCTACCTATTTATACCAGCTATGCTCAGGGAAATTGGGGTGGATTTGTGGCCTACTCAATCAGTTTACCGGTTGCTACATATAATTTAAAATTTAGGTAGCTACTAAACTGATCGACCAAATAAAGAAAAGAAATAAATTAAAAATAAAAAAATTAGGTTAATTACAAAAGAAAAAATATAAATAAATACAAAATAATAAAGCTTAGCTGAAAAGGAGAAGATGGAATAACTTTTTTTCTTCTTTCGTCTATACCCACCCAACCGTGCTATTTATTGAAGTCATTTTTTTTTTAAATAGCCCAAACTTGTCCTACCTACTAAATGACCTTAACTTTTCATGGATTTATTTCAAATAAAATTCTAAACAAGAATTTATTGTTAAAATAAATCATATTGGTGGTGATTTAATATGACATACTATCTAAGTAATTAAGTTTAATTATTTCTAGTGTATTTAAAAGTGAAATGTAATTTTTAAGTAGAATGTAATTAAAAGAAAAAAATGAAATTATTATGCTAAATATGTTACATTATGCTAAAGTATATATTTTTATTTAATTTATTTTTAATAATGTGTGTTTTGGTTGTATGTAAATTGAGTGAAAATAAGAAAGAAAAAATATAAATTATTATATATTATTATTAATATAATATAATTATTATAAACGATGTCAATGGATCTTGAGTTGGAAATTTTACAAAATTTTTTTTCTTTCTTTCTCGTTATAGATACGCGATATGTTTACGATATAGAATAAGTACAGTCGAACTTCTCTATAACCTAGCAGGGTGGGACCGTCAAATTTCTACGTTATAGAGAAAATTCGTTATAGAGAAACTGCAGAAAATTTTGACTACATTTTTTTTATGTAGAAAATATTTTTTTAAAAAAAAAAAATTGTTTTTACATGAACACATTAATTTTTTTTTTATTAATACATACATATGTGACTAAATTGATGTAAAAAATCGATTGCTAAAAACTTCGCAATAGAGAGATTATTTAGTGTGAAAAATTCTATTTAGGTCTTAAAAAATTGTACGTTACAGAGAGAACTTCGCTATAGGGAAGTTCGTTATAGGGAGATCAAAATGTATGAAAATACTCACAAAAATGTTGTGTTCACGAATTTTATTTGTTATAGAGAAGATTTCGTTATAGAGAAGTTCGCTATAGAGAAGTTCGACTGTATGTGTGTTTTTATGAATACAGAAGTTTACAAATAATGTTTCAGTTGTATAAAAAAAATAAAATTTAGTTATTTAAGTTAAAACATAACTAAAAAAAATTTAATTAATGCATGTATGCATGAAAATTCGTATATATGTATATATTTTCCTGTTTTGTTCATAATGATAAATGCGTCACGTCCGGGGAATTTTTGTCAATTACTAATGCACTTCAAATTGCACGTAATATAAATTGCAATTTTTGTGTGGTTAGCAATGCATAACCGGGGAAAACAATATATGTGTGTTAATCGTTTTGTTGGCTAGCTCTTGGGAACAATTAAAACAAAACCTTGTCTTTATTAAAGCGATTCTCCTGTTTCTATATAACTGGATAATAGAATCATAGACGGATCAGTAAATTCCGATAATAGGTGACTGGAAATCAAAATAATATATTGCAATTTAAAAGAAATATAATATTTCTCTAAATATTCTCAGGATAATATCCTTTCTTACCTGGACTCAATTCTATTTTTCTTCCTTGAATTGCAATTTTCAACCAATTTAGTATATAATAATTCACAAATTTAATATTAATAATTTTGAATATTAATTCAAAGAACAAAAAAAAACTATTTTTTTCCGTCTTATAATTTAATTGACAAAGTCTTCAAAGTTCACTTTTCCCTTAAATGAAAATAAATGTTCTAATTTTCCCTATCATTTAATTTTGTTTTTTCTTTCTTGATATAAAAATCCGGCCAACTATGTTAAAAAAATTATTTAAAAAGCAGTTATTTACCAAGTAGTAGTAATAAGGCCTCACAAAGACCCATTTATAAGTTCACGGCAAGCACTCGCATGATAAGATAGACAATTTGCTGTCAAATTAGTCAATTCGCTTTTATTTTGTTTATAAATTTAAAACTATTAAAATTTCCATATAAACGGTGAATTTTTAACAATTTTCTTTTTGGCAACACTGTTTATCCCACCAATGTTACGTAGATTGCGGACAGATCAAAATATGGCAGCTGGATCATACTTTTTGAAAGACAACGAATGACAGGAACGTTACTGTGAATGGCGAGAGCTAACAAATGTTAAGGCTCATGTCTATAAATACAAGCCAGCAATGGAAGCCAATATTGAAGAATTAATTTGTGAGATACCGGCCGATATGTTGGGGAGAGTAAGCTAAAATTGGGCACAGCGTATGAACCATGAAATCATCTTTAAAGATTGAATTATATAGATCGTTCTATCGACTCAAATAAATGTTATGTGTTTTTTTTTTAATCAAATCCGAAAACTTTTCTAAAATCCCCTGTGTATGGGAATTGGAAATAATTTTTATGTATAAATTACACCATTAATAATTCACTTCCTCATAAAAATATATTGGAATATTTCAAGATCTTTAAAATTTTATAAAAGCCAACAATTGACTCTTTCAAATAATACCATAGAATAATGTGCATTCTTAGTTTGCTGAAAGGCTTTCTATAAAAAAAATTACCAAAAAGCAGTCAAATACATCAGAATATGAAGTAAAAAAAACTGAAACGTAAAAAAATTAAACTTATAATTTTTTTTTTTTTTTTTTGTTGCAATTTATGCAGCATATTGTCCACATATTGCATACAACCACACACATACACAACCAAACACAAAATGTTCTATTTATTGTTCAGGGGAGAATGAAAATAGCTGAGTGAGTGGGGAGGGATGTGCATGTGCATGTACGAAAGCAATTCCAGGGGAAAGAGTTGAAGGCAATATTTTATTATTTTTATCGCAGTCGTTTTTGTTGTTGTCGCTATAGCATTTTCCACCGTTTTCCTTAATGTTTAAATATGTTGTGTGTGGACATACATACGTAACCGTACTAAATGCGATAATGTTTAACAAAATATATTTTAATATTCGTGTACATGCATTTTAATATTAAAGTGCATCTCTTGCTCGCATAACCATGGCCAGTTCTTTGGCAACTTCAGTTACCGTTTTTCTTTTTCTCTACTTTTTTTTTTTAATTTTGTGTTTAAAAGAGGTTTTTGCTACTTGTAAATATTTATTTAAAAGTTAAATGATTTATTTAGTCAGAGGTATTGCTGGACCATGGTTTTGGTAGGGGCTTCGTACGCAAATTTAACAGTTTTGACAGCAAAAATAAATTTTATATGAAAATTACGAACGCTTTGGCTCCTTAATGGGCGGGTAGATAATGATATCTCCAAAATGCTCGATTAAAAATTCGTTTGAGAAAGCTTAAGAGCAAGTTCTCATTGCACGGTTTCGAACCTTAAGAAAAATTAAACTCTTTTTTTTACATTCTTCATTGCCAATGTAATTCACAGCGCCTCATTCCGATGATTTGTGAAAAAAGCAGCTCTGATGTACAAATTTACAAAAATCCATAAAAGCCGAATTATACAGGGTGGCCCAAAATGAACGCAGCTGTTTGAATTCTTTATAACTTTTTTTTTAGAATTTTTTTGTTTTCAGGACTTAGGGAATTTCTTCAAATGGAGCAGTACACAACGACTTGATTATGCAATTTATTTTCGTCAAAAACCAGAAGAAAATCATGATTTTATTCATAATTTATTTAAGAGCAACGAAGCCCATTTCCAATTGAATGCGTTCATTAATAGGAAAAACTGCAGGAAAAGAGCTACGGAAAAACCAAAAGTAGTTCAACAGCGATAATGACATTCAGTTATATAGGGTGGTCCAAAAGTTACGCCTGTGTGTTAAAATTTCAATAACTTTTTTGTTTATTATTTTTTTAGATTTTATTCATCGAACATCATATTTTTACACCCAGGCGTGACTTTTGGCCCACGCTGTACCTTTTAGTGCGGTGTTTCGTCGGAAAGGATAATTGGTCCATATTTTTTTTGACAATTAACACGGTGTCGCCGTTTCCATCACTGGTGTTAGTTATCGGTCAATGTTGGTTAATTTTTTAAGGCCAGACGTGGAAAACCATCCGCAAGTATGGTTCCAACAGTATTAAGCCACAACGCACACTGAAAGAGACACAATGGCTCTATTACGCGACATCTTTGGCAAACGAATCATTTTCCATACAAGCGATTTTAATTGGCATCCCCGTTCACCGAATTTAACCGCTCCAGACTGTTTCGCTTGGGGTTATTTGAAAAGAAAAGCCTGTATTAATAAGCCTAGAACCATACAGCAATAAAATTTAATATACGCGACGAAATCAACAACATAACACGAGAAGTTTTGCGAAAGGTTATGGCAAATGTTTTAGAGAGAGCACGAATATGCGAAGCAGAAAATGACGACCACTTGCCAGATATAATTTTTCATAATTAAATTAAAAATATTCTCCATTAATGTGCTGTATTTAAAATTAAAAAAATTTATCTAACTATTTTTTCAATTATTTAACATTAGTAAAAATTCATTACGATTGTTTATCTATCTTTGTTTTATGGATTAGCTGGTCTATATGCGGCATTTCATTTGGTGCTAATACCAAAATCTTCAGTAGATCTCTTAGCAAATTCTCGAAAAAAATTAAGAAATTTCACATGTTTATACAAAAACTCCCAAAAAAATATTTGAGAATTACGAAATATTCAAACCAAATAGCTTGTTTAAAAATTTTCTTTATACAACAAACATTTTTTTATTTTATTGAAATCTATTTAATTTTTCTAAAGTTTTCTTACAATTTTTTTTCATGTAAATCATATAAAAAACATAGATAAATTACAACACGCACGATGTATGATTTGACTATGGCCTCGAGAGTGTTAATATCAGTGAAAAGAATTTATATCCAGTGCAACTCATATTTTGTATGGCACATATCATATATATATATAAATAAAAATTGTATATTAACTGAATTTATTTTGGGAATATCTCTTTATATTTATATGATTCTAATTTTAAAATTGTGCTTTTTCCCTTGAAAAATATATATCAAATTTATTATTATATTATATTATATTATATTATATATTATATTATATTATATTATATTATATTATATTATATTATATTATATTATATTATATTATATTATATTATATTATATTATATTATATTATATTATATTATATTATATTATTTTATATTATATTATATTATATTAGTATGTAATAATAAATTTGACATATATTTTTTAAGGGAAAAAAATCAATAAACATTATTAAAACGTAACGAAAAATATAGGAAATAATATATTTTATAACGAGTCTATATACATATATATGTAGCGATGTATTGACAAGTACATATGTATAATTTAAAATATGTATATATTAAATTGCGTTCTATTCCTTTTTGCTTTGTCATGCCAAAAGAAAGTGAAACAATCTGCACAGATAATGATTTCATTATGTACTTCAGACATCAAACAACACAAGGAACATGAAACACTTGATGGAACAATATTAATCCAAAGAACAGCAACGGTAATAATACATGATCAGCAATGGAACTCAAAGCGAAATGCAATTGCATAAAATCCTCATCATTGTACAAGTGCATCGTACTTTGTTTTATACTTTTAGTTTCCTAGTGTAAATGTGAGTGGGTATGTGTGAACAAATATCGGCAAAAATGCTTAAAGGGTGGCTGTTTAAATCGTATTCATTTCATTGTTTGTTGCAATTCTTTTATACAAAATACTTTCAATTGTTGCCTGTTCCTAGAAGCTGAAGTGAAAATATTGAAAACAAAAGCAATTTCGGTTTTTTTATTGTTGTTTTCAATACAAATGGCCGCACGAATATTTTGAATCGTCTTCTATGAACAGGCAGTTAATTAAAAACAAAAACTTACTCATGTTAAATGGTGTTAATGGAAAGTAATTGTTGTTGGGTCGGTTGGCTTGCCTGATGCTGAGAAGGCTGCGCGTGGAGGGTACTGTTGCTATTCTTTCCGATAGTCAGACGGCGTTGAGAGCGTTTGGTGTTACCGGGCGTCTGCTCTCGTGTTGTTAGTGGGGGAGGCGGGAGCTGGCTGTCCTCTGCGATGTTTTTGCCGTTTCCCTTGTGTGGCTTGAGGGCATAGTAACATTAGGGGTAATGAGATGCCTGACAAGCTGGCGGGACTGGGTTCGAGGCTGAGATTCCTTGGGACGTCATTCTTTGACACTGTGCTCTCGGTTGGATTTGACCGACTTGGTGAGGTACGTGAAGGGCACAGTGAAGTAACGGCACGGAAGTAAATGTATGTATGCAGTTTATACAATTATTTAAAATTTTTATACTTTTCAATAGGCTAATTATCGATAACATACAGGCAGTCAAAATTACCTGTGATAGTTAGTAAGACACAAATTAAATCAAAGACAAAATTGTAAATTGCACTGACAAACAGTAGCAGAACGGAACAAAATGCTGTTTTCGAAGGTTGCTGCACCTTCATATTCAGTGTTCTTCATGTTTTGTCTACTGTATGTGGTAATCAGTACATGTAAGTTATTAGCTTTATATATTTATGTATATTTATTAATAGAATACGGGGAATTATTGTATGTAGTGCTTTTTTCGAAATTCAATTTATGCAATTAGTTTTAAAATTATATTTATTTGATAAAATATAAAGAAATAAGCTAAAATATATGCATTTTCTTTTATTTGCTAATTGTTTTATTGGCTCAACCACAGCACTTCTTCTTGCGAACTAAATTCTTACTTCCTAACATACAACTATGTATAGTTAACTAAAATAATGTATACTCCAAATTTTTACATGCGGCTTGAAAAATTATTCACTTGTAATTATGACGTCAGTTAAAAAATGGACGTTGCGAAATAAGGCCCCAAAGTAGAAATGAAGTAAAGCCCCAAACATGCGGCTATCTTTCATTATAAAAAATACTTGAATATCTTTTATGAAATATCGGCCAAAAATAATGAAATATTGCGCAAAAAACTTAAATGCAATAAGTCCCCAAAGTTTGGCACATCGAAAGACGGTCATGTATAGAAGCTTTATTTAGCGAATGCGGTGTTTGTTATATCATAGAGGAGAAATTCGATGCCACCGGCCGCAGCCCTGGCGTTGCCAATAATCTTTATAGTTCCAGCACAAGGCATCGCATGTGTAGGGGTCATCCCCTGAGTGCTGGTCCAAGATAGAAAAAAAAAGTCGGTGTACGTTATACCATAGAGGAGGAAATCCTTACGACGGTCATGCCAAGAAACTCTTTAAATTTTTTAAAATGCTACAAAAGGAAGAGTTAAGCAAATTACACGAGTTAGAGATTTTGATCAATATTGATGGAACATATAGAAAAAGTGAAAAGAATACATATACGATACGTATAATATAAAATAATTTTCTTTCTCTAATTTTTTTTTTGCTTTATTACATTTCTGTTCAGCGGACAGTTGGGAGTTATTTCATTTATTCGAATTTTAGTAATATTTTCAGAGTTGTGTAACGAGAAAAACCCCCTAAAAATAATGGTAATATTTTGTGGGGCCTTCTTTCATTTCTTTATATTGGGGCTATATTTCAAGTTGGGAAATTAAAAATATGGACCCCAAATAAAAAATGCCCCAAAATCTCGTGTTTTTGTTTTTTCAAAAAATTCTAGCGAATGTAGATATATGGCGAAGCAAATCGGATTCAAAATGATTGCAAACGGTTTGACCAATATTTTAAAAAGCAACGCAAATAAAATGCACGCAAATCGGGGTTCTAGTTTACACTTATGCACTTTTATTTCTTCTGTTTTTGAGAAGTTGTATTAGCTTTCGTGCTAACAAAATAATGTGAGTGCTAATTATTGAAAAGCACAATATTAAAAGAAACATATTTTTCTATAAACAAATATTGAATAAAATTGTTTGGTAAATAATATAAATGCAAATGAACGTAAATAACGTGGCAAGTAAGAAATGAATAAAAATATATAGATTTATTTATTTGGGAATAATTATCTTCTTTTGATTTGTTTCTGACATGTAAATTACATTTTACATTTTGAGGTGTTCACAAACAAATAATAAACAAAAAGTGTTTCCAATATTCTATTTATGTACAAATATTTGCTGTATGTGTACGAGTATTTGCATTTTATTATTATTATTTGACAATTGATTTTTATTAAATATTTATAAAAATTCTGTTTAATTTCCTTATTTAATTTCCGGAAGAAGTCACTCAAAGAAGCAGTGATATATTAAATTATTTTGTTCAACGATTTTTCCTAAGTAAAAAATAAGAGACTTTAAGCTGGAAAAATATTTCTTAAATGAAATTCGAATATATTTACTAGGGATTGTTGCACCCTTTTCCTTAAACACGTATTTTACACATCCATGTACAGATTTGTGAATGTATTTGTATTTGTACTTGTATTTGTATGTAATCAACCACATCTTCCAATGACAACTAGCATGTATAAATTATGTCCTTTAGCGTTTTTTATGCTCTTTCCTCCTTTTTTTTTCTTATTTTCTTGTCGTTGCAGTGGCACAGCCAAAGGCAAAGTGTAACGAGCCTAGAAGAGCTGAAAAAATATATAAAAAATTATTGCTCCTTTGTTGGATGAAACAACACCTAGATTTAAATTAAAATACATTGTTGATAGTAAAGCTCAAGGGGGATGTAAAAGATTTAGGCAGAGGCGTACACAAGTGATTATTTCCTTCTCGAAAGCCAATTTAGGCTTTACTGGGATTAATTTGAATCTTTTAATAAATCTACTAGCCACCCCTTCCTGCAGCTGTCATTTATGCAACTATACCCACTATTTGACAGATGTTGTGTATAGTTAAAAAAAAAAGCATTGTGTACTAAATTCGGAAATTTTCCGTTTTCCAGAAATCTCTTTACTCTTTGTATGGAACCATTATGTTTTAAAAAGTACCAAAAGATATGCGAATGTTTCACTTAGAGGCTTTTCATGTTTATGCTTTAAACTACACTACATGTTTTGTGTCTATAGAAAATCACCGAATAGTTTAAAAAAAAAAATTTCCCGCATGTACTTTTTTGGTTCCCGCAGGGGGTTTGGGACAAGTTTTCAAACCTGCGGGTGTTTAGAAATCCCGCGGTACCTAGCCAAACATCTAGCATTACATAAAACTTCCCTGGAGTTTGAATATGACCGAAGAGGTGACTCTTACTAGAGATTGAGGAGGTTATGCTTGCATTTCCGTGTGACTGTAGAAATACAGTTCAATTCTAATATAGTACTACGGGGCCAGCGAAGCCACAGCTCTATCGTTCAGTAAGGGTTTAATGACTGATGTACTTTTAAGTGAGTTCTTGGTGTCTACCCCGAAAAGTTGGAGTTGTGTGCTATTTTGGGAAAGGATTCGTAGTGGCTGTGGTTGCCACCAAAAAAAAAAATACGCTGGAAGTTAAGTTTTTGGTCTGTCCGGGATATATGTGAGTTTGACACATATATTCTGATTTGACTGCTGTTTCGATGCAACAATAATCACCGGAATGTGTCTCGAAGAAACAGTATTACTTAAGCGTTCTTGATTTAAATACATTCTGATGTGACACAGAGTTTGGACACCTCGAAACACCTTAGCAAGGTGCAATTTATAGACCAGGGATAACTGTAATTTGGTTTGCAACCTGTGTGCACTGGTAGCGGTACAGGATTTTGTATCTCCGAGTGCCCATGGGGGCGGTAGTTATCGTCTTAATTTCACTCAATGTGGAATGAGACGCTATTCGTAGGTGTTCACGCAAAACTTGAACACATCTTGTACTTTTTTTGGTACCCGCAAGAGGATTTTGGAATTGTGTTCCATAACCTACGGGCCTTTAGCAAGCACGCGGTACCTAGCTAATTAGTTGAAGAAACTTCCCTATTGTTCTTTAACTCATTTATAAATGTACGTTATGGTCCGCAGAAGTATTAATGGGGACGGTGATGCATCACCTTGAGTTTTTCCAGAACTTGCAGATGACAGAGGAGGCGACTTTTCGAGATCACACCAGAGATCTGACATGGATTGTTTTACGGTCTTTGGCTGCTTAACGTTAGCCCTTGTCTATTTTAGTTGCACAGGAAACTGGTTGCCCACATAGCTTCTGCAAACTACGGCTTTAATTACTGATTTACCAACACTGAGCTTGCTTGAGTTTAGTGGACAAAGTCTTCATGGCTACCCCACGGGATTAAAGTGTGATGACAATATGTATGGGTCTTCTAGTTGAAGACTTTGTCGGAAGGTACTATGTGTCCGCCCCGAACAGGTTGGAGTTATTTTCCGTTTTATTGCGGTTAGGATTCGTGGTGGCCGTGGTTTACTTGTTTTCGAACGTGTTTTGCAGCTAAACACATTTTTTACTTTACGTATTTTGAAAGCAACTCAATGTAAGGAAAAACACATCAATATAAACATTTTTAGCACTAAACCACTTAAATCTTGTTTAAAATTGGCAGTGTGAACACCATATTAGTCGTTTGTGTTGGGTTTACAAAAACCTATTTAAATTATTTGGAATTGTTTAGCACTTCAGTTTTAAACTACAACGAAATATAGGTATTTAAGTTCTCCCCTCTATTACTACGCCTCAAGTGCTACGTACTCAAGTGCTCCGCAGCATATACTCAAGAAGAAAGTTTAATTTTAGTTAAACAACAACAGCATTCTTCTTACTTGAAAGTTTTTAAAAACTTCAAATAATTACGAACAAATTTTAACTTTAAAAATCTGTTTTTTTCTACTTTATAAACAACTTACAGTGCCATAGTTATTGACAGTTATATTTTTTTTCTAATAAAATCTTGAATATATTAATATTGAGTTTGAAAGAACTTTTTTCAATCTACTGATTGAAAGCGGCATTTTGTGTGACATGGATTCACTTGTCGGCAATATTCTTGCCTGCCAATTGAAAGAATAAAAACCAAACTAAAGAATGAAACTGTTTTGGAGATTTGTGATATGCTGAAAGGGATTTAACAGGAGTGTCAAATGATAAAGTGTCAAGAACTTAGCTGACACTTTCCAATTTGTTTTTGTTGCAGGAAAATCACATTGTTTGTGACATTGAGTGTTAGTTAAAATTTTTAAAGAAATAGTGAAGAGAAAAGACAGCTGGTTATGTGATATATGTTGCTGCTTTTGTTGTTGTCGTATGGTTTCAGAGGCGAAAGCATAGCCACTGGTCAATGTCTTTAGACTGTTTCCTATCCACAGACAAATAAGAGTAAGTATGCGCTCCTTCGTTGGTATTGTATTGTAGCATTTTTTTTTACTAAAAATTTCTACTAAGCACAGTTTCAAAATTTAATACGTCTCCTTGGCATTACAGGCGCTGCAACACTGCTGTGAAACAAAAACAACAACCAGAAGCAGAGTTGTAAGATTGTGAATCTTTCCTCTACCTATCACTTCATCACCCGTCCTCTCTATCACTATCCCTTTCCTCTAGTTTCAAAACAATGCATTGCATGTGTAGGAGTCATCCCCTGAGAACTGGTCCAATATGAAAAACAAGTGATGCATTAATCTTTTACACTACAGCCGAATAAAGAAGATCCATTTAATTTCGCATTTATCTTGCTGTCATTTTATTGAACTCATCATCTTCTGGTTCTAGAGCCAACAACGCTAAGGGTAAGCGAAAAGTAAGAAGACCACAAGTATGCCGGCTCACCACTCTCCATTACTCAAACAACTTAGAATTTTTCTAGAACAAGTTTGTCTAAAAACAACTTTTGTACTGCACGACCATGGCTGCCAAATTTGACAATTTATCGTCATTTTGACGATTTTTGTCCCGAAAATACCATGACAATTTTTTCGTTAAAAAATTACGCTTTTTTGCAGTAGTCTAAATATGCCACATTTCTACATGGACATGGACGGAAATAAGCATTTCATAACTAATTCAACTATAATTCTTAAAAATCAATTAAATGCAGAAGCAATTTAGCTACGAATGCAATTGCCGAGCTGCTGGTAAATTAATACACTTTGTTATGTTATTTTTATATTGCTTTTTAATACAAATAAAAAAAAACGCATTTTAAATATACATTTTGCATAGTCCGTTTTTTTGGCGGATTTTTCAAAGCTGAAATAACGATTTTTTTCTACGTTATTTTTATATTTTATCGATTTTTAGAGAATTTTATCTGCCAGCCCTGTTCACGACTTAAAATTTGAACACCTCTTACGTACTTCCGTTAATAATACTATTGCTATGATTTGTCTTGATTGTTGTAGATTATAGGCTGACTTTTTTGTATCGTCTGGCATTTCCCCGATGCTTATGGGAGAGAAAAATGTGTGTAACGAAACAATAACCATAAATAAATAATCGTAATTCGCTCATGACTTACGACGCTAAATAAAAAATTATCAAAATAAATGAAATTTGCAACTTTAATTGGACTACACCTCAAGCAACACAAATTTAATGAATTTAGATGAGAAGCTTAACGACTTTTAATAAATTATCCGCATTATTATAATTGTTTCTTTAGATTTACTGCCTTAATTCCTTTCTTAAAGTCGCATACTCTGCCGTATCAATGGCATGTGCTTAACCGCCTGTTCATTGAAGCCGAGTGAAAATAATCGTTCGGCCATTTATATTGAAAACAAAAACAATTTGAGTTTTCTTATTATTATTTTTTTTAATATAAATGGCCGAAGGAGTATTCTCTTTAGGGAAGGAATTAATGTTTTTCATTATTATTATTATTATATTATTCACACTGCTTATAAATTATAAGAGTTTCATTGTGTCTAGTGGGGAAAAAGCAAAAGCTTATCTAAATGTGTTGTTATAAGATATCTTCCTCACTGGCTATTTATTGTGCAGACTGTGCACATTTCATTTCTGCTTATCACATTTAAAAAAAAGGCAACAAAAATTTAAAAAAAAATTTTTAAATTATCTAATGTCCAGCGCAAAATATATCATTGCAGGCAATATTCCGTAGGACTTAATACAGTGCTCAGACATACACGTTTATTGAGATTTACGCAATAAATGCCATTATTGAGCTCAATATTTCATACTAAACTAGCGGACCCGGCGAACTTCGCCTCGCCCCAATTTTAAGCCTTCAGACAAACTTTAGAGTAATAATACAACACAAATATTTAAATTTTCAATGTGATTTATTTGAATGGAATCAGTAGAGAGCGATTTGATGAACAATGTTTTCATACAAAAAATCAATTTTCGATTTTTCCAATTTTCCGACTTTTGCGGAGAGATTTTCTAATTTTCCGCATTTTCTATGATTTACACTAACAACTTTCTATTTTTTGATTTGGAAAGCCATTAAGGAATAATTTCACACAAAATTGCATACAAAAACTCGATTTTCGATTTTTCCAATTTTTAGACTTTTCCGGAGGGATTTTCCAAAAAAACCTTCTCCTCGAAAATACGAACAACTGACAAAACATTTTACAGAAATCGGCAGAGCCGTTATCATTTTATGAATTACTATACATTTTTTACACCATTTTTATATATATAGATATTAATTAAGTTATTGAGCTTACCAGAAAGCATTTTCTTACATAAAAATTGGGTAAATGAGAGACGTTTTGAGAGCGTAATGTTCCTGTTCTTCTTGCACGAAACAGCCGCTACTTTTTCTGCTGGCTAGTTTGGGCAAGAAGAACAAGCAATCAGCTGTTTCATAAATAAACAATAATGAAATAAAAATAAATTTTTCTCAACAGTGCAAAATGTTGGAAACTTATACAAGATATAAAAACTTGCAATGAACAAATAATACTTAATTTTAGTTCATGATTTAGTTCAAAATTAGTTGGGTTTTCTTTAATTGACATGTATAAGCCAAATTATTGTGTTTTTATATATGTATGTATGTGTGCACATTTGTATTTGTATACGAGTATATATACGTGTGTATTTGTATTATACGTACATGGTCATATACATACATTTGCTTTCTCATTTTGTGATACATTTTATGTTTTTTGGATTTTTTTACTTTTTTACATTTTTTGTCTCTTATTGACATAAATTATAGTTTACTCGCATTTTACCGAACTTTTCCACAAAAGTAAAAAAACACACGTAATTTTGACTAAAACTTGAAATACAACACTGTCAAAAATGTCTTTACGAAGCAAAATTATCTACAAATGTTAACGACGTTATCAAATGCTTACCAGTTAGTTGAATTTTTTATGTCTGAACACTAAAATTATTGTGTCAATAAACTGAATATTGACTCAATAAAAAAACCATGTCTGGACAACGTATTCAAATAATTCACCATTGCATATTTTACGATCGCTCCCACTGTGCTTTGTTTAAAAACAAATTCTTCTGGTAAAATTTTTGGTTAAAACTTTTTTAACAAATAGAAAACAATATTTGTTAAAAACAAAAATATATTCAAATAACTTTTTATTCGCAAACCTGCTTAAATCTGCTTTTTTTTTGAGTCATTTTTCTTTTGCTTTTGTAAGTTCTACATTTTGGCTTTAAGTATTGCATGAAAACATAAATCGTTCAATTTACTACATCGTTTTATAAACTATAATATTTCGTTCATATTTGTCAATTAGCTGCCAAACAACTGCCTGGCTCACTGACAGTTACGTTTGTTTACGGTTTAAGGCAAATTAGAACAAATTAAGTTCAAATACATATCTTTAAGCTAAAATTAATGCATGTTTATTTGCCTGTGTACATGTGTATTAGTTCCAAAATAGTTTCTTGTTTCCTGCTCGAATGCTGAAAGAAGTCATGTAGTTTTTATGTACAAAAAAAAAACGAAAATACACAAATATAAGTACTTCCTCCCATACACACAGAAACACACACACATGTATACAGAGCCACATGTTCATTTAAGATTTTTAGAAGATAAATAAAAAGGGAAAATGTTTAAACGTTTTCGGATTCTTGTATGACTTTTGTGCAGTTACAGTGATTGTCAGAACATTTACTATCAGTTGCATTTATTACACAACGGAACAAAATTAAACTTTTTTTGTTCGGATTGGAATTTTATTGCAATTTAAATACTAATTTGAGTTCGCTGAGTCGAAATCTATTCTCCATTTTTCTTTATCAGATCGCATTTTAAAGTTACAAACAGAAAAAAGTACAGTCAAGGTTTTTTTTTTTTTTTTTTTTTTAAAGACAATACAAACTCTAGAAGCTCGTAAGATTGTCTGTAGAAACACCCAGGGTCTAATCGGGAATCGAACCCGCACCTCCATATTGATAAGACTAATGCTCATGCACTAGACTACGGAGACACCCAATTTAAAAAAACGAATATTCAATTAAAACAATAATTAGATTTCAACCTAAAACCAAAAACGCAGAATCAATTAACTGAAATCAATTAATTGAAAAAAAATTTTAAATTTTACCATTTTGAGTGCACTTTCTTGAGAGAATACCATAATCAATTAAAATAAACCTGAATTCATTTAAATTATCACTATCCCTTTCCTCCAGTTCCAGCACAATTCATGGCATGTGTAGGGCTCATCCCCTGAGTGCTAGTCCAAGATTAAAAAAATACATTACATACGTAGGGGATATACCCTGGGTGCTGGTCCAAGCAAAAAAAAATAAAAGAACAAAGCATTGGGGCTATTTGCCTATTTGCCTGACCCCAGCCTGAGTTCTTCATAAAATTCCGATTCAAAGTGTAATTCAAGGTCTGCTTAATGGCACTAACAACTGCCTTGTTGAAATTAATACTGAAAAAATATAAATACCAAATGGTGCAGGGTTAGAAGTTGGTTAAGATCGATAAGAAAAATGCAAAATAGAGGAGGAGAAAGTACGGAACCTTGCGGTACCCTCGAATTTATTCTGAACTCATTTGATGAGACGCCGTCTTTAACAACTGGTATAGTACGATCTCTGAGATAACTCGTTATAAACCGATAGAAATCATCACCAACACCAAATGCCACAACGCCACCTTACTTTCGCCAAAATGCTGTATAGAGTGATACCAGCGAAGTGAAAGCCAGTAAGTCATCCGTAGAGCGACTGGTTCAAAAGCCGTACTGGCGGTCGCTGAAAAAGATGTTGGTCTGTCAACAGCGCAGATCGTAATTCACATAATTCAATGAGAGACATTTTATTCATTATTTTACTTTGCCGACGTTTAAAGGCTCTACTACCGACGTAGAAGGTCGCTGTTAGCACAGACGATATTTAGGTTTTAGAGATTTTCTACCAAAGTACATTTTATAAAGGCAATCCTTGCAATACATGTAATATCGCAATTTAAATAATAAATTGAGCGAACGTCGGTATTGTGTAGCACCGGCGAAGTAAAACAATAATAAAAATGGCTACTGAACCGAAGCTTCAGCACTGCTAAAAGTATAAACAAAGAACGTGCGAAAGCAGAGCTGCAAAAATAAGTAAGCTTCACCTCCTGTCGTTTCTCCTACTATACCTTTCCTAAAGTTCCAGCACAATGCTTCGCATGTGTAGGAGTCATCTCCTGAGTGCAGGTCCCAGAGAAAAAAAAAAAAAAAAAAAAAAAAATTTTATTAATACAACAGTAAATACATATATGTATGTATATAAATTCTTTAGGCAAACTTATGAGCATGACTGTAAGCGTGCATGTGTTAAGACGACGTTAAAGATGTTGTTTAATGTGGTTCTACTTGTTGTATTTGTTTGAATTTATGTGCTTTTGTTGTTGTTCTTCTATGATGAAGCATGTTTGCGATTTCTATTAAAGCGTCTTTTTTTAGTTTATTTACTTATCAGTATGCGTAAGTGCAAGTGTGAGCATTTGTTACACACATCCATATGTATGTATGAATGAATGTATGTATGCTTATGTGTTTTGTATTGTTCATTTCCGCTCAAGGAAAAGAGCAGAACAATTTGATGGTTTTAGTTAAAATATTATGGCTGAATGCCTGTTGGGAAAGTTTCTTTTCTGTTTTTTGTTTTTGGAAAATTAAAAATTTTTCTTTTTTCTTTTAATGATTTGATGGCGTTTGTATATGTGTTTGTAACTCGCGTTAAGAAAGAAAAAAAAGCAGAAAAGACTCACAACTAAAAGTTAGAACATTTAATTTTTGTATGGCAAAGTGAACGACAACAACAACAAGGAATCAAGGAACTAAATGAAAAGATGTAAAAAACCAACAATAACAACATGCTTAACGATGAAAGCGATAAGTAATCAGCAGAAATCTGTTTATAGAGTTTTTTTTTTGTTAACAAACTTCTGCTTTCCTCTAGTGCTTGCGACTTTTTATTTCTCTTTTTTTTTTCTTTGTTATTTTTTAATTTTATTTAGCAGCCAGCTAATACTTGGCTGCCGTTGATATCGGCTGCAGCCACTAAAAGCCTTTTAGTTATACAACAGCCTCCTTTCCAAGTTTTTAGCTTTATGAGCTGTTAAATTATTTTTACTTTGTGAAAATTAATCATTTTATTTGTATATGAAAAATATATGTATGTATTTATGAGTGTGTTTTGTTTTAATATTTTTCTTTTATTTCAACGAGTAGACCAGTTGTAAGGGAAGCAGCATTAACATGCAAGAGACATCACATCACATCATCAGCATCAGCATCATCGTCACCTTCTGCCTAGTTTGTTATAGACATCATTATCATCAAAGTTTACTTAAGTACTCATTGAAGTTGCATGAAATGCGACATATTGCTGTTGTTGGTGATGATGTTTATGATGATGAAATATGCTGATGGTGATGGAGAATTGTGATGACGATGAATACAACAGCATTTCCTATACTCAACCGATATGTAAAAGTTTTTATAACTATTTTATTGCAGTCTAGCACATTTTGTATATTTTGAAAATGAGGTTGCGGCCATACATAATATGTACATATGTTCATATGGATGTATATGCCGCTGTGTGTCCCTGTACATGCAAGTATTTACTCAAATTATACCGAAAATATTTTTGCTTCTTTTTAACCAGGCTAAATATAGCGAATTTTTTTTTTTTGCTGTTCGCGTTCAATATTTTATGCACATTTTTTTATTATTATTTTTTATTTTTTGCCTGTTGTCATTTCAAAAATTAGTGGAAAAGACTGCAAATATTGACTGTGTAATAGTAGGAACACAATTGTGACGAATGACGAATTTCGTCTAGCATAACGAATTTGTCGGTAAAAGTTCGTTGCGTAAATTCGTAAATAACGACGAAAAACTTACAGCTCTCATGATTAGCATAGTTGTTTGCTGTCTGTGTTGCCGTATAAAAAAATTACTTGAAAAAATTAAACATTAACAGAAAACAATTAGAATTCAATTTTATGGTAAATTAAACAACTATTAAAATAAAATTTAACTTTATATACTAATATATTTGAAAACAAAAATGAGGGACGTTACCTCTGTACTAATTTGTAAATCGTTCGTCGGAGAATGAACGAGAAATAAATCTATTTAAGAGTTCGTCATGAACGACGAATTTCGTCGACGACGGTATTGTGTTTATTTTCATATGCATAAATGCGTTTTATTTCTGAGGACGAACCCAATAATTCTTGGTTCGTTCCAATTGTGTTCGTAACATAAAACGGTCAAAGTATTATGGCCAAACAGTTTTACATTTGTTCGAGGTTTGAAAGATTAAAATTAATAAAAGTCAATTTCGCACTCACTCGGTTTCTGATAACTGGCACGCATGCGGATTCAAAATATATCAGATATGTCTAATAAATCCAATGAAGAACTTACTTCAGTATTACCAGTCAATGTCGATTTTTCGGTTGTTACGACTTCAGCTGTTAGGTGCTCTTTTTTTTCTCAAGTTGGTTATATAAAACCAAAACAATACATATTTGGGGAATTCACACGGTGTGCTATTATATTAAATCATATTGGCATAATATTTTACAATAATTTTAACAAATTGTTGTTGTTGTGCTTCGAACAAAAAATTCTTTAAATAATTTAATTTTTGTGTTTCTGTGTTTATTTGTTTGTCACAAAATAACAGTAGAAATCTGAGTCGCACGTTGATACCTCTTCGTCGCCCCGTTGATAATATTTATATGCCGCCACTACTTAGAAGTAAATCAGAAATCGTCTCCGTAAAATTTCATCCGTCCATATCCTACTATTTTCGAGAAAAGGACAAAAGTCCTTTAACAGTAGTAAAAATGGGTTTTTTTCGAAATATTCTTATATTTTCCAAAAACAAAACAAACTGCTAACATTTGTAACTCTTAACTATTTAACTATTAGCCATTCATTTCGACACTTCTAGAAGTCCTCCTGATAATTTTTTTTTTATTTTTTTGCTGTTTAATATGTTTATTTTTAAATTTTAAAGTAAAAATCGTTTTTAATTGTATAACATTGTCATGTTAACGCGTTAAGAGAGCTCTGTTTGTGTCTAGGGTTAGAAATTTTAAAATTTAACTTCACGCACATAAAAAATATTGTAAAAATTGTTCACATTTTATACCTTTCCATTAAATTACGTTTTTATAACTTAAAAGTAAGTAAGAAAGAAAAAATCACGACATCTAACAATATACGAGTACAAATGAACAAATTTTCTTTATGTAATCTGGCTGACACCCCTTAACGTTTATCCACTAGCCACAGTCTCTTATTCTAATATCTGTCAACAACTGTTTTCGATAATATTTATTTCGATAATTTTGTGTGTCAAAAGAACAATTTTATATTTTGAATTAAAAATGAACTTATTACATTATCAGATAATATCTTACTTACTATATTTCAAAGTCGAATTATTTTACATTTTTGTTTTTAGCAGTGTGATATCAAATATTTACAAGTATTTTTCTGTTATCAGTCGAATAAAGTTTTTCAAATAGAACACTAAATTATAATGGGTTGTTAACAGCAGTCGTATTTTTTGTGTTATTATTTTAAAACATATGACTTTATGAATACTTCAATTATATGAAATAAGAGTAGCAAAAAAAACCGTGCAAGTTCAAAAAATGACAGCAAAAAAAGTCATTTGTTCTTGTAAAAAATACCGTGTAGAAAACGAGTTGGGTGTAACAACAAATAAAAAAAAATTAGCAACATTTTGTAAATTACATTTGTTTTGATTACTTTCTTTTTTTGTTTTTTGTCTGTTTTGCTCTTGATATATTACCATACACGTATACTCAATTGTCATTTGTATACAGACATGCATATGCATGCATAGATATAGAATGCTTTTACCACTTTCGTGTGAAAAAGCTTTACCGCCACAGTTTATATGTTGTTAATGTAGACGAAGTTTTAGGGTTGGGCAACAAAGTACATATACACCTACAATACACACATACTAGATTTGAGTATTAAATATTAATATTTAAAATCGCCATATATCACGTATATATCGTAGAAAAATTATATACAAAAGGGCTGCAACCAGCGTTACCATTTGTGTAGTTTTCCCTTTTTTTCAAGTTTTTTGAAATGCCAAAAAGTTTTTAAGTTTTTAGCTTAAAAAAAATTGCAAATTTTCAAGTTTTATTTATCAATTTTTAATTTACAGTATATATGATGAAAATATTATTTTTACCATGTAATGTAAACGATCTTATAATTTTTCACACCTTATTACTGCAACATGTGTCTATTCCCTCTTTAATACTACAGCATTATTAACTGTATTAATAATATTATAGTTTTTTATCCGTATATTTTTTTTTTTCTAAAAAGTTTTCTATTTCAAAAAAGCATGGATAACTATTTGAAGAGAAACGGTGAGGATAGATTAATATTTTTAATTTGCAATATTTCTTTTGGTGTTATTAGTTTAAAGCAGCAATGCAAGTGGAGAAAATAGCGTAGAATATGCGATAAACACAGCAGAGATTCCAACAAAAGCTAAAAAAATGCGGAAATAATCAAAATCGTGAGAAGAATAAGTTTGTTGTTGTTTAACTTTTTTGTTTGTTTTTGTTATTTTCAAGAGAAATTAATTCATAATATATATTTTTGTCCTTTTTTAGAAAGTTTTGTTGAAAAATTAATTTTTTTTTTAAATAAAAACTATTCTTACAAACGACACTTTTCACGTATTAAGCTATGTTCAAACGATTGTCAGATTGTACAATATTGTAGGATACGGCAATATGGTGGCAATGCATTCACAATACAATTTCATTGGCACACAGTTCTGCGACAATAAATTTTTCTGCCAATAATAATTGACCGTTCACACGGTTGTCAGATTATTGTATGGCAAAAGTTGCCAGATCCGATGTTTAACATTGTATCTAAATATTTATGGACAGCGTTGCCAACAGAAATATTAATCTGCCAATGGTGTTATTGTACGGTGCACTAAATGAAGCACATGCAACAATAACAAATGACAGTAAATTGTGTGTCAATGGAAATGATGGGTGTTCTCACGATTGTCAGAATTGTGACAATATTATTGGCATACAATACACCGACAATACATTTTGTGACGATGTTACCACACAATAATTGTGTGTTCACACGCTTGTTGCACATTTTGTAACAATTTTTCTGTCAATATTGACAATCGTGTGTACATACCTACATACATACATACATACATACATACATACATACATACATACATACATACATACATACATTATATACATTATATACATTAATTGACATGCATGTATATATCGAGGGGGGAAATCATAAATGCTGTAAGCCTAAAAATATAAAATGTTCAGCAGAGTCAAAAAGCTTGGCTGACATTAGAAAAAAAATTGATTACTCATAAACAATACATCGTGGAAATATGATTTTAAACACGTATTTTTTTCTCGTTAGAAATATATCCTTCTAAGTCTACTATAACCAGAGTTTTTGCGGCTTACAACAAGTGAGTTTTTTACCCAGACCTATAAAACCCTGTAAACATAAGAAATTTTCTGTGACAACTACATACATACTTATATATTTGTTTTATTCTTCATATTTTTTCGGCGTAAACATATGAGACCCAGACCAATCGCCAATCTGATAAAAATGGTATAAAACATGTATTTTTGAGGCTTATTAGCATTTATGTGGTGTCTTGAGTATAGGAAATGCATTTAATTTTCCAAACTAACACTTGAAAGTCCTAGTAATGCGTAGCTGAAGTACAGACATCATGAAAGCTTTGATTCATTTATATGAATGAAATAACTTGTATATCACAATAAACGTTGACAAATCGAGTACTTACAAAGTAAAGAAAAATGCCATCAATTGTGTTTGAAACACCTTCAGCAATTTGAAATCGCCTTGTTTATGAAGATCCGAAACGCAAAATGGTTGCTGGCGTTGTGACAAATGTATCTATACAAAGTACTCGCAATATTGAACGACAGCAAAGTACATAAATGCATTTTGATATTGTGAAATTCCCAGTATAGTGGAGTCCAAGCAAAAACTACTGCATCGCAGTAAGGAGGTTTACAACGGATTATTGAGGTAGCATTCGGTTAAAAACCTACTACGTACGACATGATATTTGTTCAGAATGTGCCATGTGGTGACTTCAAGGAATCTAAAAGCATTCATCCGAATTCATTCCGAAGGTTTATTATGTTCGTTGCACTTCATAAAATTTATCATTGTCTCATTGCCTTACAAGAGTGCTTATTAGTATGCATTAAGATAAGGGAATGTAGTAAACACTACAATATTTGTTTTTTTTTTTATTGTTAAAGAAGCCAAAAAGATAATATATAAGTAGTTACTGCAAACCACATTCTTGAGGCAGAAAAAGTAAATACAGCTTGCAAAATTTTAATTATTTTTTGCTGGTGTATAGTTGATGTAAACAGAGTAAATGTTTTTGCTGAAAATACGATTAAAATTTAAAAAAAATCATAAATTAATATAATTGTCGGAATTGTGCAGCAAAATCATCGGCGAAGTAAAATAATCAAAAAAAAATGCCTACCAAGGCGAATTCATAAAAGGTGAACTCAATAGACCAGCTGGCCGACTATTTATCACTGTTTAATGTCAAATTGTATGAATTATTTTGACAGTACACAAAGATTTTTGGTTGTTGTTGTACTACTGAGTTTACCTGGTACCAATTCGCCTTGATGCCTACTAAAGACAGCTTCAAAGTTTAATATTTCTCCTTTTAACTAGAGATACTGCAACAGTGCTGTAAACAAAAAACGTGCAATTGCAGAGTTGTACAGATAATGAAGCTTTCCGCTGGCTATGCGTTCACCACCTGTCATCTCTATCACTATCTCTTTCCTATAGAGTGTTACATATCTTACTGAATGTGTTACTACTCTTTATAAAAAAAAATATGTTAATTTTATAAACAGGTAATGTTTGTATTTTTCAAATATAATCTGCGGAACCACCTATCTGATTTAAAACAATTTTTTTTTCTATTTCATTTCATATATTCCCATATATTACCTATTCTATTAATTCAATTATACAGTCGACTGTAGATAATTTGAAACTCGTTAATTTAAATCTCTCGATAATTTGAATTGTTTTCCAGGTCGCTTGCAAAAAACATTCAATAAATGGAAAAAAAATCCATGTAATTTGGCCCGCTCGCTAATTTGGAATTATTTGAATGGCAGCTTGGTCGCCGACGCACTCTAATTTTAATTGTTTTTTCGGCTCTTTGCTCTATAATTTGAATTATTTTAATGTTCTATGTTTCACGCGAAACATAAAATAAAAGCATAATAATCATTTGATTTATTTTATATGTATTGCTCCATATACTCGTAAGGAAATGTTATCTTTCCCGCCCACGTTCTTTAATTTAAATTTTGGGTTTCTAAAATTTATAATTTGAGTGTGTTTGTGTTTTTGAAACTAACAAAAAATGTAAGCGTTTGCTTTAGTATTATAATGAAAAAAAAAATTGTTTTATTTTTTATATATTTTCTTTAAAATGACAATGAACAAATTTTTTGCAACCGTTCGTTATAACAAAAGTAACTGATATAAAATACAATAGCAGTGATACGGAAGAAGTTATGCCTTGTAGAACACGTCGTTCGTTATAAACGGACCCCACTGTATATGTTAATGTATCAAATTCAACATTGCTGCACACACATGCCTTGCCTTGTATAATGTGCACATACACATACACAAATTCACTTGCTCATGTAACATATGCAAACAAACAGCGCTACAAAATCGAAGCACTTAGGAGAAGCGAAAAAATCTGATGCTGATTAAAGGCAACTCAGTGTGAATATACTTTAATTGTATCGTTCGAGCTTTAACGAAGCTGCAACCACATCTGATGATTTCATGCTGTTAACGACTCTGCAACCAAATTCTGTATTTACGCTGATGATTGCCAAAATTAGATGATACTGGAAATTTACTCGTAGCTAATCGAATATGCACTCACAAAATTGCAGGTACTAAATTAATAGTTTTCACTTTTCTTTCAAGAGAAAAATACTATTGATAGGAAATTTAACAGTGTAAGATGTACAGTGTCAGACAAAATATTTAATAGAAAAAAAGCGTTATTACTTTTATTAACAGACTGGCAACGTAAGGAATACATTACACCGGAACTGGTTGGAAAGATAAAGTCTAGAGAAAAGACATGTGATGAAGTGATGAGAAAAGGACTTAATTCTAGCGCAAATCTGAATTTGCGCGTTTCGTTAATGTATAAAACAGATTTTCTGCAGCATTCAGAGGAAGAACCCTACACATGCGATGATTTGTGCTGGAACTAGAGGAAAGAGAAGCTTTGTTTTTAGCAGCCATTTTTAGTAATTATTTTACTTCGCTGGTGCTACACAATACCGACGAATAAAGGCGCTATAATGTGCCTCGGGATTGGTCTCCGCTGGAACCCACTGACTTTGTGACTTTGCCTTCGCCACTGAAACCTTCCTTCAACAACTAACACAAAGAAAAAATGTGAAATGCTTGCATGATTTAGTCTGAAACTGGATTCGAACCCAGCACTTTTTGGTTTCATAGTCGACGTGCAGACTACTTCGCCCATCACCACTATGGCTGGAATTTGGTATATTCAAAAGAAAAATTGTTTTGCTTGCTTGGATAGAGTAGAGGGCAGTGTGGCTGAGAGTTGTCAGTTAAATAACGTCGCAAGGCCCGTTTCGTTGATCTATCGTTACTATAATGCAATGTGTTCTAATGAAATCAGGTAACTTGTTTCCGAAACACGATCATTTATTCGCACAATGCATCCATCATTAAGAGCACATCCATTTGTGCTCGACTTGGCAGCGAATCGCTTTACGCATTACAGAGAAAATTCGTTTTTTGACCGAACAGCACGAACATTCGCGGAGGTCTTCCCTGTTACTTTTAAATCGAATGTCCATAAACACTACTTCCTTTACCCTTCTCCCAAAACCCTATTTCCTAGTTCCAGCACAATGCATCGCATGTGTAGCGGTCATTCCCTGAATGCCGGTCCAAAAACAAAAAAGGCTAAATTTAATTTTGCTATAATATTCCGATGCCCGCCATAGTGTATAATGAAGTTAAATTTAAAAGCAAATAAGGAAGTTAACCACCATCGACAAATTCCCATAAGGCAACGTGATAGATAAAGAAGATCATACGGGGTACGGACAATATAAAAATCTCATCACAACTAAATAACTTTATTCTCAAATTATGCTTCATTTATTAATTTTTGCCAAAAGTTTTTAAATTATTGAGTATTTCTTTTTTTTAATTTATTCTCTGGGCAGTGGTTATTCAAAATTGTATTGTGTAGCATTATCGAAGAATTAATAAAATCCATGTCCTTGACGTCAGAGGTACTGCAACATTGATATAAAAACAAAAAGTGTGCAAAAGCAGATTGTGAATATAATGAAGCATTATTCTATATATCCCTTGATTACTTGTCCTATGTATCACTATTATTATCCTATAGGAGTTAACACCAGTAGTAGGCACTCATTGCCTGGGTATTAGTTTTCTTTAAAAAAATTTAAAAATCTAATCAAGTTATCTTTAAATTAGTAATTGTTATCACTATAATATTTAAAATATTAAATCATAACTAATTATAATTGCAAGAATAATAATTACAATTCGCATCGTAATATTTTAATTACAAAAAAACATGCTGCTCCCCATTACTGGAATTTATATTGAAAATTCCTTTCCATTTGCCTCGCTCAGCAATCAATGCCGATTGCAAAATGCATTAATATTTATGACAACAACTATTAAGATCAAATTCTTTTTATTAAATAAACTACATTTCAGCTAAATGTAACGCAAAATTGTTGTTAATGTCTCTCATAAATGCAGAATTAAACTCGCGAAAGAAAATGTGCAAATTCGCCAGAAACAAAGTGTCTTTTGCAAACAGCACAACACAGCACAGCCGAGCGTACCATTTCACAGTAACTAGACTCGAAAAGCATGTCGCGTGTCCACCCACCAACCAAACATCCATCCATCCAATCAACCGTGCAGTCATCTATAATCCATAGCAGCTATAGCAACAATAATAGCAGCACACACTGATTTACATAGATAATTTTAAAATTTAAATGAAAGCAGGGATGGATGGATGGGTGACTCGATGAATGGCTGTAAAGTTTTTGCAACGCCATATAGAAGCCAACAGACTCACACCACATGCCTACATACTCAGAAGACATCGTCATCATCTCTCACCCACTGGGTTATGTTTAATGAAGTGTCAGCATTAAACATACACAGAGCCAACCAAGCAACATAAAGCACAGCACGGGCTAACTGGCTGGCTGTATAGCTGCTTGGTTGGTTGTTGCTACATAAGTAGCAAAAAAAATATAAAAAAAATGTTGAGAAAAATATTAATAAAAGTATAGTAAAAGAAGCCAAAAAAAAAAAAAATAAGAATAATAATAATAATGACAAAGGAAATAAAAAGCCATCATTAAAAATATTTGAATGACTTTTTAGGTCTCAAATCAACCTTTTTTTATGAGGCTTTTGAAACAAAATCAATTTTTAACACACTGAGCTGTATTTGTGTTACTAGAATTACACATTTTTCTTCACACTCCTTCATTTCTCATGTAAATTGCAATTGTTCATTCTTTTCCTTTTTAGATATATTTTAAATATGTACAAACATACATACTTACTTACATACATACATAGTGTATGTGTGCACATGTGTATGTACACAAATGTATTTACCCATTTATTTATGTATAAGCTGATGATAATCTTTTAACACTTGGAATTGCGTTTGGTTTTTAATTTTATATACAATATTTTCTTTAATTGAAAATGGTTATACATTTTTCTCAGCAATTTCACAAAAATTTACCTCCATTTTATGGAATTCACTTGGCTATTTGAATTTTATTGGACTAATTTTTTCAAACGCTTTTAATTTAATTTTAATTTTCCGTATTTGAAATTGGCAAAAAAGAAACTTTTCTTAATTATTTTCTAATTTTTTTTTACAATTGTTTTCTAATGCATAAAATCACCGCTTGTTAAATATGCACTCTTATATACATATTTGCTATATTTTTGTATAAATATTTCTTTAATAATATTTTCAATTCGTTCGTTCGTTTATCTTCTTTAAAAAACGTTCAGCAGCAAACTAAAAATCTTGTCTTACAACAGCATCCATCCATTCCGTAAGCGAACACGAGAAAATAAAATGAAATTCAGAGGGAAAACAAAAACAAAAACAAAAACAAAAACAAAAACAAAAACAAAAACAAAAACAAAAACACAACTCAGAAAGCGTTTATTGTACGTTAAGTTCGTTTGGTCGTACAATTTTCGCTCGTGTAGTCAATCGTACAATAACTTTGCGTTTCAACTCTCAAAAATTGTAAAAGGTCCAAATTAATACATGTACATGTGCACTTTTTTCACCACCACCACCGCCTGTGTCATCGCTCTCGAAAGCAGCATTCCCAGCAACGAAAAAGTCACTTCATGAGTATGAACACCAACGAAAGAAATAAATAAATATGTGTGCAACAATAAAGACAATATATAATAAACTTTCTAACACAAAGTTTTTCCTTTGCTATCCATTAGCATCCACTCTATCCAACTGTAAACATTCAGCCAACCAAGCAGCCAGCCCACAATCCATGCAACCAGCAACAGACACATCACGCTACATATACTCGTACAACGACAATAGTACGCTCTGCTCCATTCAAATAAACAAAATATTTGCGAGTATGTACATACTTATTTTACTTGCCAACCAGCAGGCAAACGGCATCAATGCAACCATCCATCCATTCACTTTTCCTGCTTTTCAATTTTGTATTGTGTTTGCTTCTTGATTTTTCCCTTAAACAAAATTTGGCGGTTTTCCTCTCTTCCATTAAGCACGAACACACAAAAGAAAAACAATAACAACAACAACAACAAAAACAACTCCAAGAATGTGCTCTCTTTAATTCTTTGTAATTAGGCCAGCTCTCTTTCGACTGCTTTTAGCAAACACACTGTTGCTATACATTTTTGCCGCTTTTCCTTTTTGTTAGTTTTTCTACTTCCCAATTATTTAGGGTTGATGTGACATACAAAATTCCTGCAATTCTAGCTGGGATATACAAAAATCACCAAACACGTCAGAGGGTGCTGTCTGGTGAGGAGTTATCTCTGCAAACAGAACATCCATGGTTCGAATCGCCGATCAGACCACAAAATTTTTTTATTGTGTATTGCGCTATCAGAGACCTGCTTCATCGGCATTTGAGCAATAAAAGGATGTCGAAATAAAATAATAAAAAAAATTACTCGCCTTCAGCTGAAAAATTAATGCGTCAACATAATGCAGGCTACAGACGATGCAACAAAAATTATTTAAAATGGGCATTGGTTAACCGTGCAGCCCAGGCCATCCCTGTTTGCACTCTTTCTGGTCTCTTCTGTTTTTTTTCTATTTTTCTTTATTTTGACACACAATTCTTATTATTTTTTGAAAAAATCAAGAAGGAAACTTAGGGCTTTTATTAGATATTATTCTTGGTTTTGTCATATATAAAATAACAATCAAGTTAATACAATCAAGAAGATATCCTTATTAAGGAAATTAAATAGATTATTTACACATGATCATATAGATATCTAATGAAATCAATAAGGGATCCTTTTTTATACAATTCAGAAGAAACGATTTTCTCTATGGATTGTTTTTTGTTGCCAAAAATAACGGAAATTTAGTAAAAAATTGTGAATAACAAGTTTTCTGCTTGATTTTATGTGTTTTTCTTCTCGATAGAATTAAAATGATTTACCACATGGAAATAATAAAGAATCTCTGCGGAAAAATATTCGCTTCTTTCTGCTTGGATTCCCTTTAGCCCGAAAACGTTTCATAGACAAAATCTTCTAGAATATATAAAACAGTTTTGGCTCTGTGTAATAAATTGCTAAAGAAGTAGTGCAAAAATTATATTTTCCCCATCTACATACATATTCTGTTCAAAAGAAAAGGAGAATTTTGAATTTTTTTGAAAAGTATTAATTTATTCATCATTATCCATTTTGTTCCCTTCAAAGTAATGCTCCTCAGATGTAATGCACTTATGCCAGCGCACTTATGCCAATCGTCGAAGCTCTTCTGAAATGCGCTTTTAGGTATGGCCATCAGCTCGTTCTTCGATTTTGACTTTATCTCATCAATTTTGGCAAAACGCTTTCCTTTCATTAGTTTCTTCACTTTTAGGAATAGTAAAAGGTCGCAGAGAGCCTAATCTGTTGAATAATGTGATTGGCCAAAAAACCACGAACAAGCATTGATGTGTGAGCTGGCGCATTATCGTGATGCGGAATCCATGATTTTTTTTCCACAATTCCGATCGTTTGAGCAGTATTGCTCCACGCAAACGTTGTATAACGTCCTTGTAGTATTCCTTATGAACCGTACGACGTGTTGGCAAGAACTCATGATGCACCACGGCATTGTAAGCGAGAAAACATAATTCACCTTTTCTCTTGAACAGACCACGTACATACATATCGCCCACGTCATAATTAAAAAAAAATAGTTTTGTAAAAAACGTACTTAAAGTTTTCAGTTTACATTAAGAGGCTTAATGGGGAAATGAAATAATATTCTTCTGTCACGAGATGAGTTCTGAAGCTATTTGCATGAATTTTTTACACAGGATAAAGGCTGATACGAAGAATTATTCTGCATTATTAATTCAAAAAGTGTATTTTTAAGGATTATGGCGTTATTGAAGTAAATGAGCGATATGTTCAAATAGTCGCTAAAAAGTTAGTTGTTTTTGTAATGCTGTTCTTATTGTACAACACCACCTGTAAAGTGAATTCGCCGTGGTTGGTTATTATGTTGTATTAAAGAAGTGTAAATAAAACTTGCAATAGCATTGTAGTTGTATGTATGTATATGTAAATAAAAATTTAAAATTACCAAATAAATGTATGAAGAATTCCCAAATAATAATATTAATTGAAGAAATACTGCAGTTTGGCATCCCTCGTGCATACCATGCACCGAATAACAGACACACTTTACACTCGTCCATGTATTGTAAATGGTTTTTCCAGCGTCGTACGAGTGCATTTGTATGGCAAGTAAATAGAAGAGATAATAAATGCTTCCTTCTAGCAACGTACGTAATGAATAAGTCTCCCGTTAATTTTATTTTATTTTTTTGCTCAAATATGTTTTCTCCATTAACACTATTCATTTGTAATCTCTAAATTCAGCCAACATACAACGTGTATTTTGATTGCGAATCATTCAATAAATACTCTTTTATTTTACTTTTCAATGAACTGCTGCTGCTGCGAAGCAAAAATGAAAAGTCAATAGCAAAAACTTTCTTTGTGCGTGCGTCAGGAATGGATAATACATATTTTCGATTGAAACTTAACTATAAAATAAAAATATTACACAGTAGAAATCGTTACCTGAATATAAATACCGTTTTTATTACTTTTTTTCAGGCAGAGCACATTTTTTAAATAATTGTAATTTTAGAATCAACCCTGTGAGAAGCCTGCGGCAAGTGTCGCCAAGACGCCACTTGAAGCTTTTGGAGGTTTAGTATCAACATATCCTTCCTTCAGTTGCTGTGAAAAAGTTGCCACACAACTCAAAACATTATGCGGGCCATAAACGTTGCTACCGGTCGTACAACTGATACTGCTTTGCAAATATGAAAGTAAAATATTGCCATATATTTTATTATCGCGATTTATTACTTCCGAAAACATGTCGGGATAACATCACTATTTGTAAATAAGTTGTGAAACGTTGCCACTTGTTTGAAAACTTTTTATTTCAGTATTATTTGCAATACCAGAATAAGTTTTATTTTTGAAATTCTAATTATTAAATGTTCACACTTTTTTGTAAACAATCAAATTTCTATGTAAACCCTTATGGAAGGTTTTTTGCTGTTGCCATACAATTTTTTATTTGCCACCTGACTACAAATTTCTTGCCGTGTAGTATCTACGTATAGAGAGTGTGTTCAGTATTTTCAAATAAGTCGTACTTATAAACGTACTATGTGCTGCATAAACCAGTTGGTCGTTCGGTGCACATGCTACAATTTTCACCCAACTTTTCATTAAGGTTATGTGAGGTTAGAAGGTAGGCGATCCAAGTAGCACCATAGGTGCTGTTTTCGTATCTGAGCCCCGTAGAAACCAGAGGACGTCACAGCCGCCCTGTGATAATAATTGTTCATAACTTTGTCTTCGAATAGTTTTCTATTTTTCGGCATGTTTTTATATTTTTCAATAAAATTGCCCACTGGTATTTCTTCTTTGCACGATATTGCTTACAAAACGCCAGCAATGAAATGAAAAACGCAAGAAAAAAACGCATCATCATCATCACACTTACCAATTTTATAGCTAAATTGATCGCCAGTTGAATGAATCAAAGTTTTTTTTTAATGTTTATTTAACCCATTATTTTTTATTTAATTGCATTCTAAATGAAAATTTAGCAAAAAAAAAAATTGTTTTAAATTATTTTCTAGCTAAAAGAATTTTATAATTTTAATTTGGAAAAATTACTTTTTATGCAATCGGGCTATTTCCTAGATACTGAATCGAAACTCATCATTCCAGTTAATGCTCCATCCCTGTCTTGATTGTTTTTTTCAGAAGATTACCTGAGAGAGCCGAGTAAAAGCTGAATTGTTTAGTTTTTAGTACATATTTTTTTCAAGTACATACTCTGCTGTCTATGGATAACAATTTATTGTTGAATTACAAGACGATAAAAAATGAAATTTATCGTACGTACCATAAGCGTAACTAATAGTCAGTGAACTGATATCAGTTGGTATGCAAAATAGATGGATGGTTGGATGGATGTGAATGCTTTAACTTTTTCTTTCGTTAATGAAACAAAGTTCGAATGTTAAATTGTGTGCTCGTTTTGGGTCAGAGTAACACAAACTTTCAAATTGAACGCGCAGATTTTTCTTTCTTTTTTTATATACAACTAGCTAACCCGGCCACGTGCTGCTGTGACTGTTATATTATCAGCTTTAAAAAAATTTACGTTAAAATTTAAATTTTACAGAAATAATGAATGAATGAAAAATAGAAGTATTAAATAGATTGATTGATTGATTTTACATTGAACATAGCGGACCTCTGCACGTGCAAAATATAAAAAAAAATAACCCAAAACAGCTTGAATTCACATTATATATTCATTGTAATACTATATAATAAAAATGTTATGCTTTTACACGCGCCTTAGCACATGTTTTATCTACATGGGTTCCATAGTTTCAAAGAGGCAAATATTACCCCCTACGCCCTCGTAATGTATAGTCTATGTGTCTTTGTAGACGCGGACTTATTTATGTTTAAATTTTTATTAAAATCGGTTAGTTAGTGTCAGAGGTGCGGAAATTGCCCCCTCCCTACCTCCCTTCGTGGTGTTATTTTTGCAAAAATATATAGGCTATGTGTCTGGACTAATTATGTATGTTTTAAATTTCATTAAACTGGGTTTCGTTTCAGTTTTATTTTGCCCTTGGCCCCTACCTGCCCTTCCCGCATATCGCGTGCATTAATCGAAATAAAATATAGCGTATATTTTAAGTTGGACAAAGTTACATATCTGTGCGAAATATCATTAAAATCAATCCAGTAATTTCGAAAATTAAGCCGGACAAACATCGTGACACGATATTTTTATACATAGTATATACATAGATACATGTTTATTGTTATTGTCACATGTACTTAGTTTAGTGCACCGTACAATAACACCATTGTCAGATAAATATTCATATTGGCAACGCTGCCCTTAAATATTAAGAAATCATCGAATCTGGCAACTTTCGCCATACAATAATCTGACAACCGTGTGAAGTGACAAATTTTGTTGGCAGATAAATTTATTGTCGGAAAACTGTGTGCCAATGAAATTGTTATGTTTTCTTACTATTCATACTGATAATTTACCTTTTGGTAGAAATATTTTATTGTCAGTACATTGACATATCTTATAATACAGTAATATCTGACAATCGTGTGTACATAGCTTTACAAACATAAAGTGAGTTTCTATGAATTGTTTGCAAAATTTTGTCATTCGAAGCTAAAACGGAAACTTTAAAATTTATTGCTGGTGTTTTATGCTTCTCGTATGAGAAGTTATAAAATCATTTGAAAAATTTATGTATGTAGGTGTGTACATGTATACTTATAACATTTTGAACAGTTCTTACAAAAAACACTTTTCCTTAAAAGAAAAAATAATAATTTTCCTCAATATTAAATTGCACATATTTTGACTTTTTATAGCAATTTATATGTAGCAAAAATATATTTAAATTTTGATAGAAACTTTCCGCCATAACAAGCATCTCTAGGAAACGAAAAACTTTATTGATTTGTTGGTCTCATCATAAAATGTTTATTAAATTTTTTTATATTTTTGATCATTATTAAAACGTTTTTTTTTTTTATTATTATTATGCAAATATTTAGTTAAAATTTTAATAGTATACATTTCATTTTATTTTAATAAATTAATTAGTTTTTTATTTCGTGTAAATTCTTAATGCAATATTTTGACTAAAGAACAATTGGTATATTTTTAGCTTTAAGAAAATTGCTTTAAAAATAACTAATCTTATAGTTAAAAACTAACAAAAATTGTACAGATTAATAATATTTAAAATCAATCAACGAATTAAAGCTAAAGTTATTTAGAACTTAATAATTAAAATTTTATAGGTCATTTAACTTATTTGTAACAAAAATCCTTTTAGTTAACTTTTTATTTACCTTTTATAAAATTTTTACCGAAAAAAATTTTATATATTCTTTTATCAAATATTATTGTTATTTGTTTTTTTTTTAATATTATTATTAAATTTATTGTAAGCGAAGAATATCATATAATTTATTTTTCATATTTCATATGCAGAACATCAACAACAGTAAAACGCTCGTTTTAAATAATTTAAATATATTTCCAAAATGTCCACAGGGACAATTTGAACTTTATCTGCCTGTTTCTTTGGAACTTACTATGTTGAAAACAATAGCAAAAATTTATTTTTTTATTACAGTTTTCAAAGCAAAATGTCCTTTCGCATTTAAAGGAAGAACAGGCGTTAAATACTTTAATAATAATATTCCTGCTGTAATGCACTCTTTTTTTTTTGAAAATTCTGGACTTTCCATTCATATTTAAAATTTTTCTTTTATGATATTTTTTTAAGCTGCTCATTATTTTCTATGATTATGCTTTTTGGTTTTTTTTTAAGTGAATGTTTTTTTATTTTGTAATAATTTCCTGAGGTTTAATTTTTTAACTTATTTTTAATTTTCGTAAAAAATATTTTTCACTTAAAAATTTGTTATGATTTAAGACAAATATTCAGATTATGATATACATGCAACCCAGGATGTAAAACGGAAATTACAATAAACAAATCAATATTCTAGTTAAATGATATCAAAATGAATTTTTCTTCTAACTTCTGTGAAATGCTAAACAGTCGATTGAAGTGGCACTGCAGGTTTGACTAACAATCGGAGGGATACAATTCACAGTTTCATTCTGGCAGTTGCTGCATGTGAAGATAATAATAACCTTCCGAGTATAGTTTTGTTATAAAAATATGTAAGAAAAAATTCCTTGTAAAGTTTTTTGAATCAACACATGGAATTGCTGTAGAGAATAGAACGATTGAAATGATTGAAGGTCTGAGCCCATTTACCATTGTAGGTAGGTTAGGTTAGGTTGCGAACCGTCCCCGAAGAAGAACGCCCCACTTAGGCCACATATTAAAACCATTGTTATACCACAAGAAACATCCAGAGTGTAGGTGGGAATCGAACCCGCATCTCCAGATAGATAAAACTAATGCTCATGCAGTAGGCTACGGAGGCACCCCTCTCTACCAATGTAATAACATACAAATAAGAATGTAAATAACATGCGAATAATAGGTCGAAAAATTCTAAGGGTTTTACTCTTTTTCTGGGAACGCCCACCATCTTGAATGGATTAGTAAAGTAATTGGTTTTTAGCATTCATCTCTAAAAACACTTCAAGACTCTTATCTGGTAGTAGAAGGCATAGTCACTGGTCACTGAACAGTAACTGCTTCAGCTGTTAATAATCCACAGGCACAGCAGAACGCGAAGTAAAATAATTACTAAAAATGGCTACTAAAAACGAAGCTTCAAAATTTAATACGCCTCCTTGACATCAGAGAATTTACAACAGTGCTTTAAAAAAAGAACGTGCAAACACAGAGTTGTAAGACAGTGAAGCTTCACCTCATGTCATTTCTCTAACTGTCCGTTACCTCTAGTTCCAGCACAATGCATTGCGTGTGTAGGGGTCATCTCCGGAGTGCTGGTCCAAGATAAAAAAAAATTTACTTTTTTAATTAATCCCTTCATGTGGAATGTCCCATATAAAACGTATTTATTGTAACTATCAATCTGCTTGTCGAGATCCCAAGAAGGTGTACGACTGGTTTTCTAGTATCGAAGTTAAGTTTTTTTTTTCTTAAAAGCTACAAATTGTTACCTTCATATAGAAGGTCCTAACTAAAGGTTTTCTTACTGTAAAGGAGAAGGCAAAATGTTCATAAAAATTTAAATTTTTGTCGCGCTTGTTTTGTAAGGCAGTTTTTTTATTAAATTCTCTAAGCAATGCCTAGTCAGAACACATCAATTTTTTATTAGAATATCTATTAAATAAATGTCGAAATATGCCAAAATATCAATTTGAAGAAAAAAAATTACTTAGGGCCTTTCTTTATTAATTAATGTATATAAGTGCATAGCTATAGAATTAAATATTATTTTATAAATATATGTTCACAGTAAGCTCGGGATAACATCAACTAATTAAAACCGCGAATGTTGAAATCTATTAGATTGTTGACGTTTATATGCCAAAATAAATTAAAACCAAATATGAAAACTTTCCTAAAAACAACAAAGATTTTTTACATAAGACTATGGATAAACATAGTTCTACACAGCCTTCAAGCAGGGTAACCTCCAACTAATTACATACAATGAATGTATATATGTACATATACATACTCTATGTAAAAATTTTAATTGTTCCTAAATTTAAAATTTTGCTTTATTTTAGTTGACGTTTAAGAGGTTTGTAGTTTGTGGTTTGTGGTTGTGGTTTGGTAGATGTTGTAAAGTAAACAATTTGCATAAAAAAAACTGTTGACGTTTTGGTATGTCGATGTAATGGGGTGTTAACGTTATCCCTCGGGCACGGTATTTGCAGTGGTTTTAGCATATGAGAAAATATATTAAAAATTAAATTTTCTCATGCTACAAATACGATTAGGAAATTCATTTTGAGACCATTTTAATTTAAGTATAAATCGTTTTTTAATCATATATATTTCTCTTGATATCAAATCTCATAGAAACTGAAATAAGAAACCACAAAATACTATTTTTGATATGTTGAGGATATAAATATTGTTAAGGATTCCATATTAAATGAAATTTTCTAATACAAAATCCTTGATATTATTTTTCAAATGTACCAGTATTTATGTTTTTTTATTTTTGACTGTCGTAACAGTCATAAAGGAAATCTTAAGTGAAAGGAAGTAACAAAGGCAATAACATTTTTCGTTTTTTTTTTGGAATGATAACGTTGATTTTCTTTCATAATTTCGATTTTGTTCAATCGGTTACAAGTATAATTATTTACATGCATACATACACATGTATATAAATAAGTTAAATACGTACATAAATAAGATAGTAAACATTTGTTTAACATTTTTCAATAGTTCTTTATTAGGTTGAAAAGTTCAATTAGACGTGCCGTAACCATAACCGGTTAAACCAGCTGATCCAACCAACCTCAACACTGCTTTCGATTAGACGTGACAACTTTGCCATGATTATAACCGAAGTATATTTGGCAAGTATTCGGAACTCTACAACAAAACTTATTGAGGATGTCAATAACAGATGACTACAATAGCAGAAAAAACAACCAACATTTTGTTTACGTATGGATGAATTGTTTTCACTGCTCTCTCAAAAGTAAACGTACACAGGCTACAAAAGCAAGAAAAATATTATTTTCATTTATGTGTGCATTACAGTCCAACCTAAAGTACGACGCAAAGCGCAACGTAATTTAGCGCTTAGCTTTTACGCTGAAATAAGTAACGTTGCGCCATAAACAGTAATGTTGACAAACTTTGATTAATAAAAACACTCTAAATAGAAATAAGAAATAGAGATAAATCGCTAAATTGATCTGCAGTCAACGTAACTTTTTTGCGCACTGTCAAAATTAGATTTTCCAATTGCAAAGCGTTGACGCCGCGTTATTTCGGTTGGTTTCATACATTTTGTATGGGCATAAGAAATTTTGACAGCCAGACAACGCTTTGCGTCGTAGTTTAGGTTGATCTGTTAATTGCTTCTGCAGTCCTCTCTCAAAATAAAGAAATGAGTAAAACTCTTAATTGCGCGCTCTATCAAATTAAACAAGTGAGTAAAAAAGATATTGGGCAGCATAAATGTAAACAAATTTTGACATTTACGATGTGCGAAACATAAAAAGTCACCTGATGAGTTGATTTTACTTGATGAATATACTTTGGTCATAACCATAACCATAGATAATAATTGAATTTTGGTTTTCTGTCATAAACGTAAACACCTGACTCAGCTGATCATATTATTTTGTCACTCTTGAATAGACTAATGCTGTTTATGACTATGGCAAATTCTATGACAATTCGAAGACAAAAAAAATGATTATGGCACATCTAATTGGACCTCAAGTCACGGCTAATTAAACCTTACGGGAATGGATGTTTATAGTTTTATGTTTCTTTTATGGTTTTGCATATTAGATATACATATATACGAGTATATATGTATATTCCAAGCATTGCTAATAATGATGTTATAAGAGTTATAAGCGAAAAGTAGCAGGTTTACTTTATTTTATTAAAAAAAATTTTTTTAATTTTTGAATAAAAATGATTTATTACAATTTCGAATCTATTCAATAAAGTGTTGAAGAAAACTGTTTTTGATTACAAAAATAATTTGAATGATCGCATGCCTAGAAAGTTAATTAATGTTACGACGAGTTTCTTTCACTCTAGATACAAAAACAAACAATTTTTTTAATCGGTATCACAAATTTGTTTATAGAAAATAAATTTTGCATTATAATCAAACTTATATGCACTCTTATTAATTTATTATCTATTTTTTTTAAGAGAGCACGAAGGAAAATTTGCTTTTCTTTAAATTCGCGGTATTTTGAATTGATTAATGTGTGTTGCCGCCGTAGCAGACACTACAATTCTTGTGAAATTGTTTACCATATTTAATTTTCAAACGTTAAAAATGTTATTGTAGATACTTTAATTGCTGTTGAATCACAAATGTCATCAAATTATTTTACTAGGTTTAAAATAAGAAACCAAACTCATATGGAAATTCACTAAGAAAATAAAAAAGACATGCAATTTGCAAGTGAAACCTTTTCGGCAATTTTCCTTATGTGCTAAAATAAAATTGAAGTTTTTCTTAGAAGAATTTTATTTATTTTTTGTCACTTGAAAATAATAAACAAAATGCAGATGCAATATTTAGACGATAAGTTTTTAGAACTGTACTTTGCACATGATACTTTACATATCTGAGGACCAATTACGGCATTCGCTTGACCCCAAACAGGGGTTGGCTTCCTTAGAAGCCTTATGATTGGGGTCTAATATGAGTGGCTTTGCACAATAGATTTTCTTGGTCGCAGTGCTTCCTGGCCCAATAATAATAATACAGCATTCGCTTTAAATCGAAATTTCAAACAAAATTCTATTCAAACGTATGGAAATTTCGTTCGATGTCGACTGCCGTAATTTGGATCCTGCTAAAATTAAAATTTTACAGACAATGTGTAATAGCATGTGCCACAAACTCATTGAGATTGTTCTTATGACAAAACAGCTGATGTCCGATGCTTTGACATTGCCATCTGATATCCAAAGGGTAATTTTTTAACAGCGTTCGGATATGATTTAAAAACATAAAATTTAGAGAAATGTATGAAATCCTTATTTGAGTCAATAGAACGATCTATATAATTCAATGTTTAAAGATGATTTCATGTAAATGTTGACCGCGGCTGCGACTCCAATGGTTCATACGCTGGGTGAAACTTTGGCGTATTCTCTCCAACATATCGGCCTGTATCTTACGAATAAATTCTTCAATATTGGTTTCCAGTGCGACGGTTGTCGCACCTTTTCCCTATAGACAGAAGCCTTAACATAGCCCCACAAAAAATAGTCTAAAGTTGTTAAATCGCACGATCGTGAAATAAACTGTTCACCGAACTCGCCTCTCAATTGGGCCATTGTTTTGCCTGCTGTGTGCCACCGTCTTGCTGAAACCACATGTCAGTCAAATCTAGCTCTTCCATTTTGGGCAAAGAAAAATTTGTAATCATCGCACGGTATCTCTCGCCATACACAAAAACGTTCCTGCCTTAGTCGTCTTTGAAGAAGTGCGGTCCAGCTGGTTTAATGACCAATAAAGTAAATTTGGTGCGGAATGTACTCACAAGATTCCGCATAGCAGCCTCAGAAGATCGACCAAACTGCCCATGAAATGCAAAAAGTGCACTTTCGTAACCAAACATGAATTTTGATAATAAAAATCACTAATATGCAACCGTTGTCCGTTTGTAAATCGATTCACGGTTAAATTATAGACCAAACTGAACTTGTGTAACAGTAACATCTTACACAAAAATAGCTGAGCTGCCGAAAACAGTGTTGCCAAAAAGAAAGTTGCTAGAAAATCACCGTTTATTAAGTGCATACACATATGTAATTTGCATGTCGCATAGAAAAACATAAACCTACTATAAAGCCAATTAAAATGCAAATACTACACGTATATATAGCACACGCAATGCCAGCAGCCGAAGAAAAAGTAAACTGATCATACCAGACCAGACCAGTGTATGGTGGAAACCAAATAACTCGAAATCGAGAGCTAGTTATACACCTAATACAATGTTTGTTTCGCACCTGAACTATTTATGCTTGTTATTTGTTTGTTTTCTTTTTTATTGTAATTACAGGCTTACTGAATAACTTCGAAATTTTCGAAGAAAAAAAAACTATAGAAGTCAAGTTGTACTCGTAAGAAAATGTGAACATTTCGTTTCACACCTGAACATAATATGGTTATAATTTTACATACTTTACATACTTTCTTATTTGAATGAGTCTATAAAAAGTTTTTCTTTGTTGCATCCGTTGTGTGTTTATCCGTGTCTTTAAAGTCTTTCGATGTTATGGGTGGCCCACGAGATTCAAATGTCGGTTTGCCCATAGCCAAAGCAGGATTTAAATCAATCATGGTTCGAGGGCTCATGGCCACAATACTAGCGCCAATTGGACCTAAAGAAATTTTGAAAAAGATATAAATCTTTTATTAATGGATGGTATAGAAAAAGGTTTTTTCGCAAATAATTTTCTCTTTGAAATAAATTAGAAATCAGAATAGATGAATGTACATTTAAAAGCAAGCTTTTACAGTAGTTTAAGACAAATGCATATGCATAATTTAAAGTAAATAGTTTTAATAAATATAAATGCAGAGATAATTAAAAAAAAGTGTATAAAAGAACATGCTTTTTTATTTTTTTTTAACATAGAGTGAGAAGAATTAAAGCACTGTATAGGCATGCAGGTTTTCATATTGATTTTGGTGATAAATTTGTACGTTTTTATTTAATAATTTTATGGTTTATATTGTATTTAAATTAATCACTTGAACTAATAGGTCTTCTAAAAGGGATTGAAAAAAAATTATTTTTTCTAATGCTCTCAGTTTTAAAACGGGATTTTTCAACAAAATATACATTTTTTTCTATACAGCAGGTGACATGAAAAAGTTGTATAAAATATTTTTTAATATTATTTTTTACTTTTATTCAAAACATATTTTATTAATTATTTTTTTAAAGTAAATTGAAATATTTATTCTTTTTTATATCAATATTTCGCCAATATCAACATCCTGAGGAAGACAATCAATGTCATTGGCGCAATATCGATATAAAATATAATAAATATTTAAATCTTTGATTGGTTCAATAGGTTGAAACTGATAATTGATACATTTACAGGTAATGAGAATTACATGCGATAGTTATGTACTATGAAACAAACCAAATTAAAAGAACAAAATTTTAAATTACACTGACAAACACTAGCAGAACGGAACAACATGCTGTTTTCGAAGGTTGCTACACCTTCATGTTCAGCGTTCTTCGTGTTTTGTCCACTGTTGTGTGGTTGTCAGTAGATGTAAATTATTAACTTTATATATTTATTATTTTCTATAAATAGAATACGAGAAATAATTCCCCGTTGTTTTTTTCTCTTTTAAATTTACCTTCTCTAACTTACAATAGACCTTTTCATTACTTAGTTTTTGTTTCCATTATCATTTTCTACATTTGTTTCCATTATTTTTTTTTGCTTCAAGTATAACATTGTTTGCCTAACTAATTCTAGTGCTCTAATTTTAACTATATAGAAAAAATATATAAATTTTTAAATAAAAAATTCTTCTTTAAAATTAGTAGGACTAATTTGTGTCACTTGCTGTATGAAACTACTAACGGTTTGGTAATATAACTGCTTTATTAAGGGATTTAAAAATTCGGGGTGGGGGTAACTACATTGTTTTACTAAATATATTTGTATTCTGAACAAAAGTCATTTTTAAGGAAAATATATTTTGTTTAAATTTTTTTGGTACACACACCCTCCCATTTGCTTCCATATATGAGGCAGAAGTGTTATACTGAGCATTTTGTAAATGTGTCATTTGTGTTTTTATAGTTTTTATGGTATAAAATGGTTTCTTTCTTTATTTTATCATATTTTTAATATGAACGTTGTCAGTTTGAAACTTGTTAAAAGGATTAGTTTTTGTTATTTTGTTATGATTTTAGTCAAAACCAAAGGCCACATCTGTAAGACATAAAATATTGAAAGATTTATAATGAATGCGAGTTGAAAGTTAAAATAATTTAAATTTAAAGTAATTTTCTTCTCATATTAACTAAGTTTTAAAAAGGTTTGGTTTGTGATAGAAAAGTTTCCTTCAACAATCAAATGAATAGAATCTACGGTACACTGCTAAAAAATTTTAATATCAAATATTAATTAATTTTTATTTAATCTTAAGTTATTATTTTTATTTGTTTAGGAATTCGCACACTCGCACTTGCATACACGACATTTTTCATAAAATATAGAACAAAATTTTTAAAGACACATATTACATAAACTACATGAAATTCACTAGGTATAATAAATCTGCGGCAATGTGAGAAAGTCTAAAGCAAATTCGCTTTATAGGTGACTTTAATTCTACAACAATGACAACAATTGTTGTAAACTATGTGAACATATGGAAATTTTAACATAACAATCTCAAATTAGCCGAAAAAAAGTAGCTCAACTTTGCTATCAACAACAGCTGTAAAGTGAATTCGCCTTCGTTAAATCTAATTTGAATCGCTGCCACAAATTCCTACTTTTAAATTAAAAAAAATCGATTTCTATAAATTTACTTCAATTATTCGAAAGGCCATTACTTTCGATTAATTTGACTAATATAAGAACATATTATTCTATTTTTGAATAAATTAATTATGTACAGACAAATCTCGGTATAACGAATATCAAATATTGAAGATGAGTATTGATGCGTGTAGCATGCGCTTTCGTTAAGTATTAGTATCCTACTTTAATAACAAAATAAGTTCTGCACAAAAAAAAAAAAATTAACAAAAATAATTCTGGCAATTAGTCCTTACGAATCTACAGCGATGCAGCACACACATACTTATTAAATTGAGTGATAATCACTAGTGAATTTCATGTTTAACAGCAAACAAAAACCAAGGAAAAAACTTACACATTAACAAGTGACATACAAACACAACATACACACAGATATTCAAGGAAGAAATGTAGAAAAGAAAAAGTATTTAGAACTGACTTTTTTTTTGTTTTTAAATAAAATATCGAATAATATAATCCAGCGTAGAAATTCACATACCGCAGCTGCAATTTCTAAATCATTTGATTCAAATCAAAATCTCCATTTCCATCCACAGCTAAAACGTGTATTTTTTTTTTTGGAAAATATTGCGTTGATGATTAAATTTTCTGTTCTTAGTTTTTGGTCCGAGATGGTGGATTAGAATGACAATAAAGATGAAGGATTGGGAATATTTACAAAAAAAACAAAATAAAAAATGCAACGAAATGTATGTACATGGGTTATAAAATTCCTTATGTAATTACAATTAGTACATAAATATATGTTATGTATCCTGTATAATCCTTTGCTTTTAATGTTTTTATGCTGCGGTGCGAGTTATTTCATTTTATGCTGCTTCCAATTTTCACATTTGCATTTACGTCTACGTTAATTAATTTTTATTTGGTCTTTTCGCTGGTGGTTATTTTATTGTAGTCGTAGTTAGTGAATGTTTGGATGGTGTATTATATGGCGTTTTCATTATTTCTGGGATGTTTTTCGGTGCAGCTGTGGTGGATTTCAAAGTAGTCTTCCCATTTTACTTTCACCTTTTTTGCTAAGCATGGTCGTATATTCATCTAAATTTAATATTTTTTTTTCGTTGCGATTTAAATGAAAACGTTTTAAATAATGGGATTTTTAATGCAAATAAAAATTTTTAATTTAAAATTAAAAAATTAATTGACCAAAAACCAAATAAATGCATAAATAATTAAGTATTTTATTTTTATGTATGCTGGTACACATTCAGGCGGATAGTTAGAATTTTTAATGCGGGAATGTACGAGAATACATTAAATCGGCTTAATAAATTTATACAATTTTTTAAGGAGTTTTTGTTAGCAAATACGTAATTTACAAGTGACTTTATGTGCAAATCAGTTGGCTCTGGATGCAAGGCGTTTTTGTTACTAAAAATATTTTTTTTTATATAATTTTTCTTTATAGCTTTGTCTTGGGAGTGTTTTAATTTCTGTTCTGTAAGCGCTTTTTAATTTTAATTTTTTTTTTAATACATTCAAACGCAAATAAATAGCTTAAAAATCAGCTCTGCGGTTTTATTTGTGTTGCTTGTGTACTGTACAACAAAAAGTCATTGTTGCGTGTTAAAGAATTATAAAGCTACATCATCATCTATACTCAAAGGTTGTATTTAATTTTTGTATTTCAAATAAAAGAAAATTATTGTCAGACAACAACAAAAATGCCAAAATATATATGTATGGATATGTATATTAATTATACATACATAGATGTATAAAAACAATTCTTATTGCTTTATTCATTCAAATTAAGAAATTATTATTTACACAATTTAAACACTTCTCAATTACATTAAAAAAAATTCTCTTGATAACAAATCGTTAAATCTAATCGTATATTATGAAATTAAAAAGTAACGCTCCTTCTAATAGATACTTTTCTATGGAAAATTGTACTTTTAAAAAATAAAAAATATTCTTCATAAAAAGTAACGCTCCTTCAAATTGATACTTTTCTATGGAAGATGGTGTTAAATTTTTACGCTCATATTCATAAAATTTACAGCGAGTTTGAAAAACATTTCGTTTAAAATTGTTCATACCAAATTTTTTTAAAATAAATTTCAAATAAATTTAATTCTTTTATGAATACAAGCTTTATGCTGGGAACACAATGGGACGAATGACAATATTTCGTCTAGCACAACGAATGCGTCCGTGAAACTTCGTTACGTTAATTCACAGTATCGTGCACAATTACAAGGAAAAAATTACAGCAGTCATAATCACCAAAGTTGTTTGCTGGCTGTGTTACCGTATAAAAAAAATTACTGGAACAAATTAAACATGAACAAAAAGCAATTTTATTGTAAATAATTGTGTAAATTTAACTTAAATGATGTTTGTTAAAATTAAACAATTGTCTAAAGTAAAAATTTACTTTATTTACTAATACATTTGAAAACTACAAAGAAGAACGGTAACTCTATACAAATTTGTTCTTCGGCGTATGAATTAAATCTATCGCAGAGTTCGTCACGCACGACGAATTTCTTCGACGTTGGTGTTGTGTTAATTTTCATATGCACGCACAATTGTGTTTTATTTCTGATGACGGTAGTTAGCGATGAAAAATTCGTCGTTCGTATCAATTGTGTTCCCAGCATTAATCAGCAAAATTATTACAGACATAATTAGCATCTAAATTCTAATATGTACCTGCCTGATAATAAAATAATATTACGAATTTGACTGCCCTACACTTACACTATGCAATAAGTGGTGAAATACATGGCACATATTTTCCCGCAATAAAAAGTACATTAACCTTCAAATTTTTATTGACTGCCAAAGGTGTCTCTCATTGAAAATATTAAATTTATACAAAACATCATATCGACAACAAATTATTGTTCCTTAAATGGTTTGTGCAATATTATTTAAAAGTATTTATAGTGCAAATTTGGAATTTTGTTATAGTAACTCTTGTTTGAAAAAGCTATTTTTCGAAAATCTATATTTTTCTTACGCCATTTTTTTAACAATAACTTATTGAGAAATTACTTATAGAAAGTAATTGAACTCTAATGCGTTGTATTGTAATTATTGAAAACTGAAAAGTACTTTTTCGCCAACAAAAGAAAAAAGAATACGATTCGAAAGATACTTAAATCTCACTTGAAATACAATATCTGTTGATGTTTATTGGTCACTTCATAACCTCAGTGGATGTATCAATTTTTGTATAAAATACTCACCCGACTTTGGACTAACTAAGTCTTTGGTTTTGTTATTCATACGTCTAGGTCCGGTGCCAGATCCCATAGGACCAGAATTGGGTCCAGAACCGGGTGTACCACAACCACTAACACCTCCTGATTGACCTTTAAATAATCAAAAACCAATTAATACTGCCATATCATATTTTGCACTTCATTCCACACTTACCAGGCAGCCTGGGTGGACGGGGCTGTTCAACCGGAAGCACACGTCTACGTTTCTTTGGTAGTTTAGCTCGTGCCTGTGTATGCGAATAGTACATGGCAAAATTGCTAACAATAACGGGCACTGGCAGTGCAATGGTTAGCACACCGGCTAGAGCACATAGTGCGCCCACGAACATGCCAATATAGGTTTTTGGCACCATATCGCCATAACCCACAGTCGTCATTGTTACCAGAGCCCACCACAGACCCAACGGTATACTATTGAAATCATTATGTGGATTCGTTTGTATTCTCTCGGCATAATACACTAGACTAGCAAAGATGACAATGCCTAAAACCAGAAAAAATACCAATAACGTCAACTCCTTGGCAGAGGCCCTAAACGTTTGTATCAGAATCTTTAAGCCCGATGAATGTCGCGTCAGCTTAAATAAACGCATGATGCGTATAATTGAGAAGAATTCCAAAATGTCGGCATTCTCTAGATGTGAAGCAAAACGTTGCAGTACCAAATCTATATAAAAACTAAGTGTTGCAATATAATCGATTATATTGACAGATGATTTTAGAAAGTCGCACTTATTTGGTGATGATATGAAACGAACCTGTTACAAAGAAAATTAGGACTTTTAATAATCAATATTAAGAATATTGTATGTTTTATTATAATCAAAAAGAGAAAAAAAGTTAACAAAAGCCAAGCAACATTAGAACCATACTTACACCTTGCAAGAAACGCTGCAACTTTTGCATGCAACTTTTTGTTTGAAAGTGAACGGGTTAGAGAAGGAATCGGGGTGTAAAAAGTTGCATAGCGACGCCAGACGAAGTAATTTTTGCATTTTTTTTTTGTTTTGCTCTATTTTCGTTTTTCAATTCAAAGTGAAGCAAAAAAGGTTTCATTTTTAGGAAAACTTTTGTATGAAAATTTTTTTAATTACAATTAAATACGAATTGAATTAAATATTCTTTAAAATAATCTATGTAGTATGTTTTCATACAAAATTCTAATATTACTATTTTTCAGTTGAGTTTATTTATTTATAATATTCAACAACTTATACAAGATGGCGTAAAATTTATCATTCAATTTTGTTTTTGAATAACTTTTTTATTAAATAAAAAAAAATATTTTGAGTGGTAGAAATTTTTATTTGGACCTGTACAGTGTTTCCTGTTAACTGGAAAATATAATATCAGCCAAGTGGCTGCCGCTAATGTTGATACACATTTGTGCCCCTTTTCTTGCATTTTCCATGACTTTCTGCAATATTTCTGGTGATAACGCTTCGCATACCTTTTGAATATTCTCCTTAAGGGTTGTATTGTAACGGCAGGTTACGCGACCATGAAAGGCTTTCTTCCCAATATCCATTATGGCAACTACTGTGTATGCTGTTGCACCGTCTTGTTGAAACCATATGTTCACCAAGCAATGCTCATTCAATTCGGGCAGTAAGAAGTCGCTTATCATGGCCCTGTAGCATTCGCCAGTAACAGTAACTGTATTGTCAAAGGTGTCCTCAAAAAAATACGGTCCAATCACTCGTACCGCCTGAACACCGCACCACATAGGAGCCTTTAGTGGATGTAACGGCTTTTCGTGCATTACACGCGGATTTTCAGTGCCCCAGAAGCGAAGATTTTGTTCATTAACGTCGCTCGTGATGATTTCCGACTCAAAATCGTCCACTTCTTTGTTGAGATTGAAGATGGCTCTACAGTAACTCACAGGCGACTGACGGTTAGCTGGCATTAACTGATGCACTGTTTTCACTTTGTAAGGGAACTTGTGCAAGTCTTTCACTAAAATTCGCCGGGTGACGTCCAATTTCGGGGCACTTCATCTGGTTGATGTTTCTTTGTTCTCAGCAACATCATCAGCCACAGTCGCGATATTATCGACAGAACGACCAGGTTACGCCCTAAAAGAGGTGTTGTGGTTCCAAACTGTTTGCGTCTAGCAGCTAAGCGACGTAATGTTTGTCCAGTTGGCGCAACACGATCAAATTCATGCTGAGCTAACACCACCAACCGATTATTAATTCAAAAAATCGACTCAATTATTCCACGCTCTTGCGAAGTATAGCGCTTCATTGTTTGTCTCTTTGTATTCTGCAGCTGTCTAGTTCACAAATCTCAAATATTATTGACGTAGAACGCCATTTGCAAAAGCTATTACTTCTTACGATAGGGTGATTAATTTTGCGCCATCCAGAAATATAATAAACAGTAGTTTACCATAATAAATGTTATTAAGTGATTGACTGATATATGAACGGCCAGTTCAAACGATAAAAGCTAAAAAATTTAAACTAGATATGTTGCTACAGCTGTTAATGTAGGCATGCTATCAAACGGACAAGTGTTTAGTAATTTTTTTTTTTAATATATACTCTAATGTTGTGAAAAGAGGAAACTGATTTTTATATTTACTTTTAATGCAAAAGCTGTATTGTTCTGAAAAAAGTTATAAATGTATATGTATTGGGTACTTTTTAAAATGTCACTATCAAGCTGTAAAAATTAACTATAATTTGGTACTTTTTTATAATAAATAAATTCTTCAGCTTCTTTTAATCGTTGTAGTACTGCTCAAAGATATCTTTTTCAAAAAGTTAATTTTTCAAAAGCAGTATTTTGCATATTATAAAAGTTCCATTGAAATTCTTTTTTTTTACAATTATTATTTATAAGAACTTTTCATCGCTTAATAGCAACAGAACACACTTAGTAGGCAACACAGCCTTATTGTTTGTATTCCCTATTATTATTATATTTCTCTTTGAACACGTTTGAAAATTGAACGAAAATAAATGCTTTGAAAAAATTCAAATGTAAAAGCGACACGAGTTTGAAAGCAACTTTAAAAGAAAATTGAGAAAAACACGCGGCGGCTTTTGTTGCATGGTGTAAATACGGACTAGCTTAAATTTGGCTAATATGAACTACTCTTAGCTACTGTTGTGTGTTTGAGTTCAAATAGTCTGCCCAAACACTTTTGTTTTTGTTCTTATCAACTGGGCTCAACCTTGAGAGGAGAAGTTCACTAGAATATTCATATTCATGTGCCCAAACAAAAGTATATTCTGCGCATTCTTCCAATCGAAACTGTGCCTCTGTGTGAAATAAAAAAAAAATCAACATTTTCCATATTCAAATACTCACTAGTATTTCAAATGTAAACCAGGCATTGCAAACACATTCAATATAGAAAAAAGCTATATGGGCATTTGTTTGTGTCTTGTCCAAATACCAGGCGGAACTGCCATTTGAGGTGAGCACCGTTTTGTTCACTATATACGGTACTCTCATATCCGGGTGGGTTTTCAAACAGAACGACAATATCGAAATGCATATAAAGAACACCGATACAACTCCAATTATCTAAAAGTTTGAGGAGAACAAAAAATATTATTATTAATTTTCTCACATGATACGCGTATTATTTGATTGGCGTTTGATTACCTTGGCTGCATTCGAACTGTATGGTTCATCAAATAAGGACCATATTCGTGGTTTCATTTCTTGCCACCACGATAATGTTCCCTTATAATAGTCTTCTTCGAAACCAAATTTTCGAGCTAATTCCTCTTCGGACGGTTTTTCTGTATCTAAATCTAGGCGATCTAGTACTGCTAGAGTTTCTTGAGTATCACGATGCTAGTTTTAGTTTGAGATGAGGAAGAAATTTAAGAAATTTTCTTACATCTGAGTACTTCATTCTTACTTGCGTGTAAGTCATCCAACAGCAGGGTTCAACTTGATTTGAATCTAAACCCCAAAATTCCAGTTCTTCTTCAAACAATGGTCCACATACATCCGTAGGATAATGAAGTTTACCAGTTCTAAAGAAAAAAATTATATTATAGTTTATTTAATTGAGCTTGAGATCTTATATTATTTTGTGTGTTAAATTTAATTTTTTCCAATATTTCGTGTCCACAATGTAAAACTTATTCAGGGAAAATAATTATTATAAAATATTTTCATTCATAAGACGTAACTGTTGCTCAAATGTTGACTGTTTGTCTTAGAAACGCATAGTTGAGTATTCCGCTCAGCTCAACAGTTGAGTAATTTATGACATTTAATCCATCATAAAATGCTTTCGCTACATTAACTCAACATGTTGTGCTTAGCGTAAACAGCTGATCGAATAAAAATTAAAAATAAAATAAAAAATTTCTTAAAATAGTTTTTATCACAGAATATTCATTGTCTATGATTTTTATTTTGATTTTTACTTTATTATATTTGTTCATTATCAAGCCCTTTCTAAGACGTAACCACAGTTTGGTAGCAGTTGAGTTCAACAGTTACGTCTTATGCACGTGTCCAATATCAAAATTTTTCCCTTTTATTATGAAAAAAAATAATTAAAAAGTGGTACCCGATTAATGGTTCGATTATGTATGGCATAAGAACTTCAATCGCTTTGTCTGACGGCAACCTTGAATTAGTAGTTGATGGAAAAACACTAAGAAAAACCATTGATATTTACACTTCTCATTCGCCAGTTGCATTTTTGGCAACTGGCAATTCTACTGACGTTCGTTTGTCATTCCTAATCGGGCCATTAGATAAATTTCATCATTTTCATTTTGAATTTATCGCTTTTTGAAACTCAGTATCATTCGCTGAAAGGTTACTCGTATTAATTGCTTGGGCCGCTCCTTGGGCCTATGAAAATGAGATTATTTTTAACTTTTCAGTAATTAATCCTCACCTGTAATAATTTAACACCTGGGCAAAAACTCCCGGATGTCGATCAAAAAAATATTCATTTAGTAGCGGATCATAGTTGGCCAATGCTTCAGTTAGTTTCGACAGTCTAGTTGCTGGTATTTTCTTTAACGTTGCCTTATACGTCTCATGTCGAATGCCGCCGACATTTAAAACAACCCGATTTTCCGAATCCATATTAATTAAATTCATTGCTGTGTGAGAACGGGAATAATGGGAATATTTTTTCGGTATAAAAGTCATGGTGATCTAAATAAAAGAAGAGAAAAAAATTCGAAGCCAATGGAAGGCCCCTGAGTAAAACTAACCTTTTGTTTATTCTGTGTCTGTGTTTGATAGTATATTAGAATGTGAAATGTTTTTTTGTTAATATTTTAATAAAATTAATTATGTATCCGATGCTTTGCTTTGCTGTGCTGTGCTGTGCTGTGCTTTGCGTTGCTTTGCTTTTAGTCCTGTTAGCTCCTGGCGCTTAGGAAGTGTAGTATGTTAGCGGTGTTATTTTTCTATTTTTCTATTTTTTACTTTATTGTTTCTCTTTTTTTTTGTTTACACAAGGATTAAATGGTTTATTGAAGCTTATTATTATGATTAAATTTTGTCATCGTATTAGTAGTCTATAATTATTAAGCCTTTGAAAAGCTTGTTGCAGCAATTGATTACAGCGTTGTATGGTTAATGTGTTGTTGTTGTTGTTTTTATTGTTGATTGATCGATGGACAGAATGATTAACACACATATTTATTAGCCTGTTAATAAATACATTGTTGCTGTTGTTTTTGTAGTGCCAACAATAAAGGCTGTTGCTGTTGCTCTTCCTGTGGCATTATTAAAGCAATCACACACACACACGTATGCGTATGGATGTATGTAAGTGAGTCTAATGGGTTAATATCACTGCTTTGTTTCAATCAGTTAATTAATTATGTATGTATGTGTGTTTTGCTTTATTTTTAATTATAAGCAATTTTTCATAGCGTTTGTATCCAATATTCAGTACTGTAAAAGATTAAAAGCATTTAAGTTAATTAAAGCATTAAATGAGAGACAGCTTTATGAAATTAAAACAATGAAATGTTGTTCACACTGTCGTGTTTAACAAGTTTTAAATGTTCGAGAGCAAAACAACTTAAATTTTAGATGTTTTCCCATACAGTGTTTTTCTGAACACGTAAAAGTAACGTGTTTAAAAATTAAACATGTAAATGGGGGTGTTCGGTTTGGTTTTTTTTTATGTCACTGAACGTGCTCATAAATTTTATTTCATATATTTACATTTATCAAGGCAAGAAGATTGACAGAAAGAAAAAAGCTTGAACAGTGGAAGAAGGAGATTTTTAATAGAAGTGTGCGACCAACACATGCATGATATTTTAATAATTGAAATTTCTCTTCAATAACGAGTGGTCCAACCATAACGCACGATGTTAATTGTGAGCCACACCTTAACGTCAAGTTTTTTTCCCCGCGTAATTGGAAATTTCTTTGTTTCATTCTTTGACAAATTCTACCATACAGGGGTACGCAATTGAACAACGGGTTAAGATTATAAAAACCTTTTACGAAAATGGTCGTTCAAATCAAAATGTATTTCGTGCACTTCGTGATTTTTTGTTCAGCATATCGAAGAATCGCGAGAATTGTGCGCAAATTTCAGGAAACCGGGTCTCTAGGAACTGTGAAAACATCTGTTTGATTGTTTGGTGCGGTTTAAGGGCTGGCGCCGTCATCGGGACGTCCTTCCTCGGCCAAGGAGTTACCGTGAATGGTGTTCGCTATAGCGCAATGATAACGGACTTCTTGTAGCCAGATATTGAGGATAAGAACCTGGACGATATGTAGTTCCATGACGACATGGTGGCATTTGCTACACAGCCAACGAAAGAATAGCTCTTTTGCGCGACAAATTTAATAGCCATGTTACCTCACGTCGTCGTGATGTTAATTGGGCATCACGATTATGTGATTTAACATTGTTGTACATCTTTGGTGATATTTAAAAGCAAAAGCAATTCAAGAGCTAAAGGATGAGATAATTTGACACATTGACGACATTTAAACTCAATTATGTCTAAGAGTTATTTAAAATATCGAACTTCGGATAGAGGTATGCCACCGAAGGCGTGGCGAGCATTTGGCCAATATTTTGTTCCACACATAATTATCATAGATCCTTCTATCATAATAAAAAATATTAAGATAATTCTCTGAAAACTTTTTGCTCTATTTACAATTAACATCGCGCATTTTGGTTGGAGCACCCTTTATAAACACCTTAATATTAAATTTTTTTCTTCAGCTGTACTCGAAGCATCTGGTGATACGTCAAGATAATTGCAGTGTGTTTAACTTTGATAGGTCGTGTGTTTGCAAATTTATTTCTATTTTCTAATTGAACTCAGGATATAAAAATATCGTGACTACCGAATAAAATAAAGCAACTATACACAAAATAAATATGGCAAACAAAATGCATGCAAACAAAACATATGCAAAACGGAAAAGGAAATAAAAATCAAAAAATTCTATAATGCTGCACTAATGAGTTTTAGTTTTAACTTTTTCTTTTTTAATTTATTAAAAACCACTCACTCAAAAACTTGTTGGCTTTTACCACTTAAATACACTGTTGCAATCAGCTTAGACGAGCTTCCTTAATTAGCCTTTTTCTGTTTGTCCTAATGAAACCCGCTTTTTCAAGTCTATTTAGGTATTTTTTTAAAAGAGCATGCGCTTCCTTTATGAAATGAATGTGTAACAGCACAAGGATAATTAACTATGAAAGGAAAGGAACTTGTTATTAAAATTGCGTATTCTAATAATAAAACTATAAGTCAATATGTAAATTGGAAATTTTATGTATTCAACTGATCCTAATTATGGTCTTTAATTAGAGTGAGAGAAAGTAGGAAATACTTAAAAGTGATGCTTATTTGACGCCATACATGAGGGCCAACATCGTAAAATATTATTGGATTTATAGCATTTCACAGCCTAATTTATGGATTTTCTTCCATCAATGTTACAGACATACATACATTTATTCTGGTAAGTTTTAATTTACATTCCACGTTAATTTCACCGTATTCGTCTTAAAAAACTGCTGACAGTCCGTTCTCCCTTCACGTACGTTCATGCAGAAACAATTCAATTATCCAAACTATGGGAAAACTTGGAGAATATTTACAAGAGTAATGAATTTTAATTGTGGAAATTGAGTTTTCCAAAAGAACGAAATGAGAACTAAAAATCAACTCTAATAAAACTCCGCAAAGTTTCACATAGAAGTTTCTATTAAGCGCCTATAAAGTTAAGGAAAAAGTCTTGCCAAATGACTGTTGGCTGAGTAGTTAGCGTGTTGGATCTGCTGGCCCGATCAAGTCAAAAGCTTTTTCAGTGGGTATTTGAGCAACAAAACGTCGACGGAATAAAATCATAAATAAAATGGTTTCCCTTAGCTTGAAAATAATACGCCAGAATTAACATCAGAGATGACGCAACTGTCATTTATAATTAACACCCAACTGCAGAGTTGTTAAATAAGCTCTATCTTCCTATCACTTTTCACCTCCTGTATATTCTGTACACTGGGTGGAGTGAATAAAAAGGTAGTTAAAGCTTTTACTACAAAATTTGAAGTTAAAGCTAGTATTCAGGTGAATAAAAATTTCAGTGAAAGCTAGTACTTTTTACTCACTAGTAAAAGGTAGTTTTTCCAGCGTTGACTTGAAAAAGGTGTGAATAAAAACTAGTGAACACTTAAAATTACTAGTTTATGCTTTGATTTTTTTAAGCAAGTGATTGAGATGCTGGAAGTTTCTGTTTTAAAACTTAAAAAGTTAAGTGTATTTTTGTTTATATAAATTCATATATACATATATAATAAATACTATGGCTGCTTTTATGAAAATACGTCAAAGGAAAGAATACCGCAAGCGGATGCATTTGAATTTTTTTTCTTAGTTGAGTGATACTAATTTCTTGTCCAAACTTTCGCATGTATTCTTCACGTAAGGAACAAAGTGCATCATCTTTAACTGTTTTCACTAAAGGCACCTGTGACTTTTTAAATAAAACTTGGTAATTTTTTAATATTTCAAAAAACATCTTATTTCCTTTATCAGCCATCCTAAAATCATAAATCATTGCGACATTGCCACTATGTTTTTCTTATGATATCTTTCATAAATTTCTGCAGAAGTCTCTACCAGTATTTAAAATTAAAAAAAGTGGTAGCTCATGAGCGATTTTTGCCAGCTGATTTAATATATACATTTACCAGCTTTTGCTAGTAATTTCCCAGCACTAGCTATGTAGCATTAGCTAAGAGTTATTCACACCAATCGTAGCATAAGCTTTTCCGCATAGCTAGTACTGAACACTGAAAGCTAGTGCTAGTATTTAACACTTTGTAGCATAAGCTACTTTTTTATTCACTCCACCCACTGTCTCTTCCTCGAACTAGTTTCACTGCAATGCATTGCTTATGTATGGGATATCCAGTGAGCATTGGTGCACGAAAAGAGTGGGCGTGATTGTGACAAGGCGGCATAATGAGGGCGATTTTTTTCATTAACTGTAGATTCAGTCAGTCGACTATTTGTGACATGGGATTGATGTTGATATATTACAGAAACACCGGAAGAACCGCCTTCCAATTGCATAATTTCCTTAACATATTTTATATGGAACCATTTAAAAACTCAAGTGTAAGGCTGGCGATGGCGGAAGTAGTCTGTACGTTGACTACAAAACTAAAAAAGCACTGGGTTCTCGAAAGGTTTCAGTGGCGAAGGCATAGTCACCGGTCACTGAATAGTATCGACTTCAGCTGATACCAATCCACAATCATACCAGAACGCCCTCCTTCTTCGTTAGTGTTTAAGTTCAACGGCGAAGTAAAATAATTAATAATAAATGACTACTAAAGCAAAGCTTTAACGTTGAATATGGCTATCGGTAGAATTTTATCGGCATTATAAGTATATCGTTATTAATTTCTATATATATTTTTTTTTTCATTAATTCAAATTATTATGTTTTTAAAATAATAACAAACAATTAAACTAAACTAACAGTCAATAGAAAATTTTAAGAGAACGTTATCAAATTCTTTTAAAACAAATAAACAAACTATTACTAGTGAAAAATGGTGTTTGACTCATCCGCAATAATAATAAATAATTTGGAAAATGTAAACACACACCCCCACACACACACCCATAGAATGATACATACGATTTAATAATTGTATATATATGAGGGGAAGACAAAAATTCTTTGTAAATATACTGACGATAATGCTAAATAAAGATTTGGCGATTATTTTCGTTTAGTTTTGATTTGATTTCATTTCATTTCAACAGAAAATAATAAAAATTTACTTAAACACTTGTGAAGCCAGCATGATACACACACACACACACGAACACAAACAAGCTGGCATGCAATCTCGAGCACAAGCAGACCCGCTTATTTATAACAAACGCCTAGAAATTAGCAACATTTTTTTTTTGTGTTGGTGTGAACACGCGTAGGAGAATAACAATAAGTGGAGCGAAATGTAGTTAAACATAAACAATTGCGAAAACAGTTTTTTTTTATAAATAAAACAAAAAATTATATAAAATGCAAATATGTAAACACTGCATATAACAGATCACCATGATGACAATAATTGTTCTTATTTTCTTGTCCGCCTTTTGGCGAGTGCTCTTTGAAAAGAGAAGGAAAACTTTCAAAGAATTTATTCTATTCGCGAAAACGTGAACGTGAACACTTCTTTTTACATTGACTACTCTAAAACGTGAAGAAAGTATAACAGTTCTAAAAGTATTTGCTGTAAAAATATAACCATTGAAGGGAATTGAGTTGTATTTTTTATTTGGTTATATGCAAGGCAAATTCATAACAGGTGAACACACTAGACCAGCTGGCCGACTATTTATCACTATTTAATGACAAATTGTATATATTATTTGGACAGTACACAATGATTTTTGGTTGTAGTTGTACTACTGAGTTTACCTGGTATCAATTCGCCTTGGCCAAAAACAGCTGTTGTCTTTTGTTTATTATTTAAAAAGTGATAATATGTATATTATGAACAGCTGAGTCACCTGATTACGGTTGCGGCTTTAGCACGTTTAATCGAACATAGTGTTGTTTGGTTCGAACAGCTGTTTTATATGGTTGTCGTTAAGTTACGTCTAATGGAGAGTTGTTAGAACATTACAAATTATTTTTATTCAATTATAATTATGAAACAATTCCTTTAGTGGTCTGCAACTAAGATGTACTATTGGTGTCGTCTTAAGGGACAAGAATTTTGAACAAGTACGTGTATGTAAGAAATTCTCAATAAGTTTCAAAAAAAATAATAATAATTGTGAACAGCACCGTCACGTCACCATTTCTGCTAGCAATTTGAACTTTCCATTATATGGTTACTTCAATTTTGTTTTCGAAGGGTTGTGTGTATGTGTGTTGAAGTGTTTGTGCGTGCATGAGTATACTACAACCTATTTTTTGTTGTTGTTGGTTCTACTCATAAATCCAAGATACAAAGAAAATTTAATTTATTAAGAACACAAAATTGTTGTTTATGTTTTCATTTGATTTTTCAGCGAATAAATAAATTAACACATCTTATAAACAAAGTCTTTATGGTTTTATAATTTCTTTTTTTTTTTTGTTTTCAATTAATATTGAATAGATTTAATAATTATTTACTTTTGTTTAGCAAAATCATTTGCTTGTATTTTTTCGTATAGAAAGTTGTTTTGTTTCTTTTTTTCCAAAAATAATATAATTTTATTTAATATTTTAATGGGCTTAACAACTTTTAGCAGCACATTTTCACTTCTAATGAAAACTGAGAGAAAACTACTTAAATAAAAAATATTTAAGCTTCTTCTAAAACTTCATCGATTTTTCTCCTTCGCTTGACACTTTCTTTCAAGACTTTTTTTAGTTTATAATTTTTTAGGTTTTCTTTTTTTATTTTGCAATAAAACTCTTCGTTAACTTTTTAAGCACAGACTTAGTAAAAACAATAAACAATTTAAATTATTTAAAACATAAGAACGACATCTTAACAAACGATTAATTTACATATGTTAAAAATTACATTGAAATTCTTTCTTTTTTTTTAATTTTAGGCATGAAGGAATGAATTTCACTGTGTATCTACCTTTTCCTATGTAATTTGTTAATAATAAAAACAGCTATAATTTTTGTTTCTTTTTTTTTCTTGAAAGTAACTTAATTAAACTTTTTCTTTTATTTTTAAAATTACTTTATCATTTGGTTTTTTGTTTTAATAACGTTTTAATTAAAATTTATTTAAACAATTACAATACAAGGAGTCTAAAATAAAATATGCGTTTATAATTTTCTATTTTGGTTCCCAACAACTTTTTACTCAATCAGTAGCAACTTTACTAAATCTGGCGGACGTACTGTCGCTCTTTTTCTGGTGTTTTTCTGCCATTCAGTATGTGAAGTGTTTTACGAGCGCACAAGTTTGTGTTTGGGAGAGTGTGTTTTCGCTGTATTTTAGTTGTAAATATTTTTAGGATAAAATAACAATTTTATTGTACAAGCGCACCACTCAAAAACTCGACAAGAAAAATTCATGCATGCTCACAAATTTCAGCTCCGACAGTCAACCGGCCACAAAAGAAACATGAAAATATTTCACACATCCATATGCATGCATGAGCACGCACACACATCTACATGCACACAAAAAGGAAATGTTTCTTAATAATATATGTAATCCTCACTCCCACCTTTTTCCTCCCCATCTAATTTTTGTTTTCTTTTCTGTAACACACCAACTTCACACAAATCCATACATACATTCATATTTATACATATGTGTGCTTTACCATGTGTTTATTAAACCATTAACTTCCACTTACACACTTACAAATTATACTCGTGTGCAGGCATGTACATGCACACGTACTCGCCTAAACTCTTCAGTTCATATTTCTCTCTTCTTGTTCTGTTCAGTTTCATTCAATAATATAAACAAAATGTTTAATTTGAACAATTCGTACGAGAAGAGAAAATTATTTTTTCACTAATCAACAGATAATTTTTGTTTTTTTTGTCATAATAAAATCCCACTAACTTAGTTTTAAAAATTTTTAAATGATTTGAAATTCTGTCAATAATATAATTGAAATTTTGAAGGATTTATATAAACAGAATTATGAAAGTAGTTGTCTTTCAAAGCATGTGTGGTGTATGCAAATAAATTTTTTATATTTTAATACTAAGTGAATACTCAAAGCCATAAAAGTAAATTATTAAATTGGGAAATAACATATTTAATATTTAATTAGTTTTTTTATCTGTTCAATTTAAATGTTCGAAAGATATTTTCGTTTGCATTTGGTGTCCCCTCCAAATTAGTTAAATAAGTTGGTACACACATTTTTTAATCATCGTTATGTGGATACCCTAATTTTTTTGCCCATAGAATTAACAGGACTCCAACGACTCACTAAGTATTGAACATTTTTAAAGAAAAATTATTTCAATTAACTACAATTTTCAATGTCAAATAGTCTAATGTTCTATAAAGGCCGTATGACACTACATTTATTTTTCCTTAATTAATAGAAAGGTACAGCAAACCCGGAAAGAAACAAATACAATATAATATTTACGTTTTTTAAGTGTTCTTTCCTTATTTTCATTAAAAAAAACGCTAAAGAAAAGTATACGGTCAAAAACTAAGCTCAAAATCGCAGACATTGTGCATAAATCAGTAAGTTGTCAACATATAAAAGATTTTAAGTTCGAAATGTCAATTTTAAGTTGAAACTATTTACATTTTTTTTTTACAGTTACTCATTTTTTATCGATAACACTAATGGACGATTTGACGTTTTTGCATTTATCTTAATGTGGTTGTACTCCTTGCACCTGATTAGTTTTCCCATTACAATATATTTGCGCTCTTCTCCAAAATGTGAACAATGCAGATAAAATGTAGTGTCATTAGGGCTTACAGACCAGCCTAAATTACGACGCAAAAAGTTGTCTGGCTGTCAAAAGTTCTCATGCCAATACAAAATGTATATAAACCAACCGAAATAACGCGGCGTTATCCAATTTTGACAGCGCGTAAATAAGTTGTGTCGCAACAATTAATAACTAATATGACTGTCCCAATTGCACCTAGGGGTCCATGGGTGGGCCCATCGTATAGCCAGCTTCGCAATCTATCCAATAGTGAAAAAATAATTAAAATCCCTATGAGCGTTAACGAGTTACAGAGCTTTAAGTGCTTTAATACAATTAGTGACTACTACGCACTTCTCATCATATACAAGAGTTAAGTAGTATAAATAGATCGCCATATCATACCGTGTAGTTAGTTCGCAGTTAAGCATGGTGTAGTGCTTTTTTTTTATTGTGAATTCTAGTGGCTCACTGATGACGTCTTGCAACTTTTTGGAACGTGGACGCACTTTGCGGCGATGGTGGCTCAGTAAGGGAATTTCAGGTAAGTTGATTTTTAAGTAAGTTTATTATTTATGTTATCAACATGTCTACCGCTTCTTTATTGGAAAGGAATAGTGTGGACAAGAGACAGGGGATGAACTAAATGAGTAGATCATAAACTGTGTTTTTCTGGAATACTAGCATTAAGCCAAAGAGATCCATTGTCTTTTTTATTACTTTCTCTCGTACAAATATTGATACGGGAGTGTTATATCGTCAGATAATTCGTACGACATATGCTTTTCTCGTTAGTTTTCAAATATCGTCTGCACAAAAGGGAGCTTTTGGATAAGAGTGCGAGGATACTGGTATAATATGTGGGCAAAAGGAGAACGATTGTGCATGACGGTGTAAGTCTCCATCTTTATACTTTTATGATGACTTGGTGTATGACAGTCATGGAAAAGGCTACATACTTCAAAAACGGTCTAAATCGACCACGTTTCTATATATCAGAGGTAGCCATCACGCACCTCGCGACCCACATACGGCTGTTGATGTTGATTGGAGTGGCTGTTATGCACAAATTTTAAAAAATTTATTTATACAATAAAAATATGCAATGTAGAGTGGAAAAATAAGTTTTTATTAATTTTTGCACAACTTCATTCTCATTTTTAATTTAAATCACACATACATTCCCATTTTTCTTACTGGGCACTAACTAATACACTAATTTCAAAGTGATTATTTAAAGATAAATAAAAACATTTTCAATTAAAATGTAAACTGATTCACTTTAAAATTAGATTAATTAATATATATATATATGTGTAATGTTTTCAAAAATTAATAAATGTCTCTTTAAAATATTAATTCGCAAACGTAGCTCTCGAACTAATTATAGCTGCCCACTCCTGCAATATATCAAATGGACTGGCCGGTTACATACTAATTCATAATTTTACGAGTTTAAATAGATTATTTAGGGACGAATGCGGGGAAATGTCTTCATGGTTAGCGAATGATGTGTTACGCAAAAAATAACCCAGATAGGGATCGTTCAGATAGGCTGCAGGTGTTAATAGGTCCATGTTTCTGGCAGTCCATTATGGCAATGTTGAGGCTTCGATGTTGGATGAGATATTGTGTTTATCGAAGAAACAACTGATCGGTACTACTTTACGGTGCTCTGCAGTTATTGGGATGTAGATGAAACGAATAGTCCTTATGGAAGTAGGGAGGATTGCAGCGTGTCGATGGGTCATGTCCACAAATTGACTTCACAATACGACAGGAATTATAAATGGCAAGATGAAATATATTATTATTTATATAAAATACTATTATGTTCAAAAAACATTTATTTTCTTGTGTCAATTTTTTACGATTATTTTTTTGAATTGTGACGATTTCGACAAATTTAATTATGAAATTTGACAATTTAAAAAGGAAAACATTGGCCACCCTAGCTCGCATTATTTTATTACTACTTCCCTTGTACTTATAAAACAGCGCTTTCGGCAACACTTTTCGTCATTGTATAAACAAGAACTTGGCATTACAAACAGATGGGTGCTCAATTGTATAAATTGGCAACCTTGCATAGTGCACCCCATAATAATAAAGAATTATTTAGAACTTTTTGTTTTAAAAATAAAACAACTTATTATTACTTTATTATTATATTGCTTTTGTGACAACCAAAGACAATATGAAAGCTTCCACAACGCAGCAAAACGAAGATACTCCGAAGTCAACACAATCAAAATGCACAAAAAAAACAACAAAATCTAGAGCAAAATCAAGTAAATTAGAAGTAAACAATAGCGTTGGAAATTCCAGTAAAAATGCTGGCGGTAATTTGGTTACCTCAACAGCTGCGGCGCAATTAATCACACAACAGATGGGAAATCAGACAAATCAATTGAATAATACAATTACAACTCCAACCACACCCACATCTTCGTTAACTAATAGCGGCGGAATAGGAGGTTCAGCGAATGTATTTGAATCCTCAATTCAACAGCTTAGTGGCGTTGGAATATCGGGAGGTTCTGTTGCAAAAGATGACTTGAACACTACGTCAAGGGTAAGTTAAAAAAAAAGTCTGCAAATAAACTTATATTATAAACATCTGTTGCAGTGTAATCACAAAAGTTATGCTGGACTAGAGCCTAGATCTGTAAAAATCATATGGGAGCAACATGATCAAAGTGATGTTGAATTATCAGGAGATGTATGTGCATGTGTGGCCGAAGACGCTTCTTACAGGCTGTGGGAGTTGATCAATGTAAGAAAATATAATTGAAAAATACTACAATGTCATTTTTACTGAAAATGTTGTTCGTGTAGAATGTTAAAACTTACGCTCGCCATTCCGGAGGCCTAGTTACGTACGACTTGGTAAATGAAGTTTTACGTGATTCAGACGTTCCGCCTTGTCTGGGTGCAATGGATACCGATTGGGATCGTATTGACTATGATGGCAGCTATTTCTTTTATTCCGACAAAATCATTGAGTTGCGAGACGAATATCAAAGAAATGTTAATTTTAATATACCACATGGTGGGGACTTCAAATGTTCATGGCCAGCTGAAGACAAACACCTGGAGAATCTTAAGAAATATGTTCCTGCATTGATTTATGGTGAGTTAATAAAGTAATAAAAATTAATAAAGAAATATATTTTTAAAACCTTGCGTTCAGAAATGTAGAGATTTGCATTTCCAAATGAAAATTCCGGACGTTCTTGTTTTTTAATTTTCTATCGCCCTATTTAATTTTGTTCCATTTATTGAAGCGTCCGTAAACTAAATTTAAGCCCAATTTACATATATTTAATAGTGACTTTAAATGCTTCGGAGGACGATATGGATACTGTTTTAACAGAAGCTGCGTTTAGTCCTTTAATGGGTAATTGCTATCGTATAGTTCTTACCAAAATTATACAAATTATAGCTTTTAAACAAGCTCCTGATATATGCCAACGATGTTGGCGATTACTTAGAGCTTTATGCTCAAATCCAGAGTGTCGCGATGTTGATTCTCGAGAAGAATATTTTCATTTGGCAGAAATTCTCATATGTCAGCTGTTAGCACCATTTGAAAGTATAAAAGTTCAAACATCAAGCGAAAAAACGGAAGTATCATCGAACCAAAATACAGTAAAAATGGAAGTTGATAATGCGGAAACCAATTTTAGAGATCATACTGAATCGTCTGTGGAACATATAGAAACATGTAATAGTGGCATTAGTACCGAAAAAATTTACAAGCTTCAAGCAGACATCGATGATGAGGAAGTAAATGAATGTAGTCCTACAAATGCTGGTGATGGTGTTAACTATCAAACTTCACAGTATTTTGCGTCACCAGTTGATACGAAATTAGTAGATGATTTATGTGAAAGTTTGGGTCATTTGTCAGCTATAAATGGCTATTTTCAAAGCGAATGTTTATATCACATAATTAGAAGACTTGAGAGATTCTTTCAAGGACGATTTATAAGCAGTGAGAGGGGTAGGTTTGTGTATTAGAAACAATCACTTAAAGAAAAAATAATATGTAATTCACTAAACTAAAATTTAAAAACAGATTACAATTATATAAATCGAGCTGTACGTGGTCTTATAGCTCTGGGAGAATGTGCGTTCCGTGAATTTATACCATTTTTATATAAATTAAAGGCCGAAGATATACCTGAATCTTTATGGAATAGTTTTGCGGTAATTGGATTTAACCATAAATATACAACATCAAATCAATAAATTTTCTTCTAGCTTTCAGCGATATTCTTACAAGGGTCTGATGATATTTTCCTCTATGAGTGGCTCGATTTTGTGTGTGGTGGGGATAAATTGCAACCGTATATGGTGTACCATGCACAGTATTATGAAAAGTTTCTTATTTATCGATATTTAAGACGTAAAACAGCTACATTTAAATTAAATCCGAAATTAGGTGTACGACGTTTGGAGTGGAGCCCGTTAGCGGCAGCGATGTGCCATGGTGATGATCCTAATAATGCTTTGAAGCCAAAGCCTTCTATTAAAGAAGTTTTCCCAGACTTTAAGCAAATTAATATGAAAGTTAATCGTGCTGGTAACATACGATTCAAATTTGCTGGTTGTCGACCAGTAATAATTAAAGCGAAAAATAAATTTGGTTTTCAAATGAGCGATAATTGTCATCACGAAAAGTCATTGAATGCCTGCGGTCAAAATGACATTTTTATTGCGAAAAGGCGATTATTTAAACCATTGACTAATGAAAAGCCAATGATACCATTATGTAGTTATTATTATTTAAAAATTTAAACACTTTAAAATATATGCATATATTAAAAAAAATATATATGAAAATTTTGAAGGACATCAGACTTATCAATTTTTCATCAGCCTATTTCGAGGCGTGAGTTATAAAATAAATATTTTTTGAAATATTTACCCAATATGACAGCAAAACAGCCTTTTAATACACAAGGTCTGTTTTTTACTCTAAATTGGGCCCACGCGGGATCCCAAAATTACCATACAGCGTTTTATACAAAAATTGGGTAAAAGAGAGTGGCTTTGAGAGAGTAATGCTCTTGTTCTTGTTGCACGAAACAGGCCGTACTTTTGCTGCGGGCTAGTTTTGGGCAAAAAGAACAACCAATCAGCTGTTTCATAAATAAACAATAATGAAGTAAAAATAAATGTTTCTCAACAGTGAAAAATTTTGGAAATTTATACAAGATATAAAAACTTGCAAAGCACAAATAATAGTTAATTTTATTTCATGATTTAGTTAAAAATAAGTTGGGTTTTATTTAATTAACATGTATAAGCCAAATTATTGTTTTTTTATATATGTATGTATGTGTGTACATTTGTATTTTTATGCATGTGTGTAGATTTGTATTATACGTACATGGTCATATCCATTTTATGGGTTTTGGCGTTTTCTTACTTTTGTACATTTTGTTGAGATAAATTATAGTTTACACTCATTCTACCGAACTTTCCCAGAAAACAAAAAAAAACACCTGCAATGTTCATCGAGCAGTTTTGTTTTTGAAAGCAACATTACAACATCCCAGGACTTGTTTAATTATTATAACTATGCCTGCCAACATGATGAGGAGTAAAATAATTAAATAAAAATTTAGTTTTAAAAATGTTTAGAACTGTAATGGATAAAGATTTTGGGTTTCACTGTGTTATGCTTTGCCAACTTATTTGTCTATTATCGAATGTTGCCCACTTTCGCTAACATTTGACGTGTATTTTTTCAATATGAGGGAAACGTTTTTGTTTACATATAGATTATGAAAATAGTATTAAAATGAAGAAAAACAGATAATTTAATGCAGCACTTTCAAACCAAATATGAAAGACAATGTAAGTGAATTACACAAACTAAAATGTATAAAGTAAATACAAAACTAATTGGAATATCCTCTTTTTTTGCAGAACCCTTCAGTACCTTTTGGACTGCAATACATTAAATGCGCACGTTTTATTATCATTGAATGAAACACAAGCTAACCAAACAAATAATTGCTTTTAAAAGACAATGATACCATCTTATGAACGATTAAATGCTCCAAAAACCTTGCTCAAAGTATCCTTCTCTAAATTAGCTATTGGCGCGGTAAGTTTAGCTTTCGGAGCATTTTTATTTGCAATTATATGGACGTTGCTTTATGATTTTGAACGTGCTACTTACACGCACTGTGATGTTCGTAATTATTTACCGTCCATATCAGCAGCCATAGGAAACTATGAGCCACAAAAAACTATGTGGAGGTTGGCTATCATATTGCATTTACCCATACGTTTAGCGGTAGCTTATATTTATTCGCAATATTATCGTGACCATATACGGAAAAATCGACGCAATTTTGGTCACATTGCGGTGATTTTACATGTGATAGAAAACTTTGCCTTATTGAGTTTGTCGTTGTGGACGTCGTCGGATGATTATGAAATTCATAGGAATTCGTTTGTAACATTTATTGTGTGTAGTGAGCTGTATATGATCATAACATACTTTTTACATAAAAATGGACGTAAATTACAATTAACGGAACTGGAGCAGAAGTCTGTTAAATTTAAATATTATCTATTTTTGACTAATGTACTTGCTTTTACTCTCGCTGGCTATTTTTTCTTACGGCATAACGCGAAATGTGAACCAGGAAGTGAGTAAAAATAGTGAGAATGGAATCCATGATTTGTGAACCAAAACTTAATTATTTTCAGTTTACACATTCTTCGCCTTATTCGAGTATATAGTAGTTTTTACCAATATGGGCTATCATATGACTGCGTATTGGGATTTCTCTGGTCTTAATGTATGTTTCGATGGGGAAAATGGCTTTTATTTATCGCACTTGCAGTTATTAGTTTAAAGGTGCCGAATTTTAGGTAGTATAAAATAATATAAATTTTGATATTCGAAGACTTGTATCAATAAAAGAATTAATTTAATTTTTACATTAAATAGCTTTAACGGTAAATTGACTTAGTCAAATTAAAAGCAAAATTTGTGACTAAACTAAATTTAAAATTTAGCACAATTTCACTTTGCTTTTAAAATTTTTAATATTTTTGTCATTCATGAATTTTAATATAAAATTTTTTCAGCTTCAGGGAATTCATAACATGTATTTATAAAAATTAAAGTAATGTAAATACATAATATGCATACATACATTTTTAATTCATATAAATTAATACTAATGATAATAATGTAGAATAATTTTAAATTCTTGATATAGTAGAAATGACGTATAAAACTTAATGTTTGTTTTTGTTAGATATAACATAGCTTAAGACATATTTCAATTTATGTAATTCCGAGTGAAAATAAATCCCGCTTATTTACTCGTATGTTCGTTGTTTGGTTTATATGTTATATATAGTTGGTGCCAGTCAATACATACGGCGTAGCACAACTTATTAATAGTCATTCTGTAGTGATTTTTTTTTTTAAAGACAATACAAACTCTACGAAGCTCTTAAGCTTGTCTGTAGAAACACCCAGGGTCTAATCGGGAATCGAACCCGCACCTCCATATTGATAAGACTAATGCTCATGCACTAGACTACGGAGGCACCGTTACCGTGCTCTCTACAATTGTAATTGTAAAAATTGTTACCAATTCGACTTATCAGGAGACTTGGCTGAATTCGCTTGTAAAAATATAACGTTCGGGTGTCAAAATCAGTTGGTACGTCAAATACCAGAACTTATATTAGAAGTGAAGTGAAACAAAAAAAATTTTTTTTTAAACGAATACCTAGAAAACTTAAGCTAAAATAAAATGTTAATTATAAGATAATCATTGCTGTATTAATTAGATTCATAATATTCCTCAGGCTTGAAGTGGTAATTGATTACACAATCAAAAGCGGAAAATAATTTTCTTATTTTTATATTACATGCCCACTTACTTACGTTTTTAATATAGAGGAAGATATTTTTTGCAATATATTTATTAAGCTTGAGGTCTTTTTCTTTTATTTTAATAAATATAATAATAAAATAAAAGAAAAAGACCTCAAGCTTAATAAATATATTGCAAAAAATATAATAAAAAAGGTCAATTAATAATATAATTAAAATAGAGGAAGATATAAATTGATGAATTTATGAAGGCTTTTTCAAAAGTAACTTTTGAGTTATGACGTGGTTTGAGTAAATGATTGCATTATACATCACTTCATACGAAGTTGTCTTATTATTATAAAAACTTATTGAAAATCAATGCTTATCAATAAGATTTACATTATTCCACGTTATTGAATTTTTTGCAAAAAATTTTTTTTCAGTATTTTCTGAAAATAAACAGATTTCCTTTGTTTCATTTGAATTGACATTTGTCCAACATAATAATTTTAACGTGATGATTCTGTTGTTAAAAAATCTCTGCATTGCCACCACTTTTTCATATACAATATGTATACTACTCTATACATACCTATGCATTTTTAAGTAAACAGTTATTGGTGGTGTTTATATTTTCTTTTACGTTTCGTAAAGTAAAATTTATTCAGAGCTTGGACAGAACACTGCTATCCGAAAAGAAAATCAAAAAAAGTAAAATAAAAATTAAAAAATTTTTAATATTACTACTATATACACTTGAAATTTTTGCCAAATACTTATAAATAGTGTAAAATTGATTTTCTGTATTTCTAGTTTAATAAATAGTGATTTGTGAAGAACTGCATACATACATAATAATAACGAAAGTCGCAAAACATGACGATTATAACCAAACAATCAATTGAAAAGGCCTTTAAATTACCTTTAGGTCTTGGAGGCATTGGAAAAGATCATCTCGAAAAATCTTTATTGGGGGTAAGTTTCATAAAAAATGCTAAATTATCCTTTATAGCAGTCATATAAAATTTTTTCAGAATGTTGCCCTTGTATACAATGTAATAATTGTTTAAAGAGAATTTTGCTGATTTCATCAGCAATAGCATTGAGCGCAGTGCCACTTAGCTTTTATTACGTTGAATTTTTTATCCTTGTATCAGGTTCAGTCAAGTGCATTTATTGATTTTTCCCTTTCAACTATTTGTTTTTATTTTACATTTTTTTATACTACTGCGTCATCTAGTACTTTTTTTTCTACTATTTTATATACCACAAACACAATAGATATGTATGTACATAGTATATAGTACACAAATCAGCATAAGAACAATCATTAGGATATACATATAGTATATCTTTATATACGAGTGCATATGTATTTATACAATTGCATATGGAAGCAAGTAAAAGGGAGAATTTGTTTATATTTTTTTATAGACCCTGGAGTAATTGACGGCCATGACCCATCTCTTATATCAATTATCCTGTTGATTTCTGCTTTTGCTTTATAGTAAATTTTATAAAGTTTTCAATATATAAGCATTTGCAATGTACGTGCTTTAATATTTTGAAAACCTAAGCAATTTTTCGAAATACCCAGAAATTTATTTATTTATGTTGTCTTGAATATATTACTCTGCATTCCCTAAAAACATTCAAAAACTTATTTAAATTATAATTACAACTGCGCAGTTGGTCATATGAGTTGATAGGCAGAGTTGAATGCGTTTTCCATGAGATTAGAAGTGATACATCTTGTTGCCATTTAAGATATCAATAAAAATTAAGTCACATAAAGAGTGTTTCAGAAATCTTAAAAATACCAATTCATAGTAAACGCATTAATTTTTATTGCTGGGTAGATATTAAAGAACTATTTTAATTATTGCTTTTTTCATAAAATAATTATAGTATTGACACTGCTCACAAGTGGCCAATCAAACTAAATCTCTAGAACAATTCTAAAAAACATTTATGGAAATTATCTATCTTATGAAAGACAGTGAGACTTACTGCTTGTTTTCAGAAAACAAAAAAATCGCTCGTGATTTTAATTCAAACAAAACCTTTTTTTGGATCTTTTGGTGTTAACAATATAAATAAACGAATGAATTTTTTCCTTCATTTTCTAAAAGCAGATAGTTAATCTTGCCTTTTTACTTTTCTATTGTTTTTGTTGCTTGGAAGGAAAACTATTATTATTAGGATGTTATAAGAAATTTTTTACAATATTTCTCCACGTCATACATACATATCGAACCTTTGGTGCAATACCGTAGTAACTCAGAAATGATCTTTGGGGAAATATATACATATCTAAAGAAAAAAGACTATGACTGTTCAGATTCCACAGCTACAAATGTCTTTATTGCCTCCAGCTATTTCCAACAATATTTATTTGCAATAAAGAAATATTTCCTTTATGACAAGAAATTTACAAACAGAAAACATTACAAAGCATGCTTCTTTATTTAACAATTTGTAAAAAATAACTTTAGCAAACGAATATACTATCAAAAAGATGGCTCAAAACTTCAAATGCATTTTTCTCAGTTCACAATTTTTTGAATTACTACGGTATTGCACCAAAGGCTCGATATGTACGTGCATACTGGTCGATGGAATATCGAATTTCTTCAGTACAAAGTTCTAGCTTTGCACTTCAATTTTTCTTGTCGAAATATTTAAAAATTGCTTTATAACAATTTTATCAATTCAATTAAAATTGAATAATAAGCATGACAAGAACGTTCTACATTATTAAAATGCAAATTTGGCACATGTTGACAAAAATGGAGCGGTTTTTTTTAGAGAAAATTTGGCGAGTGTATTTTCAATAAACTCTGCTCCTAAGTTGGCGTTAATGTTCGCTTTACGTGTATTAAATCAAAAAATCTCGGCAAGTTTCCATGATGATAATTAAGAACTTTGTAGGATATTAAATGAAATTTTTAAACAGAGAATGCAAGAACCGCCACTTCATTTTTTTTGAATACATTTATGAATCATACATACATACATCCATACATACATAGGTACATACATTTACATTTTTTATAACTTTGATAAAGTTTTAATATTTCATATTTAGTCAGTTCATTGTTTAAGTTTTGTTTACATTTGAGTTCGTTTATGAAAACTGTTTCATATTTACAGAAAAAACAAACAAATAAATATCATTGGACTTTAGCATCAATCTGTGAAATACATATTTTTATCGGTTAACTAAACAAAATTTTATTCTCTCTTTGATTGCGTGCACTTTTTTCCTTTAACTTGTAATATTAATCAGCAAGATTTTCACACATATATGATGTTTCTATTGTACAACAGTTTATCTTATCCCATTTTACGAATTTATATATATATACATATTTATTTAAAAGTTGAAATGCTAATTTGAAATATGTATGTACACGTTATATACACATACATACTTAGATATAATTTTATTAACTACAATAAAAGTACATTAAATTTTAAAAATCTCTTTACGATAATAACAGCCATAGCTTCCAGTCAAACAAATACGTTGTGATACTGATATTTTTGTTTTAAGTCTAATTAATAAGGGGTTTATATTCTATGTATTTCTGCCAACTTGTATTTTTTGCTCCATGTACATTGTTTATGATTTATATTTCTTAGAAAAATATAAAATAGTATAATACTGAATTCTACTCATATGCACGAAAAGCTGAAAGAAAAATGAATCAGCGAAGAAGATTTCAGAAAATGGCAGTTGATGTTGCCATAAAACCAACCATATGTTTAAAAAAATTAAATGCTATTTCATATATGTATGTAGGTTTAAATTGTTATTGATTTTCTTAAATAATTCGTGTCATTAAACAAAGCTCATTAGTATTGAGTTCAAATATGATTTTCTTCTTAATATTGTTGCTTCGACTTGTTCTCATAATATGTACATGCATCCATATAAATATTTTATTAGAATGTCTTTATAAAAAAAATAAATTTTTGTTGAAATGTTCTTAAATAAATAGCTGGGTTATACATATTTATTTTTACTTTTTCTTTTTTTAGCCGAAAGCGTATCTCCCTCAGAACGGCAGCGATGTAGAATCTGTTCAGTACACTCATCCAAGTGCTTTTAACTGTATCAAAAATGGTTTAACTGTACTTCTCATTTTTATAACAATCTTATTGGGTATGTTTGGTGGTTATTTCATTTACCGATCATTTGGCGCCACAGACAATCCAAGTAACTTTCATTTTCACACTTTTTGCGATGTACCTTATGATTTGAGTAGCAATGTGACTGTGCCACGATTCTATCCACAAACCGATGAATTTGGTTTAAATTTAAATTGGTTGTCGCCACTCAATGACAAAGGTTTCGACGACAATATTGAAGATGCATCTTTCCGCGAAGAAATCGAGCTCGATATTAGTGATGATGCTAGTTACACAAAAATCAATGTACCAGATTTTAAGGATGGACGTAATGGTCGGTTTATGCATGACTTTAAAGAGAACCAATCAGCTATTATTGACACCACAGCCAATCGCTGTTTCATTATGCGTTTGGATCGTAATACTACTTTACCACCAAGGAGTTTTTACGAACTAATGGAGAAAATGCAATCCGGCTATTATAATATTGATACCGATCGTGTCAGACGTAAGATGAGAGTTGTAATGCCTTCAATTACAGATTTAAGTCTTATATCTCAGCGTATAGCCAACGAATGTTATGATATGAAGGTGTATATTTTAAAAAATGAAGAGTCAGGAGGTATGTAACTTTTATTATTTGCTCAATACATAAGCGTACATATATTGTTTATTCTTTCTTACTTCAGTTTTCAAACGTGCTGCTAAACCACTGGCTGATCAGGGTAAATTCGCAGAATATTCCGGCAAACAAATTGTGGAATTCGATATTGTTAATATTGAAGATATTCAAGGGGATGAGAAACAACATTGAAAATAAAAATATAAATTCTAAGTTTTGAAATATAAAAATACATAATTATATTATTAATTGACCTTTTTTATTATATTTTTTGCAATATATTTATTAAGCTTGAGGTCTTTTTCTTTTATTTTATTTGGTTTTATTATTCGACATTTGTTAACAGCTTGTTAACATAATCAGGAATAATAGGAAATTATAATTTTTTGAATATAAAAATGTTTTTTATATTAATTATATATTTATATTAATTATATATTTATATAATAATATATATTAATTTATATTATTATTAGGTTAATGTTTATTTCTAAAGATAATGATTATTTGTTAGTTATAATTTATTATTTGTTAAAAATTGTTAAAAATTCATATATATATTTATTTTTATTGAACATTTCTTGTAAAAATTCACATATATATATATCTCATTTATTAGTTCTTTATAATTGTTATTATGTAATATTTTCCATATTTTTGCATATGTAAATATTTATGTTAAAAATTGTTAAACAAAGCACACTTTTTTATTATATACATTTTTATCATGCATTTAATTGTTAAAAAACTTTTTATTTTTATTTATAATTATTGTTATTTAATAATTTTTTAATATATACATATATATATGTATGTGTACATGTACATGTATTTGTGGCTGCATATGTATGTGTTTATGACTGTATGTTTGCATGTGTGTACGTACATTCGTATATATATGAGTATATGTATGAATGCGTGTATATGTATGTATATGCAAGTGTGTACATATGAATATGCTTGTGTGTATGTTTGTATATGCATTTTTATGTGTTTACGTATGTATATTTGTACATGTGTGCATATTTGTGTATGTATATACATGTGTATGTGTATGCGTGTGTGTGTATTGTATATATGTATTTGTATGAACTTGTTAAGAAAGTTTATATTTGTGTATGTATCTATATATGTGTGCATATATGTTTATATATATACATGTTAGTCGGTCTATATTGTATGTGTGTATGGATATATATTTATTTAGGTTTAGAATTCGTTATATTTATATGCGCCTATATTACTACTACACATTTTTTAATTTTCAATCAAATTTTATAACAAAAATTTTGTGACATGTTTCAAAAATATTTTTATATTTCAAAAAATTATAATTTCCTATTATTCCTGATGATGTTAACAAGCTGTTAACGAAATATCGAATAATAAAACCAAATAAAATAAAAGAAAAATACCTCAAGCTTAATAAATATATAAAAATACATATTAAACAAAAATATTGAAAAAGAAAACTATTTGTAATTTAAACTAATGAATGTTTTCGCTTATAGCGAGAATCTTCTTCAAAACTTTTTAGTAGTTTGTAGTTTTTTGATTGAATTTGAATTTGTCCTCTATTATATGCTAATTTTAAAATAAAATTGTAGAAATAATTGCTATTAAGAGAAACGGAATACTACGTTCAAATTTAGTGATTATAGATAAAAAAAAAAACAATGAAAATATATTGGACTAAAGAATTTTTTTTATGATAACTGCTTAAAATATGTTACTGGCATATAAATGGGTGCAAATAAATACTATTTAAGTTGTTTCAAATTTAACTGAACCATTTATATTTTTATAAATCCATACATTTATATTCACCTGACACATTCCGGTTTATGCTGAATTCAAACTAATTCGCAGTACAAAATAATCGTTTTGAATGGAAAATAAAAAAAGACAAAAATTACCTAATAAAAGAAATTGTTTCATAAATTTATTAAAAGTTTATTAACTCAGATTGGTGAATAGAATAATGGTTTCAGTTTTTTTTAATTGCTGTTTTAATTTTCAATAATTATGCAAAATACGAAATGCAGATTAAGTTTGATTAAATGTACAACAAATTAAAATATATTCTTATGTATAAAAAAAATCAGATTTTATTAAATGTTATTAAAAAATGTAATGTGTACAACTGTTGAAGTAAAGATAAAAAAAGATATATTTAAGAAGTAAAATAAAAGATCAATAAAAATTATTACGAAATTATTATCTTTTACGATACAGAGTTGGAGCTATGGATATGGACATACAGATATTCACCCTTATTGTGTTTGGCGTAGACGTATTTCGACTACTGGCGTATTTGTAGTCGCATGTGTTGTATAAGCGTTTTCGTCAACTGCGATTGCAATTTGTAAAATACGCCGCGTTTTCGAGACGAATTTATACTATTTTTTTCGAATAAAAATTATTAGTGTCCATTGTGCAGTAAAATTAACGCGGAAACTGTAGTTATATTTTGCCGCATACCCCTCTGCCTCGTGTAAAAAAAGGAGCTTCATTGCAATAGTAAAATTAAATTTAATAGAATTTGGATTCTGTAATTCACTTTTGAGTTTAATTTTGTTCTAAAAATACCGCCTAAAATTTTGTGTCAATGGGATATCGATTTTGTGCCTTTCAATTTGCCATCTCTAAGAACAGCTGTGTTTACAAAAGTCACCTCATCAACAAATTATTTTAACCATGCTTGCACCAAAACATTATTAATTCAATTAGTTTAACATTTGACGCACTTAAACCTAAGATTTATGAATGAAAATGTTTGTAAATTTAGTAAAACGGCGAAATTTACTTTCTCGTTTTTACACAACACCAGCAAAAAGGAGTTTGCTTAATAAGGACCAAAGAAAGATACCAGGTAACATTATAGTTTTTGGAATATATTATTTAATTTATCTGAGTAATGCAAATTATATTTTGTAACAGTTTTTGATATAAAACCCTCAAATCCTCGTCTAAAACGATTGTATGTATGGGGTTATCAAGCGACCGGAGCTTTAGGCTTGATGACAGACTCTAAAAAAGCCCAGGAACGATATACAGAAATTGTTCAGCACCCAACGCGCATGCAATTTTCAGTTTACAATGATATAATTGACATAACAGCCGGCTATGGATTTTCAGCATTTGCAGTGAGATGTAAAGACGGTATAACCTTATTTGGTTCGGGATTAAATTCCGATTCACAGTTGGGGTTACAAGAGAGAGGCTACTATAAGAATCCTAAACAATTTGACGTCGTAATATATCCCGCACCTATTACATTGCCGCGAGTTGAGGGAGAAACAGATAATGATATGATGGTCAAAAGCATGTCCGCTGGTAGAGCACATTTAGTAGTTATTACAAAAAATGGCACAATTTTTACTATGGGAAATAACTCTTATGGTCAATGTTGTCGTGAAATAATTGACGATGAAGTCTATAAGGGCAGCTCTCTAATACACCGAATATCTGAGGCAAGTATTTGTGGTGAGGAAGACGAAATTCTGCAAGTTTGCTGTGGTCAGGATCACACAATGTTTCTAACCCGACAAGGACGTGTCTACACATGTGGCTGGGCAGCAGATGGTCAAACAGGCCAAGGACATTACAAAACTACAGGAACAATTTCCCAAGCTCTAGGTGATATATCAAGTGAACATATTGTTAAACTGGCATGTAAATCGGATTGTGTATTAGCCCTAAACGACAAAGGAGAAGTTTTTGGTTGGGGTAATTCTGAATATGGTCAACTGGACGACTCTGAAGAGCTCCTGCAACAAATTCATACACCACGACATTTGAATTTAACTAAAGGTATTGGCAAACTAAAAGATATAGCAGCTGGTGGGGCATTCTGTATGGCACTTAACGAAGAAGGTCTTGTATACACTTGGGGGTTTGGGATTTTAGGTTTTGGCCCCAAAGTTGAACAGGCATCGAAACCACAACTACTATTACCAGCGCTTTTTGGCCGAAATGATTTTAGTGAGAAAACATATGTTACATCTATAGGATGTGGACTTTTTCATATGGGTGCTGTTAACTCTGATGGTGATCTTTTCATGTGGGGTAAAAATAATGTGGGTCATTTGGGCTTAGGTCACAAGAAAGATCAATTTTTTCCATTTAAAACAGCTGTTAATGCTAAAATAAGTAAAGTAGCATTTGGTGTGGATCACACATTGGCCATGTGCAGACCCTTTATATAAGGAAAAAAGCAAGAAATATTTATAAAATTTAAAAAAAATAAAACTGAATACACTCCAGTTGTGATATGTGACAAATATACTTAAATAATAGTTCTTCTATATATTTTATAATCGGGAATGCTTATGTACGTTCAGATCCGAATTAATATGTTGAATATAAATTTTTGGAACAAATAAAAATAGCTCATGTGATAGAAAATTTAAAAATAAGAGAAAAAATAGCGGCAAGCCAAATTTAGCGAGCTATAGGTTTCTATTTTATTTTTTTCAATTTTCTGTCACTTTTTTCTGTTTTGAAGCTGTTTTACTACAGTGCATAAGCCAAAATAATGGTCTCTATAATTTGCGTGATTTTCAGAGTTGGCGTAGTAAAAGTTGTTTTCATTTCTATACATCGCGTAAAGAATAGTGTTTGGCCGAAGCAGCTCTGTTGATCCATTAATTACAACCATGTTTAATACTCCCACTTTTTATGTTTTTTGATGACACGACAACACTTATATGAAAGATAGAAAACGGCAAAAAGAGAAAGACAGATGTAAAAGAAATTGAACGGATAGAGGTGGTTGAGTGATTCGCGTACTGGGAATTTTTTTTTATTAAATTGAAGAAATATTAATCAATTATAAGAAATCTAAAAATACTGTTTATATTTTTCTAATCTATTCATATTTTTGGAAAGCCATTGTAAAGTGAATAGTTTTAGTTAAAGTAAAGCTTAAAAAATAGAAAAATATGTTGAAATTGTGAGTCAAGGAATATAATTTTTGCAAATGAAAATTCTCTCAATTGGATATAATTAAAAGTGTTTATAAAACAAGTTAAATAAATTATAAATGTCACATGTCCAGTTGAATGAAAATAAAATAGAATCCTTTTAACAAGTGTATGAAGTGTGAAATAAAATTTTTGTAATATTGCATTTTCAGAAGTATTGCCGTCATCAGTTAGAAAAGAACTTCAATAACTAATGTTTGTGAAAGTAGAATAATAGTATATAATAGATTCAGTATTTCGCTTATAAGACAACTAAAACATTTCAAAACTTTAAAAAATTAAAAATAATCTAAAGTCTAAAGCCTGTTATGTTCATAATGCATTAAAGGGGCTGGGGCTGGTTTTTTCAGCGACAACGACGAAGAAGAAAAAAACGCATCATCGTAGTTTTGTCTCCGGTAGGTACACACACAAAATGGTATTCTGTGCACAAAATATCCGACCACTAATATCCAGTCATATTTTATCCCCACATTTTCAAATATTTCATACAGTTCGCTCAAATAATACAAATTCGTTATTGGTATTATTCGTGTAATTCCTTGTGCTCCTGTTTTTATTTATGCTTGTTCTCTTTAGCGAATTGTAATGCTCCGCTCCCTGTTTATTACTTGGATAAAACAGAAAATATATATTTGTTTTTATTTTTGCATTTTACTCTCGCCCAATTTGGCAACACAACAGCAATAACAAACTTAAAAACACCACCCCGAATTTTGTACAAGTTCCTTCTTTCAACAAACAGCAGCAGAAGAATAATAAAAACAACAACTATGTTTAATTTAAATTTCACCTTTTCTCAAATATCCTGCATTTGTGTTTCTCATTTCCACCTTTTCATGTTTTAATAAATCACCATTTATATCATCCATATGTTAACCGTTTATGTACTCTTACGGCTATAAGTGCCTATAAAAAACGAACAGTTTAATTATTTTTCTTATATCTATGTACTATTATAATATTAAACCGGCATATAAATTTGCATTACCGTTACACCGGTTCTCGTTATTAACATCCGCAAGCAAAAATTGGTCTTCACTTTTTACTTACCCTCTACGACTTTTGTTAACACCCTATATTTCTTTTCAACCACCTTTTTATGTATTGTTGTTGTGTTTATTATTGTTATTTTAATTGCTGTTGTTTTCAGATTTGCCATTCCAATTTTGTACATTTCTTTCTGCATTATTATTTGTCATTCTAAACATTTTAATTATGCGAGAAACTAAAATAATCTCAAAAATAAAATAACAAGAATAATTGTGTTTATTTATTTAAGGATATTGATTTTAATTTATGTTCGGGCCTACATAATTTTAAAATTAATAAAAAAAAGACAAACTGGAAACTTTAATTTTTAATTTAATCCTTTCACTACCGTACTATAAGAAGGTATTAACGTACTATATTTTTAAAAAATCCAAGTATATTTTTTGTATATGTAAATAGATATACCCAAAAGAAAAACGATCCACGCATACATACATACATATGTATGTATGAATATCCTCATAAATTGGGTATAAATATTCTATCGGTATGAGAATAATACAGGATTTTATTAAAGTTTTAGTTAAAATGCAAATTTTTTTAAATACTATGTATTTTATTTATAAAATTTACCAAAACACTCAGAACACAGGAGCACATTGAACAAATATAATATCCTTGGTCCCATGTAATTTGTTAGTTAGGACCGTAAGACCAACAATTTGAACTTGTTTTCTTTCTGTTCCACATTTAACATTGTTTTAGAGCTCTTTGACATAGGACCTTTTGGAAACGACAACAACTTATGTATATACATTTACCCTGTTGTTTGCGAAATAAATGTAAAAAAAGCAATATATTCACTTGACACTCTCAAAGCAGCGGATTATGTGTAGTAAATACAAAATCCACCAATAGAACCATTTCTTATTTAACATTGCAGCCACACGTTCAATTTTTGCCTTCAAATTTTTTACACATACTGCTGCTCAAAACCTATGTGTATTGATAGCTGTTATCTAGCCTAAACGCAAGTTTTGAGCGGTTTAAAAGCAAATTCTTTTATCAAGACTCCTTCGCTGTTCGTAAGAATAGGTATCATCTGTTTTCCTGCCCATAATTTGAAACAAACCTGCCCAGAGTCTTTGAAAGCAAATTCTCATAAAATTTTAAAAATAATGGCGTATTAATAAAGAATTTTAAAACTTAAATGGCAGAATTTCATCGCGTAACCCCCAAGTAAATAGAGCAATTATTATATTTGCGATGATTTTTTTTATTTATTTTTAAATGTAAACTTGTTATTCCCTTCAATAATGTCAGTCACTAATTATTGTAAGTGCTAATAGAGTTCAACTGCCATATTTATGAGAAATATTTTTGATTTATAAAAGCTTTAATAAACAATTTTCAATATAAAATTCAATTTTTAATCCTTTCAAAAATTCGAAAAATTTTTATGAATACGACGGTAATTCTTTAAATATTTTGGAATTACTTATTAGGATTTATGTAGTTTTTTGCATATGAAGTGTATTTATCGTATTTTCTATTTATATCGTTCAAGATATCTGTCTTAAATTCATTTAAAATGATCGGTTTGATTAACATTAATGTTTGATAAGATTTTTATTTTAAATAATTTTTAATTTCTGTCTTTATGAAGAATGGAAAGTTTCATGGTAAAATGTTCAATAAAAGTCATAATTAAAAAAACCATTTCTTAAGTATATGTCATGCATCAAAAAAAAAATACCTTAAAATAGTATTTGAATAAAAAATTTTCGGGTGGCGATGGTACGATGGATGGTAGTCTGCACGTTGACTACGAATCCAAAAACAGACCTTGGGTTCAACCCCAGTTTCAGACTAAAAAATTTTAAAATAAAAATAAACATCTCGCATTTTGCTGATGTGCATTAGTGTGTCTTTGTGTGTCAGTTGTTGTCGGAAGGTTTCAGTGCGAAGGCATAGTCGCTGGTCACTGAACGATACCGGCTTCAGCTGATAGCAATCCACAATCACATCAGAACGCCCTCCTTCGTCGGTATTATGTAGCACCGGCAAAGTAAAATAATAATAAAAATGGCTACTGAACCGAAGCTTCAGCACTGCTACGAGTATAAACAAAGAACGTGCGAAAGCAGATCTGCAAAATTAATTAATAAAGCTTCACCTCCAGTCCTTTCTCCTACTATCCCTTTCCTATAGTTCCAGCACAATGCTTCACATGTGTAGGAGTCATTTCCTGAGTGCTGGTCCCAGATTAAAAAAAAAAAGAAAAAAAACTTTTCTTTAGTATATGTAGTGATTTCAAAAGGAAATTTCTTAAACTTGAATTTCAAAAAAAATGTGAAAAAAATAATTATGACTCCCCGAATCGGAACAAAACTCACAGCCACAGACCAGCAAAAGCTCTATAGAAAACTAGGAAAAAAAAATTCTATCTTTTATATCTTAGCTCAACAATAATTTAAGCAAACAAAAAAAGTAACAGAAACAAATACATATGTACATATGTATGAGTATTTACATACATACATACATATTTGTGTATGGGCAATGTCCTTTCTCATCATCAGCAGCAACAGTAGTTGCTAAAACAAATCAACATAGCCATCCTCAACCCATTCATACTCTGCATTATACTCGATATCATCATCCATTATTAGTACATACTCTGTGTGAAAAGTTGATTTAAAAAATTGTTTTCCTTTGTTGTAAACTGTTTGTTGTTGCCGAGTGGATTTTTCTGAAACGACGTTTTTATTTTGTATATACTCGTACATATGCATATGTATGTATGTAAGTATACATATTTTGCTTATGCTTTCCTGGAGTATGCTTTTCTATCTACATTAAATATGTACATACATATGTATGTATGTATGGGTGTGTACTAGATAGACTGGTCCTTATTTTATCAAACCAAAATGTTTAATACGGGAACCTCTTACATTGTTATTAGGTATGTTTCTTTACTCATAATTCGGCATCCGCGGGATTCCAATCTTACCAGAACGCCTTCTTCCTTTACACAAAAATTGGGTAAATGAGGAGCGTTTGGGGAGAGTAATGCTTTATGTGTTTCTTGCAAGAAACAGTGCGCTTTTTTTCTTGGGGTTAGTTTAGGCAAGTAAACACGTAATCAGCTGTTTCAAAAATAAACAATAAATAGTAACCAAATTACAGTGCACTCGCGATATCGTGAACTAATTAAAACCGGCGGTGTTTACGTTTGCGAATTGTTCACCTTTTCGAATACTAAAAATAGAAAAAAAAATTGTATTGTATTTTTAATAAGAATCAATATTTATGAAATTGGTTTTTTATTTATACATAAAATCACACGAAATTATATAATAAATTGGAATTATTGAAATATGTATGTACGTATATACATATGTACATCCAGATATTAATATGTAACTTGACAAAAATTAGTTATGCTTAAAAAAACCAATTATCCTTTTTTGCTCTTTATCTTTTCTAAAATATGCATTAAATTATTAATGATGTTGGTGGTAAAAATATAGATATGCCAAGTATATATGCTCACACATTCAATTTTATGAAGAAATGTGATTCATGGAAGTAAGAAAAGCAAAATATTAATATTTCAACTTTATTGCAATTGGTACCCCGGTAGTTTAGTGAGTATTGTGCTGGTTTATCAGTTGTGGGTTCTAGGTTCGATTCTTAGCAGAGGATGAGGTCTGTATCACTACAGTACGTGCAGGGCATCACAATGGGACCATAATAAATTGAACTCAAGTGTGCTTGGTACTTTATTTACCTTTACGTCCAGCAAACTGCCGAACCAATTTAACCTATCGCGTTTTTATTGTTCAAGTTACAGCGCTTTATTTCTAAGGTTGTTCATCTTTTAGGATAGTCAATTATGAAAAAGAATATACCTACAGACATATTTAAAATATGAGATTCCCTTGAGCGCATTGATTTTTATTGTTCAAATTATAAGGCTTTCAAACTTTGTTCATCTTTTAGAACAATTAATTTAGAAAAAAATTTGTTCACGTTATCGAGCGTATACTGTAAACATTTGCGCTTACATTTTGTGGTAAAGTATGTGTTTTTTTTGCGTTCCCATACTATGGTACATTTTTGTCTCTTATTGAGATAAATTATAGTTTACTCTCATATTACCGGAAAATTAAAGAAACAAACCTATTATTAGAAAAAAATTAATCTGGATTAAGATTTCAAATCCAAATTTTAATACGTGCCGCATTAAGATTGTTCTTTTTATGAAATACAAGGGCAGGCAATGAGTTGTAGGTATCTATTCTATAAATGCATCTATGTATCTTCGCAGAAGAACATCGAGATCAAGTTTGCAACGTATTGAGTTATTTTTTTCAACATTATTTCCATTTTGAACTATTATCCATGAAATTTCCATTTATTTTTCCTATTAGTAATAGAAATTTGTACCTGTAAATTGTAAATCGTTCATCTGATATATGGTATTAATCGATGCGACAAGTAAAATATTGAAATCCAGTCGTGCTTGTCCGAAAATTCGTATAACCATGCATTTGGAGCAAAAAGTTTCTTGTTATTAACAACTCGTTCATAATTAAATAAAATTCTTTAAAAAAGGAATGGGATATGGAAATATGTCATGTCATTAAACGTTTTCTACTGCCACTTAAATACATACATACATATATTCATTTGTTTACGTTGTTTAGTAATTTATGAAATTCACAGTTTATTTTTTGTAGTTATTTGTGTTTGCATTTGCATAATATTTTGTTTTTATTTGTTTATACTAAATTTTATGCCGGCAAGTTGTTGGAGATTAAATTGCAAAAGATACACGTTCTGTTGTTAAGTATTTGCAGTTTACAAAATTTTAAATGGGGTGCAAAAAGGATTGAATGACACGAACAAGCAGCAGGGAGTTAGTTAGACAGACTGCAGGTATACGAGTAATTTTTTCTATTATTTTGTACAGACTAAAATTCAACTGTCAAGTGAAACCAAGTGGTGAAATTCTATATACACAAGGGGTGTGATATGGTGAAATTATTTACATATTGAAGCAGAACTTGCCAAAGGCCAAGCGAATGAAATTATTTGAAATGCTAACTCAGCAGTATGAGTTTCAAAGTATGTATATATCGATGGTATTGTCTCAAGTAGAAAGGCCCTAACTGAAATTTTTTACGAAATTGAGATTTTCAGTTATTCCTACACAATTCATACAAATTCACCTCGTCAATAAAAATTTATTGCAATAGTCTCAAGAATAACGGTTTTACAAGCATTTACATTTTGATAATTGTATTGTTATAATAACAGTTTCTTTGATATTTTTACCTTCTGCTGTAAAGATACAATTATTTCAGCTAGGGCCTTTCTAATTGAGAACATCGATATGTACGGCTGTATAATTTATTTATAATGTATATATTAGTTAGGGGTAAATAGGTCCACAAAAGCAGATTTATTTAATTTTTGCTCCCAAATAAAATATACAAAAAAAATTCCAAGTTGAAATGCATCAATATCGTAGTATTATTATGTTGAAAGTTGTTTGTTTAATTGTTTTTATTGGATGTTTATTGAAAAAATAGAATAATACACTAGGTTAGGTCAGCAGGTAGCTGGATGTAAAGGCAAAGAAAGGTCCCAGCCCACTTGGGTCCATTTTATTATAGTCTCATTGTTATGCCTGTAGTGAAAAAATTTTCACGTGTGTAGTGATACAGGCCAGAGTCTGAAGGCCATACAGAAAAGCGCATTTCAGAAGTGCTTCGAGGATAGGAAGAAGCTCTGCCATTAGTGCATTATATCTGAGGGGGATTACTTTGAAGGGGACAAAACGGATATTGATGAATAAATAAATACTTTTCAAAAAAATTCAAAATTCACCTTTTCTTTTGAACAGAGTTCGTATAAAAAAAATTTAGCATTATATTTCAAGCTAAAAGGATGGTTTATATTAAAAAGCCTAGAGCTTGAAAAGTTGAACGACATTTTGGCAGGTTTGAAATTTTCAGATAGGACTACTTTGCAAATAAAAAGCGATACTTACTGTCTGCTCATAGAAGACGATTGAAAATACTCCTTCGCCTTTTTATATTGAAACAACAATAAAAAAACTCAAATTGTTTTTGTTTTCAGTATAAATACCCGAACAATTATTTTTATTTATTTGTTCACATAAAATCGAAAAATACACATTTTCACAGGTTATAGAGGTCGTACCTATTTTAATGGCCAAAAGAGTATGTATATATGTATATAAATTAACCGAGAAGCAGAGAAAAACATTTTACTTTTTACTTTATTTAACAAATTCCAAAAAAATGTCTACTATATGCGTATATTTAGTTCGCAGTCATAACGTAATGTGCGTGTAGTAATAAATTTAAACATAAACTTTTAACTAGATAAAATACTTGCATCAGATACCATAAGGTCACAGTGTCATTGCTATCTTCGTTTGCAATCTCACTCATTCGCGTATTTTACATACAGCGTACATTTTCATAGTTGCCTGCTGAGTATACAATTTTTTTTATTTTTTTTCAAATTTATGTATAAAAATTTGCTAAAGTAAAAAATAAAAAACCAAGAGCATCAGGTTAAAACAAATTCATAATGTCATCGATGATGTGCAGTGAATAAATAAGTCAATTATTGTTTGTTTATTCTTGTAAAAGATCTTTAAGAAGCACGAAGACATAAATTTTTTACTCGATCGAAAAATCAAAAATTGCGGTCGTTATTTAGCACAGTTAATTGATCCCATGTAGAACGAATTGGCATAATTTTGTTCGATAACTTATTGTCACCTTGAAGATTATCCGATTATGAGTCTGTCATAGGATCTGTCGTGTTGCGATAGTTAGGTACAGGCGCAATTTTCTATCACACTATATAATGTTTTTTATTTGGAGAAATATAAGTAAAGTGGATTCTGACAAAAATAATTCTTATAAGAACATGAAGTGAGAACTATTGCATTTTGCAAGATATAATTAAAATCGGTAACAATGCCTTAAGCTTAATCAATCTTATCAATTTTGTATAAAAATAAAAGTTATACCAGCCCTTCATACAAATTGCAGTTGTCATTTCAATAATTCATTTGATATTTAAGCATATTTTTCATGCATGCATATTTTTCAACGCATATTTTGTACGCATGCATATTTTTCTACAAAGTTACACACTCTTTTTGCGATTTATGGCGTAAAAAATACATGAAAACTTTATTTTATAAATTGTTTACAATATTAAATTAACTTTCATCGCACTCGACTGACTCGCGTCGGACTTGATCAACTGTTGTAGTAAAACTAAAAGAATTATTGAACAGCTGCTGTCAGACTATTCTTCTTTATACATCAGCTGTTTCTATCATCCTCAAGTTTCATCCAGCTGATTCGTTTCTTCTTATCAATTTTTGCTACTTTATTGTCCCCTGTGAGGAATTGAAATTTTCTAAAACAATTTTCTATCGAATATTAAGGTTCCGTAACAAAATATTCATGTAAAATATGTCATAAAGCTCACTTTGATTGCATGTATGTATATAGTTTTAGAAAATTTCTTTTATTTATTTATTTTCTTTTGCAAGTGTGTCACAGTGTGTTATAAGAAAAAAAGATGTAAACAATTCAATTAAAATAAAGTAAATGATTTAATTGATTGTGTTCGGTTGTGTTACAATCAAACGTATGGATTTAATATCATAAAGAAATTTATTTATTTGTATAACGACCTTTCTTATGATTTCTGAATCTTGTTATCATTGTGTTCTTTCTTTGCTATTTGCTATTTTAGTTTGTTTTTAATTAACTCTGACGTTCATTCCAGTATATTGAAAATTTATAAAATATCAATAAATCACTGTTCATATAAAATAAGGAAAGAGTTTCATTGGAAGGATTCAAAATTTTTGTGCTGTTCTACTTCTCTTCAATTGTTTTTGCTCAATCAATTTTTTAATTTTTTCGCTTAAAGTAGCAAGTACAATCAAAAGTTATATTAATTAATTGTAGGCGTAATTTTATTATATATGTATATGTATGTATGTGCATTAGACCGTACCACCTTACAGGCAAAAAAAGTGCTACGTTAGAGGGTGTAATATAACGAAATGAATTCCTTCCTATACAAGTTCTTTTTTTAAATATGTATGTACATACATATATTTTATGAATATTGAAGTTCATACAGTCTTCAATAAAACTTGCGCAACTCAAGTTGATATATTTGATTTGAGTACTACATATGCACGTGTTGAGAAAACGTAACGAATACGTGCGTTTATGGACAAATTTCAACACTAAATCTTAACGAGACAAACTTTTGTTCAGACAATGAAAGAATTTGTCTCGTGAAGACGTGTCATATTGTCGTTCATACGGAGTTTACAGAAGAATTATTCGAGGAACAAATAATAAATGTCATTTTCAATGGGGTCACATAAAAAATTTTTAGTACGCAACCTCAAAATCAAACTTTAAATTTGAACATTTTCTTCACAAGCAAAACATTCACAATTATTCACCCTTATTCCAGTTGTCGACGTCAACACAAAAGTTTAGCTTCTCTCAAATTGATTTGCGATGCCTTTCGCTCTCCGTTGCCAAATGTGCAAATTTATCTGGATTTTTAGCAGTTTTGAATTTTTTGTTTTAAAAATATGTTTTTCTGTAAATTGTGCAACCTTTGCAGTTTTTACATTAAAATTTCTATTCTCAATTTTGTTTTTTTGAATTTCAATTGTTCAATCCATAATTTTACCTCATTTGCCTAATGAAACAGTGGCACGGTTTAGTTATACTTTTAAACAATTTATTGACATTTGATATGTATAGAATCTAGTAACTTTAAGTTATATTAGTTTTAACTAATAGACATTCTTCTTACTAAATTAAGTAGTCTAAGCTCAACCTCCAACGTGTTTTAACTTGCTCTTATTATATGTCTATTACAACATTGACATTAGAAAAAATATATAAATTGTCATCTTTGTTATTCGTTATCAGCTGACAGTTCTCCACTGCTTGTGACATTTACAAAAGTAGGAAGCATATCTATTCAAGCATTCTACGTTTCTGTAACTACAAACGTCAAATATATTGATAGTACTTCTCTGACAGAAAGCATGGTTCGAATTTTTTGGTTTATTTTCTTATTTTTTAATAAAAAAAAAAATGTAAAATTAATTTAAATTTTTTTCTATGTGGAGTTTTTCGAATAAATATTGCGTTTCTTCCTTCTAAATTTTCGGTTTTTTTTATATAAAAAAATTATGGCAACGCTGCTTTTACTAAAAAGCTTAAGTCCATATCTACACTTGCAATTTTTGTTGCAGCAATTCTTGAGATTGTGAAAATATTGGGGAGGGATACACGATTTCATGTGTTCTGCAATTCTCACTATTGAAATTGAAGTTTGATATTGGTATTGTAGGTGAAAAAACACTTAAGAAATATAAAAGTTGCTAAAACTAGAATTGCATAATGTGGACACTAATGCAATTTCAAAGCAGAATTTTTAAAAATTACAGCAACAAAAATAGCAAGTATGGGCAGGAACTATAGTTTAAAATCCTATGCACTAATTCTATTTAAATATATTTCTCTACAAATTGTTTACAAAAGCGGATAGTAAGAAATATCAAAAACGTGTATATCCTGCGTAGTCAACAAATATTTTTACAAAACTATGATTCTTACTGATCAGCTGTTTTGAGCAATCTGCCAATTTAGGAAATTTTTCCACTCGTTTACTTTTTTGTGTTAGAGACATATGAGAGTAAATTTTTTATATTATACAAAATTTACTCAACTACTGGATTCCACTGGGAAAGTAAACGAGCTATTATCGTCGCAGTAAAAAAAAACTTTCCAAGTAGTGAAGAAGATCTTAATATTGTGATCCGGAAGTACTGCAAATGTGAATCACTTGCAATAAATTATATATAGGCTTGTCTTTGCGGGATGTTCTCTTTTTTGGCGCGCATTAAATGAATCGGAACCAGTGTTCAATATGTCAAAAAATTAGATTCCAATGAAGTGCCCTTTAGTGAGTTTCGTTGAAGGTATGAAAATGGTAAAATCAATTTTATTAATCTTTAATTGAATTTAGTTTTATGTCGGAATCTAAGGCATAGGCTGACTATATAGTAATTCAGCAGATGTTTTCTGTCAAGTAATATGTGGCTCCTGAAGACGTAGTGTTCAAATTTTTTTTTATTTTATATTCAATAATATATTTTGAGTTTTTTTTTATTTCAAAGGCGTTGCAGTCAAATATTCGTCCGAATTTTACATCAATAGTTCATTAAGAATTTTAGCTTTCCAAAGCAGGTGGAGGTCATTTTGTAGTTATTATTGCTGTTTATATACAAACAATATCATATTTTAATACTTAATCATATCTACTTAAAAATATAATTATATGTATATGAATTATAAAATTGGTTTGTCATGCTTTATTACAGAAAATTTTCAAAAATAAAAAAAATACATCAATTAAGTTGAATCAAGTTGTAAATAACAACACTGTTGCAGCATATTCCTGCTTGTTGTCAAAAATTATAAATTTTAATTTATTGAAAAGTGTTACATTGTAGTGACTTCATGAAGCTATTTTAATTAATTTCTCCACACCGAGGGCACAAAATCACTAATTAGCGATTATTGGATTGCATACTTTTTTTTATTACGACAAATGAAATAAATGAAATGCAAGAAAACGTCATAAATCTCTTAAAATTTTAATTTTTCTTTTTGAATCAAAATATTAGCTGAGGTAAGGAAAAACATAGACAGAAAAAGGGTGAGTAGGGAAATAAAAAAAGTTTTTATACCGGAATACAAAAGTTTTTGCTAATGTAAATGAAAAATGTAAATAAATTTTTTCTTTTACCAAATGCTATAAAGGCAAAATGAATTTATTTCTAAAAGTACATCAGCAATAGTGTAACCCTTTTGTAATTTATGCACCTGTAATAAGTCAAGAAGTTGTAAGGAAGCAATACTAATGCATAAATAATATTGAAAAGTATTCATACTTTGTACTCTAAGGTTATTATTTAAAAGAATGCTTTCTTCGATACTATTCTTAATACATAATGCTTTTATAAATACGAGTTAATTGCCAATAATACTACGAAGAATTTGCAAATACTGAACACACTGTTTATTCGTAGCTACTACACAGCAACATATTTGCATTCAGATGGCAAATAATCAATTATATAGCAGTATCAAAAAACGTTGCATATCGTCAACTGAAATGCAAAAGGGCGTAACTACCAAAAACTCTAAATTGGGTTTTCGATGGATATTTTTATTGCGCATCAACAAGGCACACGTCTTCACAGAAATTTTAGCTTTCTATTTAAAAAAAAACGACATTATTAAAGAATTTCAAAGGCAATTTTTACGAAGCTTTCAAAATCAATTTATATCTTGCTGTTGAGAAATAATGAAGCAATGGAAAAATGTTACCAGGTTACACTTTTTGAGACATAATTTTTAACGTTGTATATAAACTCATCATTTTATTTGGATGATATTAAATTTATTAAATTCTATTTGTAACCACAACACTTCATTTTATTAAGTTTTGTGTGTCTCCTGTAAAATTTTTGAAAGTGATGATAGGCCCTTTTGCATTTTAGGTAACGATGTTTACCAAAAAGTGTGAAAATTTTGTACTGAGAAATTAAAAAATAAAAGTTATTCTTGTATAGCAATTAATACAGAAAAGAAAACAATTGAAAATTGTCAAAGAAGTTTTCAATATTTTACTTTCTTACTTGCACGTATAAACGTAGTAATAAATATAAATCTCCATCGGAATATCTAGATGCTGAGTGAAATTACCTTGATGTGTGAGTGAATTCAGACAAAATTTCTTCCAGTCTGGTGGTATATCCTCCTCACGATTACAAATTAGTGACTGCTATATATTATCGTATATTTGCGCTTTTACCATTGGTATCTCTACTTTACTAAGATCAACAGCCCATAGAGTTCGTGCACCGTTTTCACCTGCGTACCTTCAAAATATTTTATTTTCTTAAAGAAAACTTAACACCACAAATGTAAAAGAGTGTAACTAAATTAACAATGAAGTAGTTTTAAACAAATGAATCCATTTGTTTTAGTATTTGTAATAAATTTTGAATAAAGGGCGTTGTAGACTATAATACAAGCCTTACGATTTTAATAATACTTTGTCGGAAAGAAATCTAATGAGATTTGGTGCGACTATCAAAAAATCTAAAATAATATTACATTTTACATTAAATTACAAGTATAAGAAGAAAAAAATCGGTTTAGCTGGAAATAATTTTTTTTGTAATACAAATAAAGGAAATGTATTTGCTTTTCCAACTTTACATCCCTGATAAAATGCAAAATCTTATCGTTTAAGGGTGCTTTAGACCATAAGATCTGTCGTACGACATGTCAAATTTTTGTGTAGAAGAGCACAAGTCGGATCGTCTAAACGTAATATGTAATGAAACTATAAGATTTTGAGAGAAAATACGGATGAAAATTTGACAGTCGTATGGCTCTCTTGATTTTTTAAAATTTTTCAAAAACCAACACACACCATTAGATCAGGGATACATTTTTATGTAAACAAATGTGATAAAGCCAGGGAGGGAAAACTGGTTTCATAAATTTATACCAATTATAAAATCGAAATGTACATTTTAGACCACGACAGCACAATTTTATAAAAATATACGTATATTTTCTAAAAGTACACTAAAAATTTTGACCACGAAAATAACATATTCGAAAGTAATAAAAATATTTTTCAAGGTTATTAAAAAAAAAATTCAATTGCACAAGAACCCTGGGGAAAACAAGCAAACAGCTGTAGTTAAATTAAATGAGAATGTTTTCATCTTACTTGATTTTATCCATACCAATGGTGTAAAAGCCAGAAAACAACCATTCGATTTTTACTCTCTTTTTTTTGAAATTCGGATGGAATTTCATTTTATTTTCTCTCTCATTTTACGTACGACAAATCTTATGGTCTAAAGCACCCTTTAGAAAAATTTCTAAAAACGATGACGTCTTATGGGATGTCAAATGTATTACCGTATTATTTATCTTTTTCATAACACTTTGCATTCACACCATCACACTGTAACATGTAACATGTAAAACATGATAATATGGTAATACTGAAATATGTATATCTACAACTGTCATCAGCTGGTTACGGTGTAGCTGCCGTTTCCGAAATAATTAAGTAGCGGTAAGCTGCTGTCGTGAATTTGTTTATTGCATAAATTCTTATAGACTCAATTTTCAATTTACATTCCAATTCCTTAATGACTAAATTATTTTAATTTCCTGCTACTTACCATCAACACATACGAATGAACAAACTTATATATATAATAGTGGTTTTTCTTTCGTTTATTAATGATTTTCTTTTCATATATACATATATATATTTTTCTTTTTTAATTTCACTAAACAAGGTGGAGCATGAATAAAATGAAAATATAAAAAAAAATGTAAATAAAAAAAATAGTTGTTGGCACAAAGCCCTAAAAATGTAGCATGAGGGGCAGAAGATATCAACGATAAAAATTTCATTTTGGCGCTTAGCAATGCTGCATAAAATTTTATAGACGCGTTTGCATACAAAAAAAAATTGTCGGTCTTTTTCAAATTTCTTTTACCAAAAGATTAAAAAAAAGAAAACAACAGCACTGTTACAATAGAAAAAACAAAATTGAATATTTTTTCACTTGTACCGTCATGAAAGACATTTAAAATCTTTTAACATGGAATAATGTATTATGTATTTTTTTTCATATCGTATTTTTGTTGTTGTTGGCTTTTCTGCTACAGCGGAAAATCAATTTTCTCCTGTCAACTTATACTGCAAAAAGGAAGAATTTGTAATGCCAAAGAGACAAAAAGAAGAATTTACTTCTCAAGCACACGATTGCCATATATTACAATATTGACAGAAAAATTGTAATAAAATGTTTCACAACCGTGTAAACTCGCTATTTTTGTGTGGCAACATCGTCACAAAATGTATTGTCCGTGCATTCTATGACAATAATATTGCCAAACTTCTGACAATCGAGAGAACACGCACCATTGTCATTGACCAGATATTGTACGTTCATATGTTATTGTCATATGTGCTTAATTTAATATACCGTAAAATAAAACCATTGGTAGATAAATATTTCTGTTGGCAACGCTGTATCGATTTACCAAAACATATGATGCTTTTGTTACGTCTAGGACCAAAATTTGCGTTATGTTAAGTGGCGGACCCTCCCCGAAGCTGCAAGATCCGATGTTTAACATTGTATCTAAATATTTATGGGCAGAGTTGGCAACAGAAATATTTATCTGTCAATGGTGTTACCCGCAGGGGGGTTCTGGAAACTTGTGAATCTTGTATTCCGGAACCTACGGGTGGTCTGAGCGAGCCCGCGGTCCCGAGCTCAAGGTGCAGCATTACCTTCTTCCTCTCTGGGGTTCGAAAATGATAGAGGAGGTGACTGTTCGAAATCTCACTAGAGATTGATGAAGGACTGCTTAACACCAGTTAGATTCTAATCTAGTACTACGGGACCAGCTTGGCCCCACACTGCCGACGAAAGTACGGGTTTAAAGACTGATGTCTTCCTTGTTAAGTACTAAGGGTACTTCGAGTTGAGGACTTCGTGTCTACCCCGAAGGGTTGGCTGGTGTGCGCTGGTATGGGTTTGGATTCGTAGTGGCTGTGGTTGCTACCTAAAGTTACGCAGGGAGTGGAGTTTTTGGTCTTATCGTAAATATGTGTGGAGTGACATATTAATGATATGACCTTTACCCTACTAGGTGCTGTTGCCATTCGACAGTAGTCACCGAAATGTGTTTCGAACCAACAGTATTACTGTTAAATGGGTCTTGACGCAAAACATTCTGATGTGACAAGAGTTTAGACCGCTCGAACACCTCAACAAGGTGCATTATAGAAACCAGAGATAACTATACATGATTTGCTACCCAACTCTGGAGGTAGGTGGCCTGCGGGCTCATTTGCTTATCAGTGCTCTGGGGGCGCTAGTGAATCGTTACAGAAATTTACTCGGTGTTAAGACCACCGTCAGATAAGGCCCCATGGGCAGGTGCTGACGTAAATCTAGAACACCAGTTGTCAATGGTGTTATTGTACGGTGCACGAAATTAGCACATGTGACAATAACAAAAGACTGTAAATGACGTGTCAATGGAAATGAAATGTGTTCTAGCGATTGTCAGTATTGTGTCATACAATACACGGACAATACATTTGGTACAATGTTGTCACACAAAACTTGTTAGTTCCCACGGTTGTTGAACATTTTATTACAATTTTTGGTCAATATTGTACTATGTGGCAATCGTGCGCACATACCTGAATCTTCTATTATGCAATATATGCCGTTCTCGATAATAACTATTACCATTAATCACAACAATCGCCATCAAAAGAGATTATTTTTTAATTAAAAATAACCATTCAAAATTGGAAAATATGCTAAACTGATTCAGCAAAACAATATTTTCATAAAAAAATTATTTTTGGTTATACGATTACATATAGGGGTTCGCTCGATGGGTAGTGCAAACTGTGCACATAAATTTATAGATTAATTATCTCAAAAATTGTATCTAAATTCTTAAGATTTTGAAAACATGGGCAGGTGCTGACGTAAATCTAGAACACCAGTTGTCAATGGTGTTATTGTACGGTGCACGAAATTAGCACATGTGACAATAACAAAAGACTGTAAATGACGTGTCAATGGAAATGAAATGTGTTCTAGCGATTGTCAGTATTGTGTCATACAATACGCGGACAATACATTTGGTACAATGTTGTCACACAAAACTTGTTAGTTCCCACTGTTGTTGAACATTTTATTACAATTTTTGGTCAATATTGTACTATGTGGCAATCGTGCGCACATACCTTAATCTTCTATTATGCAATATATGCCGTTCTCGATAATAACTATTACCATTAATCACAACAATCGCCATCAAAAGAGATTATTTTTTAATTAAAAATAACCATTCAAAATTGGAAAATATGCTAAACTGATTCAGCAAAACAATATTTTCATAAAAAAATTATTTTTGGTTATACGATTACATATAGGGGTTCGCTCGATGGGTAGTGCAAACTGTGCACACGATGCAAATGTGTCGTTTTATAAACACACCAACAATTTGTTGTAAACCCCCATTTTTTCAATTGGTACCTTTTTTGGTTGCAATAATTTGTTGGTATGGCAACGCTGTTACTTAATAATTATTTGTAGTATATTTTGATTAATACAGTCGAACTTCTCTATAACAAATAAAATTCGTGAACACAATATTTTTGTGAGTATTTTCATACATTTTGATCTCCCTATAACGAACTTCCCTGTAGCGAAGTTCTCTCTGTAACGTACAATTTTTTAAGACCTAAATAGAATTTTTCACACTAAATAATCTCTCTATTGCGAAGTTTTTAGCAATCGATTTTTTGCATCCATTTAGTCACATATGTATTAATTAAAAAAAAATTAATGTGTTCATGTAAAAACAATTTTTTTTGTCTTAATAAATATATTTTCTACATAAAAAAAATGTAGTCAAAATTTTCTGCAGTTTCTCTATAACGAATTTTCTCTATAACGTAGAAATTTTACGGTCCCCAACTGCTACGTTATAGAGAAGTTCGACTGTATATTTCTTCAATCACCGTGTTTTTTTTTAACATAATCGTAGTTATTTACGGTCATATTCATCTACATATGCACATATGTTTGTGATTTATTACAAATATTTGTAAGCGATCAATTTTATGCAGCAGTTGTAATATGACTTGTAAATGTAAAAATCTCATTATGCTGCATTTGAGTGCTTTTCATTTTTATTTATTTTTGTTAATGGATTGTCCATAGTCGTCGTTGAACTTTATTGGGGGTACAATTTCATTAAAACAAATTAGGTCAAACATTTGTTTGTTGATGGTATTAATAGAATATACTGAAGGAATGTATATTAAATTAATACGGAGCATCAATTGAAAACTTATCTTTTATTTAAAATTATAAACAGCAAGAAGGAAATTTAGATTGAAGATAGCAATTTGCTCTTAATTTTTTTTTTCTCTTGAACCAGTGCTCAGGGATTGGATGTCCCTTACGTAGGCAGAACATTACCATTTGGAAAGGGATAGTAATGAGAAGAGGGACGTGGTAAAGTTTGAGAATTTGTAAATGCAGAGTTGCTGCGTCTCTGCTGTTTTGTTGACGCAGTAATTTTGAAGCAATTTTATTTATTTCGTTAGTCTTTTTTTGGGAATTTTACTAAAATAGCTTGTTTTATTAAATATTTCACTGAATAGTAAAATATTTTGGGAAAAGTAGTGCATAAAATTATTATATTTTATTCATTGTTTTTGATCTGGTTGCTGAGTCAACATGCTAACTTCTCAGCCAACAGTAAATTATATGGATGTACATATTAATTATCTCAACACTTAATCTAAATTTATAGATTAATTATCTCAAAAATTGTATCTAAATTCTTAAGATTTTGAAAACATTCATCGTGGTTTTTACAGGATGTTTTTCTAGACCGATAGAACTTACGAAATACTTAACTGTCGATACTGCCCTCAATTTTTGCAATTTATAAAGCAAAGATGCGGCGTCTCTGGTTTTATTTACGGATTTACTTTATTGCTCAAATACCGACGAAGGAGGGTATATTTTGAATGTATATGGAAAAGTTTGCAAACAGAGTAAGAGATTCGACTGATTTTAAGGGCAATGAAAGACAAGAACATTTTTAAAAACATTTAGCGTCTGCTGTAGCACAGAGATCTCAGAAAAAAAACTGAGCGGAGAACTTATTCCGCGTCCTTCTGGTCGCAGAGCCAACACGCTAAATACTCGCCATCAGCACCTCCACTGGCCTAAAATTCGACATCCAAAATGCGCTTCCTCAAGAACAGTCGCAGTGGCCATTTATTGATCTTTCGAATAAAAAGTTTTGTTTGATTAAAATTAAATTTTTTTCTTTTTAAATAAAAATTTTTAAATTTACTTTGTCAATATTTCGCTAACCTCTGGAAAAAATTTATAAAATTATAAAGGTTGGCGAAATATTGAAGAAATAATTTACAAAACTTACTTAAAATTAAAAATTAATGGTCAAATAAAAGGAAGAATTTATTTAATTTTTGTGTGATTTTTAACAATTTAAAGTTCTATCGGAGTTTAAAAAACGGTATTTAACACTTTAAACTATTTTATATCTTAACAAAAGTGACCTGGTGTAATGTGTAAATATCGTAATCGTACTAACTGTTAAGAACGCTTAAATATTGATATTAAGTATATGAAAACAAAACATAGAAAAATTTAATATTTCAACTAACTCTTGACGACGATACAACATAAGGGAAACTGCAGATGCAAAGATAGGAGTTAAATACACAGGCGTATCAGCTTTTAAACACTTTGTTTTCAAAGATTAAAATATGTGACTGTGGCTGAATATTTTCTTAAAATTACTGTACAAACATAATGATGATTCAAACGTTTTGTACTAACTAAATGACTTGTTTGTTGCACAGTGCTCTAAGATGCATTTCAATTAGGGATGAGCACGACTCACGCATGACAATTAGATGTTTTTCCGACTTCGAAAACATATGCATACCAAAATTAGTATAAAAATATTTTGTATTCTTGAGCAAGCAGAGCATAATCTTTGCTTGATTATTTAGTAGTGGCAGGTTCGAAATTTTAAAATATCCATACGAAGTTCAGAGTTATTGACAGCAATTTTTTCAAGTAGTTTCATTTGTTTTCAACAATATTGTTACTTTGACTTTCAGTCGTGAGTACTTCGTTAGCGAGAGTTTTCCTGCTTGCTATTAAATGTTCTTTTCTTATGATTCCTATGATTTCCACATAAATACATGTACACGCGAGCACCCGCGGGATCCCAATCTTACCAGAAAGAGATCCCGTAAAAATAAATGTTTTCTAACAATGAAAAATTTTAGAAATTTAGAAAACTTGCAAAGAACAAATAATAGTTACCTTTTTTTTCATGACTTAATTTATTTACATATCACGATTGTCAGATTTTACAATATTGTAGGATATGGCAATATGGTGGCAATGCACTCACAACGAAAAATTGTTACTTAAGTGTAAATTGTCTGATCAGACTATTGTAAGAAAACCGTACAATTTCATTGTCACACAATAAATTTATCTGTCAACAAAAATTGTCTGTTCACATGGTTGTGTTATTATTGTATAACAAATGTTGCCAGATCCGATATTTCACATTATATCTAAATATTTCAGGGCAGCGTTGCCAATAGAAACATTTATTTGCCAATGGAGCTATTGTACGGTGCACTAAATGAAGCACATCTGACAATAACAAATGGCTGTACAATATCTGGGAATTACCTGTCAATGACAATGGTTGGTGTTCTTACGATTGTCAGAAGTGTGACAATATTCTTGTCGTATAATGCACGAATAATTAATTTTGTGACGATGTTGACACACAAAAATTGTGCGTTCACACGGTTATTATACATTTTATTAAAATTTTTCTTTCAATCTTTTAATATATGCCAATCGTGTGTACATAGCTTTAGTTAAAAATTATTTAGTTTTTCTTTAGTTAACATGTGTAAGCCAATTTATTGTGTTTTCTTATATGTATGTATGCCTATACATTTGTATTTGTATATGCATGCGTTTAGATTTGTATTATAACATGGGCATATACATTGGGCGTGCCCATTTTGTGGTAAATTTCGTGGTTTTTTTGCGTTCCCGTACTTTTGTACTTTTTTGTCTCTAATTGAGATAAATTATAGTTTACTCCCATTTTACCGAACTTTACCAGAAAAGTAAAAAAAAACAGACGTATAGTGTGTTGCAAAACTAGTGTGATCTCATATGCTTTGTAGCAAACCTCGAATGTTATGCAAAGTCATAGCAAAACTTGCTCGTTACAGACTAAAATAATATATTTTTCCATATTTCTTAACTACTGTCGATTTTCCAGCCCTAAGAGCCTATTTCACCAATTCTATTTAAATGTCGATTTTCATTTTCATCTAGATATACTTATTGAATATTTAAATACTGTTTAAGTAGCCATCACTCTGCATTTAAATATTGATTTTGCAACAGCATGAAACAGCTTTAAAACAGCTTTTAAACAACTTTTTAAAAAGCTGTAAGTTGACGCTATCATATTAAATATCAGAGCGTTACCATACTTTCTTGTGTTTCATTATTTCAGTTGGTGAAAATAAAATTTTTTTAAACATACTTTAAATAAAGATCATTAATTAAATTAAGTTGTGTTTAAATATGTTTGGTGAAAGAGACCCTAAGATTTTTAATCAAGAATAGCATAACATTTCAGAATTATAATCATTCAACTAATTTGAGTCATTTAATCAGCCGCAAAATGTATTTCGCATTTTCCCAAAATTCGGATAACATGGAACGAGCGAGTTTTGCATCTCAGCTACTCGTATAAATAGTGTAGAAACAAAGTTAAGGAATAGAAAAGATTTTTATAGTTATTTATATAATTTAATGTTGCTCAATGTCACTGCATATTTTACGTACATAAAATGCAAATCGCAGCCCTATTTATCACGATCACCGTTCCATCCCTAATTTGTATTATTTTCTTTATGGATTTGAATGAAAAAAAGAATTACATTGTAAGAGAAATACTTGTTTGTAGAAGAAAAATATTTATGGCTAGATAAAAAACGAAATAACAAAAACTGAAACACGTTGCATACTTTATAATTTTTTTATTGTTAATACTCGTACGAGTATCTGCTGTTGTTTTCATTTCTTCATCAAATTGTGGTTGGTTGTCATGTTGAGGTTGTTGAATAGCTATATTTCATTATTAGATGGTGATGAAAACTTTCACTTAAACTAAATTTAAATGACAGCATTTTCTAGCAGCTGAATTGCAGTAGCATGCCTCCAGTATATTTTAATATTGAAAATATTCGTACAAGAATTTCATAAAAAAAAAATACACAAAACAAAATTTTTGGTGAGGCACTACAGTAGTTAATTTTATTAGTTAATAAAATTTAAATATTCTACAAAAGTTACCTTTTAGATCTTGCAGCTGTAGCATGACTACAACAAAATGTATTGATTTATTAGAGCTACACGATTTTTAATTTTAGCAATAATTAAAAAAAATTTATTTTCCCGCATTTGCAATTTTTTACTTTTTTGTACTTTTTTTCTCGTTTCAATAAACGAAAACTTTGTTTGTATGGTAGAGGTTCATAATAAAATATTCACGTAAAATATCAATGTAGATATAAAAGAATAATCAAAAAGCAAAGAGTTCCAAAGAAAGGGAACCAATTTTACCCCTTCCGAATAGTGCCAAAACACATTTAAAATTTTCTCAAGGCGAATAGAATGTAATTTAAAATGTACGAGCATTCTATATTTATTACTTAAGAAGCTATGTGTTGTAGAAAAAAAGTACCAAATTTAGTTTTAAGCTCTTAATCTCGTAAAAAGTACAAATATGAAAACAGTACCGCTAACAGTCTGCTTATTTTTTTGTGTAGATTAAGCTTCATTTCGAATTTTAGTTCTATCTACATACTATATTAGTTGCGAAGATTACAAATAACTCATTTGACCCGTTTTGTCCCTTTTTTACCCCTATAACAATATTTCTTTTTTTTTTTTTGCCAGTGATGTAGAGTTAAAAATTCTTACGCACTTACAGAGACCATCGTCACGTCATCTGCATCGAGTGATGTTACAACTAAAACATTCCCTCCTCCCCCTCTGGCTAGATTCCTTCCCGGTACCACTTTCCGAATTACTTCGGAAAGGCCCACAGCGCCGTCCCAATCATTACCGCCCTTTACTCACCCATGTCTCTGTCCGTCAAGTCTGTAGTCCGCACCAAGACACCGTTCTGTACTCGCTGGACCCTATCCCCTTTCAGAGAGGATCCCTCTAACATTGGTATTGTATAATGCTTCTCTTAGTGGATCTATACACTGAGAGATAGGAGACTGCCTACAAAATTTAAAGTCTCTAACTCCACGCGTTTGTGCTGGGAGAAGACGAATCAGTCAGTCAGTCAATAGACTTAAAATTATCCTTAATATTTTAAATTTGATCAATTATGACCTCTTAACGTAACATTGAACTGTCGGACTTTAACGGCAGTTTATCTTCGTGAGACAATAAAATTTCATCTGAAGCAAAAGAAAAAAGTGAAATATATTGCAAATGCTATAAATATTTCATACAATTGAAAAATGCAAAAGTTTTTAAACGTGCATTACAATAATACTTTTACTTGTTGATTGTATTCATTGCCAATTAAATTGTGTTTTAAATGATAAATAAACAAAAGTTGTTCAAACTACTTTGAAAGCTTCAGTTTGAATAGTAACACTCGACATCAGTTTTATTTTTTTTACTTCACGGGCTTCAAACCAGCATAACAGCGTGAAAGCATGATATTTTAATGTAAATAAATAATTCGACTTATCACTAAAAAGAATTGGCTGACTTTTTCTATTTAAAAGCAATTACAAAGTAATAAAAATGACGAAATATATTTCTTCGTTGCAGCAGTGTTGTCAAATCCCAATAACTGTTGAAATGTTGCAAAGAAAATTGTGGCCACAAGCCGATTTTACTTTACAAATTATCAATGCAAAACAAAATAGGGACCATATTGGTTCGATTTCTCATATTTCTCAAAAAAAAAAAACATTTTAAATTGATAATCAATTTACAAATTATCAAGGTATAAATAACTTTGAACGTATTGAAAGTTGTAGAATTATACCCTCTATCTATCACTTCATCACCGGTCTGTGCTTTGCCCTCAGCCTTTCCAAATAGTTCCTATACATAGAATTCCATACGTAGCAGTATCCCCTGAGCACTGGTCCAAGAAAAAAATGTGTTTGTTAAAAAGACTATCTAAAACCCGGTGTGCTTCGCCGTGCTTTTTTATTAATTTTTTCCTGAAATAAATGTTCAATTTCTGATTTTTTTTATCTTGGCCCAGCACTCAGGAGATGATCCCTACATATGCGATGCATTGTGCTGGAACTAGAGGAAAGGGATAGTCAGAGAAATGACAGGAGGTAAAGCTTCACTACCTTTCAACTCCTCTTTTGCGCGTTCTTTGTTTTATAGCAGCGTTGCAGCGCCTCTGATGTCAAGGAAACGTTTAAATGTTGAAGCTTCGTTTTAGTAGCCATTTTTAGTAATTAATTTACGTCGCCGGTGCTATACAATACCGACGAAAAAGGGCGTTCTGATCTGCCTCAGGATTGGTATCAGCTGAAGGCGATCTGTTCTGACGTAATTAGCCAAAATACATCATAATCAATCACAAAGTGTGTTTTGAATTTTATGTCGTTTACGGGCTTCTCCCAAATTTAGAAGGTTTTGGTTTTAACTGTTTTCAAGATATACAGAATATACAGGTACCACGCCCTCTTGTCCAAATCCGCCCAATTTTAACCGATCATTTGTTTTAACTACAAAATCATTTGGCCCATATTCAGAAACTTTCACTTCAACCGTTCTCAAGATATAGAAAAATAAATATTTACTGTATGGGCGTGGCAAGAAAAGGTTATAAGGAATGAAAACACCTCCGCTCCTTTTGGGCCACCCTGTATAAGAAGATTTCTTGCAAAAAAAATAATTTCTCAGCACAACCGTTTCCAAGCAAGAAGGGTATGCAAAAATCTGTGCTGCCGAATAAACATTTAAACAATCGATGTTTCTTGTTTAATTGAGTAGTCAAGCGACATAAACAACAGCGATTGCAAACTTTTTAGCAGAAGTACACTCTGCAGTAGTTTTGCACTTATTGCGGCGCACTTAAGGGTTATTATGTTTTCAAACACTTTATTTTAGAAAACTTACTTGCAATGTTGTAGTAGATGGTCAAGTATTATTTGTTGACGTATTTTCATTTCACTGTTGCTCAAATCATTTAATACTTTTTGAAATTTTAAGCTGATTAGACCATGTTGTATATAACAAACAACAAAATATATATACATACATACACATGTATGTATGCATACGTTATTATTTCAAAATATTGGGGGTATTTAATATGGAATAACTAAAAATAAGAGATAAATTTACTTTTTCTAAGCATATTCAAATGTAGAAGAAAAGCATTTCACTTGAATGGTGTCAAATTTTTTATGACTGAAATCGGTAAAAAGAAAAATTAATTAAAATGGTGTCAATATTGTTAAATTTAACTGTGGAAACGTAATTGGGCGATTCAAATGGTAGTCATATGTTTTAAACTAAGAAGATAAAATATGACAAACTGTCATAATTTAGTATGCTATTGCATGCTAAATTCAGTCAGCTGGTAAAAAAAGAAAAAAAAATAATTTATAAATATTTGATAGCAAAATCTCAAAAACAGATGGAAAAAACTAAAATAATTGCTAATTTTGTAAAATGTCAATATCCTATTGAAATTATTAAAATGTTCTTTCGTCATACAAATATTGTTGAAATAAATATAAACAAAAACAGCCGTTGCCGGCTGATATCAGTTGAATAATTTTTTCGTCGGCGTTCCTGCGCTGTCGTACAAAAATTAAGTCTTCTACCGTGCTGAAGATGATTTTTATAATTTTAATAATGAGCACAAAGCGCGCAAATTGTATGGTTCGTATTTTTACAATATGTATTTATTTATGTACATAATATAAAATATAAATAATTTCATTTGACATTTGATGACAACTGTTATTGTCGCATTACGACGAATTTACGCACCGAATTCTTGTCGACTAGTTCGTCTTGGCGTGCGAAGTTCGTCGTTCCATCCATTTGTGTTTACACCTTATAGAGTTTCAGATGTCTACTGTTACTTCATAACAAAACAATAAACATATTAGTTCAAAAAGTATTATTATTTTATGACTTTTTGGTTTGAAGCACAATTATTTCCTCCTCTATGGTATAACGAACACCGGCTTCGCTAACAAAAGCTGTTGTGCAAAGCAGGCCTTTGGCCTGGTTAAAGGATTTTCTCCTCTATGGTATAACCAACACTTGCTTCGCTAACAAAAGCTTCTCTGCATAGTTTTTTTTAACTATTGTAAACATTATGACAATACGATTTAATAGCACACCGTTTGAATTCCCCAAATATGTAAATGTTTATTGTGGTATTTCTTTAAATATTTCAATAAACAAAAATACTGTAATTACAAACGAAAAAAAAAAAAACAATAGAAAAGATACATATATCTTTTTTATTTATACAGCAACTCGACTTTCAACTTATTTTTTGTCGTTATACAGTTTTTTTTTTTTTTTACCTTTTTTCTTAATGGTTCGTGACGTGTTAAATTGAAGCATGCTTAGTTGGAAATTTCATTTCGTGCTTCCCAATAAATTAACCAGTTCTTTTCATTAAAATTCAACTACTTATGATGGCTATAATCAATCTGTTATATTGCTTTTGTTACTTCAATTTGACTTGACCAAATATTCCAGTGCTTTTTGAGAACTTTTCTGATAAAACGGCTAATTTTTACTGATCTCAGACAGTTCGTTACAACTTAGTTTTACTGTAACCCAGTAAAAGAAATACAAGATTTTGAAGTGATGGAAACAATATGCAAGTTATTCAATGCTTTCACTTCGAAATATGAAGATATTCTTTTTTTTTTTTTTTTAATCTGAAAGTGATCAAAAAAATCAATAACAACAATTTTACGCGCTAATTTTCCCAACCAAAATATTTAACTTAATTAGAAAAATATTTTTACTAAAAGAAAATCCATACAAGAAAATTGATTTAAGAGGGGTTAGTTAGTTAGTTCCTATGCGCATTTCACTGTCGCCAATGCAGATCTTCAGGGAACCTTTACCAAAATTTTTCTTAGAACAACTAGAGATATTATATTAAACCTTCATTTATATGCAATTTCTAAAAAAAAAAAAAAACTTTCGTTCTTTAAAAATGCATAAAAAATAAAAATGCAACAAAAGTCACAGTTCTACTCTAAAACCATTTCGTTAAACATATTTCGAATGAAAAGAGCTTTATTTCATTGCAAGCGGTGTACAACTTTTGTTCCTCAATAAATGAAGTTGTTATTATATATATTATGTTATATAATTTTTTTTTTTTTTTTAAATATATTTATTAAGCTGGAGGTCTTTTTTATTTTATTTGGTTTTATTATTCGATATTTCGTTAACAGCTTGTTAACATCATCAGGAATAATAGGAAATTATAATTTCCTATTATTATTATTATTTCCTATTATTATATTATTTAAACAATTATAATTTCCTATTATTCATGATGATGTTAACAAGCTGTTAACGAAATATCGAATAATAAAACCAAATAAAATAAAAAAGACCTCAAGCTTAATAAATATATTTCAAAAAATATAATAAAAAAAGGTCAATTAATAATATAATTAAAGTTATATAATATTATAATGTAATTCCAACTCATCGAAAAATTTTCTTTTATAAGATTTTCTTAAATTATCTTGTTTAGAGGGTTTATTTTTAATGCTCCAGCAATAGTCCGCCATCATATGGCCCCAGTGACCCTGGTGCCGCTCCTCTATAGTACGAATATCTTGATGGAAACGTTCACCGTGTTCACTGAAGTCTCCAAGATTTTCAGGGAAACAATCCAAATGACTTTGTAGGTAGTGTACCTTAATGCTTATATTGCAATCAATATGCTGGAAATGTGACCACTTGTTATCCACGTGGTCATCAAATTTGCTTCCCAGAAAATTGTGCGCTATCCAAACAAATCCATTGCAAGCATTTCTTAAAAATATCTGTAATGTAACTATTTTTAAAGGTTTCATCATTGTTAAACCTTTTTATTTGAGGGCCATCAAAAATGCGAGCTTTAAGTTTCTCCCAACTCAAATTTTGGAAGTGTCTACTAATATATCTAAAATAATTATCGTCCTTGTGATTGTGGATTTGCACTTTTATTTTTTTTGTCGTTACTCACAAAAAAAAAATTGCATTAAAGTTCCAGTCAACACAAAAAATTAAATTTTTTTACCTTCTGTTATAATTGTATTGAAGACTTATTTGGATACACGAAAAGAATTAATATTTATACGAAAATATGAAATTTTTTCCAGAACTAAAATTTAAATTTATTTTCTGAAAAAAAAAACCAGATTTTCATTAAAAGAAAAAATTCTAATTTGCGGTATACAGAGCACAAAAAAAATAACAAATTTATTTATTTTTAAACAATCGTCCATCTCTGGTGACTGTTCATTTATGCATACATTGTTGCCTCATCTTCTTTTATCAATTTCTCTTGAGAATTTCATAGAAAAAAGCAAATCTCTCGACAATAGAAATGAAATTAATTTATAGGCATTATTTGAATTATTTTTTTCCAAATATGAATAACAATTTTAAAGAGGTGTGTTGTGCCTGTTCTGTCGTTCTTATCTGTGGGTATCAATATTTCGAACAAAAAAAGAAAACGCCCATAATATCCAATTGGTACAAATCTTATTTCAAGTCCCATATAAAACTCACTATAGAATTTTTGTAGTAGAAATTTCTACCCTAGAAAATTATTTCACTTCGTTCTTTTAAGCTGATATCTTCAGCTAACGGATAAAAATTTCATGCACGCTGGTGGAAGTTTTCACTGTATTTTTTTGGTTAAACCAATGTTATTAGTTAAGTACAGACTGTGAATATTGGCTTTAGATTATTAACTGAAGTGTCTGTTAACTAAACCTGCATGTAAAAGTATTTCTCAATTACCGAAATTCTTTCCAATTGTCACTGCTTCGGATATTCAACTATATGAATGATAATTGGGTAATGAATTTCCACATTTACTTTTATACAGGCGCTTACGTTTGTCGACTATTCCAAAAATTATGAAAGCCAATTAATCCAGAATTCGCATTACAACTGCAGAGAAACACTCGGATTTTTTTTTCTGGGACCAGCACTCTGGAGATGACCCCTACACATGCGATGCATTGTGCTGGAACTATAGCAAAGGTATAGTTAGAGAAATGACAGGAGCTGAAGCTTAATTAATTATTTTACAGTGCTGATTTTGCACGTTCTTTGTTTATAGCAGTGCTGAAGCTTCGGTTTAGTAGCCATTTTTATTATTATTTTACTTCGCCAGTGCTACACAATACCGACGAAGGGGGGCGTACAGCTGAAGCTGGTTCAGTGACCAGTGACTATGCCTTCTCGTCACTGAAACCTTCCGACAACAACTGACACACAAAGACCACTAATCTACATCAGAAAAATGCGCGATGTTTTTTTTTTATAATTTTAGTCTGAAACTGGGGTTGAACCCAAGTCTGTTTTTGTTTTGTAGTCAACGTGCAGACTACTTCAGTCACCGCCAAAATCGGCAAAAATCGAGCTTATGCGCAATATCTGCGACTTTGAGCTTAGTTTTTGACAGTATATTTTTCTTTAGCGTTTTTTTTTAAATGAAAATGAGAAGACAACACTTGAAAAATGTAAATATTATATTGTCTGTTTTTTGTGTGTCAATTTTATATTAATTAATGAATACGGTCTTAACAAATTTCGCAATTGACTTTTTCAGAACAATTTTAAAATTGTTATTTACCTATTACTTTAGTTTGAGAATACTATCGCATTTTATTAAAATTAGTATGAAATAAAGTTTAACATTTTTCATGAATACGATTGCAAGAATTATAAACTTCGCTGAGTCTCTTAAAATGAAAGCTCTAAATATTTCAATAATTTTTAATCACTATCGTTTCTGGTATATCAGACAAACACTTTTCCGGATTTTAAAGTTACTTAAACAAACGCCAACAACGTGATACATGGTGATAATTTTATTCATATTTTTCTTTAAATGTTATAACATACTCGTAGTATAATATCGGATTTCCGGTAATAAGCCGTTGAGTCTACTCTGCATACATAGTATATACGTGTATGAAGACACGCACACTGAGATAAATAAATCTGACACATACAAATAATAAAATGTGCAGTCATAGAGACAGTTTGTGATTTGTTTTAAGTATTTGTCTATTTTTCTTTCCTTTTCCATGATGTTTGAACCTTTTTGTGATGCAACCATAATAACTGTTTATTTAAAATATTTTCCCATGTTGCAAATATGTTGTATTTGTTGTAATGCCCCTTCTTTTGTAAAATATATGTGTATATGTTCATATCTTTGATATGTAGCGTGTATTTTGAATCAGACCTTAAAACAGCTACTTCATCTTAATTTTTGTTTGTAAATGAGAAATTGAAATTTTCATGATTAAAATTTAAATTTTTTTAATTTTTTTCAATGCACATATTTCATATCTACATAAATCTTTTTTTAGTCAGGCCCTTAAATTAAAATATATGAGAATAAAAAACTAAAAATAGAAATGTGTGTATGTTATAAAAGTAAACTCATGGATTGTTATGTTTTTGTTTATAGAGTTTTTGGGGTATATGTTTAATATTCAAACAATTCTCGTTTGATTAATTGAATTTTAAACATATAGATCTTGGGTTTGTATTCAGAAATTAGGAAAATCCACTGATGAGCTAAGTAAGCGTTAGCGAAATAGTACTATATGGATATGCTTTCCTCCTCAATTATTGAGTTGCTTTTGTAATAAAATGCTTTATGATATTTTTCATACTGTATGAGAATATCATAAAGTATGTAATAATAAATTTCACATATAGTTTATAAGGGAAAAAGCACAATTAGAATCATATATATTAAAATATATTCTTTACGGCCCTGGATTCACTATGCTATACAATCGCACGATCTGTCAAATTAGACAGGTGTTCTAAAAACCTTACACTACCGTGGTGTGGACTAAAAATGCAACTGTGTATAATATTTTTTTTTTGGCAAGTTGTGCGATTTGGAAAACTTTACAAAAATTTTCATAAAATAACCAACAGCAGCATGTCGCTTAATAGAGGGCCAGATAACAGAGGTTTAGCTGTATTGTTTTTAGTGGGCCAGACAGAAAAAATTTTTTTTCGAAAAATGAATGTATTATTTAGAAGGAGCTATTATTAGAACAAACATTTGCAAACTACTTTATAAGGGCTGCCGCAAAAGGAAATTCATAAAGTGAATGTCCCGTAATTTTTAAAAATAGACAAAGAGAGCATAAATTGACAACAAGCACTAGAACCATATGCATCTGAATAACTTGGAATTTTTTTGATTATGATTAATTTTTTGCCACAAGTTAACGAATCTACTATACCTTTCTTAACTAGTCCTTTGTAGTTGGATTTTTTAATAAAATTTTTGAGAGTTAGTTTTTTTGTTTTCAAAGATAATTTTTTAAAATTAACTTTTCACAATCTAAGCTAAATACGCTATTCACATTTGGTTACAAATTTTAGCTGACATCTCTTCAATGAGAGTATTCTTTGAAACGTATGTACATATTTATTTCTTATATGGTTTAGGTACACAAGCTACAAGCTTTATGATAAGTACATACATACATACAATAATGTTTTTTATAATCAACATTTAACATCTAATAATAGCAGCTTATAACGTCCTTGAAATTTAGCTTATGGCTATGTCTAAGACGTCAACTGAATAATGTAGACATAAGAAAGAAATAAACAGCAAAATGACATACACTGTTAACTTGTCATATGTTGATTGGCCGCCGTTTGTGCTGCTTGTAACCAACATGTAGATGAAAAAAATAAATGGAAAATAAATTAAAAAACGAAAAATATATTGTGATCGATAGAGGCAGTTTTTTGGACATACTGTGTGTATGCATGTACATATTTATTGTTTGAACGTTGTTTCCTTTTTATTTGAATTGGTTGTAGGTGTTGTTTCTATTTGCGTTATAAGTTTAAATAAAAATGTTTTTTTTTCTTTTTGTAAAAGAACATTCTTTTCCTAACACGCCCTAAAAACCATATGGGTGACATACACACACACACACACACATAGCAAATACAAATAAATATGTTTTTAATTTAGGGTATGCTGTCAAAGCAATTCTTTCTTTTATTTAACAAAAGTAATAACACAGATCAACAAAATCAAATTTTTTTTGTGTGGAACTTACAAAAAGATCGTTATGAGAGAAAAAAAACAGTAGAAAATCCCGCGTAAAACGATATTTTTTATCAACTGAAAGCAAATTCATTAACACTGAACTAATACTTCTGTTTCGTTTTAATCAATTTAAAATAAATAAATAAAATGAAACCACAAAATTTTTCTGTAAAATATGTGCTACCAGTTAATTGTGAATAAAATCAAAATTTATGAATGGATTTTAATGAAATATGGGCTCATTTTATTTGTAACATATGCGAGTAACACAATTAAGAAAAACATTTCAGATTCTGTGTATTTTACATTTTTAATAAATTTTTTTTATAACTTTCTTGAAAAAAGTTTTTTTTCTCAAAACCATCTGAATATTTCTTAAACTATAAGAATTTGCAAAAAATGTATAATAACATAATTTAAAGGTTATTTTATTCTCAATCCTTCCGTGTTTTTCTTAGTTCTATCTTAGAGCTTATTCTCGAGTACAATATGTATTCAAATTGTCTAAGAAAACTCAGGCCAATAAATTCTTGTTGACCAGTGTAATCGACGAGGGGCTATGAGGGCCAATAATATACAAATTATTTATCTCATTTTAAGTATATAGCATTTATTCACACTGCCCTGCAAATAATAAGGACTACGCGGTCCATTTTAGTTAAACTGGACTGGTTACACAAACATGGTCCTCTGTAATGCAGCTGTAGACCATGTCATTGAAAACAACAGCTTCTTGTTATACCACAAGTGTTCGTGGAATGCTTCGTATTTACGATTACCCCGTCCTATTAAAATTAATCTCTGAGGTGCTCCATGGAGTGCTTACATGGAGTAGTTTTTGGTTTAGTTCGATGGACCATGTTTTTTCCGTACATTTGGGTTAGTCTTGCACTAGTTCTAGTCCTCTGTTGACTACAGTGGAGTAGTCACATTATCTGCAGGGTGTAGGAACTTAAGTCTTTGGCTGGTATTTATGAATATTATAGTTTGAGTTCAGTGTCGCACGGGACGAACTTAGTAGTAGGGAAGATTCTTTTTAAGCACTTTCATCAAAACAAACTGTACAATAGAAATATCCAACTGTACGATTTTGCATACGTTTCTATCGAAATGTGTTATGAATAAATGTCAAATTTGTTTACATTAGTTAAATGTGGCTCATCCCCTATGAAAATATGATGCGTAAAGCGTTTTCAGGGGGCTATTTCTTTCAGTAGTGATCAAAATTGGTTTCTATTCGAAAGAAATGTCGATAGTGCTCTTATTTCTAATTCTGTCAGTCGATATTCAAAAAAAATCCAAATATCTTCTTCAGTGTTGTAAGGCGTTTAATTGTGTTTAATGAATGCGACGTTGTTCATCTGTGCTTAAGCAATAAAACGTCTGCAAAGTAAAGCTATGTACACACGATTGTCAGATTTCACAATATTGTCAGATCATTGTATGAAAAAAGTTGCCAGATCCGATGTTTAACATTGTATCTAAATATTTATGGGCAGCGTTTCCAACAGAAATATTTATCTGCCAATAATCTTATTGTACGTTGCATTAAATTACGACGCAAAGCGTTGTCTGGCTCTGACAATTTCTCATACCCATACAAAATGTATGAAACCAACATAAATAATGCGCCCTTAATGCGACTAAAAACTCGCAAGATTGCGTTCAAATGGTTTCACGCTATCGACTGCTGTCATTACAACTTTCAATACATGTTATTCGATAACGATTGAGAGAATCCCAAAAGTTAAAAAACTCGAACGTCCCAGTAAGTATTCGATCGTATACGACTGCCTCAATTAGATCCCAGGAACTTGTAATGTTTTGGTCTCGCTGAACCTGCCGGTTGAAATGCACATGCAGTATATAGAAAAAAATTCTCGTACACATTTAGAGGGGCAGACTGGACAGGACGTAAACAAAAAAATAACTACATATGTAAGTGTATTTTATATACAAATATGTATGTATACGTGTACTTTTATTAATAATTTATCCATTGTTAATCTACATATTATTTTCTCATTCATTTGTCACTTTAATACCCCGGCAAATGTTAATAACAAACTGTTATTACTTTTACGTATTGAAATGCACATTTCCTCCGCTAAGCAAACTGAATTGCATATTTTGCATTATTTTTTGTTTGTTGTGTTTTTTTTGTTAAATTCAAAACCCTTCTAAAAACAAACATAAACTAAATATATGCACATGAACTACTCTAGAAGTTATATTTGCATAACACACTTTAACTGAACAATCTGAATAAGTAAGGCAAAAGAAAAACAAAAAGAAAAATCTAATGTCTACTGTAGCAACATTCTTGAACACATATTTATATTAGCACGAGTAACTAGGGCACATCAAACGAAGCATAATTTCAATATGTGTAAAAATGCGAAATAAAAACTTTCGCAGAGGACGAAATTCAGCGTTAACTAACTTTTATTATTATAATTTTTTTCTTTTTTTATAAAATTTTTGTTACAAAAATCTACATTTGAACGAACGTTTTATTCAAATTTCAATTACTTACTTCATTTAATTTTAAATTATTCTAATAGGAAACAAAGCACAATTAGCATAGAAGTTTATGTACTCCCTACGAGAAAGAACTAATTCAAAGTTTTTTTTTTATTCTTAAGCATATTTTATTGCCGTCATGTATTTATTTTGGTAGACATAAAATAAATTCGGTTTATAACAACGATAACAATCAAGTTCTAAACAGTATCATAAGCGCAGTACTTAAAATGTTCCAAAATTCTTAATGGTAAAGCGATTCCTGTTCGGAAATCTAATTTTCTGCATCAAAATAGTCTTCATGAAAGTATAAAAATGGGGCATAAGAAAATTAAATTCTTTTATAAATATTCACATATCATAAAATTTCATTTTTAATTTAAAATAAAACAAAAAATTAATTTCTTCTAAAGTGCTTATTTGTATTATCATCATTATCATTATTATTATTATTATTTATTAATTTCTTTTAGCGTATCTATTTCGTCGTATATATGTTCTATACGATATGTTTTAAATATGTTTTCAAGTAGATTGAAATATGCTTTTTCGTAACTTATGATTTATATGTAAATTCTCTTTCCGTTTCTTTCTTTTCACTTTTCGGTTACTTTTACAATAAATTGCATTTTTGATTTTGCTTTATTGCAACTTTAGAAATGTTAACATATTGGCATCATCATCAAAGCTTAGCCGATCGTTGTAGACAATTGGATTCAACTTGAGGACAAACATCATAATCATCAACATCCTTTAACATCATTTCACATTTCATGAATTCTATACAGAAGTGATTAAGCAACTTTAAATTATTATAATAAATTAAAAAAAAATATATGTATATTTATTTATGAAATTATTTCCTTATTGAACGGCAGTTTGGAGAAGAAAATCAAAAAATATAAAACGGAAAACTAGAAAAGTTGCCGAAAACATAGACTGCTAAAATTCTAAAAAAAAATAAAAAAACTAAGGGCAGCCACAAACTTCAAACATTCCATAATTCCTGGCCGTCGACTAATTGTTTCTTAAAGTTCTCCTCTAAATACATTTTAGAGGAGATCCTTGGAATGTTGGAATATCCTCAACGATTTGCGCGTAATATCCCCGAACCCTCAACAACAACAACAGCAACAACACAAAACAATACACATCACAATCATCATATACATCATCAGCAACCACAACCACTGCCACATCAAAACTTTCAACAGCAACCACAACAACAACATACAGCTGTGGGATCACATTATCATCCACATTCGCAACAACAGGGATCATATCCAACAACGCCAGCATCACCGGCCCACCAACCACGTTATCCACAGCCACCACAGCATCAACGTAACTTATCGACTGCATCCTCCTGTAGTGCTCAACATAAAAGTGTCACCTTTAGTCAAGTAACAACTTCTAATAGTGGCGATTATAGTGCAGGCAGCAGTAGTGGTAATTCTAGTTGTGGTGGTCAGCAATCAATGGCGGGCAATATGAAGCACGGTAAGAATTTAAACCTAACCTAACCTAACCTTTTGTATAATACATACATATGTACATATGTATATAACCTTTTTGTATAGTATATTCCCCGCATGGTGGTTTATTGGGCAATAGTTCTGTGAATCTAAGGGCTTAGCGACCCAGCTGAGAAGTTCGGGAATTTCCCTTTCATTCCTTTAACTTCTAAATTATATATGTATATATATATGCAGGGTGGACCGAAAGAAGCGCAGACGTTTGAATTCCTTGTAATAATTATAATTTTAATTTTTTTTTTGTTTGCAGTATTTTGCAAAGAAGACTTGGGGAATTTAAAATGGAACAGTACACAATTGAATAACGTGCCAAAATCGTTGAACTTAATTTCAGAAGAAAATCATGATTTTATCCATAATTTAATTATGAAAGACGAAGCCTATTTCCAATTGAATGGATTTGTTGTTAATAGGCAAAAAGGGCTACGGAAGATCCATTGATAGTTCGACAGCGAGAATTACACCCACTTAAGTGTACCGTTTGGTGCGATGTTTCGTCGGAGAGGATAATTGGTCCATATTTTTTTTGAAAATGGACACGGTGTCGCCGTTTCCTTTGCTGGTGTTAGATATCGGACATTGTTGGAACATTTTTGAAGACCAGCCGTGGAAAACCATCCACAAGTATGGATCCAACAGGATGGAGCCGCAGCGCACACTACGAGGCACACAATGGCACGCTCAATAATGGAGTTGTCCGCGCTAGGTGTTGTACCTTACTAAATGACAAACGAAATAGTTAGTTAGTTCCTCAATTCTAGTAAAATTGATATGATGATGATACGGCAGACATTCATAATATCTTTTTGATGCATTATCCGGATCTTCGATCCATTTTTACCCCATGAAAAATAAATTGCATAATAAACTATCGATCTACCAAATTTCATAAAAATCTGTCCAGCTGTTTAGGCGGTATAGTGGAACAAACATCCAAACTTCTAAACATACAAACGTAATATTAATAGGATATATAGCCGCAGTCTTTGGCTATAGGCATATACATGGACCTTATGGCCAATAAAATCGAATTGGGAAGGTGCATCACCTGTAACTTCCTTGGGTTTGAAAATGACAGAAGAGATTGTTTTTTTATTATCTTAGACCAGCACTGAGCAGATGACCTCTACACATGCAATGCATTGAGCTGGAACTAGAGGAAAGTGATAGTAAGAGAAATGACAAGTGGAGCTTCACTGTCTTACAACCCTGCTGTTGCACGTTATTTGTTTTCTATAGCAGTGTTGTAGCTCCTCTTATATTAAAAGGACTTATAAAATTTTTGAAGCTTTGTTTTTATTGGCCGTTTTTTACTTCGCCGGTGCTACACAATACCGACGAAAGAGGGCGTTCTGGTGTGCCTGTTGATTGGTTACAACTGAAGCCGTTACTGTTCAGCGACCAGTGATTATGCGTGAAACCTTCCGGCAACAACAGTCACAAAGACACACTAATGCACACTAATGCAGATTTAGACTGAAACTGGAGTTTAACCCAGGATATTTTGGTTTTTTTGGTCCACGTGCAGACCACTTGAGCTATCGTCACCCTGGATTTAAATAGCTTAAGTGCGTCGTATGTACTGTATAAAAACAGTTGGATCTATATCCACAGGCAACCAGCTGCCCGCTGGGCTCTATACCAAAGGGCTAATGACTGATATACTCCTAGCGACTACTTCGTGTCAATCTAGAAGGGTTGGAGTTCTTGTGCTGCCTGTGGTTACTACCTAAGTTACCCGAGGAGAATAGTTTTTAGTCTGTTCCGGACATATAGTAATTTTTATGTTGTACTTTGTAAGTCACTAGTTGCCTTTCGTGTGCACATGCGTTTGGTGGACCCCAAAAGTCAACCGTTGTTAAGTCCACCGTGGGGTAAGACTATGAGCAGTTATCCACATTAATCTTGAACACGATCTGTGTATTATATCAACTGTTCTCATCATGTTTCCTGTGTAACTATTTATAACGTGTTTAATTTTTCATTATTTTTTTCTTTTCTCTTTTCAAGGAAAATCACAAGAAGACGTCTGCTACGTTGTGGCCAAATACGATTATGCTGCTCAGGGAGCTCAAGAATTAGACTTACGAAAAAATGAACGTTATTTACTATTAGACGATTCAAAACATTGGTGGCGTGTACAAAATAATCGCAATCAATCGGGCTATGTGCCTAGTAATTATGTAAAAAAAGAAAAACCATCATTATTTGATAGGTAAGTAATTTTTAATAAAAACATTTAGATTTATTAAAATATTCTTAAACTATTAGCTCAACTAATCCGAAATTATATTTCTTTTTTATTTTTCCCCCATCATTTAGCTGAGCTTACTTGTTTCTAGTTTGATTTCATTTAAATACAATTATTTAAGTAGCAATTTTAATTTTTTTTCATATTTTTTTTTTATACAATTTTTATGTTGCTGTTTAAACATTTATTTGAAATTACTTGTTCAAATGATAAGTGTTATGTGAAAACTTAATTTTTTCCGCCTCCCCTAAATTTTATATGATGTTGATTGTGTATTGTCGTCCTCCCTCTTATATTGAAAAACTATATCGTTCTGTTCCCTTAGATCTGCTCTAGATTTGTGTGTTATTTTTATAATTGTTCTCTGCTTCACTATTTATGAAATTTAAAGGAAGATTTGTTTTTCCAGTGCATTACTTTCCAGTAATAAAATGTTTTGTTTTCTTTACTTCTGAATGCGTAGGAATTTGGAAATTGTATCATTTTTGTTTTAGAGTCAAAATTTATATTTCGTCCGCTAATACAAATGTATGAGTGTGTACGAGTATATGCAAGATTTATCACTTCACATGGCACAAGTTATTATGCATTTCCTACAAAGAAAAAAATCCCAGAAATTACCATTGTTTTAGTGTCGTTAAGAAATTTCCCTTTGCATGCCTGATTTGCCATATCATCTGCATGTTCATATACATACATACACACTCGTATAAAAATGTTATTTAATGTACACGCGTGGCTCAAAATAATCATTAAATAATCCTCCTTTAATATTTAATGCATTATGTTATTTGCTCATTTACATACGTACATATGTATGGGTGTATTTGCTGTAATTCGAGTACGTAATAAAAAATAATAAATTTCATTACGATAACAAACACTTAATTCGGTTTTTACGCGATAGATACGTTCATCGAAAATTCGCGTAAAAAAAGATAGAGTATCCATATAATATGAGGTGGTTAGTTCCACGTACATACATACAGGGTGGCGCAAAATATATCATCCTGGGTAAAAGACATCACCTGATGATTTTTTGCCGTAATTTTCTTTTGAAATGAAAAACATTGGTTCTGCTTGTGATATTGGCCAAGTGGCCGGCGCCAGATTTGATGACCATACAGGCAAAACAAATACAATTTGAGTTCTTTTATTGTTGTTTTCAATATGAATGAACAGGCAGTAAAACTAGTCAATTCTTAAACTTTATGAATATTTAAAATATATAAATGCAATTAATCGATTCATATCTTTCGTAATTATAATTTATTCAATAAATATTATCTTGTATTTTTAGCATAAAGAAAAAAGTGAAAAAAGGTTCAGGTTCAAAAACATTACCCAATTGTTCGCCATCAAGACAAATTGAAAGTCCAACAATGTCGCGAAGACTACCCCCCGATCCATCAGAGGCTATTGGTTCAGCTATTGTTAAATATAATTATCAAGCTCAGCAGCCGGATGAGCTGTCTTTAACCAAGGGTACACGTATACTTATATTGGAGAAATCGAATGATGGCTGGTGGCGAGGACAAAGTGGTAATGCTGTTGGATGGTTTCCCAGCAACTACACAACGGAAGATTGTGATAATGATGGTGAGATCCATACATACGCAATGGCTGAAAATGTGTTAGACATAGTGGTAAGATTGTTTTTCTTTTATCTTATCTTCTTTTGGTTTTTGCTTTTAACGAATTAACTTAAAGATATTAACATTATTATTTCTAACTGCCTGTGAGAGAACACGTAATGCAATTCCCGTCCGAAAATTTGTATAGAAAATAAAAAATAATTTTTTGTTTTGCTGTTGTTTTCAATATAAAATTAAGAGTGAAATTTGTTTACGTGTTGTGTAAACCGACAGTAAATGTATTCGAAACAAAATAACATTAGCATAATTTTGTAGCCAGTAAATGTATTCGAAAAAAATAATTTAACGTTAGCATAATGAATATTAAATATCGAATATGATGAGCACGGTTGCCGTTAAGAATTTTTGAAAAGTGGCACAAAAAGTTGTTTTTATAAAAATAAAGTCGCACAAAACAGTGGTTTAAAGAAATAAAAGTCGCACGCTTTTTTTTTTAAAGATTTTTATTTATAAAAAAACATAACAAAGCACGTAGACTACAAAACCAAGAAGTCCTGGGTTCGAGCCCAGTCATAAAAACATTTAGCATTTTTCTGATGGGCATTAGTGTGTCTTTGTGCCAGTTGTTGTCGGAAGGTTTTAGTGGCGGAGGCATAGTCACTGGACATAGAACCGCGCCGACTTCAGCTGAAACCAATCCACAAGCACACCAGACCGCCCGCCTTCGTCAGTGTTCCATCATCGGCAAATTAAAAAAAAATTGCTACTAAAAACAAAGATTCAACATTGAATACGTCTTCTTGACATCAGAGTGCAAAAGCAGAGTTGCAAAATAGCAAAGCCTCATCACGTACCATCTCTCCCACTATCCTCTTCCTTTAGTTCCAACACAATAATCGCATGTGTAAAAGTCATCACCTGAGTGCTGGTCCAATATAAAAAAGTCGCTAAATAAGATGATTTTAAAAAAGTCGCACGGAAAGCCCTGCGACTTTAGTCGACAAGCGGTAACCCTCTTGATGAGCGTTATTTTTTTTTATTATTATTAGATGTATTTTTAAACAACACAAAGTCTGCTGACCTCTTAATACATAGAAACACTCAGCGGTCTACATTCATATTGATAAACTAATGCTCACGCCTGCCTCAAAAACTGATTATTAAATAACCTCGTCATTTGTAGACCAATTTTCAAATTTATTTTTACATATAGAAAACGTTAAAAAAAATTTGTTTATGAATAGGAGGGGGTGGGGGAAGACAAAGTGCCGCCCCCAATAATTGACTATCAAATGACTTCGCCATTTGCGGCTCAATTTCCAAAAGTGTTTTTGCATAATTTTACGAAGATTTATGCGATGAAATTCTGTTGAATAAAACAACTTGTTCCTCCATTAAATTTCTTTAAAGTTTCCAGCAATAAAACTTTCTTGTAAACCATTTAGGTTTTTAGCGCTCGTGTTCGAAAATAGAAAATCTTTCATCTTTTTGCTAATTGTTGTTATTTTCATCGATATACGAAAAAATAACTATAATTTTAAATATCAGTAGAAATTTTCTTAAACTATTGTTTTATTCTTAATTTATTTACAGGTGGCTTTGTATAGCTTCAATTCAAATAATGATCAAGAATTATCATTTGAAAAAGGCGATCGTTTAGAAATTGTTGATCGCCCTGCCTCAGATCCCGATTGGTATAAAGCTCGAAATAATCAGGGTCAAGTCGGTTTAGTTCCACGCAATTATTTACAAGAGTTAAATGATTATTTGGCCACACCATATCGCAATAATGGTGGGGCAGCGGGTAATGGTAATGCTGGTAATGGCGGTGGTAGCATTGGTGGCAGCGCAAATGCAAATGGTGACTCAATCGATCGTCGAGCTGATGGTATGCCACAAAATTCGCCACCACCTATGGAAAGACCAAATCTTGCCGGCAAATCATGGTATTATGGAGCTATAACACGTAGTCAATGTGATACGGTCTTAAACCAACACGGTCATGATGGTGATTTTTTAATACGTGACAGTGAAACCAATGTGAGTTCTTAATTCTGAAATCTTACGAAATAAGAAAATATATAATTTTAAATAAATGTTGCAACAATTATCATTATTTAGATGGGCGACTACTCTGTTTCTCTGAAGGCTCCGGGACGTAATAAACATTTCCGTGTTCATGTGGAAAACAGCATGTACTGCATAGGCCAACGTAAATTTCATACTTTAGATCAACTTGTAGATCATTACCAAAGAGCGCCCATATATACAAATAAGCAGGGTGAGAAATTATATTTAGTACGACCGTTGCCTAAAGCTAATGGTACGTAAATCATTTAATAAAAAAAAAAAATAATATCAAAAGGTTTATTGTAATTCACAAACAAGTCAATGAAAGAATTAACTTTTTTCATGTTTAAACCTTAAAAGAAATATATACATATTCATTACTTACACGGAGATACCATTTACCAATTACGCTAAATATGTTGTCACAATATCACCTTTAAACAATTAAACAAATTGTAGTTTTTCAGAACAAACAACCATGCAAAAAACAAAAACAATTTCATATTTATATATACAAACATTCATTCATTAATAAAAGTAAAAACAAAACAAAAAAAATTACACAAGGCGTAAAATATATTTAAAAAAAGGATAAACATAATTGTCAAATTACATTTTACACTTATAGCTACATATAGTATACACGATGTATAGATACCGAATGTAATTTATATATTTTTCTTTGAATTTTTAAACTCGTAAAACATACTATGAATTGAAGCGAGCGAGCGAGCGTTTATATTTGCTAAATTAAATTAAAATTTGGCTTCTTCATGTTGAATTTCTTAAAAGTAAATTCAAAAGTATAAATCATGATGTAATTAAACCAGGTGGCATCACTACCTCAGGTGATTATTTTTTTCTGCGTATTTTTATTGCAAACGGTATTTCGCTATAAAAAAAATTATATTATTTGTGATTAAATATTGCGAGTGAAAATTTTTTCTGACATTTTATGTCGCAAAGCACAAACACACAAACGCCTGTAAAAGCTCTAGTGCTGCCACCTTAGTAATTGCATTGTGGTATAAATTATTTTCAGTAGTATTCTCAATTTTTTTTCTCTAGAACTGCGACTTGTTGTACTGCATTAAAGAATCAGACACAATTTTTATTTACTGCCTGATTTTGGAAAATTAAGAAATAATTCGTTGATGTATTTGCATTGAAAACAAAAACAAGTTTTTTTAATTTTATTGTTGTTTTCAATGCAAAATCACGAATGAATTTTTTCATTCGTTTTCAGGCAGTTAATCTATTACGAACTGTCGAGTCGATTCGACAACTGCACTAAGGGCTAATAATATTTTCAAGATTTTTTTTTAAATAATAATTCGAAGAAGCTTCTCCTTTACATTTTTCACTTAATTTTTTCTCTCCGCTTAATTCTACAAAATCAAAGAAAATATATGTAAATATACAAACTTTTTTATACACATACTATAACAATATATTTCATATATTAAAAGTAAATTAAACCGAGAAAAATTTTAATTTTTTGCTAATTCAGCTTGAAAGCGTGATCATTCTAAAAACGTACGAAATGAAAAAAGTCATCTTAAAATAAAAACAAAAAATACACACACTCACACACATTTGAAATTTAAATGAAAAAAAAAAAAAAAAAACTAATTAGAAGTTTTCTACATAAAACCAGAAAAATGTCAAACTTAAAGTTTATATATATATAAATTTGCGTATTTATATAGGATATAAATATATAATAAATATACCCTCCCCTTTACCATCAAATATCCAACATCATAGAAATCCCAATTTTATATATAAATATTAACTTCTAATTACTTATATATAGTGAAAAAAAGAAAAAGAAAAAAAACCACTCAACACTACTCTCTCATTTATAAGTAAATTAAAAGTTATGAATTTCTTTTGCATATATTAATCTTATTTAATTTAGTATTAGATTTAAATTATTTTGTTTTATTTAATTTATAGGCTGTTTTTTGTTTGTAATATTTTTTTTTAAACATATATGTAGGAGTATGTTATACAACTTCCCTTTATCTTTACGTAGTAGTATACAATTAGTAATAAATATTTTGATAAATAAATTATACTTTAATTTAAAGAAAAGAAACACAAGTTTAATATTAATACATGAGAAAGAAGGCTTTCATGTTTTTAAATATGAAACACACAAAAAAATTCGAACGTTCTTTTGCTAAAACTGTTTATCCTTATTTTACACTCTTAACAGAAACACATAAAAAAATCATTGTTATGGAGTAATTCGATTCGAACAGAAGTATTTTCGATATATAAAATTACTTTGCATTGTGAATACCTTTAGAACACAAGTTAAAAATTTAAGCTTCTTTAGACTGATTTCATTTAATTTATAAAATAAATTTTTTGTTTTTTTGCACAAGTTTAAATGCTTTATAAGAGCCCTTAGAAAGACGGAAACATAGTAAACCCAACTTAAATTTTTTTCATCGGAAATTTATCAATATTTTGTCAGAATACCAAAAGTATTAAATTTTTAGTTCAACTCTGTTTTATTATAAGTTACCCATTGCACAAATTTAATGTCTATGAATCATACATACTATTAATTAAATTACTTGATATACATACACACTGCTGTATTGATTTATCGAAAAAGAAAAAATCAGATATTAATTACTGCTTTTAAGCTGCCTTTTTCCATATTTCTGCATATTTTTAATATTTCTTTATATGAGCCCACTTAAAACTTAAACGGTTTCAAAAGTACATATTTTAAATTAAAGCAAATTCGTAAATGGTTATTTCGACAAAGTTGTATAAGTCTTTTTTTTTTTTTAATTCGTTTTAAATATATAAAAATCTTGAAAAAAAAAATAACGCTTAAAAACAAAAATATATGTATAAATTGTACGAGAATACCAGGGGATCAAATTGCGGCATTTGATTTAAATCCAAATTTTAAACAACATTCTATTAAAATATATTGGAATTCGATATCGGATGTCGTTATTTGAGACCAAGTCTTTACTTAAAAATATTTAACAAAATATTCAGTAATTAAAAATTTAAGCTCATATACATATATTTTGTTATTATTTTATTTTAATAACTTTTAATAGTCCGCTTGATTGTACACATTTTCGTCTTCTTCTATCACCGACTAATACCACTACCACCAAAAAAAAAAACAATTGCATTTCTTTTTGTAAAATTTTCAACATCTCAACTACCTACAACAAGAAATTGACCCTCCAAATCAGTAAAAGCTAAAGAAAAAACAAAACAAAAATATCACATTAATATATAATAGGATTCCATTTATACATACATACATACATATACATATAACTATAACAAAAATTGAGCAGCTTTTTAAACAAATAGAAGAAACATGGACAATTAACTAAACGAAAAGGAAAAATTCCAATAATTTAGATTCTAGAAATAAAACAAAAGAAAAAAATGCATAGTAGGCAAGTAAAAATTGCAAAAATGGCTTTTAAAAGAAATCGTCATAAATCATTATTAAAGAATATCAATAATTGGAATATTTTACAAAAAAATAAAAATGAAATCCCTTCAATCAAATCATTTAATTTACTATAATATCAAGACCAAAATTAGTTATGTTTTCCTCGAATTGAAACTCATTTTAAATCAACTATATAACCAATTCTTAAAGAAAAACTCCAAAGGATATTACACTCACTATCTAAATTTTAAGATATTAGCAAAAAATTAACAACTGGAAAGAAAAACTCTATATACTTACATACATAATAATAAAACTAATAAAAAACAAAGTAAAGTTTTAATAAAAAAAAAAAACAACTCTATAAAATGAAGAAAATTATTAAACTTTTTAAATACAATTAAACTCATATCGAAAGGCAGGATGATATAAAAAGGAATAAACACTTAAATGTATGTGAATATTTTTTCTTTATTCGTTTTGTAAATGCAAAAAAGAAAATAAATTCATTAAACATATAAATCTATATATGTTTTCTGATATCTATATATGTGTGTGTATAACTGATTAAGAGGAGAAAAGCAAATTTTGCGAAATGAAAACTTAGACAAAAGGCCAATTAATTGAAATATAAAAACTGATTTGTAACATCTTTCATATACATACATAATATTTACTGATAATATATTTCCTTTTTTTTATAGAAAATGAAAACTGCTTTGAAAAGTGCTGTTAGAAAATTTTTGGCTTAAAAAGATTTTCTTTTCTTATCATGAATTTCTTTGGTTTTTTTTTCTAAATTGTTGGTATATTCCAGAAATGTTTTGTGTGTAAATGAGATAAATTTTACATAAGTATTTGACAGTTAAAAAATTGAATTTTTTATTTTTAATTAATTTATTTATACATAAGTTTTTTTTATTTATAAAAGGTTTATTAGACAAAATTCCATAGAAAATTCAATCAATTCTATAAATGCAAAAAATCTTTATGAATGCGGCAGTTGAAACTTCTGCTACACTTTCGTTTTATCTATAGATTACGATTTTTTATGTCATAAGACACCACATTGATTTGTTTTCGCTTCCGTATACAAATAAATATTTAGAATTTGGAACGATTTTTCGCCATCCCACGTCAATTGGGTTGATAATCGCATCGCTTTCGTATTTGTGACATTTTCAGCGTTCGCTCGAATTTACCTGTCTACTCTTCTCAAAGCTAACGAAAATTTCTATCGAAAACAAAGGAAAATTATAGTGAGGAATTTTTTGACGTCTTTTTTTTATTAACGGTTTAGTTGACACATTTCTATACAAAATTCAATTATTATACATTTTATTCAAGCTTAAAGGTTTGTTTATATATTTAATTTTTTCGATATACAATAATTGGTTATTAAATTTTTTAGTAAATATTGGCGAAATGTAAAAAATAATAAAGGCTGTTCTGTATTCCATGTGAAATTGAGTCAGTCGGAACTGTCACAGCATTGTTGTTGCAAATTAACATTTATAGCAATAATTCGTTTATACTTCCGTGTGCATTTATTTCACGTCGAATAGTTAACACAGGAAAATGGTTTATACTATTTAACATGTCGTACTGTTTTTAATAGAAATTTCAGCGAAATGCTCGTTCGCATTTATAGTAAGAGTCAGTAAACTCTTTGTTATTGACAAGCTAAGCTTAAATTCAGCTTGTAAAAATATTCTAATTTTTCTTTTTAAAGTAAATTAAACTAGTGGGAATTCATTCCACTTTGAAAATTCTTTCAGGTATTTTGTTTCGAAAATTGGTGTTATTTTTCATTTCTCACATAATCGTGACCTGGATAGCTGAGATTGAATTAGTAAAATTAAGTTGTTAATCGAATATTTGATTAAAAAACTATTTCACTTACGAGCTGTTAAAATAGTCATCAAAATTAAATTTAAGTTTATTCAGCTAAAAAGTGTAATAAAATGAATAAAGTACCATGAGAAAGAGACTTTGAAGTTTGAAAATGTTTCGATTAAATATAAAGCTTCTAAATACTACAGGCAACGTAATTTGTTGAGAAAGATATTTCTGTTTGTGTATGTGTACTAATTTTTGAAAGTTCGATTAATTATAAATACATGCATACCTTAGTGTTTGTAAGATATGATGTGCTATCAAAAGAGTTATTAATAATTTACAAATTTATTTCTATTTCTTTAATATTTCTCCTTTGTTAGAAACATTTCTAACAATTTCTTAAAATGTGTTCATTTCTTTTATTATTTTTAAAAATAATTTTATTGAAATTTTTGTTAAATATTTTTTATTTTTGTAATGTTGAAGCAAATTATTTTTAATTAATATTTAATATAAACAGTTTTAAGATTTTTTATATTAAAAATATAAATTTACTTTTTAAACAAGGTAAAGCTGACTAGTAATTAATTAATTTAAATTAAAAATACTAAAAAAAATTATACCAAAATTATATGAATAATTAAAAAAAATGGAAAAGAAAAAAAACAACTCTAAAAAATTATAAATTATACCGAAGCGGAAATAAAAATTATAAATAATATTTAAAAATTCATAAAAGAACTAATAGTTTTAATACCCACTGAAGAAAAATTTTTACAACAGTTGTCTGCGACTCGAATTAAATGTGAAAATAGTTTGCTTTCGTTGTCATTTTTCATTTGATGTCAACTTCTCGAAAATTTCTATATACTGCAGACTTTTTGTTTGGTTTTCAGTTTTTATGCCTAATAATAATAATAGTAATCGTAATCATTATTTCTAAAATGAAATAGATTATTAAAAATGTATATACAGAATGTTTTCTTGTTGTTGCTCCTTTTCAATAAAAACAAATTAAACAAATTTATAATTATCGTAATTTAAATTCAGCTAAACTCTATTTTTGACGAATTCAAGAACTATAAAAACAAATAACGTACAAAAAGTCGTTTTGTAAGATAGTGAAGCTACACCTCACGTCCTATAATTTCTCCTATTATCCTTTTCCTCTAGTTCCATCACAATGCAACGCATACGTAGGGGTCATCCCTGAGTGCTGGTCCAAGAGAAAAAAAAAATTTGTACTGATGGCTGTTATCAATTTGAATTCATATTTTTAATGGAAAAAAGAGTGCAATTTTTGACTGGTTTTATTTTTTAGATGAAATATTTTTTATTTATAAAAAAAATAAATTTAAAACTAAAACTAACTTAACAGAGTATCCGATGTTAAGAATTTGGGTGTTGCGATTATCGAGGAGTTGCGCTTATCGAGGGTTGCGTTAACCGAGGTTACACTGTAGGCACATATCCATATTTTACTTAAGAGATAATTTTCGGCAACAGGGTCTCGGCGACCACTTACAAAAGAGGTGTATAAAAATATTAAATTTTCTCAATAGCAATAGCAAAAATAATTAAAACAAATTACATTCAATCATTTAGTTTTTTTTTGTTATTTATTGCGGTATTATTTTTAATTTCTTATACATAAAAGTATAAATGAATATGCTTTAGTTTTTACATTTCAATAATTTATTCTCTCGATTTATTACTAATATTAATTAATTTTTTTTTTAAGCTTGTTAAGTTTTGATGAGCATTTGCAATAAAATTTTATTTTCAATAAAACCATTTATTGTAAGTATGTATTTAATTAGGTACAAAATTCATTTATGAAACATAATTTATGTAGTTAGAAACACTTCTGTTTGATTATAATTGTATATTTAGAAATAGCCTTCAAATATATTTACAACAAGTTGCATTCAATTGCAATATGAGATAACTTTTAAAATAATTAAATAAATTAGAAAAAAATGCTATCAAAATTGTTACAGTTTTTATGTTTAATTTACTTTCTTTCACAAATTTTTTATTTTAAGAAGCATCCAAAATAACCAAGTTGTAACAAAATAATAATAATAAAAAAATAATAATTAATAAAAACATACGCATCGTAATTCTGTGATATAGAGTAGAGTTCAGAGCAGGGTTGCTAGCACTTTTTTATAATTATTTAAAATATTTCATTTAATTAAATCATATAATTCTAAACTGTATAGCCTGAACTTCAGTCTGATTTTCTGATTTAGCATTAAGGAATTTTCTTATGAAAAAAAATTCTTCCAAATACATGATACGGTTTTTGAGATAATTACGTGCACTTTCGAACAATATATCCTTTAAAAATAGATCAACAACTCCGAGATTTTTGAAGATAAGGAAATGAATCCATATGTATGTGCGTTACTTTAGTTAAATTTTTGTTTTACAAGGGTGGCGATGAGTGAAGTACTCTGCACATTGACTACAGCACCAAAAAATCCTGGGTTCGATCCCCGTTTCAGACTAAGTCATAAAAACATCTCGCATTTTCTCTGCTGTGCAGCAGTGTGTCTTTGTGTCAGTTATAGTCCGAAGGTTTTAGTGGTGAAGGCATAGTCACTGGTCTCTAAACAGTACCGGCTTCAGCTGATAGCACTCCACAGGCACATCAGAGCGCCCTCCTTCGTCGGTATTGTGTAGCGAAGAAAAATAATTACTAAAAATGGTTACTAAGAACAAAGCTAGAAAATTGAATACGTCTCATTGACATCAGCAAACAGCAGAGTTGAAAGATAGTGAACTTCCCTCCTGTCATCTCTCTAACTATCCGCTTCCTCTAGTTCCAGCACAATGCATCACATTTGTACGTGTCATCTCATGAGTGCTGTTCCAAGATAAAAAAAAGCCGACGTCTTGGGAGTTTCTCGTAATAAAAACAACATAAAAAAAGAAATAAAAATAAAAATAATAAAAAATATTTGTTTTATCAGGAAAAGTATAGAAGCGATTATGCAATGTCCATCAACTATCGACTTAAGCCGAATGTAAACATACATACATATGTATGTATGTATATGTAAATTAATTTCGACGATTATTTTACGAAAAATCCCCGAATTTTAAAGTTTGTGTCTTAAGTCTGCTCTATTTGAAACACAAAGACTTAAGACACAAACCTTTTTGAAATGAAAAAATATTCTTCTGTCACGAGGTCAGCTCTGAAGCTATTTGCATGACTTTTTTTACACAAGATAAAGACCGATAAGAACAATTATTCTGCATTATTAACTCAAAAATCGTGTTTTTGTGCAATTATTGAAGTAAATGAGCGATATACTCATATGCATTTCCCACTAACTATTTGGAATGTAGGTTTAGCAGATTTTTTTCTCATAATTTTAAATCTCGCTTTAGTAAAAATAATTTATATTCGTTTCAACTTTTCTTTTTATTTATTTTTTTAATTATTTAAAAGTATAATGAACAGCTTAAAGTAATTACACAACAAAATTTATATGGAATAATTTGGCAATTGTGTGGCTTCTTCTTTCTGATTTGACAAATGAAAGAAGCAACATTTATTTCTATCGTTTTTAATTTCGGGTAAACGACACGGAACTTATTCATGATGATGGTAGTGTTCGAAAAGTTTGGGTTCTTCGTAGTGGCCGTGTTCATGGAATTTAGATTCACTATGTTCTTCCAAAACTAAACCATGATTGTGATTCTTTTTGGTTTCGGGATGGAGGATTTTCAATTTTTGTTTAGTACCACCAATTTCTATTGGCTTCTTGACCAAATGCTGATCCTCCTTCTTAATGTACACAGGAACGGCATGATAATGATGCAACTTGACACTTTGATGGGATGTGGCATGCTTGTGTTCAACATCATGATGGATATCGGTTTCTTCAGCGTGTTCGGGTTCTTCATGTTTAGCATATTCGATGTGTTCGTATTCTTGATGGCCGCCATGGTGACCGTCAAAATCGTGAATTTTTAAAGCGGCTGCAGCAGCAACAATTAAAGTGCACACAATCTAAAATTGTTAGAGAATTTTAACGAATGATTAACTGAATGAATGAATGATTTATTAGAAACTTCCTTACAATAAATTTCATCATATTGTTGGTTTTTTATTTTCTTTTGGGAAGTTTTAACTTTCTATTATGTTAAATATAAGTTTTGGTATTTATTCCACTGGCACGCGATTTTTCTTTGTTTTTATTCAAAAGTAAAAATAACACGATTTTTTTTTTCTTTAAATTAATTAAATAATTTTTACTTCAAATTTGTTATTTTGCTTAGAGTATGTTACTCTAAGACGTATTGGCTTTGACTGTGATTATGGTTTGAATCCAGATTCGATTTATACCCCGGCCAAAAATCGAACACCAAACAAACTAATTCAGATTCACAAAGCCAGCAATACAACAACGTCATGCTAACAACACATTTTACAGGCTTTGACTGTAGATTAAACACGTATTGGCATAACAGATGCAGTAGTGAGTGGTTGGTAGTGATTGCTTGCGACTGTGATGGTAAGTAGTAGTTGTTCATGCTCTTCTTGTTGTTATTGTTGGTGCTGGTTGTTGTGCTATTGCTTTTTCTAATGCTGCTGTAGTTGTTTTCTCTAAAGCTGTTACAACATTAAACAAAATTAAATGCTTTTCTTTTATTTTACTTTTAAAATTCCCAGTCTAACGAACTCTTTTTAAACTCTTGTCGACTTTTGCCACCATTTAGCGTTATTTACGACCACTGCCAGCTACAACTGCCTGTTTTTCTTTCTTTTTCGCTTTTGCTTTTCTTTTTCTTTCATTGTTGTCAAAGACCCCAACAGATATTACGTATACGCCATTGTGGCATAATACGTCACACTTCTGTCTTAACGCTATGAATTGTTTCTTGCCACTAAAATTAACCACCCCATTATTATGTAATATTTTCGAGAACATTTGGAAATATAGGATGTGCAAAGAAAAACCTTGTTAAAGGAATCCAAGGCAACAAGTACAATTATGGTAGAACAACAGTTTGGTATGTCGAAATAAGCAGCAGATGTGAAGTGAGAAATAATAGGAGTTCAAGAAAATGCTGAGAAGTGCAGGAACCCGATATAGGAATTTTCTTCCTCAGCAATAAGATGTATAAATATGAATGAACTAAATTTTAATGCTGATCTGCTGACAATTTCTCCGAGAAGAATTCATGTTTTCTGCTGGGCTTTTTTTGTCATGTCATGCCGGGCATAGTTAACATTTTTTTTCATTGTTTATTTTTTTATCTTGGACTAGCACTCAGAAGATGACCCCTACACATGCGATGCATTGTGCTGGAACTAGGAGAAAGCGATAGTTAGAGATATGACAGCAGGTGAAGCTTCACTATCTTATATCGTTTTTTTTCTGTGTTGTAAATTTATGAAAAGTGTTGTTGCGTTATTTAGTATTTACGGTGACGATATGCAGTAGTGCACACACATATCACGAAGAAATGTTTCTGGAATTAATAACTTAAATCTGTGAAATCTATTCGGCAAATTGTTTATCCTTGTGGTATGTTGTTTTAGGTCAAAAACTTTTTCCTGCATGTTGTTTTTGGAGGCCCCGGTATGCGGAGCTTAATTCTTTGTATCATAGCAGTGTTGAAACGCCTCTGATGTCAAGGAGAAGTATTAAATTTTAAAACTTTGTTGTTTACCGACGAAGAAGGCCGTTCTGATATGCGTGTGGATTGCTTACAGCTGAAGCCGGTACTGTTCAGTGACCAGTGACTATGCCTTCGCCACTGAAACTTTCCGACAACAACTGACACAAATACACAAAAATGCACATCAGAAAAAATGCGAGATGTTTTTATGATTGATTCTGAAACTGGGGTTGGACCTATGAAATTTTTTGTTCATTCATTCTCACCCTCATTGCCTTTTGGTAATTTTTTATTATCAAATTTGCATACATTTTTTGTTGTCCCAGTTTAACACCGTTGTACACAGCTTATGGTTAATAGTTGGCGAATCGAATGTTTGGAAAATGTACCGCTATCTTTGAATAATAAAACATTTATCCCGTTTAACACAACAATAACAAAACAAACCTGTAAGATAAAATGGATTATAAATTGCTGTGCAACATAAAACGAAAAGACACACGCATCATGCTTGCAAAAATTTCGCCAAAAAATGTAACTGTGAAGAGGCAGAAGAAGACAAGTGCAAGGTAATTGAGCGTTAAAATGTAAACAACCAATTGACAAGTTTTATATCCAGCACACGCATCGCATTAAATTACAAAAATAAACCTTCAAATATTATTTAAACAAAAAAAAAAAACTAGTTAGAAAATTTAATTAAAAACTGAATTAAATAATCATTTACGAAATAGTGTGCTAAATTTTGTAAATAAATTTAATAAATTAATTAATTTTTACTTATCGATACCATTTTCTGAAACAACATTTATTGAATATTTCGAAACACCATTATGAACCAAATTTAATAGATTTGTTTACATATTTTGTCACTTAGCAATTGAGTTTTTGTATGTTTGTTGTTTTTATTGATTGAAAATGTTTTGAAAGTGGGCTTTTAGGCAAGTCGCTTTTAATGAAAACTTAATTTTGAGTAAATTTTTCAAATATCTACGAAGTACAAAAGTAAAGTGCATAAGAAAAGTAGGCAGACAGTGTTTCAAAAATCTTTAAAACGAACTCAATCTATGCAATTATTGTTAGACACGTCGACAAATACCCACAGTCAAAAAGTTGGAAGGTACGGTCACATATGGCAATTTAATAATAAATTTATTAAAAATTTTTGGTGTTTTATTGAAGATAAACACCTGTTTTAAACCAAAAGTATTTTTAAATAATTGAAAAAAAATTTACAGAATTTAGTGGTTACGTTTGTTATTTATCTACATATGCATGTTTGTTATATGGTTTAGATGGTCTATATACAGCATTTCATTTGGTGCTAATACCACAATCTTCAGTAGCCCTTAAACCAAATTCTTGAAAAATGCTAAGATATTTCACATGTTTATACACGGTGGGCCAAAAGTAATCACCCGGGGCATAAGTAATCACCCGATGTCGTTTTGCTGTAATTTTATTTCATAAAAACCTTTGGATCTGCATGTATGGTCATCAACTCTGGCGGCGGTCACTTAGCCCATATCATAAGCAGTGTCAAAATTTGTCTTGAAAAAAAAATTAGTTGTCAGTTGCTTTATCAGATCAAAATACAATACGTTCTAATTAAAAGTTTGTCTTTTAACTGTGTCGTCCGACTTTTACAGAAGCAATGTTTTAAAAGTACTGCACGACATGATCTGACATGTCATGACTGCGTCACTTGTTCTGACATCCATTGAAAGCAGATTACCACGTGCTTTGAGGAGAAAATTGGAAAAAGAGCAGTTCGTATTTGAATAATCAGATGGGCATGAGAATGCTCTCGGCAAGTTGGGTGTCTACTTTTTTCGTACACAAGCGTATTCAGCAGTAATGAAAACGTGCTGTAAGATTTCATTTGATGCAAACTGTTCATATACATTTTCCATTTATCTTCATTAGCTGTTCGCGCTTTTTTTCTTCCAAACACTTAATAATATGGATTTTTTTATCATAAAGATTTATGCAAATTATAATTATGGTTTAAGCATATTTTTACATACATGTAAATAAGTCCATACTAAACACATATACATACATACATACATATGTACATATATGTAAATATATACTTATCTACATGTGCATGTATATACATAGTATGCTTGGCAATTGACCAATTTGTGTTATTGTCTTTTGAAATGTGTAACAGCAACTTTATGACAGTTTGTTTTTTATTTTCACAGAATTGTAATTGTGAGTTTCGTTACAAAAAGCTTTATGAAAGAGTCAAAAACTATACAAAAATGAAAAATACAACTTACGTGTTAGGGCGATAACATTTTTTGTTTTAAATTTCCCACGCCAACCAATATCAATTAAAATTTCACTTTCTCTTGGGCTGCTGTTTATGGTATGCAATGCGTAATACTTTTTAAAATGTACTTCTTTCAAGGGCATATAAAGTGCCGCTTCGAAACGTTTCTATTTTAGAAGCAATCACCATCCGCAGCAGAAGTCCCTCACCACACGATATTGTTTGGAATTTTCGCACCCAACTGTTGTCCCCCTAATGATTGTTTTCACTAAAATCTGAACTATAAAAATATTTTATTTTGCACAAATGGCGGCGTTTGATAGTAAATCACTTTTAAATGAACATTTGTAATACTTCCTTATTGTTGTCATATACATAAAATTCCAATTACATTGGGACCACATGTGCATTTATTGTCTTTAATATTTCTCCTTTTGAAAATAATTACAATAATTTTGTACAACAAAAACGGCAAAAAGCAAAGTATTTTGATTAGATCGAAAACTATATTTTATTTGCTGGATAGTTTGAAGGAACCATGATTTATTAAGGTGATTTGCTTAGAAATCCAATAAGAGGTTTGTGAAAATTATTTCTTAAGTATTTTAAATTTAATGAAAAATAATATTAATGTGAATCATATGGAAAATGGATCGAAATAACTCAATTTGTATAGTGATTTTCGGCTACGTCGCATGCAACGATATTACACTTTCGATAGAAACACATCAGCAAGGGTAATTTAATATTAAAAATCTTGTGAATTTGACGCCTCAATATAATGATAATTTTTCTTTGTAACAAATGTTATTTTAGTGTTCGGAAACTAAAAATTTCTTAAAATGAAATAAAAGTAATATTAAATCAAGTACAATTACAGTAGTCTTTTAACCAAATTCCTGAAAAAGGTAAGAAATCTCACATGTTTATATAAAAGTTCTCCCAAAGAATCTTTGATAATTTTCGAGTACATATGTATGTAGATATGCAAACAGAAAAAACCAAGTAGCCTTTGCTACTTATTTAATATTTTCAAAGATTTTTTTGGGAGTTTTTATTTAAACATTAGCATTGGCACTAATGTAATAGGCTACCTTAACCGCACAACAAACATACTAAATAATTGGAATTAATTTTGGCTCGATTTAAATAAATAAAAAAGAATGTTGGAGATTAACTGTTCGTTTTACCCTTATTCTAATCAGGAATGTAATTTCTTCACAATATTGTGATAAATTAACTGTCAACTTGAACACGACAAAAATTTCATTAATATACATAACTACAGTTCGATTAAAAAATTCTAAAAAAAGGAATAAGTTAATTAAATTATGTTGTTGTTTGTCTAGCACAAATAGTACGTGGCTGTAGAAAATTTATGTACTATATGAAGAGCACTAACAATTTTGAGTGGTTTTCATATAAATTTTTTTAAGACGTTTTGTCTTACAGAAACAGCACCTAATTTAATAACTTCCAGTTTAACTAAAACATTTTTCTATAGTTTTTTTTTTATATACAAAATACAAAATAATTTAAAAAGCTTAGTCCAAAAAGGTTTTTTGTAAATATTTTCTAATTAACAACAACAAAAATCAACAAAATCAAGAAACATAAATACTGCATTACATAAGCGGCAGTTTGACAAACAGTTCTCCTTTGCGAGAAAGATTTCAAAGTAAAAATATTAAAAAGCTAAATTTGTCTATTGTTTATTAAAAGATGCAGCAAACATAAGTTTATTTTGTTTATTACAATTAATTAATTGTAGTTCAATGACCATCGTCCATCTTGACATTCAATGCCGTACACTGGCCAATGCAGATATTCACCATATTTCTGATTGGTTCATCTAAACTGTTTCTCGTATTTTTGTGGTTCGTAATATAAATGAAAAATATTGCATCATTGAGCTTGCCCAAATTTAAAGCGAATTACAAAGAGAAAAGGTAACTGTTAAAGTCACATATTTACATATTTATATACATATATGTATATTTTTGTATATCTATACATCCTAAGTGCATGCACATACCCAGTTGACCACGACATTTAAAGCGAATGCTACACGATCAATGTTCAGCTTCAATATTTGTCATTGTGATTATTTTTATTTTTTATAAAATAACGCATATACATATACGTATAAGTGTGACAATTTTTTTTTTATAAATAACGCACACAATGACAAATATTGAAGCTAAACATTGATGTGTAGCATATGTTTAATACCAATAATGATGAAACTAAAGATTACAAACTGGGTTCTCATTGGCTAATAATTTTTCAGTGATGTTTTTTATTGCTTTGTTGGAATTTTTTGTGTTCAGCAGCAACAAAATTCGTAGTTAGCACAGAAGTAATATTTTTTTTCTGGAGAACTCTTTTTCTTTTTTTATCTTGGACCAGCACTCAGGATATGACCCATACATATGCGATGCATTGTGCTGGAACTATAGGAAAGGGATAGTAGGAGAAATGATAGGAGGTGAAGCTGCACTATCTTACAACACTGCTTTTTGCAGGTTTTTTTTTTTACAGCAGTGTTGTAGCGTCTCTGATGTCTAGGAGATGTATTAAATTTAGAAGCTTCGTTTTTAGTACCCATTTTTAGTAATTATTTTACTTCGCCGGTGCTACACAATACCGACGAAGGAGGGCGTTCCGATGTGCCTGTGGATTGGATACAGTTGAAGCCGTCACTGTTCAGTGACCAGTGACCAGTGACTATGCCTTCGCCACTGAAACCTTCCGACAACAACAGACACAAAGCCACACACATCAGAAAAAATGCGGGATGTTTTTATGAGTCTGAAACTGGGGTTGAACTCAGGAAAATTTTTCGTTTTGTAGTCAACGTGCAGACAACTTCGACAATCGCCACACGTTAAAATTTTTTTCACATACGTACTGCTTCTCAAAATTCATGTGTATTGAAAGCTGTGATATGCTGCACGCAAGTTTTGAGCAGTTTATCAAGATGGCTTCGCTGTTCATACGACTAGGTACCAGCAGTTTTCTTGCCCATAATTTGAAACAAAAGTTGCCCGGAAAATTTGCAAGCAAACTCTCATCAAATTTTAAAAGTGTGAGTGTACGAGTATTAATAAAAAAAATTAGAGAATTTTATAATTTTAAAGGCAAAAATTGAGCGTGTAACACCCTTGTTACTAAATTTATATCTGAGTTGCCAACTATCATATCAATCCCGATTTTTTGCAAGAAATTAGTAATGCCACATATGAAATAGGCTTGGCAAGCCTTACAAGGGACAGCTATGTAATCACATGGGAAGTCATGCACATAGCGTAATCGTTAGTTTTATCGTTTTTGATTCGATACTACCTATTAGAAATCGCACATTTCCCAAATACTTTGCAGACAAAATAAGAGAAAACAACTGTCGTAGTTAATGCTCTTCAAATAAAATGAAACTGTTATTCTAAGCTCTTAACAAATTTGTTTTAGGAATGAAATAAAGCATTTGATGATCATTTTGTAAATTTCAGACAATCTAATGTATATACTTATAGTAGAATGAAATCGTGGTCAATTGGGTAATAAAAATCAAAAACGCACCAGAGATGATTTATACAAATGTAACAGCCATTGCTATATCGATCCCATATATTTAGTGAATTCAATCAAACTCAGACAGAAATCATTAATGAAAATAACGAGGGCAATGGAAAAAACAGAGTTGGGAGGCTGAATAAAATAAAAGACTTAAATACTCGTAACATGTAAAAAAAAACCTAATTTATGTGCATACATACATACATATGTATGTATATATTTACACGTACATTTCAGACATGGATTTTAAAATGACAAACATAATCAGGCATAATGTTCATGTGAGATAAAAGACTGGATATACAAACATACATATGGATATGTGCATACATACATACATAATTTTATAATAAATTTTAGTGCCAGAGTAAATTACGCGTCATAGAAGAAAGTTTACAAAATGTTTTCTTTTTAATTTTGTGCTGCAATTTCGGAAATAAGAGGTATTTTTGAATTGTGGCTCTTTGGCCGTATTATATTCGTATCACTACTTTAAATATCACAACTCTAAATGATGCATCACAAAGACGAAAGGGAAAGAAAGTGAAAGGAAGCTACTCTATTGCTCATAAGCCTACTGGCAGAACTAAAAATAGTAGGTCGACTGTCTTCTTAAATATCAGCTGCATTATAGTGTGATAATGTCACATGTTCTTAAACGCAAACGTGCATACTTTGACGATGCATGGCATTTCTACAGTCATCAGATGCACAGTTGATGCACAAATAAACGCAACAAAAGCATCATTTAGATTGGCAATGCTATATTGTTTATTATGTAGTAAAATTTAGTTGGCAAAATACTCGTATTACTGCCATACATACAAACTGCTTTCACTTTGCATATTTTACAAAATTTTTGGTAAAAATTATAATATCACAACTATTTCCTGCCTGTAGGAAATGTCCAGAGTGAAACAGTACAGATTTACTACTGACATTGCTACCAGTACTACTGAATTACTACACCCCAGACCCTGTAATTTGCTATAGACATTTAACACGTACATGTCATTGAGAAAGCACTAGTTCTATAAGAAATACTGACTGGGTACTCCACTTGGTGACATATGTATGTAGATAATGGAACCAGATATTTACTATATACACTGAGACTACGGATTAGGTACATCTTCCGCGTACATATGTTGACAATGTAGCGACATAGGAACTACTGACTCACTAAACCCTTTAGCATGTTCTGCGCTATAGATATATGGGGACATACATACATACATATGTATATATACATTTAAACCAGAAATTCAGTGAAACCAATAATTTGCCACTGAAAACTTTTCTGATTGATACTTGTTTCTTTTTTTCCAACTACCACTGTTGCTGAAAGTGTAAACGGTTTGTCGGCAATGTCACCAATTTATGCGACAAAAGTGGTGACTAGGAGATACTTCACCCCAGGATTCCTTCAAGACTATTACAAAGATAGAAATACATCATCCATCATTCGTTTGATTTCTACCACTTTTTGTGTTGCATAAATTTAGCATCTTTAAAATTGTACTTTTGAAATGAAGTTGCTAAAATTTTTTCCTGAACTATGCACTCCTTTCGCTTTATTTGTGTGATACGAAAATTATTCAAATGATTTAGTCATAATTTTGTTACACAAATCGATTGTTTGTGAGAAACATTATTTTTACATTCCATTGAAAGTGAAAGGTTTTTGAAATTAAGCGTGTTACTTGTACTTGCTTGGAGTTTTGGTTTGAAAACTGCTTAACATAATTAAAAGCTTAATTGGTGGTTTCATTTTTATTATTTTTTGTTTGTATTTTTACTATTTTTTGTTTTTTTTTTTTGTTTAACAATTATATTTAATTTAATTTCTTTCTACACACATGCAGACATAGTCGCTTTTTTTAAGGCATTTAAAAATCACTTTAAAAATAAATTTATAGCATTTTGATAATAAAAGTGGTAGCAACTATTCACACATGAACAAACTGATCAAACATAAAAAGTGTTTATCAATTTTTTTGTAATTCAAATAAATTTTTGTTTTAGCACAATTTTCATATGCAACACTTTAAATATGCACAGATGCGGAAAACTAAGTAGCACTGAAATTGGTGTTTGTCTTCATATACTTTATAATTGATTTTAAAATGTGTACGTAAAACCCGTATGACACTACATTTATTATTCATTAATTAATATAAAATTGATAGAAAGGGACAGCAAAGCCTGAAAAAACAAATACAATATAATATTTACATTTTTTAAGTGTTGCCTCCTTATTTTTAATAAAGAAAATCGCCATAGAAAAATATACAGTCAAAAACTAAGCTCAAAATCGCAGACATAGTTCATAAATCGCTAAGTTGTCAACATTTAAAGATTTAATTTCGAAACGTCAATTTTAAGTTGATATTTTCTAAATTTTTTTTTAAATACTACTCACTTTTCATTTTGCATTTATCTTAATATGTTTAATATCTTTGCACTTGATTAATTTTCCCATTACAATATATTTGCGTTCTTCTGCTAAATTTATACAATGCAAAAAAAAAAAATGTAGTGTCATAAGGACTTAACGCGAATATGATTAGTGTTACAATTGTTGGATCAGAATACATTGTTCGTCAGAACGCGTTCCATTGTCGGTTTTGTGTAGCACCGGCAAAGTAAAATAATTACTAAAAACGGCTAATAAAAACGAAGCTTCAAAATTGAATACGTCTCCTTGACATCAGAGGCGCAGCAATACTGCTATAATACAAAGAACGTACAAAAGCAGAGTTGTAAGATAGTGAGGTTTCACCACACGTCATCTCTCTCTAACTATCTCTTTCCATTAGTTCCAGCACAAAGTATTGCATGTGTAGGGGTCATCTCCTGATTGTTGGTCCAAGATAAAAAAAAGTGCGGTCAACTCGAAGTGCTCAAAATTATCACGAAATTCGGAGGATTTACAAAATTCGCCTGAGCAAATAAATTTGAAAATTCATTACCAGAATTTATTACTAATTTTGAGCTGGTGGCTAAAACAGCCGTTGCCGATTGCATCACTATAGCGCCAAGTCGACATTAATGGTGCTATTATAATTGCCGGCACTGCTTAATAACACACTTAAAGTTGCAATGATTAAAAATCATAACAAATTGATGGCTAATAAAAAAAAATAAAACAATTTGCGAACAGTTTTTAGTTTTCATGTTTTTTTGCGTCATCTCATTTGTTGATCTCTGAAATTAAAATTTAACGAGGTGGCACAACTTGAAATAAATTATAAGTTAAAATTTTTTATGCCGCCAAAGAATTGTGTATTAAAAGCAGGCGCGCATCCAACTGCAGCTTTTAGTAGGGGTTATTTAAAAGCAAATGTAAATTTTTAACAACAAGAAAGAATTTTTTAGAACACCTCGTTAAGCACTTTTGCATTTAAATAACAATTACTTCTGAAATCTTTACAGAGAACTTTAAAGAACACAAATTCAGGGTGGATATTCAGTAGTACTGCCTTTGTTCTCTTTGTCACTGTGTTGCTGAGCGCCCCAAAATTGCATTATTTTAAAAAAGAACTTACGTACAACCAAACTTTCTCTGGGTAGCAACTAAGTTCCTCCCCTAAAAGCCTGTGGCGTTATTTTTGTAAACAAACATTATCTGGAACTGGACCCCATCTCATTTGCTAACAAGAAAACAAATTGAAAATGCCCAAAAGCAGTTCGGATTTTGCTTCATGTAGTGATCTTTTATCGCTGTGGGTATGTATGCATGTGTGACTAACAAAATTTAAATTTATATTTTATGGCCGCATCATGGAGAGTAAAAGTTTATTGCCATGAACCTCATTAAAAATAATACTTCACACAAACTTTTAATCGCTTGGAAACGGAACGTAATATACTTCAAAGTGGGGAAAAAATATCTATTAAAAAAAACATGAAATATATTTTTAATTTGTTAATCTAGGAAATTGTCTGCAGTTGCCAGTGATGTTAACTTTTTTGGATATTATTATTTTGAAAAATTATCGAATTTAGAGGCTAATTGCTATAAGACAATTATCGTAAGTATAATTGGTAAAGAAATTGTGATATTAGTGCTTAAGCTACCATTAGTCAATCCAATTTACCTTCGCCAAATTTTTTGCAAATCATTTACTACTTTGATTTCTGAATCAGCACCTGCAGGGTCTTGTAAACTAAGCTCGAAAATGTTCAGCAGTGGCATTCAGGCGCGAAGTTGGAATGTCATTGTTTTTTGATCGCATGGGCGGTATTTGTTTTTCAATAAAATTTTAAATATCGAGTGGCGCTAAATTTCAGATTGAATATTCATATTTTTTTCAGCGGAATTTGGTGCAGATATTAGTATTTGCAAATATTAAAAATTGGCATTCGTTACATCACTACTGCAAACATATGCCAATTACTACCCACCAACATGTTCAGTATTCACACTAAAAATGCCGAATTTTACACTGATAAATAATTTTATACTTTATAAACGGAAATATATTTGTTCAAAATAATAAACTTTTACTGGCAGTGCTTTTCGATTACACAATCGTAAACTTTAGCACCCCGACTGCAATTTTTGAATTAGTTCATTACAAATAAAAAATTAAAGTAATTGACACTGTTTCTTATTATGTTTAATTTTAGCTTACTATATATAGTATTGTAGGCGAATTTATATTTCTATGAATTATTTTATTAGAAAAAATTGTAGAATTTATCTCTTTAAATTATATTTTTTTTAACACAATGTCATGTCCTTGCCCAGGCGGCGTGGACAAAAATTTTATTTATTTAAAACTCTTCGCTATTCATAGAGGCTTAAAACAATTATCATCATTATATTAATAGACCATTACGTTTTTGGTATTCCCTTTTTCGCCCCTACTACTGCGCCGATTTTGAAAAGATATATGTAGTATATGGTGTTAAAGATTTTTCGACACAGATGTGCATAATCTAAATTTTATTCAGATCGGTTCAGTACTTTAGCAGTAATATGACTTTAAAATTACTACTCACAACATTAAATAAAACACTTCTCTTTTTTTTAGATGCAAGTAAAAACAGAAACAAATAAATATGTAAAGGGTGGTTAAATTGTAAGGGCCGATGTTGAATGTGAACCACACCTAAACGCCAAGATTTTTTCCGAATTTTATTTAACATTTCTCTATTTCAGACTTACTCAATTTGAACCATGGAGAACGTGAATGGGCAGAATGGTGGCAAGAAATGGCAACAGTGGATGATCAATTTTCGAAGAAAATCATCTTCAGTGATGAGGCACATTTTCACCTCAGTGGATTCGTCAATAAACAGAATTGCCGCATTTGGGCGAATGAGAATCCAAGAGTGATTGTCGAAAAACCAATGCACCCACAAAGAGTGACTGTTTGGTGCGGTTTATGGGCTGGCGGCATCATCGGGCCGTATTTTTTCCAAAATGAGGCCGGTCAGGCAGTTAATGTGAATGGTGTTCGCTATCGTGAGATGATAACGAACTTTTTATGGCCCGAATTGGAAGATTTGGATGTGGACGATATGTGGTTTCAGCAGGACGGTGCCACTTGCCACACAGCTAACGAAACAATGGCTCTTTTGCGCAACAAATTCAATGGCCGTGTTATCTCACGTAATGGCGATGTCAATTGGCCGCCAAGATCATGTGATTTGACACCGTTGGACTTTTTTCTTTGGGGTTATTTGAAAGAAAAGGTGTACGTCGATAAGCCAGCAACAATTCAAGAGCTAAAGGATGAGATAATTCGGCACATTAACGGCATAGAACCTCCATTATGCCTCAGGGTCATCGAAAATTTGGACCATCGGATGGAGGTGTGCCGCCGTGGTCGCGGCGCCCATTTGGCCGATATTTTGTTCCATACATAATTGAGTAATACCAATATATCATAATAAAATAAAATTACAATAATTTCCTAAATAGTTTGTGTTTTATTCAAAATCAACATCAGCCCTTGAAATTTAACCACCCTTTATATCTTTGCTTTCGTGTGCGTGTTTTTGCAGAAACAAAGGAAAAATTTAATGAATCAAATATAAATAATTTATTATTTCTCTTTAAGTAAATAAAAAAAATGAAGCCATCCATCCATACATACATAATTAAATATGTAAAAATTAAAATCATTTTTCTTAATAAATTTTTGAGGGCAGCGGAGCGCACTAATTTAATGTAGTTTTTAAAAATCATTGAGCGGCCTTGTCGCTATATAATATATATTAAATGCATTTTCAGCCAGAAACTACTGTACGCCTAACATCACTGGATTTGGTTATAAAATTTTATTTGGTTTTTATGGCTGTGTTGACTTTTAGCTACGAATGAGGATTATCAGTATGCTCGAATATATTTTTTTTGTCATTTAAATTGGGGAGACAGACAGCAAACAGCCAACTATTTTACCCCTTGCCATTAACGTAATCTGGACTACAACCTTATTTTCTGGTTTAACTTATGTATATTGAAGAAAAAATTTGTTTTCAGGATTGGCAAGAAAGAAACTGGATATTTGTAATAAAAAAAAATTACTCTTTATTTAACTTCCTTTACTGTTTCAATTTGTAAGCACAGAAGCGGTAAGTGCAGGTATTTAATAGTTTTTATATGTCATTGGGTAAGTATTACAAATTTACAAGTCACAGTATCATTCCGTTCATAAGAAATAAATTACACATTTAATTATATAAAACCACAAGAAACAACATCCTGCCAGTTAAATATACGTTTTACATACTGCTTAGTTGATACAAAATTATAGTATAATCGTACATACTATGTATGTACATATCGTTACCTTAATATGCATATAAAGGACCTAACTAATAATTAACTTTACGGGACTGGAGTACATTTTCTTAAAAATTTAAGTTTTGTGTCGCCATTATTTTTCTAACTCAGTTTCTTATTAAATTCTCTAAGCAATTCTCGGTGCGAACACATCAACTTTTGTTTATCAATTTTGTTTTGAAGTGTTATCTATATGAAATTATAAAAAAAACCATTTGAAAAGAAAAATTAGTTAGGGCCTTTCTATATTAAAGTAACGATATGTATGTACATACATACATATATGTAGAAGTGTACATAGTTTTTTTTTAATAAATTAGTACGAGGGGAAATCTATAAATTGTTTACGAAACACATAAGGACGACTAAGTATAATGTGACGAACAGTATATATATTTTCAGTAAAATTCCGCAAATTGCAAAAAAATTAAAAAAAAAAATCTATGTATGTATAAAAAACTTAGTGCTAAAATCACATCACATGACTATCAAAAATTAAATAAATCGCTTACATATGTAAGTCTATTGAATGAATGAGGTTGAATGCCATAGATGAATCTTTTTACTACGTCACGGAGTAATAGCAAATCTCTAAATTACATATAGATGACCGCGTTTAAAATTGGGGTTTACGTTCTTCGAAAATATCGTAATAACTAAAATGGTATTATAGTGTGTAAATTCCGAGTGAATTGCATTTAATCTGTCACATATAATCTGGTGTATTCTAAAAATCGACTGACTATTAAAAAATTCTTTAAAAAAAATGTGTCACTCGTGCTGTTGAGAACGAATTAACAAAAATTTGTACTCATTTGGCATTCTCAATGAAAACTTTGTAGACTTATTAATCATATGCATATTTAATGTATGCCATTTACCACCACGAATTATATATGTATGTATATTCTTTTTATTGTCGTATTCCTCATTGATCACTCACATACATATGTATGTAAGTATCAAAAAGAAAGTCCGATCATATCAAGTTTCCCGTTATTGAAACCTGCCGCCAACAACTGACACAAAGCCACACAAATGTACATCAGAAAAAATTCGAGATGTTTCTATTAGTCTGTATTAGTATTAGTTAAAACCAGAAAATTTTTGGTTTTTTATGCAACGTGCAGTCTACTTTGACCATCGCCACTTTTAGTGCTACATTTAGTACTTTTTTCTGATTTAGCATTAAGAATTTTTCATATGAAAAAAAGTTCTACGGTTCTCGTAATATGAACGTGTATTTCCGAACAATATACCCTTTAATATTAGGCAAAAAATTCGAAATTTTTCAAGATAAGGAAATGAAATTTTACACGTTACTAGAGTATTTTACATTTTATTGAAATTTTCCATGTCTACTAAGTGCAGAGATATAATGGTAAGTATTATAAATTCCATTTTCTAACTAACCTGGGGGGCACCATGCCGGCCAGTGTGTTATGCAAGGTAATCCAATGTGTAGCCTGACCTTCAGTCTATCATATGGTGAAAGTTTCATTGAAATCGGTTCTGCGCTTGCCGGGATTATAACATTTCAAAGAAAATGTTTCACCAAATCTACGAGTACTTCTGTTGACCTGGTGTTTCACAAAAAAATGCGTCTTTGTTTTTCACATTTAAAATTTTTTTCAGTCAAAAGATGTTTTTGTGTTTTTCTTAGCAGTCGCGTGTTTTTCAGATAATTGCACGAAACTGCCTAGGCTGATAGAGTACATAATGGAGAGAGATCCTAGAATAAAATTTTGCCACGCCCACTTTTTAGGCGAAAGTGGGAGTTATATAAAATTGCTGTTTTGCTAATGTTTTTGTTGCTTTTCACTTCCAAAGACCGATTCGTATAAAAGTAGAATTCAGTACCTTTCATATGAAAAAAAATTTATCCAAATACATGGTACGGTTCTTGAGGTATAGTCGTGCACTTTCGAACAACATGCTTTTAAGAATAGGCCAGCAATTCCAAAATAATACAAAATAGGGGAAGTTACAAAAACTAGCACTTTTTTTAACTGTAGAAAATTTTAGCACTTGTGTTTTGGCGATTTAGCACTTTTCTTTTGATGCCAACTTTTAAAAACATTTGCTCTTTAAATTCCGAACCAATTTTATAAAATACTTTGCTGCACTATTATCTATTATTAATCGGAATTATTTTTACTTCTCTATACAATACAAATTGAATTACTTATTTCTGCAAGACAAATAAGGATTAATGAACCAATAGCTGAATTGTATCTCTACATCTGTGGGTCCATAGTGTATATTTATAATTTGAAATAAAATAAGAAATGTTTATGTTAAAAATTTTGGTAAATATTTATTTAAGAACATGATGGAATTTATGTAAAATTTAGTAAATAAACATAAAATGAATAATCACATAAATCAATAGCAGTAATAATAAAAAATATATTTTATAATAAAAATTAAAACTGTATAAAAAAATATTTGTTCTAGTTTTGGGAAATAATTAAGACACTTGTTTGTAGTTCTAATCAAAGTTTATTTATCAAGTAGTCGTAACTCTACGAAAAAACAACAGGCATTTTGTTTGTGTAAAACACAATGAAATGTCAATAACAGATGACTACAATAGCAATAAAAAAAAAACGAAAACTTTGTTTTCGTGTAGAATAATTGTTTTAGCACTGCTCTCTTTTAAAAGTAAACGCACACTGGCTGCTATATCAAGAAAAATATAAATTTCATTTATGTGTGCCTTAATTGCTTTTGCAACGCTCTCACTAAATAAAGAAATGAGTGAAGATGATACATATATGCGCGCTCTTTCAAATTAAACAAATGAGGTAAATTATATTTGAGCGCATAAAACGTAAACAGAGTTTGACATTCACGTTGTGCAAAACATAAACGGGCATAAACGGTCCACTGATTAGATCAGTCTACTTGATAAATATACTATGGTTCTAATACCGGGTAGTTTTTCTTCTTCTTCATTGTTTTAAAAAGAAATATAATTGTTATAACAACCTTGAAACATGATTAATATAATTTTACTTAAATATTTATTATAATAACTAAATTTTTATAAGCATTAAAATATTATTAGTAGTAAATTACAAACAATTTAAACATAATATACACATAATAAGACTTAATAGTAATAAAAGAAAACAAATATTAATTTAAGAAGAAAAGAAAACATATTCACCTTTAGCGTAGACGTATTTCGACTATTGGCGTATTTGCGTTTTCGCCAAATACGATGGAATTTTTTTACATCGCCGCGTTTTCGAGACGAATACTCCAAACATAATAAGGGGGCATATTCCTACTAATTCACATCAATGTCCAAGGTGAAGCATGCATTGCTACTCAAAATATTCACTGCTATTAGCAAAATCCGCAAGCCGGCGGAGAGATTTTAATTGTTACCATCAGACCAACTTCGTTAAAATATGCACATTAAATACGATCTTGCCCGAAAATTACGTACATGCTTAAGTGGCATGCAGATAATCTGGTAACGATGGTAACTATGCTTTCAATTACACTAAAGCCCCGATTGCGTTTTTTCGATTTGCGTCGCTTTTTAAAAATTGGTATAATCCGACTTGCGTCGTTGTGATTTCGATTTGCGTCGATTTTATTCGCGTCACTTTGATTAATGAAATCTTATTATCTCACGAAGAGGAGCTTGACAATGAAAGTTTATTAGCCATTAATGTTCAGCGTGCATTAGAAGAATATGTTGTAATGAATGATGTTACTTTAGAAGAAAAAAAGTTAACAACTTCCAATATTTCCAAAGCTTTGCAATTAATTGCACAGGCAATGTATATATTTACTGAAAATGATCCCGATGAAAATCGATGCTTAAGCGATCATCTGTTGAGCACGCCATCAATTGCTACAAGGAAATCTATGCGCAAAAGAAATCTTTAACAATTCAGCAAACCTTAGACAGTTTTGTTAACAACCACCTAACCAAATGGAAACAATAATAATAATTTAATATATTATTTTTTTTTATTTCTAACTTTAAAAACGTTTATTGAATGAAATTAAACAAATAAAAACGTATTCATATGACTTTTTTTTATCTAAATATGTATATATTTTTTCTAATTTTTTTAGTTTTTCCCCCAATTAATTCGAAATCAGAACATCTGTATAGAAACAAATAATTCGATTTGCGTCGTTTCAATTTGCGTCGCATTCCTCCCGTCCCCATTAACGACGCAAATCGGGGCTTTAGTGTACTCGTATTTTGTGATAAATGTTACTGCGGCTGGCAAAGGCCAACTGCAACAAAAAGTGATATTGCCTTGCAATATACATCGCGCATACCAGCAGCCAAAAATTTTAAAAATAAGGGTTTAAGTTAAAAACAAAATTATATTCACGTTATTAAATGAATAGACAAATGTAATGGAATATAAATTTTGGTTTGCCCATTATATATGTACTTATAAAGACAACCCCGTGCCACATACAGTTGCCAACCCGTGTTGATTTAAGTATCGTATACTCTAATCCAGCTAGATAAAGTTATTATTATTATTATTTTACTGACGCTAGTTGCACTCTCTGTGCTTACCTTTCGGTATGCGCTACTCTGTAAGTATTTTCGGTAAATTATATGGAATATACTTTGGAAAAAAAGTATACGGAAATACAAATTACAAGATGCAATAGCAAAAATGTTCTTTCAATAATTAGCAATTTTGAAAAATTTATATTAGTGTTAATATTGCATCTGCCATATTCATAAAAAAAACATTGTAAGTTTTTTATAAAAACTTCATGAATTTAAGCCGAAAATATTTTTATAAATTCGGCAGAGTATCTTTTTATATAACTTCAATATAAAAACTGGTGGCGTTTACTTTTCCATTTATAAACAGAATTTTTCACACATTTTATCTCATGTATGTTTGATATTCTTATTTAAAGAGGTTTGAAGAATGTGTGAATAAGCCTTACGTTTTCTTTAAAAAAAAAATAAATAAAATTTGGAAAATAAAAACAATTAATAAAGATTCGCAATTTCTGCTAAAGCAGTTAACTATATAAAAGTGTACAACAGTCGTAGCAAATGTATAGTTAGCAACTTTCAACAATGATAATGGTTTTTTTTTTTTTTTGATAATTTCAGAAGTTTTGATTTTTTAACGATTTTTATAATTTCTTTATGATAAACTTAATATTAATAATATTGTAGTGTTATTTATAATTTCTTGTGATAGTTTTATAATTTCTGAAAGCATTTCTTTAATAAATTTTTTTTTGATTTTAGATATCGTTTTGTATTCATTTGATTTTTTAATATGTTAGATTTATTTATGTATATGTTAAATAATAGATTTATTTCGTTCGTCTTAAAGTTAAAAATATTTTTTTTATAATAAGTTTTTCTTTAGTATTTTGGATGTTGTTTTTAAAGGAAATGTGAAATTTGTTTTAGTTGTTTTTCTAAGATATTTGTTTTTGTTTTTCCTTTTTTAGTTTTAAGAAAGATTTGTTTTTACTATATTTAAGAATAAGTATTTATAATATTTATAACTATTGTTCATAAAATGGACTAAATTTTATTCTTATTTTTTTTTTTTTAATAAGGCTTGAGAATTTTTTATTGGAAAAAAAACTTATTGCAGCCTGTTTTTATTAGAAAAATATTTATGTATATAGTATGTATATTTTAAAAATAAACCACAGTTTGTTTAGATGGATCCTTTCGATAACTTACTGAAACAAGTTTTGGTTTGTTCTTGTTGTATTTTCTGAACTATGAATCCAAAATGTTTAGTTGTGCCTAAGCATCTCATAATTGATTGAAGGATCATTTTTAAATTTAAGGCTTCTTAAATCTCATAAAAATGGGTTGTTTGAATTTAGAGCTCCGGTAGCCTAGAAGAACGAACAAAGAATGTATTTCAAATAAAGAATTTTTATAGATTATAAAAATTGTAATTTAAAATATATTACATATTCTAAGGAGACATACATATTCTTGTTAAAACATACATATTCTGTATAAAACTGAAATAGGATAACAGAGAAAAAACTTTTAGAGCAGTCTTTCCCTTACCTGATACTAATGAAAATAGTATACATACACATACGTATGTACTATCCAAAAGTTTCTATTGCACCAATGTGATATGATCATCTTAGTTTGAATTAAGAGATAACATATAAGATATACAACAATCACGACAGATTTTATTTTTAATTTAATAAATGGGTTTTTTTCTTAGCAAACATTTGAAAAGCTTAAAAGCTTTAGTTCTTAAAACTTTAAGTAAACATTTCACCACAGCAGGATGAAAAAATTTACTAAAATTTTTTGAAAATATGATATTCAAAATTTACGAAATTTTAAAGTTTAATTAACTTATGTGCTTTTCCTAAACACAACATTAGCAAATATTTATTTCCCACTCCTAAAAGTATGCATGCAAAACTACTAGTCAACATATCCAAACATGTCTCAATTTTTGTAATTGAAATCAAGAATACACTCTTTTTTTATATATGTACGTTAAAATGTGCTTTCGCTGCCACTTTTCTATCTCTCTATGTTTATTTAAAGCTTTTCTTCTTTTGCATTTTTTTCTAATTTTAAATGTGTATTCATTTATTAATTTTATACTTTAGAAAGTTTATTTCCAAAGTATAATTGCAGAAACATAGATCAACATACCCAAGAGTATAAACAGTATATTATTTTTCTTGGATGACCCCTACACATGCGGTTCATTGTGCCGGAACTAGGAAATAAGGTTTTGGGAGAGAGTACTGTTTACTGACATACGATTTGATTTTCCCACGTCAAAAGTGACAGAAAAATCGTCTGCGGGTAGTCTATTCAATATACGTGCTGCTCTCTGTAATGCGTAGTGCGATTCGCTGCCAAATCGACCACAAATGAATGCGCTCTTACTGATAATACCATGTTGTGCAACTGGCAACTCAGCTGATGTTCCGTTGCCATCTATAATCGACCCCTAAACTACTAAGCTGATCAAGTTCAAAATCGAATCAGCTCCTGACCTCGAAAAGAAAAGTATATGGCTGCCAATTTGATGAAAATCGGGTGATTCGTTCGAGAGATATTCTTACATTTTTGAAGTAATTATTTTTTTTACTATTTCATAGTCGTAAAAAATGTATTGAATGCCGCAAGTTGGGCCAAGGTATGTAAAGTGCTTCCAGCGATATCTGTGTCGAAAATTTGGCGAAAAAAAATTTCTTGTGAAATCACTTTTCGATACACATTTGCTTCAGGAATGCCCTGCAAGGTCAACAAATGCCGATATTTTGTTTTTCTTAGAAACTAAATAACTAAAGCAATACATCCTTTGTTATTGGCAGAGTATTGAGTGTGTTAACTCCGCAGCCAGAACAGTTTTCAATTGAGTCTGCGGCAACAGATCTTTCCTTTGTCGGTATTTGGGCAATGAAACGTCGCCGAATTAAAATAATAAATAAAATGGCTACTTAATAATTAGGCTAAATCGGCTAAGCTGTTAGCTGAGACGGAGTAACTCTGCTTTACAAATTCTCTAAAACAAGCAGTTATGCAGTTAAGCTATGTATGCTTCTAATCACTTTACCAATACTATCCGTTTCCATTTAGAACCGATGCATTGGAGCTGCTAGCCCAAGAACAAAACCCCACTCACTTATAAAATTCTTCATTGTCCGCTTAAAATAATCAATTTTAATCCCTTTAGAATTTTGATTGAAAATCGAAAATAAAATTGCTAAAAGAGTACTTCATTCAAATTTTCATAACATGTGACAGGAAATCTCTACTTTAAAATAACTACATTTTTGGAACATTAATTAGTATAAATATGCACGCATTTATAAATGTTTGTGTATTTAACTTACAGCAAATGGATTATTGAAAGTATTTGTTGTAAGACCTGTGCCGGTAGCTGAGATTTGTTGTTGCAGTGTGCCAAAACCAAAGCCACAACCATTTGGTCCTGTTTGTATTGATGTTGGATACAAAGGGGACGCCTGATGTTGCTGCTGCTGATGTTGCTGTATTTGTGGTGTATTGGCGGCATTTGTAAAACCACTTGCCGTATAATTAAAGAATCCCGTATTGGCAGTATGAGTTTTTTGAGCATTTAAAAAACCATTTGCCGCAGCTATTCCATTTGGTATTAAAGTCATTTGACCAAACAGCTGCTGTGTTGTATTATGCGTTGAATTGTTTGGCGCATTTTGAAAAGGATTGGCAACAGCTGTCTGTTGATGATGATTGTGATGATGATGTGTAGCAAAAGGATTCACTGTCCCTTTTACATTGGCTAAATGCACATAATTGAAAAATATAAAATAATTTTATATAGAAAATAATATAACTACTTATTACTATAAATGCAAATAATAAATTTACTCCATACTAATGTTTGTGTGTTCCAAAGGATATTTCGTTTGCATTTATAGGAACAGGCGGTATATCTCATACACTTACGATTTCCAAAGCCAGATTCGACTACATTTGCTGTAACTATTGAAGCAGCCTGAGCTGCCACGGCTTTACTTTCTCTTAATTGTTCATCTAGATCTTTTAAGGCTGCATAGCGATCTTCTGCGGGTGCTGAGGAATTATTATTATGTCGATTGTTGTTGTTATTATAACCATTTGTTGTAGAGTTTTTGTTATTATTATTATGATTAGTTGGAAGACCTAAAATTAAATAATTCCAAGGAGGAAACAACAAATAAACAAATAAATTATGTTGCAAACAAAATTGACAAACTTTTGAAAAAAAAATTCTGTGTAAATTAATTAATTACAAAGAACAATAAAACTAATTATTTAAAAAATATAAATAAATATAGAAACAACAAACGCAATTAATAAAAATTGGCAATACGGTGTTAAGAAACCAATGAAAAACGTAAGAAAAAAGTTTTTTAAAAACACTGACAATTTAGAAATAAAATATATAAAACTTTTAAATGCTCATAAAAAATGTATATACATATGTACATACATATGTGTAAGAAATAAATAATTTCTTCTCTTTACATGTAAAAAGGAAATAATTTCTTGTCTTTACATGTGGGTGCGCATCTTTTATATGGATTTTTTTAGTCCAGATAAAAGTCGTATATGACGACTTGTTCTGTTTTATTAACTTAAAGATCCAATTTTCAAAATAATGTTTTTTATTTCCTTGAAAGGAATTTCAATTTTAAACAAATTTTCTATCTGTCACATACATACATACGTGACATATTTATATGGATGGGTACTCTGATGATGCAATTACTAGGGTGGCAGTACTAAAGCTTAAACAGACGTTCATGTGTTTGTGTTTTGTGACATAAAATGTCAGAAAAATATTTTCACTCACAGGGGGTTGACATTGTGCTGGAACTAGAAAATTCGGTTATGGAAGGAGGAGTATATGGACATTGGAATTTAATTTTTCCACGTTAAAAGCGACAGGAAGGACCTATGCTGGTAGTTTATTCCACATTCATGCCGTTCGTGCAATTCGCTGCCAACTCGACTGCAAAGAAATGCATTCGTACGCGTTGTGCTTATGAATGAGGGAGTTTCGGGAAGAAGTTTCTTTTTTTCATTAGAACACATCCTATCATAGTAACGATATACCAACGAAACGCACAAATAATACTTTTTTTCAATTAAAATACCGATTGCAATAAAATTACGTAAATACCCAGCAAAAAAGTGATTGCGTTCACTAGGAATTGGTATTTTCATGACTTCGTAAGCACTTCTGTATCTCAATTAATTTTTAATGCCATTTTAAATGTTTGAACTCATGGAAAAGGCATTCAAGTCTGCCGAACAACTGTTACAGTATGTTTCATAAGTTAACTTTATAATTTCTAGAAAAAAATACATGTATTATGTGATAGTTCACAACCCTGCAATCAATTTACTCAACAGAGTACAACACAAAAATATTAAATATTTGTTGTTGCAAAACACAAAAAAAACACAAATAATAAAAAAGAACATTTGCAGTGGCAAGTGGAAACCAAGCAACAACCAAGACAAATCCAAGTTGGAAATTGTTAGCCAATGAGAAGGCATTTTGTATACTAACGCTAATGTCGAGGTTAGCAATCTATAAAAATTATAATAACAATTATGAAAAAATTAACTTCTAATAAACAATTTGCTTCCTCTCAAATAATCTAAATAGAAAATTTCTATAAGAAAACTTATAAAAAATGTTCCCGTTGTTATGTTTACATAAAATGACAGTTTTCGAGCAAAAAATTATTACCCAATGAGAACACACGTTCTGTGACGTCAGACGTCCTAAATGCGCACAACAATTTTATTATGATGCTTGCCTGATGTCGTAAACTCTATTTATCATTCTATCTATCTATCATTCCGGATTTAAACGAGTTTCTTTTTCAAATAGAGTACTTACACCTACTTAAAAATTTCTTTCGGAACAGATATTTACATAAATAAAATAGCAAAGAAAAATATACTTAAAACGCATTCCATGCAAAATTTAGCGTTAAAAACATGACAAACAGCAAAAACTATAATAAATTAAAAGGAAAAATCTGGCAACGAAAACGCAAACGTAATTAATATTCGGCAATTAATTATTTGGTAGCAAAAACTCCTTTTAAAAGGAGCACACAAAAAGAAGTAACAACAACAGAAATAAAAGAACAAACAAATTAAAAAATAACATGAGTTTTATAAAGAATAAGAAAAACACAACACAAAACTTACGCCAACTATTATTATTATCGTTATCGTCATTGCTATTGCAATTGTAATTTTCTTTTTGATAATTATTCGGTTTCTGATTTGTACTACTACAATACGAATTAAAGTTGCAATTTGCATTTGGTTCTGAGTTGGAATAGTTACAATTTGTACGGTTTTCGTTATTGTAATTGGAATTGGAAGAATAATAATAATTGTTGTTAACATTGGGATGGCTAAGAATTTGAATATTTGCATTATCAGCATCATCGTTATCATCGTTATCATCAACAACAGTGAAACAAAATGTTCGACTTGTGTGAGGAGGGTTAAAAGGATTTGTTTGTGATGTTAAGGTATTAGCGACAAAAGAAGTTGCTGTAGCATTGCAATTAGAAGTTGAAATAGGAGATGTTGTAGAACATGGTGACTGATTGATGGGGAATTGGAGTTGTTGGATTTTTGTATTGTTGAAAGAATTTCGAAAAGGATTTTTATTCGTTTCGTTATATTTTACATCATTATCAGTAGCATCATCAGCGTCATCATCGTTCTCATGATTATTGTAACTAAATTTTGAATTTTGCCTACAATCGAAATTGTTATTGTTGTCTTTCATTCTATTCGTATGATAATTTTTTATACTTTGTGGCGCTACTGTTGTAGTTGTTGTCGTTGTTGTAATTGGAAAGTTTGATGATGTTGTTGTTGCAGTGGAAAATATATCAAAATTATATGATAAAATTGAATTTGAAACAAAATTAAAATCATTATCAAAATTACTACTGAAATTAGGACTATTTGTCGCCGTATTTGTTGTTGGAGTAAATTTGTTGGTTGTGTTAGAATTATTCAAATAATTGTCATTGTCATAATTAATTGTATTATATTTATCATTTACATCAAGATGCATACGAAATGGATTTGTTGTATTTATTGTATTCTTATTTAACATACTCGTTGTTGTTGCATGTTTGTTTGTAAGGCCTAACGGTATTTCTCCTGTTGGTGCTGTTCTCGATTGTGTTAAGGATTGTGATGGAAATGTGCTGGAGGGAAAATATTGTGAGAAATTTTGCAATTGTGTATTGAAATTGGCTATCGAAGCATAAATATGCTCTTGTTGCTGTTGCTGCTGCTGGTGGTGTTGTTGTAGTTGTTGCTGCCGTTGTTGTTGGGGTACTTCATAAAATTGTGTCACGTTGTTGTTAGCAAACCGTGATGCCGGTGCTGCTGTTTTGTTTGATAATGGCCGAGCATCCCATTGATTTGTAAATGGTTTAGCTGTTGCAGTTTCTGCTGCTCGCGGCTGACTATTGAAATGACTCTGATTGCCCAAAACGGCCATGGCTGTAGCATGAGCTGCCAAGGCCAAAGGCGTAAATTTACCACCATTTGTCAAATGATCAACGCCCACATTTACATAATCATTTTCAAATTCATTGAAGTGCGTTTCTTGTTTGCTGTCGTCGAATGATAGAAGTGTATCGAAATCGTCGAAAAGATTTCTATAGTCCGCCATATGGCTGTCGTTCGTTGTGTTGCTTTTCATTTCACCAAATACTTCGCCTTCGTTAAAGTTTACATAATCTGTAGAATATTCTTTGTTTTCCATTTCCAAAATATCCTTCAATTGCTTTGTATTTCGTCGTATAACTGAACCTGATGTACTGCAGGTCGATTTTTTTCGAATTGCATTTTTCCTTACGAATTGATAATTGAATGGTTCTTCAACTACCAAAGGATTTTGTAGGAAGTTTCAAAAGCAACAGTTTTAATTTTTTGTTATTTTATTTTTTAGTGCAATAATTTTTTTTCGTAGAGAAGGGTAGCAAAAACAAATATTTTATAGAAAAGAAATTAATACAGAAAATAATTAAAATAGTGGAAAATGAATAATTTTTAAAAATGTTATTAAAAATAAAACAATTGCAACAGATGTGGCCTAAGCACACTTAAATGTGATTCAGGGCAATTTCATTTATATCTAAACAACCAAGGCGACGTACATAAATCGTAATTAGAAGTTACAAACAATTGAATTACAAACAAAATCGAAACAACGTAAATAGAGAGGACGTAAATCAAGGGATTACTGTAATAACCTTCCTTTTTTTTAAAGTAAAATACAAACTCTACGAAGCTCTTACAGCTTGTCTGTAGAAACATCCAGGGTCTAAGCGGGAATCGAACCACACCAGCATATTGATAAGACCACGGAGGCAAACCCACTATTAACTGAGTTGCTGGAAAATGAAATCGTATAAAAAGAAATACAACCAAAAGATGTTGCTTCTAGGCTGAAGTTTCAGACTACATACACAGAATTACACAGCATTCTATTGTCATTTCTTTTTTGTCTTGAATAGATTGCAGAGATATGCACACTATTGCAAACTATTCTCAGAGCGCGTATTTATGACTTGCGAGTCTAAAGTAACCAAAACGAATTCATAATAGGTGAACTTACTAGCCCAGCTGGTGGACTACTATTTATCACTGTTTGATGTCAAATTATATGAATTATTTTGACAACGTACAATAATTTTTGTTTGTTGTTGTATTAGCAAGTTTACATGGTATGAATTCGCCTTGAAACTAACTAATCATAGCAATTAAGTAATCATATGAACATTAATATCTATATATCCGTTTTTCATTGAAATTGAGAAAATTCCTAATGAAATTGCGAAAATATTTTATTTAAATGATTTTAGTTAAGTAAGTACTGTGTATATAGACCTACTTTACGATCAAAAGCTCAGTAGCTGACTGCTCAGACAGGCGTAATGTTACCATTGCTGTTCAGTATTATACTAACGTTGTTATGAGAAGTACAATAGGGAGCAACAGTGGAATTCAATGGGTCTTAATAGCCGCCTTAGAGACTACATCTATCTACTAGCCCACTTATGCAGCGACTCTTCTCAGTTTCATTTCGAATTTCCCAAATTCAATTTGAAATTCTCAATTTCATTTATTATTATCCGTATAGTTCTCAATTCCAATGAAATAGGGTGTAGTGAGGTGAATCATCATTTTAATTTAAATTTTCCCAGTTTAATTGAAAAAACCGCGTGTACTCGTGTAATTAAACATTTTTGAAATTTAGTCCTAAAAAGAAAAATAAATCTTGAAGAGTAAAACAAGTTGTTGGTCAGCTTTTAATAATCAGATTATTTTAAATTGATTTATTTGCTCTGCCTGCACTATCAAGTTTATTTAGCGAAATTTATAAGCCAAGAGAGGAATGGAATAAAATAAAATATAACGAATTATGTCATAAATCCTGTTTAAACAGCTTAAATAAATGAATCTGCACAAAATGAAGCAAAAATAAAAAATAAAAAAAATTAAGTTAAATTTAAACAGAGGAGGGAAAAACTGCTGCAATGGCAAATACGAAGAAACACTATGATGGTGAGAAAAATAACGTACAGGAAATAGAAACTGAGTTGAATTTTCTTTTTTTTTTTTTTTTAAAGAAAAAGTAGGTTAAAAATATTCTTAGCTTTACAAGAAACTTGTATCCATACAAATGAACTAGGCAAGAAAAAAGTTGCAAAAATAAATCTGTTAAAAAGATGAAAACAAAAAAAAAAAAAAAAGAGTCGAAAAGTGTAATTTCAACACCAATAAAATCAGATTAAAGAATCTTTTGTAGTACGAAATTATGCGTCCTTGTAAACAAGCAAGATCTTCAACATTGAAATATTAAAAAAGAGGACAAAATAATATGTAAAAAATTGGTAAAAAACGTGGAACCAATTGTGTGCTTTTTAGACGTTTACAGTCATGAGTTGGCGACAGAATATTGTTTTACATCCGATTTCACAACTAACAATAGTTTACAGTTAGTTTAGTTTTACACTTTTTGTCGCTAAATTTAGGCGGGAGAAAACACTTTTAGTAAATTTAGTTAAATGTACACAATTATTATGCATAAAATTGTTTTCTGTTAATGTTTAATTTTTTCAAATGATTTTTTTTTGATACGGTAACACAGACAGACTTTGCTGATTATGACAGCTTCAACTTTTTCGTTATTGTGTGCCACACGGCGAATTTACGCAACGAACTTTTACCGACGAATTCATTGAGCACGACGAAATTCGTCGTTCGGCCCACTCAAAGCGAATTCATACCAGGTGGCTGCATTAGCTAAATTCTCATCAGCTGATTTCTGTTCAGTTGTCAAAGTTGTGTTCAACTGAAAGCATGTTAATACGTAAACTGTTTTGACAACTTGAATAAAATTGTTGTATTTGTAAATAAAAAATGCTTTTGTTGTAGGGAGGAGATCACCTGGTATGAATTCGCCTTGGTCCCACTGGTGTTTCTAGCATTACTCGTCAGATCATCGTACAAAAATTCTTTTAGCAGTTGTACGAGTCACGGCTGGAAATCATGGTACAATTGTACTTTTTTTGTACATTTTCAATCTGTTTGCTACCATGGTACTACCGCGACTTACTTGATGCAATTTAAAAATCTCAACGGTTAATAATGGTGAAATACATCAGTTTACAATTAAATAATTTGTTTTTGTTGTAATGTTTGCTTGTATAATAATTTCACCATTAAAATAAAAGTGATTGGAAAACCATTTTATACTGCAGAATGAGCGGCCAGGTTAAAATTAAATTATTTCATCTAAATTATTTTAAAATATTACTAATTTCGAACAAGTAACCAAGTGAAGGGTGATCCGGTAGTTTAGTGAGTCGTGCGCTAGTTTATTAGTTTTTGGTTTCCAGCTTCGATTCCTAACAAAGATTTTAGTCTATTGCACTACAACGTGCGAAAGGTTTTTTTCCCAACAGATATCGTAATGGCACCATAATAAATTGGACCCAAGTCGGCTGGGACTTTTACGTTTACATTCAGCAACCAGCTGATCTAACCGAACGTACATAAGGAAGTGAAGGCGCATGTGGTACAATTTCTTAAAAAGTGGATATAACTATTTCCATGGTTAGAAAATGTGAAAGTTGTCAAAGCAACATACTTATCGTATGCAAAATATCAATTACACTACACCTTTCCTCTGTTGCTATTATGAGACAAACAAAAAATTATTAAAGTCAACAAATTCGTGCTGCTTCTATTTTGAAATAAGAGAAATATTATTATCAAAAACATTTTATAAATAAAATTTGTTTAATTAACTGATCTCTAGTATTGACGTTTCTGTTGTTAATAATTATGTATTACAAAATAGTACCGTCATGGATTAAAAAGTACATTTTGTTTTCGAAGTTGGTACAAAATCATAAGAGCCATTTTCCATCCCTGGTACGAGTATATTAAACACTGTCGTGCAACAAATATGCAATGGCTGCTGGCTACATGCTACATGTAAGTATGTATTTTTTTTAATTTCATACATTTCATATGTACATTTCCAAATGAAAAAATCAAGATCACACACATCAAGTTTACTTGATAAGCTTTTATTAAATTTTCTTTTGAACTTGCATTTGCGTTCATACACGAACCATTTCTTTCTTCAAGTCTCACTTGTTTTACATAACGCAGCATTGTGGGCTGAAGATTGAACATTAAGGGTACGCCATATGCGAGCAAATCATGTTGTTCACATGATCGTTATCATATTTGTTATATTTTAATTTTAATTTGTAAATAGAAAAACACACCCTACAATACATTTATAATTATAAAAAACGTGTTAAATATGTAGAAATGAATTACGATTACAATTATTTCGACTTCATTCCCTTCTGATGCATCATGAATTTTTATGCCGAAAATAAAATCGAACATCAAAAATAAATACCAACTCACCTGCCGCATTGTAAATCGGTGCATGATCAAAATCTGCAAAGTTTTCTGTATTTCCATTGCTGTTGCTAACGAGGTTTCCATTTTGAGAATTTAAAGTGTTCTGGCCCCCGGCACCGACATGACCATTCATAAATTGTTGATGTGCTGCTGTAGACATTTTCATTGGTTGTATTTTGGCATAACCATTATTTGTCGTCGATGATCCAATCGATGAGGCCGGCGAACTGGCTACAGTAGCATTAAATATGTCGGCGGAACCAAAGTCTGCTACAAAATCCGCTTCAGCTCCAAAACCATTGGCACTAGCACAACTGCTGGTATCTGAGAGAGCTCCGGTGGACATAGAACCAACCGATGAATTTAAACCGTTGTGTAGACCGAAAGCGTCTGTGGCATGAGATGACAGCGAACTGGCAAAACCATTTTGCGCTTGTGGTGTTGTATGCTGAGGACGACTAATGGCGGTAGAGGAGGTCTTGTGTAGACCATTGGCTGTAGTACGTTGCGATGTTGGTGGCGTCAATTGTATTTGTGTTTTGCTGTTGTTATTTTGACTACTTGTACCCGCTGAAGTTACTGTTGCTGTGGCTGAGGATGTTGATGATGATGTGGCTGCGGCTGCGACTGTAGTCTTAAGATTTGTGGCATTTGTTAAGGATTTTAAGGGACTAGCTGGCTCTAAGTAATAACGTTTACGTTCATATTTATCAATCATCAATTCACGTTGATCTTGGTGTACAGCGCGTTTGGGATCCCACAAACCCAACCATGTTTTGGCGCAGACGTCATTGCCATGCGCTTTAAGGAAATCAATTTCATCTTGTGTAAATGTCGCCATCGATATGGATTTAACACGATGTGGCGGCGTTATACCACGCCTGCAATTAAAAGGTGAAAGTTTGAAAATTAAAAAATATGTAGGGTCATTGAACGCTTGAAAAAAATTACTGTTTGTTAATTAAAATTAATAATATTTCTGTCCGTTCTTTTTCTGTAGACGTACCTGAATATTTGATGTCAATAAAACTACAGTATTGATAAACATTTTTTGTATAATTTCAATCTCGACCGAAAGGTACTCTCTTGCATCAATTAGTTCCTTCTATTCCGAGGCTACTGTATACGAAATTAGAGCAAGACTACGTATCAAGTTGACAATTTTGCAAAAAGTGTTGAGACATTGATGTGAGAACATTTAGAACTTGATTCTCTCTAAAGGGCGCCACTGATTGCATCCGCTGCACACATTTCCATACATACAACATATGAAACCCATGCCTTTCATACCACACATTTCTCACTTGCACCGAACCGGTCTCATCTTTATTGTAAAACAAATGGTTAATTTGCATTTCCCTTAAGTTTTAGGCTAAGGTTATATTTTATTTAAGGAACAGAAAAAAAGCAAAATAATAATGGCAACAATAATTTAAAGATATCTGCATAACTACGAATGACGGCAATGCATTTAAAGAATGTTTAAATTCAACTAAAAACTAATTGTTTACACATTCTAACGTCAAGAAGTGCAGTGGTGTGGCATTAAAACGAAAATATGTAAAAGCAGGAAAATAAATTTAAACAAAATTCTTTTGGCTGATATTTCCAATGACGTTGAAATGTGATGGTGTTAGTAAAACGATAAACATTTTATTTTAAATAACACACAAGCCTCTCAATGTAAAATATCGAAAAACTTTAAACGCCAACACATATTTCACTAAATAATGCAGGCAGACAGGCAGACAGACATAGCCTCTGAAGATACGGATATGGCAAAGGCAGTTTAAAAAAATGCTTGATGTCTGTTCTACAGTACTTTTGACCCTTGACTTTTTTAGAACACCCTGTGAAAGAAGTTCTAAGCAAGTAAGAAGTAAAAAATTACTAAAAACAAATATATGGCTACCTTAATATAGAAAGGCCCCAAGTCATGTTTTTCTTCAAATCGAGTTTTGTTTATATTTCTAGAAATAAAGCTTTGATGAAAAAAAAATTAGTGTACAACGACCAAAACCCTCCTTAAAAATAATAGCAACTACACAACTTACGACTTACATACTTATTTATAAGTTTCTTCCTTCTCCTGTACAGTAAGAAAAACATTAGTTATGGCCTTTCTATATTAAGGTAACGATATAAATATTTAGTACGTATATCAAATGCTTTTACAAGGGTTTAAAAGGTTTCCTTACACAACTTGACGCGAGCCTTCTTTCGAGCGATAGATTAATTATGGGGTATCCAACGAGAACAAAGTTTGTTTACACTTAATTGTTCATGCAAAATCGAATGTATTGAAGTGGCACTAATGTAAAAGGATGCCTCTATCTCACAATATATCACATAACGATATTGCATTATCAGTTCGCGCACTGCATTGATGTTTTGTGGCACAACAACCGATTTTGTATGACTTTCACGGAATTCGTCGGCGACCGAATTACGATCACGATTGAATTCATTATACCAGCTATATACTGTAGTTTTTGGTGGTGGTGCTTTATCACCATACAAAGAACGAGTTCATCGACACAATCTTGTTGAGTTAATCCACGTCGAAAGTCGTAAAAATAATTCAACGAAAATCTTCTCTTGAAATTTCCATTTTTTGGTCAAATTGAGTTACTTAACTCACTATGTAAACAAAACAAATAGCGCACTTGTACATCAAAACGTTGTGAGTACGTTTATGCTAAAAAAAAATGTCAAACTTTGTTCTGATATTGCCAGATTGTAGTTATTCACATTAGTGTGGCCAGCTTCCGAAATATAAATAATAAACCTCGTACTTAATTCAATTATGGACTCTTCAAGGGCTAAATACTTACTTTCAGTCATATTTAATCCCGAATACATACTTGTAATAAGCCGAAAACGAGATCGAATCAAATCCAAAACGTGCTTGATTTAAGAAATTCTAACTTGTCTACTGGATTAAAAGACTTTATTAAATTTTTTCAAAATATATGCTTGTTCCATGGCCAAGCTGGATTATAGGTACATTTCGTTGGTGCTTATTATACGAACTCATCAGTAGAACTTCTACCAAATTTTTGAAAAACTAAAAAAATCTTTCATGTTTATGCAAAAACTCCCAAAAAATCGTTGAGAATTGCAAAAAATGCATGCCGTATTCATTTAGGATTTGTGTTCTCTTGATTTAAAAATTTTTCACACATTTTAAGAATTTCCAGGATTGGATTTAATTCATTAATTTTTTGTATCTATTTGTTTTATTAAATAAAATTAATTTTATTTTTTTTTTAAGACAATACAAACTCTACGAAGCTCTTAAAGCTTGTCTGTAGAAACACCCAGGGTCAAAGCGGGAATCGAACACGCACCTCCATATTGATAAGACTAATGCTCATGCACTAGACTACGGAGGATCTCTCAAGTAAATTCTTTTCGACTTGTTTTAAGTGCATATGTATACTTGAATTTTTTAGTAGGATTCGTACTAATATTAAGTAGAAAAAACTTAAATTTAGTACGAGATTTTTTCTCTGTGTAGGATCTAATGATTGTTTTTAAAGTTCAAACCAAATGTTCTATTAAAAACACTGAAGAAAAAAACATTATTATATATTTAGATTTTCAAATAAAATGTTGCGAAATTTTTTAAATAAAAATTTATTTAAATTCTTACTAGAAGATGAATGAACATAATAGTTCGGCCATTTATATTGAAAATAAATGCAAATTGAGTTTCTTTTTAACATAAATGGCCGAACGAATATTTTCACTCGTCTATGAATAAGCAGTTAAATTACTTGGACAAATATATTTTATGTTGTTTGAAGTCAATCGTTTACAAAAAAAGGATCATTTAATTCACATTTATGTATAACCACGAAATTGTCTTGTGAAAACCCGTGAACTTATTTATCAATTCGTATTTTATATGCATTTAACCTATTTTAAGGACAAGCAAACTTCATTAAATCATTATGGATATAATAATCGTCTATGTATAATTTCATCTAAGGCCTTTTAATGAATGTACGTACGTACAACTTATCATACTAAACTTACTGACAACACACGAAAATGACTTTGAAATTTCATAGAAAAAATAATAATACAAAAAAAGAAAAAAAACCATAACAATAAACAACAACTGAGGAACAAATAATAAAAAGAATAGAATTTATTTAAAACTCAACAAAAGTCTTAAATGTAAAATGTACGTTAGAAACTTGACACAGTTCTCAAATTCTTTTATTTCATTAGCAAACCTGAACGAAGTGCAGCGTGCATGAACCTGCTACATGTGACAGCAAAAAAAAAAAATAACAAAAAATAAATAAATATAAATCTGTTTTCATTATAATGAATAATATTATTTTTACGATAAAAATACCTTGGTATTCTTATACGCTACTGGACAATCAGTTTAAGAAAACTGAGCAATATAAAAGTGACTGCACAAGTGGGTATGATTTTCCAAATTGCTTTTCAAAGTCTAGTTTTTCTATTTTTATCTCCGTGTCGTAACATTGACATTTTCTAATAAAATGCAAATGTGTAGAGGGCTGTCTGATAAGAAAGTGTAACGTTGCAAAGAGCGAAGGAATCAAATGTGACACATAACACATCAGAAGAGCCCAACTCACAATCTTGGGCAAATGGTCTTGTATCATTGCATTTGCAATATTGTGTAGTACGAGTAAATATTTGCTCTACTCTAACAAAATAAACAGATTTGCATTTGCTACACTGGTGTAAATAAACTACAATGAAAATCATAGTTTTGATTTCCCAAACGTTTGCAATACTTATCTACAAAGTGATAGCAAACAATAAGAAAACATAAAATAAATAAAATATGGAATATTTCAAAATACAACGTATAAACCCATAAAAAATGGACCGAAGAGGAAGAAGCTCCGGAAGTAGAGGAAGAAGACAAATTAAAAGAAGTTCCTTAGTAAAAGCCAATGTTTTAGGCAAGTGTTGGAAACAAAACCAAAAAAGCTGCTCACAAGTAGTGGAAAATTTTTACACTTGCAAAAATTTGCTCTATAAGCAGCACAAGATTGTCAGTTAGACTAACGTGTTCTCTTTTTTACAATATTGCAAATAATCATAAAATGTTATTTGAACAGAACTGTTGAACTGAGTCGCTCGATTGTCACTAACTTATGATAAATCCCTCGCATATTATAACTCGCATTATAACTATTATTATTACAATTGCTAATGCTTCCTTGCAAGCAGCATTATAAATTTCATAAAATTCTGCATGAGCAAGACAAACAGCGGAAGGCTGAATTGGTTGACTGGATGTTCGGTTGGCTGGTTGACTGGTTGGCAATTATTCATTCGTCTTACCTCAATGTCATGATGAATGAAGACGACTCTTCCATTAAGAACATTTGAATGAAACTTATTATACCACCAATTACTTGAATGATGCGTACGCTGTTTGTTAATTTTTCTATACGAGTTAAAACAAAAAATACTACAAGGTGAGAAAATATAAAATTTAAAATGACAAGAAGAAAAAAATTATGAAGTAAAAATTAAACGATGTCAACAAATCTGCAGGCATTCCATACGAAATTCTATTAAAAGATATTGGAATTTCGTTCGATATCGAAAGCCGTAATTTGTTCCCTGTTTCTTGAACTGCCTCTGGCTGCTCTTCACACCAATTTCGGCAACTCAGTTTATTGACGTACCCATGGAGCCAAAATAGAGCTATAATTTTTGCAATTGATTATGGAGAAAAGAAAATTGAAGTTTTACAAAATTGGATACCAAAATTCAACGCTTTCATCAATTCTGGAAAAGAGAAAATTCATAGTGGGACACACACACACATCCAAATATTTTTGATTATACGGCAATTACACTTTAATTTTGTTGTTTCATTCCACTGCCAAATAGTTTTCAAATAAAATTGAATCCCCTAACAACGGATTTTTTCTGTCTAATCAACTGGAAAGCAATTTAATTAAATAATAATTATTAATTAATTGTTTTCATTTTGTTATTTGTATTTCTACATGACAAATAAGAATTGGAGGGCAATAGTTCCATGCATGCCAACACCAAGACTTTATTTACGTATTTTAAATTGAGAAATAAATGCAAACTTTGTCCATTTGTTTACAAATGCGCCAAAATAACTCAACGTATTTAATGTATGTATATACATATGTACGTATGTGTCTACATGATACTCTGTCATTTTGCCGAGCAAAAGTAAAAACAAATATACGCCTAAATTGGCAGGTGATAGCGGTAGTTCCATTCATTATCTGGCTAAAAGCCAAAATTATTTTCATACAACACACCATCCAACCGAATAACATACACATACATACATACATACAATAAAAAATGCATTTTATTAACGTTGCCAAGCATTTTAAAATACAGTTTTTCCAAATAATTTTCCAGTAATTTAAAAGCTATTAATGTGTGCAAATTTTCCAAATACTGTACAACTAGGTACATTGTGTTTATGTTTTTCACTCTTGTTTGTTCATTACATTTTCTGCAAGTTCAACAACGAATTCGTGAAAAGCTAACCAGAAATAGTAGCGCTATCAAACACACACACTTACACATATTTTGGTACACTACAGCCCCGATTTGCGTCAATTCTATTTGCGTCATTTCGGTTTGCGTCGCTTTTGTAAATCGAATCTAATCACAAAGTAGGAACAATTAATACTCTCTTCGCCATATTGCCGTGTGTGCAGCTCTGGCTGCCACATGTAACATGAAGAAGAGGAGCACAGCCGGTCGCAATGAACGGAAAGCATATACGAGTAAACAATACAACGCCCAGGGAAAATTCTTTCATCACGAAACATTTACAATTTTTGCCAAAGACGCAACGGCTGGAGTGCCAGTAGATTTCACTTGCAGAAAGCTTGCAACAAAAGACCACAGAAGTACTAAGCCTTATATTGGTTTCATAACAAAAGTTAAAAACTGATTTTAACGTTAACATCACAAACAGCTGATTTTGCGTGCTCACTATAACTTTAATTAAATCAGGTTTTAATGCACAGTTTGTCCAATAAAATTTCATTTATTTTCTCCATATTATGCTCTACCCAATCACTTCTTTTTGTCCATTGTTTTAAATTATTGTAGTGACTTTATTTACCAAATTTTCATTTATTATATTTTTTTTATTTCATTCAGCGCCATTTAAATTACCAGCTGTTGTCAATTTGTTAACTTGGTAGCACTGCCTTTAGTATATGAAAATCAAGGTTGTATTTCATTAAACCAACTTGAAATCAATTTCAAAAAGATGGCTTTGAGAAAATATTTTTATACGGTAAAAGCAGGTTTTAATAGTTGGTTTTAACGTAAAACCAACTTTTGCTTTAAAACCAGTCAGTGCGAAAACACTATTCGAAAGGAACCGATACTTACGGGTACAACCGGCGTTTATATTGCTCATGTAGATGATATTCCACAGGCCTGATCAGAGCACTGGTGTAGTGCTAAGAAATAAACAATGACAATTGGGCAAGCACCTCATTTCTTATCGATAGATTCATTTGATTACTCAAATTATAAACAGAATTCCATTTGCTAAATATTGTAATTATAGCCGCTATCAACAAAAAATCAGAGATTTCTATATATAGATAAAGTGATTCGATTTGCATGGTTTGCAATTTGCGTCGTATATCCGCGTCTCCCAATTAACAAAGCAATTCGGGGCTCTAGTCTACGAAATATTTAATAATTCTCGTGTTTTTTTTTTCTTAGTAAAATTCGGAGTAGTACCTCTAATAACGGATATTTTGCTAACAAGTATTAATATAAATTATTAACATTACTACTAAATGATTAAGTCTAATTTTTCAAATTAAACATGAAATGTGACCTACCACTTCAACTTAGAGTAACAAGACCACAGGTGCTCTAGTGTATTGATAGTGGTTGCTATGCGTTGTTGCTTTTTTTCTAAAAATTGCTACCACCTGCCAACGGTCAAAATGTTTTCTTAATTATTTTTGAAGGAAAGAAAGAAATACTACTTCAACAGTAGTTTAACTGTTTGTGTGAAAAAATGAAATTACAATTGATAGAGCGTAGCGTAGGGAAAGAGAAACAGCAACAAGAAAAACAACATAAAATGCTCAAATGAAAAACTTGAAAATTACTTTCATTATTCGAAATAATTGAAAAAAACCGTAACCACAAAGGAAAAGTAAATAACTTTTTCTTTAATGTTAGAAAAGTGGTTTTCTATTTAAGCCATAAACAGGTCAAAGTGAACATTTTCTCTTTCACTCTTGTAATACACATTTGTGATATTTAGTGGTTTCTGGAGAAAGACTGCTCCCACTGCTAAACGAATGTTTCACTGCAATATAGTAGTTGTTATAATAAAAATAATTTGGTTCACAAATAGCTTTGCTTGGTCAGTATACACAGGAAATCAGTTGCTTTTAAAAAACTTTACCTCCCAAAACTACCCATAGGACCTGCCCACCCCTTAAAATATGAGTCACCTAGAATATTGGGTGATGTATCACTCTCATAGAAATAATGCACACAGTCCTAGTGGACAGGGCTCATCTATTTATGTACCCTTTTTAGAATTCATAATGACATTTGTGTTACCAAACTACCTTGACAGCAGACTAAACTAAAAGCTGCAAAGGCAACATATCGACCCCTGTGCGCCAAATTATCGTATGTTACATCTTTTTCGAAATCGACTTTTTTATGCAAATTTGTTCTAAATCCATTAATTCATCTGCTAATAAAATATTATAGCAATAATTGTTACAGTTATGGAGATAACACTATGTACATTTTATCGTATGTGACAGCTAATGCTGTAAGGCAACAACAAAAAAAGGCATAAAAACGCTCTCATGTAAAATTTAGGTTTTGTAACATAATTTCGCGCACAGGGGTCGATATGTGGGCGGTTGCTGCCGTTTTAAACAATTTTATTGCACAATGGATACATAAAATATAGTTAAAGTGACATAAAAACTTTATATCCAAACCTCTTTGTAAAAAAAAAAAAACAAAAACAAAAACAAAAATAAAGACATTGCCAAGTGAAAAACCAAAATTAAACATTTTCGAAAAAAAGCTCTCTTTTAACCGGACGTTTCGCATGAACGCATCAATGCCTTTGAGGCGGTTTTTAACACAGATAATGATCATTATGGATGGCTCATGTTGCTTTTGTTCAGGAGGAGACCAGCACCACATCAATGCATCACGAAACTTTACAGAAGATTGCAAAATAGTATATGAACGTGTTTTTCTTCCATTATTTTTCAAACAAAACTACAAGTGTTTTAATTTATTCTCTGTGTTTTCTACCAGATTTTTATTTTGTTGCAATAAAATAAATGGTGTGATGATTCTCGCTTTTCTTTGGATTAAAACACAAATTATTACAAAAAACAATAAAAATAACAACATCAAGAAATAAATGGGTCATAAAAATATAACAAAGAAATTAGCAAATACGTATTACACTTGTACGTGTAATGAAATGAGTTTATGTGTAATCAAAAGGTCTTCCAATAAGGTTGTGTCGGTGTTGGCGATCTCTGACAGAATAAATATTAGCAGTTACAGAGCCAACAAATGATAAAAGTTTACTGGAAAACCATGTTCCCAAGCATAACCGTCAGTGGTCAATTCGAGACGACCGGTTTGGTGAACATTGTGCTAACAGTCAGCTGAGAACGTTGCCGTTGTCACTGCAAATATGCACGGCTTGGCCAAAGTTGCTGTCTGATATAAAAAAAAAGTTTTTATCAAACGAAATTTGCTCAGAGCTGTTTTAGTAATATGTCGAAGTTTCTTGAGTTTCTGCCGTACTCATAAAAATGTTATTCGGTTAACAAAGTTTTAAAAGTTGCATTTTGTAATTTTCATTGACTTGCAAAAAGTCAATTGTTGTGCATTCGAACAAAGTGATATATTGTTACATAACGTCGCAGTACAAAAAATTTACAATATGAGTAAATAAAAATTGATTTCTTAAGAGCTTTCGGATTAGATTAAAAAAAGAAACATACAATTTAGAGAAATGTATGAAATCTTTATTTGAGTCAATAGAACGATCTTTATAATTCAATGTTTAAAGATATACATGATGACCGCGGCTGCGCCTCAAATGGTTCATATACTGTGTCCAATTTTGGCATATTCCATCCAACATATCGGCCGGTATCTCACGAATAAATTTTTCAATATTGGTTTACAGTGAGCCAACCGTTGCGGGCTTCTCCCTATGACATGAGCACCACAAAAAATAGTCTAAAAGCGTTAAATCGCACAATCTAGGCGGGCAATTGATCGGGCGCAAACGTGAAATAAACTGTTCACCGAACTCCCCTAGCATGTGGCACCAGCAAAACAGCACTTAGCGTATTAGTTGCAAAGTTGATACTTCGACAATTATCTAAATACCGCAGCAGAACTGAAAAACCGAATGTGACAAATTATATTTTCACACAGCACATCGATGTTCTCTTATTGGTATACCCTTTAGATAACATTATTCATGCCATTATTAATTTATTCATATGAAATACGTACTTATTTGTGTGGTCATACATACGTTCATACAAATACCGGATTGCATCCCATCCATACTCGTGTGCAAGGCGATCATAGGAAATTACAAAAGATATCTTTATCCATTTCTTTTTTTTTTTTTTTTTTTTTTCAATTTATATTTTAGTTTGAAATTTTTATTATTTTCCACTTTTCATCATCCGCTTAACAGCTTCTTCTGTGCCTGTCATAGCAATTTTTTCTCATTTTCTTGTTTAATAATAAGACCTTTCAATTCTATTCCCTTCATATTACATCAATAACATTATCTATCATCCAATTTAGACCATAATAATGTCTGGGAAATTACTTTTGATTATATTATATACACTTAGTTACGAGTACTTCTGCTCTTGTATTTCTCTACTTTGCGATGCTTTTTCTTTTTTACTTTTATAACAGACACGCTATGATTCTTATTGTTCTTGGTGTAACCATAGTGAAGGAAATTAAATTAAGGGCAATAATTGAAGAATATGCTGGATAATCTAATTATTTAAAATCATATCAGTCTCTCAAGTATTAAAAGATGAGACATTAATTTTTAGAAAATGCCATGTGACTTACAGTAGAATCTCGATACTTGTACATACTCGACTCGTGCAAAGGGAAAATTTTACTCATGACGTAACACGTACTCGGCACTTGCAACATTCCTTAACTTTCACCTCAATACTTGCAACATTTTATTTCACATGCGTTTCTCAGTATAGATTTGCCACAAACACAATAGGTCTATTCCAGGTAAATAACAAAACAGACCTAGTGCTTGTACGCATTTCGAACTTTTAATTGAATAAAGTTCGGGGATGTTCCGCGGTAGTTATGAGGCATCTAAAGCATTTAAAAGTTAGTGTGTCTTTGTCTGTCAGTTGTTGTCGGAAGTTTTCAGTGGCGAAGGCATAGTCACTGCTCACTGAATAATACCGGCTTCAGTTGATAGCAATTCACAATAACATCAGAACGTCCTCCTTCGTCGGTATTGTGTAGCACCGGCCAAGTAAAATAATAATAAAAATGGCTACTAAATCGAAGCTTCAGCACTGCTACGAGTATAAACAAACAAAGAAAGTGCAAAAGCAGAGCTGTAAAATAATTAATTAAGCTTCACCTTCTGTCACTTCTCTAACTATTCCTTTCCTATAGTTCCAGCACAATGCTTGGCATGTGTAGGAGTCATCTCCTGAGTGCTGGTCTCAGATTAAAAATAAAAGTGTCAGGAAAGCCGTCTGCAGGAAGTTTATTTTTGGCCAAAAAATTAGTTTTCTCTCTAATGCGTAATGCGGTTTTAATGATGAACGTGTTGTGCATAGGAATGAGCATTAGTAACGATAGAACAACGACGCAAGTATGCAGCTTTGCCTCAGAAAATCGAATTATTACAGTAAATGGTTCATTTTGAAGTTGAGCAATGGATTACTGGGAAAACTGCAGACACTAGAGCTTTAAATGAAGAATACTGTATCGACGCTGACGAAGTTGTCGGTTGCAAACAACACGAACTCACTATTTTATAGTACGTCGATACTACACAGGTACAAATTTGCAGTCTGCTGGCAAATAAACAATTGCATAGCAACATCAAAACACATTCCACCAGTTCTTTTTTTACCAAAAAGTATGTTTGTTTTCAAAAAAGTGTGAAAATTTAATAATGAGATATTCAAAGGTATTCACTATCAGCTGAAGTAATAATTGGCTGTGGTTACGAGCGATCATTGGTTGGTAGAATGACGAACGAGGTGGCGTTTAGTACGTGACTTCTATAGCAACTAATACTGAAACTGAAAGTTTTCAAACAAGTGGCAACGTTTCACAACTTATTTTAAAATAGTGGCGTTATTGGCGATTTTTTTTCGTTAGTTTAATAAGTCGCGATAAAAAAATATACCCCAATATTTTACGTTCTTATTTGCAATAACAAATTGCACATATAAACGTAGTAATAGCAAACTATTTTAATGTGCAGCTAATTTTATAAATGAATGTATGTAAGGGAATTGCCTTCCGCAGTAATGCGCAGGGTATTACGTAGTTAATAAAAAATTATTATTTTCTTACAAGGGAAATCAATCAATAATATATGAAATCAATGATAATATGAAATAATAAAATGATAATGAAAGAGACTAGATATTTCGTAATAAGTTTTAAATGCGTATCAAGATTTCTATGGGATATTCAATGGAATTACACTTTCATATCGACACCCATATTTAAAGTTTCTTTTATGCAAATAACGAACTACTGGGTTACACAAATATGCATCCAACTGAAATTGAAATATGCAATCGAGTTTGAATAATAAATTATTCTGTTATATTTTTTTTCCATACTTCAAATATATGATTTCATAGTTATGGATCTGCTGAGTTTTGTTCAATTAAGGCTGGTTATTATTGCAACAAATACTTTACCACCCACTTTATAGAAAAGTGTAATTTTATTACAATATTATGCAGTGTCTTTGCCAATAAAAGAAAAATTACTATGGTAGAGAGGTTAAATTATAACAAAAAAAAATAGAAAAGAAAACTACTCTAGCAACATGTGCTTTCAAATAAATCATTAATTTTTTAATTATTGGAAAAATATGCTCTTACTCAACAAGCATAAGGGCAAACGTTTCGAATATCACAGTTTCAGCTTAAATTAAAAACAAATTTCAATGGGTTTAATATTATTTATTTATATTGTGAGAACCACTATTAACTCGTAAAGTGAACTTAAACAATTTCACACATACATACATATGTACATATGTATGCAAATATATGCCTTAAATGTATCATTAAAGCTGAATGTGTGTTTGTTTATTTGTTGTAAGTTTGTTTGTTTGTTTGTTTGTACCAAATCGCTAGACCGATCTTCCTGAAATTTTCACAACGTTTAACTGTGACGCTTAAATGAATTATAGGCTACTGTTTCAACCACGCCCCCTTTTACACCTACTTTTTAAAATTATGTTACTTTTTCCACATAGTTTTTAACAGAATTTATAATATATAGTAAACGAGCTTAACTTCGCCATTTGTGAACCAATTCCGAAATCTATTTTTGCATACGTAATTTCTCTTTATATATACATATATACTTATATATTTGTTTATGCATGTAAACAAATCATTACCTAAGAACGTGTTAACGGCTCGGCAGCAAATTTACAACAACCGAAAGATATTGAGCTCACTTCGATATCGTGAGATAATGAACCGTTGCAGTGCGACTGATTCGTTCAAGAAATATCGTTGACGAAGATTTTCGAAAATTGTTTTTGATTTAATGACTCCAAAATTCTTCGTCAAAATTATTTTAAATTTTACTGATTTTTATAGACTTAAAAATATGTATATCGAATGCCGAAAATTTTAGCAAAATCTGTTATTTAATTACTCCGTAATTCCTTGTCAAATCTATTTTCTATACGCATTAATTTTATTGAACTTAAAAACTGTGTCGAATGCTTCAAATTTGCTTTGCTTGCTTTAACCTTAGTGGGAAGTTTCGGGGATGGCATCCAGTCAACATACATATTTCTTTATGCTGGTACGATAAGGGTAAAACCATGCAAGCATGTATAAACAATATTTTTGACAATTTATTATTCAATAAAATTACGTAGGGTAAAAAATTCTCAGCTGCTGCACCTATCACATCTGGTTAAATAGATATACATATGTATGTAAGTATGTATGTACATTAACAAATAAACTAGAAACGACGACGACGACAACGACAACAATATTTGCTTAAAAATTCCATTTTTCAACGTCAATAACGCTGAGATAAAATTTATTATACATAGTACATACATATATTCTAGTTGCCTTTCACGATTATCTAATAATTTATATTGCGCTGTTCCGATTTTATAATACTAATTTTGTTCTGCAAAAGTCATATTAATTAAATGTAAAAATAATGTAAACGTTCCAATTATTTTGATTGTCATATGTTTACAGCTCTACCTGATTGACATAAATACAGGGTGCGGCTATAGTAATTATATGATGTAAAAAAATTATAACTTCTTTGCATGTAAATATTTAAAAATTTTTTTTCTATTTCTGGAATTAAACTTGGGAAAATGTATATAAAAATGGAACGCTATACAATTTCGCAAAGAACTGAGAATGTTTTTTTATTCCTAGTTTCAAGTTTTCGTTCGAAAATTAATACGCCACGTGCATACAGAAGCCTTTATGGAGTAAGCACTGCTCCAACGGGACCAACCATTCGTTCGTTGGCGGATAATTTTGCTAAATTTGAGACTGTAGGAGATTCAAGACTTACGTGCAGACTTCGAACTGGCAGAGCGGCCAAAAATATTGATGCAAAGCATCGCAGAAAACCCAGAGACATCAACGATCTGACCAGTTGCAGCTTTCTGAGCGCATTCTGCGGCAAATTTTTAAACACGATTTGCACCTCTTCCCTTACTAAATCCAAGTAGTCGAAAAACTAAATACTGAGCACTTCGATGGAGTTATTGAGACAACAATTTCCAAATCGGATAATTTTTAACAACGGTTTGAGATTTGAAATGGCCACCGCGTCGCCTGATTTTTTCCTGCGGGTCCATCTAAAAGACAACGTTTATGTGAATAAACTACAACTAAAGAACAACATTCAAGAAGAAGTTGATCGTATACCACAAGAAGCACTCAACAAATGTATGGAGAAAGCTATAAAAATAGCATATTTTCGCGTTATAGAAAACGGTTCTGATTTAACTGACATTAATTCTCACAATTAATACAAAATTTATTTTTATTAATTAATAAAAATTTATTTTTATCATTAAATTTTTTGTTTTTCTCATTCCATTCAATATTTATTTAAAAAAAAACAGCCGCACGTTGTACTAAAAAATCTTTGAAAAAGTGTCGTATTATTTGCCAATTGCACAATGCATAAAAAAAAAAATTAATGGTGAATGAATTCCGTGCAAATAAAAATCTATGTAACTTACCGTTCAAGGCGAATGCATACCAGATGAACTCGTATCTACAACAACAGCAATTTTTGTTTTTTGTTTACAAATACACCAGTTTTATTCGAGTTGTCAAAACAGTTTATGTATTAACATACTTTGAGTTGAACACCCCTTTGACAACTGAAGACAAATCAGCCGAAGGGAATTTTAGCTAATGCGGCCACCTGGTATGAATTCGGCTTGTTATCGTTCATACGTCAAAATATTGAAATCCGAAAATTGTTATTTGTATAGAAACGTATGTTTTATTATGTTTTTCCTTTGTCATACAGACAATCTTCACTTCTCTTAATACAAACAATATTAAAAAAAAATGTTTGTCAATAAAATGGTTTTCACTATTTGTTTATTAAGAATGGCGTCCAGATGCCGTTTTCAATTTCTCAAACAAACAACAAATAGTTCTGTTACTGTCCTTTACTGTGTTCCTATACTAAATCATTTGTTTAACACTTAAGAATTAATTAAATTTCAAATCATTTGCCTTTTCATAGCTGGCTTCGCTGTTTATTGGCTACATAATTCAATATCCGTGACATGATTTCTAATTCAACTTTTAGTTAAATCAGTGTTTGGACGGATTATTGCATAATTTACGATAATAGGAAACCATTTTTTTTTATCAATTTATCTTTATTTTCATTCTGCTGCCAAATATGAAAAATATTTATTTTTTCTTTAATAGGTATTCTTTTTTATTACACATTATTAAACATTTTTTGGGTGTTATTAACTTGGCAATAACCAGCCATAACGAAAATATTTACCAAAAAAAATTAAAGCTAAATTCTCTAACTCTCTTTGCCTTTTTCTCGTTCTATCACTTTTCAACTGATTTTATCGAAATAAAATGTAGTTGATTATATTATTTGAGGAAGGCTAAAAACTTCGAATCTTTTGCACTGTTTCTCTGTTCTTTTTTTTTTTTGTCGTTTTTGCACTAAATTGATTGACATTTAGCTTTCTAGCTTACAGTTTTTATAGCTTTCATCACTAATTTGAAACTTAATATTATAGATTTTCATTATTTCTACTTTTTAAAATGCTTTTTTTTCCAAAATTTTGACTTTTATCAATATTTTCAAACAATTTTAAATACAATGGCTACAATATTTTCTACGCCTTCCCGAATTCTTCTTTTTTTTAATTTTAGCTTAAAGACTTCCTTTTTTTTAGCTTCGCTACATCTATTTAAATTAAAAATGTTCAATATAAAGTCTATGTTCATGAACTTATATTGAAAATTTTTATTTTGATGATGATTTGATTGAAGATGATTTGTACTGACCATTAAGTTATTCAGAACAATTACAGAAACTTTAACTTTAACCGTTCTCAAGATATAATGAAATCAATATTTAACTTGTATGCGAGGCACCACGTCCACTACTCGAATTCCTCCTCCTGCCTTATGGACACCAAACATAAGGCACAAACACATGCATACATACAAACATGTAATTTTTTTTATATACGATTAATGGTAGTGTTCTAATGAAAACTTTTAACTTTTCGAAATTTTTAATTCACAGAAATGTTTTAAGTCGAATTCGAAAAGTTTTCATATTCTTTAAATTAAAAAATTGAATGATTTATCTATAAGAAGTCACTTTGAAATGAGCATTTCGGTGTAAATTACTACAAAAGCATAAAAGTTATTTTTGGTTACATTTTCAACTTGAAGAAGTCATTCATTTTTACGGTTATTTGCTTGTACTTAATAAAAACTAAGATAATGATGATGGTGGTGGTGCAGATGCTAGTTTGTAAATATGTCAAAGGATAAAGCGTTTACTTGAACAGTTTCCTTTTATACCGAAGACTCTAATAGACCCATTCAAATGTGATTTGAAGAGTTTTTTCTTCTAAAGGGTTGCTTTATAATTTAAACAGAATTTCTTTCTTACAAATACTCTCCCTCCCAATCATTTTCCATATCATTTGATTAAATATTTCGATTTATATTTTTGTACTTTATTTGTATTTGTAAACAAGCGAAACCAAAACATACATAAAATAAAACAATCCCTTAAATTACACTTTCAATAGACTTTGTGGCGGCGCACAGTGTTCGACTTTTACAATTAGCAGGCCAAAAATAAAAGTTCATAGTTAATTCACCACGATAATGTGAAAATTACTTCACAATTACAATACAGGAAAAAAGAACTATTAATTTCCAACAACAGTTGAGTATTATAACACGTGCAAAAATTTTTATTGCTGTTTGAATTTATTTCGAGCAAAATAAACTGGTTTTTTTTTTTATATTTTACACGACAATCATTTGGTAGAAAAGACTAAGAAGAAAAAATTTTATTGATTCATCTATATAAAAACGGATTTTTAGCAATATTTAATAGCTAAAATATCAAGTTGCAAACTAAAATGAATAAGAAAATAACTTCGTTGGATGGTTTGTTATATAAAAAATGATTTTAAATTAATTTTTTGGGTTTTCGCCACTTAAATTCAAAACTCGAACACTGTGCGCCGTTAGATATAATAAAAACTATTTGCTATGCCGCCGAAATTACAACTGGCGGCAAAAAGACACAGACGTTCTTGAGAAGTATGGAAAACTAAAAGTAAAAATAAGTTAAGACTTAATTTTAAGCTTTTTTTCTAACTTTTTTATATATATATGTATATCGTGCGTTGAAATAATTGAGATTGCCATTTGCATACACAAACTATTAAGCAAATAAAAGAGGTTGCATAGAAAAGTTTTATGAAGAAACGCGCCATGTAATTTATTAGTAAAATTTAAAGCGAAAAAAGTTAAACATAGACTGGCGTATTCATAAACATTTTTTTATTTATAATATATTGATTAGACAAATTTTCACAGAAAATTCAATCAATTACCTTACAGTTATAAACTCTACATATCCGTTTTTATCAGAAGCTGCCAAAAACTACTAATTGGTCTCCTAAAAATTATAACTGCGGCGGCCAACATGATAGCCGTTTTTAGTGCATTTTTTCCGATAACTCTCTCTAATGAGCGGAGAAAATACCAGTTCATGGTTATTATACACATATCCTCGTACATACATATATCTCCTGTAATTATTTTTTAATGGCTAACGGCAAAAGTTACATATATTCTATTAATCAATCTCTTAATTAACAGACAGCTCTTCTTTCAACGCCGACTGACTTATTTTTCGCACTACGGGATGTCTGTTAGTAGAGTTTCTTAGAGGATTTTATTGTTACCCAGGGGTTTGAAATTTCCTTTTTAATCTTTTTTTAAAAGAAGACACTTCTGCGATATGTAGTGTTATTGTAAAATCTAACAAAGCCTTAACTTTCAATATGTAGATGAAACAGTATAACTTTTAAATGAATTCGACTTTTAATAAAAATACGTAAAAAAAGATTTCTTTTTGGTCGAAACGAAGATTTTTGAAAAAAATGTGGCAACACTGACTGTAAAATAAAGAACCTTTTTCGGAAAGAACATGTGAAAAGGACCACCTATGGATGGCTAATTATCTTGAACGGAGTAAAAACTCGCCGAAAATTGTTAGAATAATGGCAACCAAAATCTGACGTGATGGACAATAAGTAAATTGTAATTAATAACTGTAACCGTTTAGCAAAATTTAGAGGCCATAATTAGACACCAGCAGAATATCATGCGTCAACATTCGCGGTACCTTTTCAGCTTGAAAATAAATAGCAATTTTTTTCCACTCCATTTATTAAAAAAAAAAATTCTTTTTTTTCTCGTTCACTGTAGTATAGAAAACGTTTCGTTGCTTCACACTTAAAACAAATTGCCGTGAGGAATACGACCTTGTATGTAGTTTTTATATTTTGCACTCTACTCAAAAGATTTGTTCAGATTGTTTATTTATTTCTTTTTTATTTTTTCAATTGAAATTCATACATACTGGTGTATAAGTAGAGAATAATGTTTCAGTAATGCAATATTCATTTTTCATTTCGTTCAAGTCGTCTATACAATATAGCCATATGTATGTACATATACAGTATATACATATATGTATGCAAGTATTGGTATACATAAGTAGATTTCATAATCAGAAAACCTCGTCACCACCATCATCATCATCTTCAGCTAAATCGCAAACATCATAAGAATTAATATACAGGTAACCCTTATATAACAACATAACCCTTATGTACAACCCGGATTCCCGTTGCAGAGAGTATGACAAAATTGGACCCAGTGTTTGAACCGTTTGAGGCGTAGCCGCGGCCAACATTTACATGAAATCATCTTTAAATATTGCATTATATAAATCGTTCTATCGACTCAAATAAAGATTTCATATATTTCTGAAAATTGTATGTGTTTTTTTTTTAATCAAATCTGAAAGCTCTTAAAAAATCGCCTTTTCATGTTTTAAATTATTTTCAAAGATTGAGTGTGTAATAACGGCTGAAAACTATTGACAATTCAGTTCAATTTTGTTCAGACAAAATATAAAATGTTACAACTTTTTATAGAGTTGAAAAGTAATTGAAAGATGAAATGGATTGATTTTTGGGAAAATCAATTTGGAGCTGATGATACAAGGGGTTACCTGATCGCTTAGGTTTCTTGTTGTATGAAAGAATAAAAGCCAAATTTCGGTATCTTTTAGTACTTACATACTATGCACAATATATTTAATTCGTTTTATTGTTTATATAATTACAAAGTAATTTACTTGGTTTTAGTTCAGGAGTTTGCAAGAGTTGTTTCTAAAAAATATTTTCTTGCCGACGAAATAAGTTCGACCAATAATAAACAACTGGAATTACATTTTTTTTTGTGGAAGAAGAAAAAAAATGGAATTTTATCAATATCATTCAGAGATGGGATTATTTCATAATTATACAATTCATTGTCTAAAAATCAATTTGAATTAATTAAATACGATAAATTAAATAATGTACTTCAATAAAACAGACCCTGTTTTAAACATACATAAAAAAAATGTTCTTCGGAACGAATGCTTAAATCCAGCTTAACGTGTTATACGGGCGTTATCTGTAAGCAAAAACAACCGAGTTGTTGTTAATAAAAATTTTCAATACAGAATTAAATAAAGACTATAAATAAACACTTGCTTTTCTTAATAAAGGCTCTGTAAAAAAAAAAATCTTCTAATAATATAGTGCTGAGGTAATCAGTTCAAAAAAACTAAAAAATGTCTTTTCTTTTGATCAATTATAATTAAATTTAAGAACAAACAATTTGTATTTTAAAATACTACTAACAACTACTGTATCTAAACTTTTCGCAATTAATTTCTTGTAGCAGGCATCGAAGCGTAAAACTGAAACAATTTTCCTTGTTGACAGTTTTTAACAAACAGTAATTCAGCAATATTATTGCATAAAATTTTTTATCACAATTTTAATATCTGAGCTTTTCTTTTCACAGCTTTTAAGATCCACGTAATGTTCCAGTGTTGGGTCTTTAAAATTAAAATATTAACCAGCGGAAAATTACTTACATGAGTTTTTGTATATTTTAAGCAAATAAATATTTGAACAAATTTTGTTAAGCAACACTTACCTAAAAAGAGAAAAGAAAAAAAGAAAACATTAAAAAAAAAATGTAAAAGAAATGTTTATAATAACTAGATGACCGTCCCGGCTTCGCACGGAATCTGTTTACTAATGAGCAAAAAAAAAAATAAGTTTTGCTGTTTTTAGCTGACCCGGCAAACGTTGTTTTGCCATGTATATTATTTCTAGGAAACATTTTTTTAGTTCAATAAAAATAACTATCTACTATAAGTGTGCGGGGATTTACTTATAATCGAAAGCGTTGTAGACAATGAAAGTATGCTTTATTTAGGTTAATAAATTAATCTTTATCTTATCAAAGTAACAAATATATCTTATATTACAATTCTCGATACCTATATAAAGATTAAAAATAATTATTAAAATTTTTGCTATCAACTATATAGTGAGTAAGACAGGAGACTGGCTTCGTTCTCATCCCTTTAGGGCTGTCGCCATATTGGATTTAGGTTGATGATAAACTTTTCAAAATCTCCTCATCATACCCTTTCATTTGATACCCATATTGCAAAAAAGGAAAAAGTATGTGAAAAAAAGTAGGAGTAAAGTGGGCGTGGTTAATTTTTTGATTTAGGTTGATGATAATCTTTTCAAAATCTCCTTATCACACCCTTTCATTTGATACCCATATTGGAAATAAGCATTAAAAATAGGTTTTTGTAGTTTTAGGGTCCGTCGCCATATTGGATTTAGGTTGATGATAAACTTTTCAAAATCTCCTCATCATACCCTTTCATTTGATAGCCATATTGCAAAAAAGTAAAAAGTAGGTGAAAAAAGTGGGAGTAAAGTGGGTAAAGTTAATTTTAGGGGGATGAAAAATAGATGTTGTCCGATTTTCAGACCTACCCAATATGCTCTCAAAAAATTCCATGAGAATCGATGAAGCCGTTTCGGAGGAGTATAACTACAAACACCGCGACACGAGAATTTTATATATTAGATTTTATCTAAATGAATTTGATAAGTAATTCTGAAACAGTGTTACCGTATGTGACGATTTATTTCATTTTCGAAGTTTTTTGAGATGTGAAAAAAAATTAAAACAAGATTTTTAAAAATCTGATATTTAGTACTTTTAGGCTATTAATTGACGCTTCTGTTTATTAAACCGGCTGATAAGAAAAGTATTTCGTAATCAGCGAAATCCTTCCAAATTTCATGGATCCCAATAATATTCAACAAATAAAATAAATAACGAAAATTGCGTCACTTCAAGTTTAAAGAATACAATTTAATGGGTGAAGAAAATATTGAAATATTTTAGGATGTTTAAAATATAGTTTAAGGTATTAAAGGTGTTTAAAATATAGTTTATGCAATATGACAGTAACAACAGCTAGTTTAGGTAGGCAGGTCGCCGATTAAAAAACACAAAAGAGCCCAGCCCATTTGAGTCCATTTCATCATGGCGCCGTTGTATACAATAAGTAGTGTCGCAAGAATTTTTTTGAATATCAACAAAATAAGAAACTAATTCGATACCCCAACCATTTATTGTGGTATTTTAAAAAATTCTGATTGTAAATGCAGAAACTTTGAACAATGGAAATAAATCAATAAAAAGTTTAATAAACAAATCGTTGCCTTCAGTAGTCAAGGAGCCAAGTCCAAATTAATAAATTTTACAGGAGAGAAAAAAACTTTTTTTTAATTTTTTATACTTCAAATTTCTTAGCACTTTTTTCAACATTATTGGACTTACATATCATTACAAAACAATAACTTTTAAACAAATATTAGGAACTTGTTTTACTACAAACAATGTATTTTTGTTCTATTTTGTTTTGTCTATTGCGCTGCATAAAAACTTAATTTTCAAAAAATGTGGACGTCGCTCCTTTACAACTGAAGTAACGAAATTTATAAAAAATATAAAATAAAAAAGTATAAAAAATTTAAAAAAGTAATGTATGTAGATAAATATTTCAGATGAATTTGATTTAAAAAAATCAATTCTTTAAAAACAAATATTTTTAACGAAAATAAGAAATTTTTTTTGTCGATATGAATATTTTTGAATGAAAAAAAATTGGCAACACTGTTCTGAAATGACATCTAAAGAGTTAAGTTACAGGCTTTCCTTTGAAAGAGCTTTAGGAATTCTATTACTTATCCATATACAGAAAGAGTATTAATTAAAAATATGTGACAACCACACACTGCAAAGAATTTTCAAAATATTCCAAAAAAAATGCAAATCTTTGAAATTTTAAAACAATACAATTTGAATTTATTTATGTTTGTTGTATGGTTAAGCTAGCCTGTATGTACATACGTACATACATTTCGTTGATGCTAATGCCAACTCATCATTTTTGAAAACTCACATGAAAAAAAAAAATCTTTGAGAATTCTCTAAACACAAACAGAAAAAGCCTTTGCAAAAATAATTTTATATAACAAACGTTTTTTTTTTAACGAGCTAAATCTATTTAATTTTTCTAAACCATTTCACATTAATTAGTCAACACATTGGTTGACAATGATTGTATTTAAAAGGCAAAATGAAAAATTATATTTTAAAAAATAATTTTCTTAAAGAGAATAAATATTAAAATTCACAACAGCACGGATTTAGTATAATAAGAAATCCTGTAACTGGCAAGGGTGCTATTATTTTTACCGCCACTCTATATGTAGTGCAATAAACAACATCTCATTTCGCAGAATCTGACTGCATCAACTAACCTATTATTTACATTCTTGGTAAACTTCTATCATGTGCGACTATTCAAACACATTCTACAATATTTAAAGACGATAAATAAATTTCGCACAATTGATATGAAATGTCAGGAAGGATCTATTTGTTTGCAATCTTAGAAATTTGTCAACTTTCGAAATGAACTCTTTGCAGTAAAAGTTCGTCGAGTTAAATTGCATTTTTTTGTTTAATCTGCACAACCATCAACATAAGATTCAGGCTCATATGGCTCTGAACGAAGGAATGTTTACTTGTTTCTGATAAAAGAAATTCTGACACAACCAATGAGAAAGCAAAGAAGAAATGAATTAAGGAAAATGAATTGATGTTTTCTTATTGAACTTTAGACTTTTAAACAAGTTTTTTTTTCTTTGATATTATTATTGTTATTGGATATTTCTTTTGCAGTCATAAATTTTTGCACATCTTTTTATTCAGTTAATGGGTCAAAAAATAGTTCAATACGAAGAGGAAAAAAAAATTTTTCCAAATATGTGCACAAACTCGACAAGCAAATATATAAAGTACAAAGAGTTATACACATAATTAAATCTGGTACTGTACAGTGTGTGTCAAAATTTCAAAAAAAATTATTTGTAATCGTTATTTACCAAACCCCATCGGTGGATTCAAACATATCTTTCGAACAAAACTTTTGTACCCACAAAAAACTGCATATAAAGTTTGACTTCCCTCTTTTCGATTGACAGAGAGAGAGAGAAAGAGAGAGAGGTAGAAAGAGAAAGGACATTGTTTGAACACTGTTAGTCCCCGTTCACACTTGCAATTTTAGTTCCTCCAATTTTTTAGAATCCACATTATACAATTTTACTTTTGCAATTTTTATATTTCTTACACCTTTTTTGCACCTACAACACGAATACACCTGCATCAAACTACAAGTTGAATAGTGAGAATTGCAAAGCAAAATAGAATTACGGGGCACATGAAACCGTGTACTCCTCCTCAATTTTCTCACCTCACAAGCTAAAGAATTGTCAAATAGTGCTTTAGAGTCTGAACACAATGAGAGAAAAATAAACATAATAAAACGGAAGACGGCGACGGTAATACTTGTCATTGTTTGTTTACATTTTTATTAATTTATTCGTGCAAACATATTTATAAAATTTTCAGAAAAAATTACTGTTTGTGTTAAATATTTTGCAATGGCAGTAAATAAAAAAGTTGAAACTATTAAAAAAATTGTTAATTTGGTAGAAGCCACGTTTGATTTATGTGTGAAATTAGAAACCACGACTTCAAAAATATGTTTTTTGTTTACAATAATGTCGTGAACATCGCCAATTAATCCAAAACTATGGCAACATCAGAAAGAGAGAGAGAGAGTATAAAAAATTGACAGAATAAGAAAGCCCGCAAAGAAAATTTCAATTTTATGCCGTTCCGCACTTCGGTTTTTTACTTAAAAATCGTATGAAAAACCTCACCGCAATAAATTATCGTTACATTGTGTTCGGACTCTTAAATCGAACATAATTTTTATATATGTAATTAATTAAAATGGGCTAATGATCGAAAACCTACAGGCCGTCAAAATTACATGTGATAATTGCTAAGAAACAAACTAACTTCGGGGTTACACGTTAAAATTTTGAAATTCTCTCACTTTTAAAATTTCATGAGAATTTGCTTTCAAATTCTAAGGGCAAATTTTATTTCGAATTATTGGCAAGAACAGCTGATACCTGAACAGCGAAGCCTTCTTGATAAACGAATTTGCTTTTAAATTCCTCAAAACTTTGGTGCAGCCCACGTCACAGCTATAAATAAACATGAATTTAGAGAAGAAGAGTTTGAACGTGTGGCTACAGTGTAAGTCAAAGACAAAAATTGTAAGTCACACTGACAAACATTAGCAGAACGGAACAACATGCTGTTTTCGAAGGCTGCTACACTTTCATCTGCAGCGTTTTTCGTGTTTTGTCCACAGGGTGTGGTAATCAGTAGATGTCAATTATTAGCTTTATATATTTATTATTTCTTATTAATTTGAATAAATTTAATGTTTTTTAATTTTGTATATTTTTCAGACAAAGTAGAATTGAGTTGCAAATATGTTTATGGCTCGATTACGGAGAGCTAACGAACTTCAGTTGAGTTACAAGTTGCCAAATATGGTGTTACGGATGGCAGATCGTAACTGAGAATTGTATATTTCAATTTCTTTTTAGTGCTTTTCTGGCAATTGGAAATTTTTTGTCGCCAACCGGAAAAGCAACTGAAGTTAGTTCTATTGCCAACCATAATTGAGTATGAATGAGTTAAATGTATGAAAGTAGCTCACTGCTTTTATTTGCTTTAAAATTATTTTCACTGAAATACTTTTTTGTAAGTTTTTTTATATATACAAACATGTACATATACATATGCATATATTTTGTCAATAATAATGCTTTATGCATTTCAATGGCCATCAACAAAAGCAATTTTAATTTCTCATCCATTTTCGCAATTAATTTAAAATATATATATTTATAAGTTGCAGGTATCATTTTGAAAGATTAAACATTTTGTATACTGTACTATCGCGATAATGCGGACACGCGATATATCGGACACATCTAAAATCCGGACACTGCTACAAACCGGACAGTATTACGTTTTTCACTCTATAATCCGGACAGTAACTTTTTTTATTTTCTTCATTCATGTGATACTCTTTCTATAATAACGAAACTTTTTTACCTTAATATTCGTCTACATTTGGAATTTTTGTAATTTTGCTTTATGTAGTTGAGTATTTGTTGACATAGAAAGTTCGCAAAATACTTGCTACTTACTAAAATTAACGTTATATATTTAAAACTGTTTTTATATTATTGAATTGTAGAAGAATGAAAACTACAAGCTGTAGATCACATAAAATATTATTATGTTCTTACATACATAAATGTTAAATTTATTGAACTATTATTCATAAATAAATGTCCAATTGATTGAATTATATTTTTAACAAAAAAAAAATAAATTAAACAAGGTTTTCTTCTTTGCAAACTGTATGCAGATATATTAGCTTATTTATAGTAAAAAAAACAAAGCAAAAATTAACATCTGTAATCGGGACAGTCCAGTAATAATACGGACATGTTTATGATTTATGGTGTCCGGATTATCGAGATCGTACTGTATTTTAATAATAAAAAAAGCGTACAAATTTAGCGTTCATCACGCAGGATTTGCCCATATGGACAATTCTTTATGGGAAAATTTGTAAAATCACAAATTCCTATGCAGTATAAAATTTTTGATTACATTTTGGGACACCGTCTATTAGTGACATATGAAATTCTGTTGATGTCCAAAACTATGCCAACCAACAAAAAGCATGCATGTAAACACATCCGTTTATTATATGTTTATAAATACACACATTCATATATGTACATATATACATACATATTTATATCCGTTCGCCTTGTCCAACTACAACAAGATGAACAACAAAAATGCACAAAACGAGGACATTGTCCGTTGCAGTATTTTATTTAATTTATCGTTTTTTTTATATATAAAAAATGTGGTTAAAGCCCCAGCAAGAAGTCAAACGAGTCAAAATGTAACACAAAAAAAAGGCAGACAAAGGAAAAAAAGACCAACAAACGAACAGACCAGACCAAGCCAGGCTATAACAGAACAAACCAGAAGCTAAACATAACAACGGCCCTGTAGGTACGAGCATACTTTCAAATATGTTGCTGGTTTGCATGTTAATTGTGTGTTTGTTTGCATGTGTGGAATATTCCAAGTAATTTGTTATTTATTAAATAGTTTTTTCCGTCTTTCCTTCTGGCGATTGCAAAGGAAATAATCGAATAGTTTTGCAGCTGTTCATAAGGAATTTATTTGTTTCCTTTTTTATTTTTTTTTTTGTTTTGGTTTTCCTTTTCTTATTCGCATAAAAAAGTGAAATGAAAAAAAAAAACGTTTAGCAAATTTTTCTTTACTACAACATCACACAGCAAAAATTGGAGCTTGCCTGGAAGCACTATTGTATGGGAGAACGGAATCACTTGCATTTACGCTCTTATAATGCTTACATTTGTTCTCTATGAGCCGCTTGGAAGCATTAAGATCGAAGCTCCCTGTGCTCTTTATCTGGGCGGTGCACTCCCACAATATATGGAAAATCGATTTCTCTTCCTCACCACAGCTACTGCACAATGTGTTCCCACTTAATCCAACGCGATCGAAGTACCTCTCAAGAAGCCAGTCTCCTTTACAGACTGCCACAAAACGAGAAATGTTGTCCATTGACATATTCATGAGGTTTGCCGTTCTCCGCCTGTGACAGGTCGTTCAAGTCTGACTTGAGATGGAGTAGGCATTCAAACGCCTCCACCTGCATTCTGCCTTCTTTCAAGACCTCAGCTACAATCGTCGCTTGATTTCACGTATTGGCATCTGGACCTCTACATATTGCTGGTAGGATACAGCCTTCCACTCACGAGCTTCTCGGCCCCCCCCCCCCCAATTTTTTACTCACCGCATCTCAAGTAGAGTCACCTGATCGTTCCAAGGGACCCGCCGCAGGCTTTCTCTGCAATGCGAAGTTCGTGCTTCTTTCATATTTTTTACTTTTCTGTGCATATATTTGCACAACAAGTTTGGTCCAGCAGTTTAAAAGTATTTTTGTTCTCCTGAAAAATTTTAAAATTAGACTTCAGTCCGCTTTTTTGAAAAGTTCGCAAAAATTATTTCAATTTATTTTTTTTTTTTTTTTTTATCTAGGACCAGCACTCAGGAGATGACTCCTACACATGCGAAACATTGTGCTGGAACTATAGGAAAGGGATAGTAGGATAAATGACACGTTCTCTGTTTATACTCGTAGCAGTGCTAAGCTTCGGTTCAGTAGCCATTTTTAATATTGTGTTACTTCGCCGGTGCTACACAATACCGACGAAGGAGGGCGTTCTGATGCGATTGTGGATTAATATCAACTGAAGCCGGTATTGTTCAGTGACCAGTGACTATGCCTTCGCTGACACACAAAGAAACACTAATGCACATCAGAAAAATGCGAGATGTTTATTTTTAGTTTAAAATTTTAGTGTGAACCAGGTCTGTTTTTGGATTCGTAGTCAACGTGCAGATACCATCCATCGTGCCATCGCCACCCTCATTATTTTTAAATGACATAAGCTGGGAACACAATTGGGATGAACGATGAATTCTTCGTTGCGAACTTTCGTCATCAGAAATAAAACACATTTGGGGATATACAAATTAACACTACAGCGCAGTCGGCGAAATTCGGTGTGCGTGAAGAACTCTCCGATAGAGTTATTTCTATTGCATACGCCGACGAACGAAAAACAAATTAGTACAGAGTAAGCGATTTTCATTTTAGTTTCCAAATATATTAGTAAATGAAGTTAATTTTTGCAATTAAATTTTTAAATTTTAAATAGGTTAGGGATCGATAACATACAGGCGGTTAAAATTACATGTGATTTACTTTGTTGCGAATTTACGCAACGAACCCTTACCGACAACTTCGTTGTGCTAAACAAGATTTGTCATTCATCCCAATTGTGTTGCCAGCAATACACTTTTCTTTAGTCGCTTGATAATCACAGCAAAAGTTTCCATAAATATATCCTTATCTCTTGGAGAAGTTTTAGTTTAGTTTTCAAGAAATCTATTACTAGAAATTAATTGAAAATAATTAACAGAACTGAATGGAACGGAATAGAGATGTTTGTGTTCTCTAATCACATGAAAACAATTTTGTTGAGAAAAGAAATTCTTGAAAAAATTTGCTCAATTTCATTTAAAAACAGTACAGTAGAAATTTTTAATTACGCACGTCCAAAAAAAAAAAACTAAATAATTTTATTTAAGCTGCATTACCATCAAGTCGTTTGTGTTGATCATAATAGTTTTTTGTTGTTTCAAATAGGGGCAGAAAAAGAAAGAATGCAATAATTATATGAAACTGGTTTTATCACAAGTTTACCATAAAACGTTGCATAATGTGTGCTGCTGCAACCGTTAAAGCTTGTATGGAACTCCTGAAGCAACAACAACAACAATAACAAGTGATATGTGTACATTAACACTTGTTAACGTTATTACGCGCACAACATTCCTACCACAAATCTCACAGTGGCTACAGTACTGGTTCAGATAATATTTATCTGAACGAGTAAGTGCAAGAGTGTGTGTGTTTTTATTTCTTTTCTTTTTTTCATTTCAAATAGAAAGTTTACCCTTGTAACCATTTCTCTGTAAATCAACGACCTGCAATTACAAAACTTTAGTTAATTTTTTTTTTAAATAGACATAATCGTCTGTTTTGTAGTAAAACCAGTTAATTATCATTTTTAACACAAACAGCTGGTCCATCGAAATTATCGCCAACAGTTAGTTAAAGCATTATGGACATATTTGTTACAAAAGAAAAATAAAAAAAACATTAATCAACATGTTTGTTTCGTAAACAACAATTCGATTGTTTGAAGGCCCAGTACTGTCTTGTCAATTAAGCACGAAGTTTTGTTAACAAATATTTTATAACGTTAAACTAAAGGCCCTGATTCACTATCATACACAATAGCACAAGCTGCCAAGTATGACATGTGTTTTAAAAAAGTCAAGTAGTGTGGACTAAAAATGCAACTGTGTGAGATATATATTTGCCATGCGATTTTACCCAAACAGCTGTTGGGAGGGACTAATCAATTTATTTAAAAAATGACACATGTAATAAAAATCGTTTTTAATTATATATACATTTATTTACTGAATTATTTGTATAATAGTGTGACACTTACAATGCTATTTTATAGTGATTTTTTAAAGTCGGTCAGACCTGACTATCATTCGCCTGTGAGTGGATCATGTGATTATGTAAATACAATGCAGTAGTCAAATATTCATAACTGCCGTATTCATAAAGAATATTTTTGATTTCTAAAAGCGTTAATAAACAAATTTTACTTACAAAAGTAACTACCGAAAAATTTTATTAATAAACGGTTTATTACACAAATGTCCATACAAAAATTCAATCATACCTTTCATAAATCCAAAAATTTTTTATGAATACAGCTGTAAGTTTTTAAACCTTTTATAAACCAAAAACATTTTTATGACTACGACTGTAAGACAGAGTAAGACTTTGTAATTAAAACTATTATTTAGCCATTTTTACTACTTTTTATGCGCTGTTCGCACTAACGTGTTTAAAAAGTTTTAGGTGTTTCGGAGTAAAAAAAGTTTATTTTTACACGTTTTTGCCTACATTGAGTTGTTTCCGAAAGACGCACAATTTACGCCTTTAAAAATAAGACTCTCTAAAAAAAAAATTTAAATGGGGTGGGTTCAGTGTTTTTTTTTTTTCTCTAAAATGGGCATTCTCTATGAATGGCAGCACGTGCTAAAGCCCTATTATTGATATAGAATTGAAAGAAAGAAACATCAAATGCCAGAAAGAAACAAAAAGAAAAACTGTAAACAAAACTTGTATATGTCGTCTAAGTGTTGCGTTCCTTTTTTTTAAACATTAAGCAAAGAAAAAAGTTTGGAAACTAAAATTCGCGGAATTCTTGCATAATCTGCTAAGTGGGCAACATTTTAAAAATTTTAAATTGCAAACGTCAATCTTAGTAAAAAATTTAAAATATTTTTCTACAGCCACTCATTTCTTATCGATAAAACTAGTGAAAGAAGAAATATTTTGAATATAAATTTGCTCGACGCACATGTAAACACTTTTATTATTTCATTTTTCCTTCAGTTGTTTAATCATCTGGCGATATGAGAAGTTATAACACAATAACTGCAGAGTGATTACTTCAGTAGAATATTTTCAAGAACATGTTTAAACATGTTCATATTTGATGTGTGTGAATGCCGCATTAGACTGCAATAACCCCTTTATATAACAGATATTAAATCGGCAACACTGTCAATTGACCGTTTCCAATTGTTTCGAACATAATGTGGTGTGAAACCTAATTAGTAAACGAAAATTGAGATCTAAATGTTAATTTCGTATAAAAATTAATCTTCGTTTTTGTTTTATCATACAGTTCATTCATTTACGTATCCAAACTGTAGAATTTTCTCTTCGGATTAATTTAAAAACATTTCAAATATTGTTTTTTGACAAAAGTTATAAATCTTTTGCGATTTAAATACGTTTGATAATTTTTATGACCACGTGAGCCACAAAATGGCACAATTCCTTCAAATATTTATTAAAAATCCAAGTTATTCTTAACGTTTTAAGTAACACAGAGGCTGGCTTCCACAACGTATCTACACAAAGTTTGTATACAATTCTGCTGCACTATTTAGTCAGAGTTTAGACGAGGAAACATTTGGAAGGGAAACATTTAGTTTGGTAGCATTATTACGAGTGGAGATGAGAGCATCGGTACTCAGCACTACGCTTTATTCACATTTCCTTTTCTTACAAAAATAATAATAACAATGGGACAATATTAACAATAATAATAATAGAATATCGCCGGCAACATTTTCGTCTGTGTGAATGCGAATGAAAAAACAAATAGAATTTCAGTTCTTTTCTTCCAAATATTTTCCTGTATAAACTCGGGCATAGACATCGTAGATAAGCAAAATTGCGAAACATTGCAATAATGTTTTTGTTTTATTATTTATAACAATATCATTTTCCTTATTAAATTTTTTTTATAATTGCAATAAATAATCTTGGGTTTGGTAATGCAAGGAATAAAATGTCGGGGCATGAATTTTGAAACTGAAGCGCTAAATGCTTTTTTGCAGCGTTTGTAATACTTGTTTGTGACGTTTTGAAAATGTATGCATGTAAACTTTTTTTACTACGGCATTATGAAACACTATACTTGTTCGCATACAAAACAATTGACGTTTTGGAAGTCAGCCACAACCACAAGATGTACTGGCATATTCATGATAAATATATGAAACAGATTTTATATGAAAATATGTGAAAATTTAAACCCTTAACAAAATATTTAATTGACTTTTACTTTAGTATCGAACAAAAAATGTAACCTTGCTGCTTATGCACACACACACACACACTCGAAACAGAGACTAGTATGTAGCCGATAGATTATCGTATCAATTTTTTCTATCGTATATCAAACAACAAAAGTATCTTTTACTGACAGTGTCTACGTGTATATTCAATGTTGCCGATTTGGTCAAGAGTAAAATGACGTCCTTACAACAACTAAAAGAAAAAGAAAAAGGAAATGCTTCACAATGTCATGTTTACGATTATCTTATCTCTTTGTCTAGAACACTTGAGGTAATAAAAGGCAAGCTGAGATGGCTGTTAAAAGTTTTGGCTGACATCCAAAAAATTTAATGAAAAGAGCCAAATAAAAATCCATATGAATATGTTAACAACAACAGTGTGGATTGTAACACTCTTTCGTTGTTGCTAATGCTTTCTATTCTGTGGGAATTTTTGTGGGTGATGCTTATGATGGCGAGTTATTGCTATAGTTGTTTGTCAAAATGGAGTTTACGAACACACCATGATTTCCATGCCATTAAAAACCAGTAATTAAGCAGAAATTGGCTTTTGGTTTAAAATTATTTCTTTTTCGAAGCTACGAAATACACACAAAAATTGGTATAAGAAATTTATAAAATTTCACAACGAATTCATTAAAATATAACGAAGATATTATAATAATAACTGCTTGTAAAATGCCCTTGTAAACGTTGTTGGTCTTGTAAATATTGTATAAATATCATACACAGCAACAAAATGTATTAAAATGAAGTGTTCGACAACATTGTTTAACTACAATAGTCCCCGACCACACTTTAAATTTTTATTGCGGCATATCTTGAGTTTGTTGGCGAAAGATATGAGAAGATTGATTTTGCTTTGCAATTCTCCCTATTCAACTTAAAGTTTGATGCAGGTGCATTGGTATTGTGGGTGAAAAACGGTGTAAAAAATATGAAAATGCGAACACTAGAATTGCATAATGTGGAGACTAATGCAATTTCCAAGCAGAATAGGACAAGCCATTGAAAATACGTTATGTATATTTCAAAGTGTGCAAACATCTGTTTCTAAGGGAAGATAACTTTTACTGCCTGCCCCACAATGTCACACGAAATCGTTCGATCGCTTAATTACATTGCTAATGTATTACAGTAAAGCCTACGTTCGCGGCGATCAGCTGGCAAAAGCTGTAACATAAGTAAAACTCGTTTTTTTTGTTTACTAAAATCGTATCATTGAAATCGTCACTTAAAAAATCTACAGAAAATTGATTTTTACGTTGCAAACGTCAACTTGGCATTATTTACATTTTTTTTACGTTTTTAATAACCGACACCTAAAGTTGAACGATACTGACAAGTCTAACATTGGACGATACGTTTTTACTAACTAGACCTTTACTCATTAACCCATGCTAAAATGTAACCAAATCATGGACCATGCAAGGGTTCTAAGCTTAGGCACTCATTTCAATGGCGAGCTGTTTTGTTAAATGTGAATACATGCTGGTCAACGAAACCCCTCTGTTAATGCTTCTTCATTTGCAGTAGAACCAATATATTAATTATTTCTTTTGCATGTCTCTCTTTGCTGGGTAATTAAGCGATCCATATTTTTTTTGCATTTATCCCAAAATCAGCTAAATAAAAAAAAAAGTCTCAATTGCTTTTGTAACGCTCTCTCAAATTAAGCAAATGATTAAAAAGGAAACAAGTGATTTAAATTAACAATGGCGCGCTTAAAATGTAAACAAATTTTGACATTCACACTGTGTAAAACCTGAACGAACAAAATAGGTCACCTGATTAGTTGTGTCTACTTGATAAATATACTATGGAATTGCTCTCCAATAATTCAAACCACATTTTAACTAATCTTCTCTAGTCAAACTGGTTTAACAGGAGTTTTACACTTTTATTATTCGAAAAAAACAGGGAACTTAAACAAAAAGCGTTTACAAAAAACACTAATTATAATTAACAAATGAATTGTACAGCAACATTTGCAATAAAAATTTATATAAACAATTTGAAATTGCTCTCTTAAATAAAATATTCCCAAGTATTAAATAATTGTCTGCAACGCAATTTAAATTCTTAAAGCCGTTTTGTTTTTGCATTTGATTTGTTTGGTGCCGATTGTGAAACTAAAATTGAGTATTTTTAATCCGGCGTAGCAATGCAATGCGAACGGATGATAAGCTTAGCAAGAACAATAACACGTACCGCCAACCATCAACTAGCAAAATCAACTAAATGCCAAAACGTTAAAAGTATTCATGAAAAACGACGGCTACTACGCAACAGCCATTCTGTCATACCCCTTCTTTCTTCCTACAAAACACTCACAACAAACCAAATAAACTTTTTATTACGGAAATCACGTTTTTATCAAACAGCAATAACAACAACACCAACAACAGAGAAGCTTTTCTTTCTTTTGGCGAAATTGTTTCCTTCTTCTTCTTCTTCTTCTATTGTTTAAACGAAAACTAGTAGTGATTTGAAATTTATACGTTTTTTGCCTCTGCTCCATCAAATAAAATCGCTTTCTGTGTGATATTTAACAACGACTGCAGCAAATACAACAACAACAACAACAATAATAATAAAGTACATTGTTACTAGAAGCAACTAAATTACATTAAGATTATGTAGTTGTTACTCGTAGTTTATTTTGGACAGGTAACAGAAGTAAAAAAGTTTTCAACAGAAAAGAAGGTGATGGTTTGTACGTTGGTTGTTGTGGTTAAAAAACTCAAATTCACCGAAAAAAAAAACTAAAATAAAATTTAAAATTTAAAACCACCAACTAAAAAACACACTTAATGCAACACATGTTAAATAAATCTCTAAAAGACGATTAGGATCAGTCATTTCACCACTTGAATGCCCTACATGGCAGTCGCTGAGTTTAAGGAGATTAAATTGAATTAAATGCTACATTTCATTCAAAAGTAAATGAAATTCATCAGCAATAAAGACGGACTGTTTTTAAAGCTATTTTTTAAAAGTAAAATTCACAAAAAATCAAGTTCTTAAACTTCTTTTAAATTTTTATTTAAAAATGGAAAATGTTTTTAAAAAATTTAACTAAAAAGCATCCTTTTTCACAAAACTACATCTCAGAAAGTAATTTATGTAAGAACGTACCCTTTGAAAGACCCCTTTAAAAGGTAAGAATATTACATTTTTTATACAAGTAGTTCTTCTGCAACACTATCGCAAACAATTTTTTCCGCAATATGAACTGGGCGAGCATGCATTTCCTACAGACCCGGTTTGCTCAAATGTGCGCACAATTCTCCCCAATGTGGACACATTTGGTCGATTATGGTAACGAAAAAAATCATGCAGTGCACGAAATGCATTTAGTTTTCGACTCACAATTAACATCGTGCATTAGGTTGGACTAGCCTTTATATAGCGTACTCTACCTAACTGAGGGTGGCGATGGTTGAAGTAGTTAGTTAGCACGTTGGCCTGAATGTTACTTCTGGTTACCAGTTCCGATGCAAAATGTGTATAAAGAATTAACCGATTAACGATTAATCGCTTGAATTCCCTAATACATATCCACACATATATGTATATTTGACATGTAAAATATATGTCACAGATCAGCAATGAGTAATGTCTTCACTATTCATAGTGATTCATGAAATTATAAGTATAAGTGAGTATGCGCCATGCAAATTTAACTACTCAGACGAACTCATAATTTGGGAGAATACTCATAGTACTCAGAAATGATTCGAGTCATACAAAAAAATTTAATGCTGAATGGAGATTAAAATAATGCTAAAAATTAAATAGCGGAAATCGCTCTTCGTAGCATATATGCTATTTCATCATACATGCTATGAATTTCTGCTATAAAGCGTGAGTGTTCTTTTTGTCGCTGTCAACAAATTTGTTATACCAGCTGATTTTTAAGATATTTAACGGAAAAAAGATATTGTACAGAAAAAGTAAAACTAATTAAAATGCCTAAGATAGCAGGAAAAAACAAAATCATATAAAATAAAGTTTTCTATAAAATATTTGCGCGGTCGGCTTCTACAAAAAAAGAAAAATACAAATGTTTCTGTTTATGTGTACTTTAGTGGATCAACAACATACCTCGAATTCTTGATTTTCCAATAAATATTCAATTATTTTTCTGACTTCACCATCAGTCCACCTTTTGTTGTTAGACCTTTCTTTATTTATTTAAATTTTTTTTATTTTTGGTCTCTTCACAATTCATGTTTGTTTCTTTTCATGTAAACACCATTATTTATGTGTTTTTTCAGAGTTTTATAAAGTAACTTTGCCGCATGCAATTAAGTTAGCCGTAGGCAGATTTTAGTGTCACCGCCGACGAAAAAAATTTTACGTGGTACAAACATGTGGTTTTTATATATACTTTATAAAAACTTCACCAATTTCTAACTTCATGAGTTAATTACTTTTTTAATGTTAATGTTTAATGTAATCTTAGCAATATTTCTTTGAGAAATTTCACCTTACATTTGAAGCTATTGTTTATTTTTGTGGCGGCACAGCAACCGAAAAACTTCGTGGACGCAGTTCTGTACTTCTTTTGAACGTAAAAACAAAACGAAAAAGACAGCTGTTATAGCATTGTAAACGTTGGAAATTAACAGTTTGCAATGATTTTTGGTGATGCATATTTTTTTAACAGGTGCAAACTTTAATTTCATATATTTTGTTGTTGTGTCGTTGCAAACTTATGCAAATTTCCAATGGATGCAAGGGTAGTTTGCAACGAAGAGTGATTTCCGCTAATGAAAAGAATTTGCTTTACGGAACAGAGGAGGAACACAACCTCGTAATGACTATACGAATACTTAATACGAATCATAGTTATTTTGCATCATACATACGCAATGAGTTACGAATAGTATGAGCAATGATTTAAAAAGATATTGCACCTGGAACTCGTAAAAAGCGTGAGAAAATAATCACTCGCAATTTATATTATCGAACGATTATTTTCATCCGGCTTCTGTTTTCTTACTTTCCATTGATTTGAATTGTCTCTTTTGTCATTCTAAAGTGTTTTTTCGCAAAAGCCACCAAAGAAATTAACATAGGCAGAACAAAGGCAAATTCATACCAGGTGGCTGCATTAGCTAAAATTCTCATCAGCTGATATGTGTTCAAGTGTCAAAGTTGTGTTCAACACAAAGCATTTTAACTCGAAGAGAATTGTTATATTTGTAAACAAAACATGCCGTTGCTGTAGGGACTGGGTCACCTGGTATGAATTCACCTTGGGCAGAACAATTGCTGGCAGTGCAGCTTCTTTATAAATCTATAATCTTTCATATGAGTCCATAGCCATTATAGTTAAGTACGAGTATGATGATGGTGTCGTGTGGATATAAGTATCGATAACATTACAATACGTATAAATGCATACAAGTACAAGAAATAATGAATCATGGCCCGACTCATTGCTGATCTCTGGCATGTATGTATATTTATTTAATCGTCAAATGTTAAAACTAAATTGCAAGTTTGGACAAGCAAACGAGAGAAGTGTTATTTGTTGCCATTAGTTTGGTTTTTCTTTCATTAATTTTACAACCAAAAAGTGAAAGTTTTATTTAAATTACTCCTTATTTTATAGAGGCAACAAAACCATAACCAAACAAAAAAAAAAACTGATGTGTGGATAAAGAAAAGCCATTGCAAACATGTTGCAAATTAATAACCGTTGTTATAGACACAATATAATTTCGCCTTAAAGCCGCAAATATGAAATTCACTACAAAACATTTCTTTAACTTTTTTTAAGTTTATTTTAATTTATTAATATACTTATTACTACTTGCAATGAAGGTCGTTTTGCTGAAATTTCAATAGAAAGTTTGTATGAAAACTAAATGGTTGGTCAAATTGCTATTTAATTAATTTCAAAAATTAGAAAAATAATAATAAAACTTTTTCTTTGCTTGCATTGTAAGTTTAAAAGTGATTGTAAGTATTGATTTTGTTTTTGTCTTTAGAGAAAACTACTTTCAAACAAGTCAATAAATAATTGCCTGTCATGATTAAGCAATAACGCTGTAATAAAGATCCTGTTTAATTTGGGAAACAAATAAGTAGAATATTGGGTGTCACTAACCTTTTTAACTGCTTTCCTTTTTCAAGTTATTATAATTATAAATAAAAACGTTTATATATATAAATTTAAATATCGCATAGAAAAATATTATATGATTATGGGTCTACTGAAAAAAAGACCGGTTTGTACTGAAACGACTCCCGTTTTTAATTTTTCGCACAGTGAAAATTAAAGCAAAAGTTTAATTTATTTCTCCGAAGCATGAGACACATTCCAGACAGCAGACTACGAACTGCAGAGACTACAAATCTAGGTGGCGGCATTTGTTGCCTTGTAGTCTGCTATTTAATTATTTTGAAGGCGGCAACTACACCATAACCAGCTGAAAACTGATACATGTTGGTTATAGATTTTACATTTATAAAAATAAAATGACTAAAACACGTCAATTTATATGTTTAAAACGTCTTCTGTATTTATAATATTTTGCATTTGTTGTGGCGTTTTCTCATTAACAACATAAAATATTAATATGGACGCATTTATTTTTTTTTTTTTATATTGGCAACACTAAATGCTGCGAATTTCTGGAACGAACATTTACCGACGAATTCGTTGTGTTAGACGAAATTCATCATTCGTTCCAATTGCGTGCCCAGCCTAACAACGGTGGTCGTGTAGCCATGTAGCCCTTCAAATAATCATACTCATATTCTATTTTTAACAGATTGTAGCCGGCAGCCTATTGTTTTGAATGTGTTTTACGCATTGCAGTTCCTACGGAGTTCTATGTGAAGTGCTAGAAAACTAAAATTAAGTCAAATTATTTGAAACTGGGTTCATCTCCGTATAGTGTATTGGAATCATTTCGAAAAGCACTGTCGGCAGTGGTAAACAAAACTTAAAACTAGAATTCTTATAACGCAGTTGGCAAGATTGTTCTAGACGTCATAGTCGTGGACGATGTATGCAAGATTCATTCTCTTTTGTTTAGATTTTCTAAAGACTTTGTAAGGGCAATCGCCGTTTATGACAATATGAGCGACAGGGTATAATCGTCGACGATAAGCTGCTTTGGCCTTTGCTTTGAAAATTTCGTCAAAGATTTAAAGGGTGGTTAAATTTCAAGGGCCGATGTTGATTTTGAATAAAACACAAACTATTTAGGAAATTATTGTAATTTTATTTTATTATGATATATTGGTATTACTCAATTATGTATGGAACAAAATATCGGCCAAATGGGCGCCGCGACCACGGCAACAGTGGATGATCAATTTTCGAAGAAAATCATCTTCAGTGATGAGGCACATTTTCACCTCAGTGGATTCGTCAATAAACAGAATTGCCGCATTTGGGCGAATGAGAATCCAAGAGTGATTGTCGAAAAACCAATGCACCCACAAAGAGTGACTGTTTGGTGCGGTTTATGGGCTGGCGGCATCATCGGGCCGTATTTTTTCCAAAATGAGGCCGGTCAGGCAGTTACTGTGAATGGTGTTGGCTATCGTGAGATGATAACGAACTTTTTATGGCCCGAATTGGAAGATATGGATGTGGACGATATGTGGTTTCAGCAGGACGGTGCCACTTGCCACACAGCTAACGAAACAATGGCTCTTTTGCGCAACAAATTCAATGGCCGTGTTATCTCACGTAATGGCGATGTCAATTGGCCGCCAAGATCATGTGATTTGACACCGTTGGACTTTTTTCTTTGGGGTTATTTGAAAGAAAAGGTGTACGTCGATAAGCCAGCAACAATTCAAGAGCTAAAGGATGAGATAATTCGGCACATTAACGGCATAGAACCTCCATTATGCCTCAGGGTCATCGAAAATTTGGACCATCGGATGGAGGTGTGCCGCCGTGGTCACGGCGCCCATTTGGCCGATATTTTGTTCCATACATAATTGAGTAATACCAATATATCATAATAAAATAAAATTACAATAATTTCCTAAATAGTTTGTGTTTTATTCAAAATCAACATCGGCCCTTGAAATTTAACCACCCTTTACTTGAACTCTTCTCAGTATGTCTTGAACGATTTTCGTTTGTCCTATAACTATAACTTTCGGACTAAGGTCTGCCAATTACTCGTCATCAATTGAGAGAATGTTATAGATGTCCCTATCCTACAACCTCTCCGTGAAGCTGCCAGAAACGTTAGTTTATCTAACGGCTAATGTCGGAAGGCTTTGTGTTGTCGGGCGGTGTTCGGCGACCTATTGAGAATCCTTATATTCTCACAAGCGATGGAGTATAGGTTGTCTTTTGATTAACTCATACTCTACGGATCCTAGGTCAACAATTATTATAATAAGAAAGGTGATGCATCGCCTTAAGCTACCTCAACTTTAAAGATGACAGAAGAGGTGACTCTTCGAGATCCCACATTCCGTGAGACTGTAGTATTACAGGCTTGATCTACAGGCGAGCCCTACTACTTTAACGCTAAGTAACTGTTAAACGACTAATGTGCTCCTTGCGAGTACTTTGTGTCCCTGAAAAATTGGAGCTAGTGCTGGTTTTTGGGTATGGATACGTAGTGGTTGTGGTTGTGGTTGGTAACCAAAGTCACGCGGGGAGTTTAGTTATTGGTCTATTCGGGATATATGATCTCATTATTCACATGCATATGTTCTGATATGACTTGTACTAAGGTAGGTGCTGTTACCATTCAATATTAGTCACCGGGGAGTGTCTTAGACTGACAGGTGATAGTTCCTTATGCGCTATCTTATGATAGTAGTGTATGAATGGAAGGCTGGATTCATGTGACACATCATGGACATTATACTCGTAGATGAGGGATAACTATGACTTTGGATTGTTTTTTTTTATCTTGGACCAGCACTCAGGAGATGACCCCTACATATGCAGTGCATTGTGCTAGAGGAAAGGGATAGTAGGAGATTGCAACCTTGCAAGTCACAAGTTGTCGTTCCATATGTCCATAGGGGCGGTGGTGAGCGTTTTAATTTCACCTGGTGTTGGGAGCACCGTGGGGTTTGGAACCCACGTTAATCTTGAACACCATATGTCCTTTACCCGTCGTTAAAGATATCTTAAATACATAGAAGTTAACTGGGAAATTATTCTCATATACACGAATATGCATAGATATACATACATGCATATATGTATGTACATATGTTTGCATATTCCCTCTGATGTATTCAAATGTCAAACATATTCATTTTAAAATGTCACTTTAAAATTACGTATTAACAATTCCATTGAAATTAGTTTTCTTTTGAAAATATTTTCAAATCAAAAGGATAAATAAGATTATAACAGCATATCTCTTGCTAAAGTTAAAATAATAGAAATATATTACATACAAATATGTATGTATATGTATGTATGTATGCATGTATGCATGTATGCATGTACATATGTATGTACTATGTACAAAGAAAATGTAGGTCTTTGAAATAAATTTCCACCAACGTTAATTGTTGGAGCACATTTACACGATTGTTTTAAACATGCAAAGAGACCGTGCATGTTAATTCCATGGAGCTTTAATTTTTTCTAACGTGCAAAATAAATAAAACGTTAAAATAGCTGTAAAAATTTTCTAAATAGTAGGAGTAAATCAAACCAGCCTTTTGGGAATTCATTCAAAGACATGCATTTAAATGTAGTTTAGGAAAAAAAATCACATATTTTATATTTAGGCAAATAAATATTTTTAAACCCTCTACAGTTGAGATTTTGAGCTGAATGTACTCATAAATATCAGAACTATAAACGAATGAATTGTAATTTTTTGTAACGTTTTCATTATGTTCCAAATCTTGAATTGTGCTAATGTATGTAATTGAGCTTTTTTTATCTTGGACCAGCACGCAGGGGATGACTCCTACATTGTGCTGGCACGTGAGCTAAGGGATAAATAGAGTGGAAAGCTTCATTATTTTTAGAACTTCGCTTTTTGTACGTTTCTTCTTTCTTTTTTTTTATAGTACTATTGCAGCACCTCTGTTGTTAAGGAGACGTATTAAATTTTGAAGCTTCGTTTTAGTACGCATTTTTAGTAATTATATTACTTCGCCGATGATGCTACACAATACCGTCGAAGGATGGTGCTCTGATGTTATTTGTGGGTTAGTATCAGCTGAAGCCAGTAATATGCCTTCGCCGCTGAAGCCTTCCTACCACAACTGGCACAAAGTTGTACTAATGAACATTAGAAGAAATGCGAAGTGTTTTTTTTTTACTCAATCCGACATTGGGGTCGCACCCAAGTTTTTTTTTTTTTTGGTTTAGTATTCAATGTGCATCCTACATCAACCATCGCCACCCGCATTTAATCCAACGAATGAATTACTTTAATCGAAAATTATTAAGAATCAATTGTATATTGAAAAGGGGGAAAACTATAATTAATTTTTCCATGCAAAAGAAATCTTACTTTTATCAAAAAAATTATTGAAAGATTACAAAATTTGCGCAATATTTAAAAATACGCCGTTTATCTAATTACTTGAAGAAAATACATTTTATTGCTTTTTATACTCCCGGTTACATCTCCATTTCCAATACAGAATTGCTAAGCATATGAGACATTAAAAAAATAATTAATTCTTTTATACTAAGCAAAAAATTTAGACATGCACACTCATGCACAACGAATTTTTCATGCACGATAAGTGATGGAGAAGAAATTTCACACAATCTGAATTCTCTGTAATTAGAAGGGAAGCAAAGTAGTTGGAGTTCAATGGAATATCGGACATGTTCCATATAGAGAAGATTCTGGGCTTTCATTGACTATTGTTGTAATTGTCAGAATGAAGAGGAAGAGACACCAACACATCCATTGCCATAGCCATAGCCAGAACCATATAAGAATTTTTAGTCGTCAATCAGTGCAGCCATTGCCATAAACAGTTTTTGTGTTTCTTTTATTATTTCAAAAGTGAGAAAATATTGAGCACCAATTCGATTTACCTCTCAGTTCGCTCAGTAGATTATGGTTATGACAAAAAACCAAAATTCAAATAGTTTCTATGGTTTACTCAGTTGCTCTCTCTGGTTCTGGTTAATTTAACCTTTAAGGGGCTTCTCTCTTTTATTAGGGAAAGCGGATGACTCTGACACGATGACTTTTGCATTCTTCTTCTCGCTTCCTTCCTTCATTTCTTCTCTCTTGATATTTTATAATTCCCTTACCAAATTCCAAAACGCATTTATTTCTTGGCAGTTGAAAAATTATTACCAAAATTATCATGCAAAATTATCACAACTTTAAAAAATTTTTTAATTTAAAATAAAAAATATACTTAAAGGATGTTCGAACATGCGTTATTAAAGCAATTTATTCCCACATTAAAAATATAATTTCCATTTTTGATATTTCTTTTAATACAAAAATTTTAATAAGACATTTCAGTTGTCAATTTCGCAACTTGTTACACATTAAATTCAAACTAAGTTGAGTGCATACACTACACGTATTTATCACTTGACGCATAAACTTTACCCACTTTTCAATGATCACGACTTCATTCATGAAGTACTCGCATACACTAAATTCACTCATGCGATCTGCAAATGCAAATGTCACATCTGAAAACTACACACTAATCCAAACAATAAATATATATGTATGTATGTTACAACTTGTGGGTATGCTGGAAAAAAAGTGGTCACTATGAAGCAAACGTAGTAGATGTTGCAGAAAGTACAAAATAATATTTCAACCATACATGTTAATTAACTGTTGACCTACTAATTATTTATAACGTGAATAGAGTGAAGTGAAGTGAAGTAGTTGCAACTATACAAAATTAACTAACAGTTCAGATACATTAATTATTGATGTGAGTTTTGAAGCGCCTCATGCAGCGCTCCCATACAGGGATAAAACTGTTGGAAAAACAACGTAATTGACACCATTCGTTGACAAAAGTGACTTAAGTACGTTTGTTCTCAATTTAACAATGGATGTTCTCATACTGTTAAGAACTATTCGTTCTTTATTTGATAACAGATGTTATCATTCTGCCAACTTCGATAACGAACTGTTCTAGTTTTGACAACAAGGCGTTCTAATTTTGACAACAAGGCGTTGCCACTTTGACAATGAACCGTTCTCGTTTTAACAACAACTCGTTATTAATTTAACACCGTATGGTTCTTTTGTATCTTTTGTTTTCAATTTGACAATGGGATGTTCACAATTTGAAGCACTATGCATTTTCATTCCTGATTTAATAACGGATTGTTCTTAAATTGACAACGATTGTTATCAATAAATTGTCCACACTTTGTTGGCAAATTGACAAAAGTCGTGCAGAACTAAACAACGTCTTTTTTCCTTCTGTGTGCTGGGTTCAATTGCGCTGAAAAGTGGGATGACTGAAGAGATAATAACACGGAAGAAATGAAAAGTACAGGCGACTAAAAGAGATATATATACGTGTATCCGCGTTTTAACAGTTTTCATCTAGAACTCATTTTACGGCCGTTTCAAAGTTGCATCTTTGTATATTAAACCGACTTAGAAAATCGTGTGATATTCAAAATTTATGGTATACGATGTGTTCAGAACATTACAAGGAACATTCTGTTAGTATATATTAGCCCTCTACCTCTTCAGAAAATGAATATTTTCGTCATTTTAATGTTCTTTTTTTAAATGGCAAAAATCAGTTTTAAAACAGGCGTATAATTAATTGAAATATTCGACGAAAATGTTTGCGATAAAATATTACTATAATTCTCTAAACGCACTTAAAATACAAAATTCATAAAGCCTCTATTAATTACCAACATTGCAGAAATAACACTGTGAGACAAAAAAAAACCTGTGACTAGTTTGAGTACGACAACAATCTGGTTTTGAAACTTTCCAAAATCTAGACTTAAGGAGAAAAAAGAGGATTAACAGCCTCTAATTTACTTGAATGTCAACCGATTTAAAATTTAGAAACGAATTTCATAATCGTCAGCATTAAAAAATTATAAATTTTATAAAAATTTAAATCGAATAAAAATCTTGAAATTTCCTATCCTATTCCTTTCGTTTCTCTACAAAAGTTCTGGTATTATCTCTTGTACTATATTTTAAAGCGTACGAGTATTTATTTACTTATGCAAAATAATAGACATACAATTTACATATTTTTAAAATTAATTAAAATAATTAATTTTTCAACCGAAAATTTTTATTCCGGGTTTTCGTATTTTGCGTGTAAATACAATAAGAGTGATTCATCGAAAATATAGAAGCAGTTTTGTTGTTTTGTTTCCAAATATAAATTTATTACACGAATAGGTTTTATTTTAAAAATAAATAATTAGAAGCATAAATATTCTTTTTCTAACACAAGACTAACAAGAATAGCTCTAGCTATTGTTAGACAGGTGTTTAAAAAACATAATGAAATAAAAGCTGTTAATGTTAAAAAATATATGTATACATATGTATATAGTATATGAAATATGAGACAGTATGACCGACTTCTTAAACCTAAGTTATAATGCACACACTTCGTAAATGAATACGTGAAATTATTGGCAATGCTTAATGTTCTTTTCGGTTGGCAACTCAGTTTGATTAGTTTCATCTCTCAAAATGTGGCTGCAATTTTATTTGAATGTAAAAATCGTAACGGTTTAATTAGCCGTGCCATAACCGTAAACATATAAAACAGCTTTTCAGAGCAATTTTATGGGCAGCAGTCTTATTGCTTAAACGTGACATACAACATTAGTAAAGGGTGGTTAAATTTTAAGGGCCGATGTTGATTTTGAATAAAACACAAACTATTTAGGAAATTATTGTAATTTTATTTTATTATGATATATTGGTATTACTCAATTATGTATAGAACAAAATATCGGCCAAATGGGCGCCGCGACCACGGCGGCACACCTCCATCCGATGGTCCAAATTTTCGATGACCCTGAGGCATAATGGAGGTTCTATGCCGTTAATGTGCCGAATTATCTCATCCTTTAGCTCTTGAATTGTTGCTGGCTTATCTTTCAAATAACCCCAAAGAAAAAAGTCCAACGGTGTCAAATCACATGATCTTGGCGGCCAATTGACATCGCCATTACGTGAGATAACACGGCCATTGAATTTGTTGCGCAAAAGAGCCATTGTTTCGTTAGCTGTGTGGCAAGTGGCACCGTCCTGCTGAAACCACATATCGTCCACATCCATATCTTCCAATTCGGGCCATAAAAAGTTCGTTATCATCTCACGATAGCGAACACCATTCACAGTAACTGCCTGACCGGCCTCATTTTGGAAAAAATACGGCCCGATGATGCCGCCAGCCCATAAACCGCACCAAACAGTCACTCTTTGTGGGTGCATTGGTTTTTCGACAATCACTCTTGGATTCTCATTCGCCCAAATGCGGCAATTCTGTTTATTGACGAATCCACTGAGGTGAAAATGTGCCTCATCACTGAAGATGATTTTCTTCGAAAATTGATCATCCACTGTTGCCGTGGTCGCGGCGCCCATTTGGCCGATATTTTGTTCCATACATAATTGAGTAATACCAATATATCATAATAAAATAAAATTACAATAATTTCCTAAATAGTTTGTGTTTTATTCAAAATCAACATCGGCCCTTGAAATTTAACCACCCTTTATAATTGTAGCCATATCTATATCCATATACATATGTATATGCTATATTAAAGTTCAATGAGACGTGACTTACAATTTTCCATAGCCATAACTAAATTTGATTCAATTATTAGTACTGCCATCAACAGCTGTTTATGTAATTATTAAATAATAATTTTATTAAAAAAAACAAACGGTAAAAAGTAAAACACAAAAATATAAAGCAAAACAAGCCACACAATGCAGCAAGTAAAACAAATAAAAGCAGAAAAAACTACAAATATGTTTAATCAATATATAATACACTGTTTTTCCAACAGTTTGATTCGAACAGTTGTTTTGTAAGGTTATGGCACGCCTAATTTAGCCTTTATGTTTATGTTTATTTGTATGTTTTGTGACGTAACCGTAAACAGCTGACTCTGCTGCTCATTTTATTTTTTCACATTTGAAATAATAAAAAAAAAGCTGTTCATGTCTATGGCAGCAGTAATCGAATACCGAAAATATCAATGTTACGACAATATTGTAAGTCACGTCTCATTGAACTTTAAATTATTAATTTTTCAAAAAATTAATTATATTATAAATTAATTACATTATGCACATTAAATCTACATAGATATATGTTTAAATTTCTTACTAGTGACATTTGTAGAAAAGAACAAATTGTCAGCCACAGTTCTTTTTAAGAACACAAAAGTGTGCAAATGCCCAAATTTTTGTTAGAAAACAAAACTATGTTAGTTTCCATATTTTATAATGATTTTTAATGCTCTATTTTCTTCGCTATGCAATGAATGTTGCTATTAAATCAATTGAGCTTAGCACTTTCTTATGCTATTTTACACTATATGAATACTCGTATATGTAAGTAGTTGATAAATTCAAATGTACATACATATTGCGCATTTACCCAAACAGTGGCACAACTCAAAAGGTAGTTGTGAAAATAAAATTACATTTTCATCCACCCCTACGAAGAAATAAAGTACAATGCTTCTATCCAGACTTGAGCTTAGAAATTATTTTTATGCATTTTTTACACAAGATAAAATGCCATATATTATTTGGTTTTTGAGTTGTGACGTTGTTTAAGTAAATGAGCGATATGCAACATACTTAGTGAAACGTGTCGAGTTTGTTAGTTGTATTTATTTTTATAGTTGTGCTAATATTTGCACTTTGAGTGCAAATTAAAATATCAATAGCACTATTACTGACGACTGTGGCATTCGTATTATTATAGTATTTCATGAGATTTTCAGTATATGTAAGTATAAGTATACAAAATACCCAGCAAACATTCGAGTATTATTTAAAGAAAACGAATATATTTTCAAGAAAAAATAAAAACTGAAAATTACTTCACACAGACTGGATTTAAAGAAAAAGTTGGTTTTACCATATAAAAATATTTTCTTAAACCATCCCAAAACCTTTTTTTAACTGGTTTTAAGTTCATTTAATGAAATACAGCCTTGATTTCATGTACTGCAGTGCTACCAAGTTAAAAATTGAGAACGGCTGGTAATTTAAATATCGCTCAATGAAATAAAAAAAAGAAAGGAACATTTTGTAAATAAAGTCACTACAATAATTTAAAACAATAGACGCACCAGCAACAACAATAAAAAAGTGCAAAACAATAGGAAGGTATTGGGTAGAGCATAATGAAAGTGCTTCATCGAGCGGTGGGAGGAGAAAGTAAATGTAATTTTATTACACAAACTGTGATTTAAAACCTGATTTAATTAAACTAATAAAGAGAACGCAAAATCAGCTGTTTGTGGTTTTAACTTTTGCTGTGCAAACACTATAATAAGGAAGAAATGACTACTACACATTCTTCTACATTTGAATCGCCTTCCAGTTAAAAAATCATACATATTTCTCGACTATGGGAATGAAATATGTAATTAATAAGTGTTTATTTTTTTTTTTTTTTTGTTTTAACTCTTTTAAAAAAAACGGACTTTCGTGTGCGACTACAGTTAGGGGTTCATGAAATAACACACTAATGGCATTTTCTTTTCAGCCAAGTATACTACATATTGCCCGATTTCGTCCTATTCATTTAAAACATTTGCACTTTTTTGTGCCGCTATAAAGCCATTCTACAGCACTTTCAAAGACGACAATAAAGTGCAACTATTTTCAACAAATAAAGTGAAAAGTGTAAAGCACTTTTAGAGAATAGAAAGCTCTATCTAAGAATCATTACCTAAGAAATTCTAAAATCTTAAACAACGCAAAATATTTAAGTGGTCATTGGTGCACCGCAGGTCCAATGCATGTTGCTGATTTCCAAGCTGAAAAAATGTCACTCGGTACTATTCATGTTACTTTTGGAATATATTTCAAAATAAATTCAATTAAATAACAGTCATCAGAATGATATCGTAAGCCTATATTTTTTACGATTATGCATTTTATTATCACTCAAAATTCATAATCGTCTGGTAAAATATGGGATAGATGTACACTTGGAAGTTAAGAAATGAATGCCTTATATATAACTTTCGTTAACAAAGCTCCCCCAATTATAATTAAATAACGGAAATTTAATTAAATTTAATTTAATTTATACCGCCTACATCTGACCGAAAATGAAATACAACTGTCATGTATGGGCCGGTGTTGCAAAGACTATTTTGAAGTTACTCAACCGTTTACGGGACAGAGCGAAGAACCTCATTGGAGCCAGTAGGCCGGCCAACTCCGTTTCGTTGTTTTATCGTTACTATAATGGGATGTGTTCTAATGAAATCAGGGAAATTGTTCCCGAAACCCAGTCATTCGAGCGCACAACACGATCATCGTTAAGAGCGCATCCATTTGTGGTCGATGTGGCAGCGACACGCACTACGCATTACAGAGAAAATTAATTTTTTCGCCGTACAGCAGGTATGTGGACTATAGACTACTATAGAGGTCTTTCCTGGCACTTTTGACGTGGGAAAATTCAAATCAAATGTCAATAAACAGTACTCCCTCTACCCTTTCACCCAAAACCTTATTTCCTAGTTCCGACATAATGCAATGCATGGATAAGGGTCATACCCTGAGTGCCGGTCAAGAAAAAAAAATACTTAAGTATGTATGTGAGCGCAAACACTTCCCAAATGTCTCAACAATAACTTATCTGAGGCGCTGTATCTCTATAACAAGAAGTACTTGTATGTACAAAATTTTTTATGAAAAGCTCTAACAATTTCCAGTGGTTACCATATAAATTTTGGACAGCCAACTACTGCTTGTTAAAGAGAAACAGCGCCTAAATAATTGGTGGATTCAAGTGGCAGTGATAAAGTCATATGTTTAAAAAAAAATATGACTGCTGTGAACAACCCGTCACAATTTAGTGTGCTGATAAGAATAAACAACTTTTACAAATATTTGATTTGAGTGGGATTATTAAATTGTTCTGTTGTGGCAAAGCCAAAATTGTTGAAAAAATACTCGTATAAACGAAAACAGCTGTTGCCGGTGATATGAGCTGTGGAAAAACATTTTTTCTGTCAATATTTTGTTCGCTGGATTAGATGACAATCTCATGCCCAGAATAATGGAGTTCTTTACTATGACGTTTTTTTTTTTTTGTTGCAAACAAGTTTCCTTAATTATTGCTTTTCTGCTTTGTTTTTATTTATTGTTATTATTATAACACTAAGGTTTAGTTATATTTTTTTAGATGTATGTATGAATGACTGACTGCCCGTCTAGCGAACTAACAGCTTGCTTATATTTTTTTTTGCTGGTAGTGCCTAGTACGATTTAAATAATGATTTCAATCACTTATTTACATATATAATAAACATACATACACTCTTATAGAAACTTAATAGATTTTTTTTTTTTTTTTTATTAAAAATCGTGTTTTGTAAATGCGGTAATAAATTTTTATTTTTCTATAATTGTGTGTTAGTAAAAGCCCAAGGTTGGTCATTCTTAAAAGAAGCGTACACTTTGATAGAGGTGATGTTGACACATGTGCTGGCATTTTAGCAGAACTGTACTCCAAGTACAGGCTATTGTGACATACTGTTTCTCACGATGTCCCTTTTGAGCGCTGAGATTGGATGAAAAGGATCGGTTTACCTTTTGCCAATCAATCTCTTAGCTGGCTTTCTTGCAAGAATCTAAAATTACTTTACTTGTGCGACTACAACGAAAGTCAGTAAACCACTTTTTTACCATTGAAATCGATGATGCAGAGTCGCCACAGTATTTATCGAGCTTTTCCTTGGTTTGATTGACGGTTTTTTTTCGCAAAAAATAATGTTTAATGAGCACTCGAAATTCACTTTTTCCCGTTTTTAGAAAAATACACGAGGTTGTATGTTTTGAACAGCTGTTAAACGCAAAGTAAATGACGGAACTTGATCAAAATTTGACAGTAGTCTATTAACAGGTGGTACTTGATGAGAACAGTGTTGCATTTCATATAACTACGAGGGCAGTTCGAAAAGCCACGGACTTATTGCTCCGCCCTCTTAGCTTTAGGCTTGGACGGCCCTCTTAGCTTTAGTTTTGGACGCACTCGGCAGGTGTTTTAACCTTTGAAATCATTATTTTAAAAATTTTCTTCCGGCACTATAATTTTATTATATTTTTTATTTGTTATCTTTTTTAAGGTTCCAAAGAAATAATTGGCTTTTGAGAAGGGTGGTGACAAATAAAAAACAGCAACACTTTGTTATCATGATGTGTCAACACAATATGAATTTTTACATAATTCGGAATAATAGTAAAAATTTTAATGGAAAATGAATCATAGTGGTAATATTTTTAACTGGAGTGTGTGTCTCAATATTGAGCAGACATCAGCAATGAATCATTTTTTCTTAATCATACTTAATAGTAAATTTTAAATATAACTAAGTGGGCGTCTGATGTACTCATACTCGTAAGTATGAGTACGATGAGTACTACGCACTTGAAAGAATAATGCCTTGTACACACTTCGTATTTATTCTGTTGTGATTTTGTGACGCCCTTTTTGAATTGCGTGCAATGTGTGCGATACCAGTTGCCGCTGGTATACACTATAATGTCTGCTTGCAATGTCACAAAATGCCATAATGTGTATCCAGCATAACTAAAATAATCTTAATTCAATTCTTTTTTTCAGTACTCATTGTAAAAACTCAAGCCACGTACAAACAGAGTTTTTTTCTTCCCTGTGTATTAATTGAAAATATATATTTGCAAAACAAATTTCCGTCTATATGCACACTGACCGATCATCCCAATTTAAGACGCGATGGGCCTAACTTTTTTCAAAACAAAATTATTGCATTTCCAAATATCAGTTACATTTGCTACAAACTTTCCACTTGCATAAATATGTAAATATTTCGATAAATGTGTTGAATTTTTCCACACAAAAACATTTCTTAGCCACAAGAAGAAATTCTATACGCACGCACACCTCAAGCTACATTCATACTCATACATACGTGGAAAATTTCTTTAATTAATTTCACAAAGTTACAAACACTTTCAATAAGTTATTGCGTGGCATTTTATTGTGACCCCCCCAGAAAACTAAAATTTATTTATAAATTTCGTATTCAACACAAAAAAGTAACAACAATAACAAAAAAATAATTAATAAAAATAAAATATGAAAGTATACGAACGAGTGTGAAAAGTCCATAAATAATTCAAAATTCTCAACATGAGTTGGGGTCATATGCACAATAAAATATTTAACTTTTAAACAAAAAAATACTGAAAGCAATCCTCTTGGAAGAAAAATAAATACTATTACGCGACAATTGACAATGATCAAAGAGACAGACAGACAGACAGACGAAATGAAAGCCACAGTTTTTTGTTGTTATTTCTTTTATTGTCTTGATTTGAAAATGTACATTCACCAGAAACCCCGATGAATAAGCGTTTTCCATAAAATTTCCAACAGTCACTGTTTGTTGAATGAATGTCATGAACATAAAAGATAATCTGAGACTGCTAAAGAAATTTATTACTATTTTTTTCTTTTCATTTTTTACAAAATTTTGCAAAAAATTTTAATACTTTTTTGGTAACTTTTTAATTACATCAGCATAAAATGATTTTTTATTGTTTCTATTTCAACATTGCAAACATATTTTTGTCTATTTTGAGGCAATCTTAATTAAATAACAAATTCATGGTATTTTCTAAGGCAACAGTATGTCATCTATCTTCACTTTTGTTTCTATTGTTGCCCGAATGAATTTGATAGTATTTTACTTTAATCTGTTTGCCTTCAGCTTTTTGTCACCTGAAATATTGGGTAAGGGCGAAAATTATTGCTTCAGAAACATTTCTCAACTCGAAAAATTTATTCAAAATAACAATTTTTAAAACTGTATAAATTAAAAAAAAACGTATTTTAAAAAATTAAGATTTTACGCAACATAATTTAAGAAGAGGGTAGCGATGGCTGAAGTAGTTAGCACGTTGACTACAAAGGACCAAAGAACCTGGGTTCGAGCCCAGTTTCGGACAAAGTTATAAAAACACTTAGCATTTTTATTGATGTCCATTAGTGTGTCTTTCTGTCCGGCTTCAGCTGATAGCAATCCACAATCACATCAGAATGCCATCCTTCGTCGGTATTGTGTAGCACCGCTATAAACACAGAAAGTGCAAAAGCAAAGGTGTAAAATAATTAATTAAGCTTCACCGCCTGCCATTTCTCTAACTATCCTTTTCCTATAGTTCCAGCACAATGCATCGCATGTGTAGGGGATATCTCCTGAGTGCTGGTCCCAGATAAAAAAAAACAAAACAAAAAAAACGTACAAAAGCAGAGTTGTAGAAAGCTGCATCTCGGACAGATAGGTCTGCATCTAAAAGAACATACAGGCTATATATTTTTTTCAAAATAGTACTAGGAGGACTAATATGTTTATTTAACTTGAACTCCAGTGCTCAGGGTTAATCTTCTACTTATGCCTCCCTAAAACTATCCCAACGATTTTTATATAATTTAAAACTTATATATACCTGAATCTCAAAACACATATAATCTATTCATTTTTGCAAAACTAGAGCCACGAGGGGAGGGAGTCTCTGAAACTATTCAACCGGCTTTAATGAAATTTTAAGCGTAGATAGGTCTACGGCAAGAAGGACACAAAGGCTACATATTTATTGAAAAATGGTACCATTCGGCGACGTAATATACATACAGTGAACTCGCAATAATATGAACTAATGAAAACCAATCCAGTTCACTTTTGCGAGATTGGTCATATTGTCGAATGGTGTTCCATAAAAGTTAAAGTTTCTTATGTTTTTTTTTTCTTTTCTTTTGTTTATTGTTTATTAGATTGAAAAAAAGAATAATTGACTTTTTAAAAAGGAAAAAAAACTTTTACATTCAGTGATTTTGTTTTGCTGTTTCTGTTGTGTGCAGGTAAAAAATTTTGATTGACAGCTGAAGGTAATTTAAATCGAAAATTTGCAAATTAGTATGGAGTTGAGTCAGAATTTAACACTAGCCTGATGAGTTGGAGCAATGGAAGGAAAAAAGTGCTCATATTTACGGGCGTTCATATTAACGCAAGTGCACTGTATATATGTATGCCTCTCCGAAACTGTCCAACCATTGGTGATAAAAACGTAAGCGAAGCCGCTGGTAAAACCTAGTTTTATATATAAAAAAGCACTCCATTTACGAAACAACTGTCTGTCACAGCCAATAAAGTTCAACAGAAACTACGTTTTTTTTGCTTTGCTTTCATTACGCTTTTCTTTGCATGTAAAAGTCACTATGCCGACCGATAGTTTGTAGTGCTGCTTTTGTTAGAAATTAAACCAACTGCAAAATTAAATTATAATTTATATTTGGCTTCTAAAGCATTCTGCTATACACACAAGGTAGAAATATGTATGTATGTACGTCTGTTAAATGCATATGGCTGACAATTGCGCTCTTGTCATTTTATCAGACACTTTATGAAAAACGGAGAGTCTACAACACAAAGAAAACCAGCAACAACATAATATTTTGTTTTTAAAGCGTCACTCATTCAGGCAACCAGCCATACAGGCATTTTTTACTCGACAGTATCACAATGATAAATGAATGCATTTGAATAAACTACTCTAATGCTGCTGGTACTGCTGCTACTTTTCCCGATGTTGGTGTTGCTATTGCCTTTGTCATGACGTTCATTGCTGTTGTCATTATTATGGCGTTCCAAAATACAGAAAAACAAAACAAAACAAAAATAAAAGAAAAGAAAACTTTATGAGAGAATTTTTACAAAATAAGCATGTGGTCGCCATTAATTTATTCCATTTACAAATCACTAACAAATACACATTCTAACTCACTGTCATCGTCGGTTAAAAGCATCTATTCATACCAAGAAAAAAAATATTTAAAAAAATAACAACAAAAACCTTGAATTATTCATTTCGTGTCATGTGTTTTTCAAACATGTTACGAAGTAATTATTAGCATTTGACAGAAAATATTACAAAAACTAAATTGTTCAGAGACATACTTGAACAATTTTTATTTCTATTGCTGCACGATGAAAAGTGACACAAAGCCATTTTTAATCATTCTACGAGGAGTCTTGAAAGTCAAAAAGAACTTCTATTGTAACTTTCAAAATTTTGCGAAAGAGACTAAGGAACAGCTTTCATAGCGATGAAATACATCAGAGCACCCATTTGAAGCAGCGACATGGGAAAATAGTGACTTTAATGGCGTTAATTGCTTGAGTCAACGGTCATATGACAAGGTTGGATGTTTTGCATTTGGAACAGCAAGATGTATATCAGCTGGCATAAATTTGCACAAAGCGAATTGAATTTGCAACATACAAAACTACGTGATGTTGTTGTAACTGGGTCTAAATATGCCTTGAAGATATCGAGCCTTTGCTGGAAGAATATCATAACTCGAAATTTAAATTTCTTAATTGAACATGCAAAAATATGCTTCAGTACCGTGCGCATGTAACAAAAAAAATTTTTTTTAATTAAAACTTGAATAGAACTTAATTTTCTTTTGTTTATTTATGGATACATGTTCAATTACAAAATTACTATGTAATTTGGTTTATAATAGTATTGAAGCAAAGGCTCGGTATGCGTTAAGCATTTGCTAATTTGTCAAAAGGAATATCACTTTTTCACAAAGCAATTTTGTGCATATAGCCGGAACTCCTTTACACATTAGCCTGTGTCATTTCTCTGATGAGTGCAGTGCATGTGATATTTTTTATTTAGAGAGAGTTATATTTTTTCATCTGACATCAGCTGTTTTATTATGTCTGATGTACGAAACATACAAACATGTGAATAGAAAAATTAAATTAAGGAAGGGTATTGACAATTGAAAATGTTTTAAATTTGGTTTCCTTGCATAGATAACGAATAAAAATCTCATGTTTTCTGTAATATGAATTGGAATTTTTATTTTCATGCAAAATAAAATTTATAAAGAAGAAAAACCAGCATATTTGTGGATTGGGAATTTAGTTATGGAGCAAAAAAGGTCAAAAATGAGGGAAAAATAGCATTTTTCAGATTTTTAAGGTACTGAAGGCACTTTTTTCGGGTAGGTTTGTTCCGCTTTTTTTTCTCCTATCCAATATCTACAACTTTGCTTCAGGCACAAAAGAGATATTCCGTACGGTGTACCGGGATATAAAATATAGAAAAAGTAATAAAAATCCACCTTGAGCAAACAAAATTCGTATGGCCATTAAATTATCAGTCAACTTGACAGATAATTTTTGATGCAGAAGTTTTTATTTTTGGGGCTACTTCCACGTGCAATTCTCAGAATTGAGTACCGAATCAATGAGCTGAAAAATGTTGTATTGATGATCCAAAATTGCATGAAAATAATATAGTATTACATTTACTAAACGTTTTCATTGTGTTACTCTTGTTTTAAAAAAGTAACCAAAATATAAAAAGTACACATCTACACATTGAAGAAAAATGTAACACATTTTGGTTAAAATTAACCAAAACGGCAACGCTGCATATGTAGGGGTTTCCCCTGAGCACTGGAACAAGATTAAATATATACCCATATACATATAAAAAGAGTGCACAGAGTTGTAAAGCTCACGAATCTTTCCTCTATCTCTCTCTCTCTCTCTCTCTATTCTCTTCACCAGCTACCATCTCTATTAATAACCCTTTCCTATAGCAGTTAACACCAAGCGGTAAGCAATCATTAACTGAATGTTATTTACTCTATATATAAAAAAACATGAACATACAAATATCGGTTGACACTGTATTTAGCCATTTTCAAAACTTCATAACTCAAAATTATTCCGTATTGGCTTCATTTCTGTTCATAATAGTCTTTCATATTTGCTTTTTAATTTTTCAGTTCATTAACACTTACAATTTAATAAATTATTAATTCCTTTCTTAATTTCATTTCTATAATTTTCTACCAACCACCTCATTAACATTTCTGACTCTATAAAAGACAGAATAGACAGGCGTGACAAGCAGTCATCGTTTTGTCGGTTGTTGCATTAAATATTTATAAATTTTATGCATATTCGAAATTGCTTCTACGAGTTGAATAGAAACTATTTGCATTAGAAAACAATTGTAGTTCGTATTAAATACATTTAAAACAACAAGAAGTGTTAGTTAAGCTTGTACATACAAAAATGCAGTTAGTGGTGGCAGTATTTACATAAGTACATACATGTGTATATACATAGTAGTTATGGCTTTAGCTTTCGAATGTTCGGAGTATATAGACCTCTAGAAGCCATAAAATGCAGTCGACTAATACATTTTAATAGAGAAATGTTTTGCCAACAGTATAAGAAAAAAGTCGATGTACGACTTTAAAATCGTACGTATTCAAGGGTAGCAAAATATCATACAAGCAATAAAGAAACTTTCAAACTAATGAAAAAAAAGGGTAAACAAAAGAATTTCAAAAAAAAAGGGGGACAAGTTATGTAAAGTCCGTTACCGAAATTAGTGAAATTGTATACATACTAGATTAACCCGGTGTGCTTCGCTAGCTGTTGTGTATTACTAAATGGCACCAAATAGTTAGTTCCTCAACCTCTACTAAAATGGACACGAGATGCAAAACATTCATAATATAATTTTTGAACCAGGATCTTTGATCCATTTTTACCCCATGAAAACTGCCCTATATTTTAAGTTGGATCTTAAAATATATGTCTGCAAAATTTCTTAAAAATCCGCCCCAACATTTAAACATACAAACATCCACATTTATATTATTAATAGGATGCACTACTAAACTTATATACACCATAGAAAACGTTTTTCATTTGCGAAAGATTTAATAAACATACACTAGAGCCTTGATTTCCGTCTAGCATATTGCGTCGTTTTCATAAATTTGTTCCAATACGCAGTGCAATGTTTTCATTCCGACAATGAATTCGATACAGGCAGTTGATACTCTAAGGCTTTTTTTTTTTTTTAAATATAATTTTATATGCTGAATGTTAAAATTTTTGACCCAATATTTCGATTTGCGTCGCATTTTCCCGGTCCCAATTAACTACACAAATCGGGGCTCTAGTTGTTGTATTTCTATACCGCAGATGATTTTGAATACACTCCGTTAACATAGAATAGCCTCACTACATACTGGTCAAAGTTGTTGAAATTGTGAGAAAACCGCTCAAATATGAAAATTTTCGTTATATCAAGGAAGTAATAATTATATCCATTAGGACCATCGATGTTGAAGAGATTTTCGTCGGAAAAAATAACTCTTTTCCAATTGTTTGCTTGATGGTCTTGTTGCACTATCCACGTCCAAACACGTTTCTCTAACGCAAATTCAAAGTAAATTTATTCAAGTTCAACTAACAATTAAAAAATAATTGGAAATTCTGTATTGAGGCTAATCTAAGTTAACACTGAAATACTATAAATTTTGCTACTAATTACGAAAACAATCATGAAAGATCAATAAAACAACAGAGTACCGTCTTACGATTGGCTTTCACACATTTTTTTAGTTATTAAGGAAATACCAAAATTGTTACTTTTCCTTATAATTTTGACGGACTGTATTTATTAATAGGCATTATTAATTAATACTAGATTAACCCGTTGCGCTTCGCTACCCCTACACTTACTTACATATGTAGTTGTCCACCATTTTGGCTCGTCCGCTGTATTGTGTTTATTGTGATTCCATTTGATTTGGAGTTCATTCCCACCATAAAAATTCCTTTATTATAATACCCACATCATATGATGTATACAAAGTAGTGGTGCGCCATTTTGGGTCTTACGCCATATTGTGTTTGCAGGGATTTAATTATATTTAAAATTTTATTTAAAATTTAGGCTTACGTTTCATTATATACATAGATCAATCAAAAGTTACTTGGCAATCCGTTGATTAGATTTGGAGCGGGCGAAATTACCCCTTTCCTACCCGCTTTTGCTCATGAAAAAGAACAAACATTCAAACATCCAAATATACAAACCTTCACATTTATAATATTAATAGGATAGCGTGATAATTATTATAATTATTAGTATGTATAATTATAATTTTTTTTTGTATTGCTATTATCATTTGCATTATATTATTGAAATTTTAAATGATTTCAAACTTAATTGCTCTTCTTCTTCATTCCTCACAAATACTTCTATAATATTAGATAGTAGCATTTACTTTTGTTATACACTGTTATAAAATGCGAAATGTGCATACCGCATTTGATGAGCGTAGTCTGCTATACACATATAAAATATGTAGAGAAACATATAAAATTAATTTTCATATTGAACAAAAGTGATACTTGCCATATTACAAGCAGCAGAAATGTACATATTCCATGATTTGAATTTTTGTTATTCATTTTATTAAATTAATGAACGATACAATTTGGATTATCCTAAACAAGATATTTTATTTTTGTTAAGAAATTTACGTACGGTTAACATCACGGGCCTTATTCAAAAAAAATTTTTTTTGGATTAATGACAGGTATGTATGTATGTATCGAAATTTGATTAATAAACCATAAAAAAAATAAAAAAAAATTATGAATACGGGCAGTTAAAATTGATCGAAATATGGTGTGATTAAACCAAACGTTTATTTATACAATTTTTTTTTTCATTTAATTCATTATTTTGCATGTAAATTAAAAGGAGAATGAACCACTACCATTCATTGAAAATAAAACAGAAATTGATAAGTTATCATGGCGTCGTCTGACCCCATGTAAAAAGTTCTGGCACAGCGAGTAAGTAATAAATGATAGATTGAATAAAATTAAGTGGCCTTTGCATGATGAGCCTGTTTTCTAATATTTTTCTTCATATTTGAGGAATTTATCGTCTACTTAAGAAAGCCATTAAAATTATTTTAGCTATTTTACATATTGACTTTGTAATAAAGAAGAGGCGTCGCACAGACTTTGCGCTCGAAAAACAAAAAATACCAACAAAAAATGCGTAAAGTGTCATATTTATTGTGAATAAAAACAATATGTTTACTTACGACTAAATATAAACTTGAATTTCATATTTTTTGTTTTTGTTTTCTTTTGTCTCCAACTTTATATAAAGCTGTCCTTGTTTTTTATTTATTATTCTACGAAAAAATCATTACTTTAGTTTTATCAGCCCAACAGAACTTATATTCCTTTTTTATTATTGAAATGGGCATATTTGTCATAATTGTTATAAGGTCATTCATTTCGAGTTTATAAATGGCAAAATAATAAGGAAACAATGAAAACAACTAAAAAAAATTTAACAATTTTTCTGTAGAGCACAGTGCAGTACGAGGGATGTGTTTTAAATGATGAGAAATGTTAACATACTCTTTTTTGAAGCAACACAAACTACGATGATCTTTTTGATTGTCTCCGGGAATAGATATGTTAGGTTAGTTTAAGAGTGGAGTAATACCACAAGCTATTCAAACGCGGGGATCAGACTGTCCGCACATGAAATCACATCGACTTCAAAATAAATCGCGCTATTGCGGAAATTCTCATCTGAGAGACTTCAGCCAACGATGACAGGTAATGAGGAACAGTTTCTTCCTCCTCCACCGACCAACAGCTCCTGCGGTTTGAGGCGGATCCTTATCTATTGTGCACTCCATATTGTATATCGACTGTGGAGTACACTGATGAATCGAACCAGCTTCTAGTGCGGGAGAGAAAGGAGGTCGCCATACGCTAGCGCAAACTCCGCCAAGAACTTTCTGCTGCTATTCATTATCCACACACAGTTGGTGATCCGTTCATCATCCTCACAGCAAAATCCCCAGATGCTCGTATTAGTGATGCCCAGTCTGTAAAAATGCTCGCTGCGGGTGAAATGACCTGTAAGAGCTCATGTGAGTTTACGAATGCTCCTTTTATCCCGTCTGACAGCCATTTCTGCACTATCTGCATCAAAATCCAGAAATCTCCTGGAATGTCTTAAACGACCATGTTGTGACATTAACGATCTATCTGGATCTTAGCCCAGTCTTTCACCTCGCGTCTCAGATTATTTGAAACCAAACATAGGGCCGGGTCCAATGAACCCATGTCCCCCTCCCCTTCTTCATTGCCATCATAACCCTCATGTCGCACTATCCACATCAGGCTACTGATGGCTGAATAGTTAACGCGTTGGCTCTGCAACAACCAGAAGAACCCGGCTTTGATTCCTACGCCGGTGAAGTCAAAAGTTTTTTCTGAGTTTTCTGTTGTACAGCACTATCCTTCATCGCTATCTGAGCAATAAAACGTCCCCGAAGTAAAATTTAAAGTAAAATGGCAACTGCAGGATTGCGCTGGGATTAAGCTCTCTGTCCTTACCACCCGTCTCTCTCTCTACACGATAATATTACAGATAGTTCCGCTGCATGCATTGCACTGGAAGGAGAAGTCTGCTCAGAAAAAGCTATAAAATACGTACGTACGCCAAACGAGATGCACCTTAAGAACCGCCAAAGACGGGAAAAATTAAAAATATGGTACAGTATTCAAATTTATACGATACAATATATCACGATAAAAATTTATCTGGAAGTGGTATATTCTTTCAGACGATTCAGAAGTCTTTTAAGAATTTTTAAATCGATTTGTTAGATCGGAATATTTGCAGCACATGAAAAGAAACTTCCCTCTCATTACAATTTTTTTATTGTTTTCAATAAAATTTTCCTTTAGTATAGTCGTACTGAAAGTTGTTTATTCAAAAATAAAATTTGCATTTTATGAAGAACGAAGATTTTCTTTGAAAGGCTTAAAGTTTTACTTGAATTTACAAATTAAACTGTTTATTTTTTTGGAAGAGAATAATTAAGGAAATGAATTGCTTAAATAACATGCATTTTCGTCTCTAATATTACAAATCTAACACGTAAATAAAATTATGCAAAAAATTTACTGTCTAGCGAAGAGTAATTTCCTTATCGCTTTAAAATTGTGCAAGAAATATTTATGAAAACAAAAAAAGCATTTTAAGAAAAAATAAAAATAAAACGGAAGCTTTGAAAAACAACGCACTCATATTCCATTTTAAGAATAAAATTATAAAGTTTCCTATCTTAATTTTTTTTTGTTCAAGACTACTTCCTTTAAGGATGCTAATTAAATTCCAAAGTTTTCTAATTACTGGGAAGTATTTTTTCAATGTTTTGCGGAAAAATATCAAAAGTTTTAAGGCTTTACGCGGTTATAGAACTTGATAAATATATACAGTATTGTTTGAAAGATTAGCAACATTTGCTGATAATTTTTTCAAAGTCAAGAATTCTTATACATATAAACAAAATATAAATTTCATACTGACAATACATTTAGCCGTGCATTTTACGACAATAATATTGTCACACTTCTGGCAATCGCGACAACGCGCACCATTGTCATTGAGCAGATATTGTGCAGTCATTTGTTATTCTCGGATGTCCTTAATTTAGTGCACCGTACAATAACACCAGTGGCGGATAAATATTTCTGTTCTGCAACTCTGCCCATAAATATTTAGATGCAATATTAAATATCGGATGTGGTAACTTTTGCCATACAATGATCTGGCAACCGTGTGAACAGACAATTTTTGTTGACAGATAAATTTATTGTGTGACAATGAAATTATAAGGTTTTCTTACAATAGTCTGAAAGACGATTTACACTTAGGTGGCAATTGTTCATTGTGAGTGCTTTGCCACCATATTGCCATATCCTACAGTATTGTAAAGTCTGACAATCGAGTGTAGATAGCTTTAGTCTTTATAAATTTAATTCAGTTTTTAATTAATTAATGATAGCCAGGCACCCAACCTAACAATCACATAATCCCCTTTGTGTCGAATTAAGAATGTTGCTCTCCTCTCTCTTCTAATAACCAATTTAGGTCCATCACTCAGGCACATCCCACATAATGTACATAACTTTGAGCACTGCAAAATTAAACAAAGACATTATGACAATATGATTTAATAACAGACATTGTGAATCCCCCAAATATTCAGTGCTTACGCCTACTTAATCAAATATTTGCCTATCCGAGCGTAACTTTATGCTATAAGACAATTCAATACACTAGACAAATTTTAATTGAAACACAACACACTCGCCTTTGCATTATTATGCTTCATCAGATTTATCTTGTTTTTCTTTTGGTTGTGGGAAATGATTTAAAACAATGAATTGAGTTTGAACCCAAATTGAAATTTCTAGAGAATTTTCCATTACAAACGACAAATGACGCAACTAAATCCAAATGATTTTTCTTTAATGTTGAGGCAAAAATTTCAACAGCAACTAATAAAGCAATGAACCATAAATATTGTTGGTGGCTGACGCCAACTTAATTTTGAGGCATAAATAATTTGCGATAAAATCATTATTTTCCTATTCTACTTAAAAAGCTAAACATAGTATGTTTGTTTGTGAAAATATAAAGCAAAAGCTCCAATTATAGTAAAAATAAATAATTCTATTATTATAATAATCCATACATACATGTGTATGCATGTGTGAACAACGAATGAAAAATCGTATAAAACCATAAATGTATTGTGTGCTGTGACATTTAAATTGTTATTTATGATGGAAAAGGAAGCGTTTTCATTTTGTCTTGAAAACTATTCAAAATATTATTTGATTGGGTTTTTTTCTTCACACTTGCTTGCAAACACCCACCCAGCACACTACCGCCATCACTGACGACCCACTGATTTGCCCATGTACCAATAAAAATTGGCTGAGAATTTCTTATCAGCCAAGGTCAATTTCATCAAATTGTATATTTTTAGTACTCACTCGTAAATGTTTTGTAATACTCGTACATACGTTTTTTTTTTGCTATTTTTGTTATTTATTCTATTTATTGCCAAAACAAATCGAAATCAAAAACAAAATCATCAACAAACTGATTTTCTTTTTCAATGGTTATTTTTTCTTCTTCTTCTTCTTCTTTTTAGTTTTGTTGCAAGTAATTTTGTATCATAATATTTTTGGATGGCAGCCAGAAAGCAATTAAAAAAAAAAGCAAAACAAAACAACAAGAAAAACAAAATGCAAACTTAACTTTTAATAGAAACTAAAATGCAGCAGAAACTGCATAAAATCCAACCAATTGAATTCAAGTTGAAAAAAGAAAGTTTTTTAAACCACTTCCAAGGATTTTATTCCCCACAAACATGTGTTTTTGGGCCACCAAGTGCTTTTATCATGAAATTTGAAAACCAAAGAGAGTAAAAATTGTTTAATATAAAAGTTTGGAACTTTGTAATTAAAAAGAAATTAAACAAACATTTATTTTTTGTAATTTAAATTTTAAGCATGTTGAAATGTTCCCAACATGTCTGGAGCAGACGGCTACATAAAAAGATACATATGTAATCCCAAACATCAAAATGTGCCAAATGCCAAACCATTAGAAAACTTTTATAAACCCATATTTCAAGCATTAGAAAGTTATGCTTGTGGCGTAATTAGCAAATAATATAAATACAATAAAAAAAGCACAAGTCAAGGGTAACTAATGGCTGTAGACAGAACGGTTAGTTTAATTTTGTCTTTTACTGAAATAAATAAATAAATAGCAAAGAAAGTATGGTTGCTTTTAAATATTGCGCACTGAACTTTCCTCAAGCTATGTACACACGATTGTCATATATTACAATATTGACAGAAAAATTGTCATAAAATATTTAATTAGCGTGTGAACTAGCAATTTTAGTGTGGCAACACTGTCAGAAAAAGCACTGCCATTACCAAGACGTATCAAACTAGGTGTGGTTGTTAAAACAGCTCGCAACGTTTTGTTGTACCTACGTTTGTGCTTCAAACGTCAAAACTTGTTTATGTTTTTTTTATTTACAAGTGCGTTTAATTTAGAACTCTGTTTTTGGTGAGAGCAAACTTTGTATTTAAAATCAAATGATTTTAAAAAATTTAATTTTCTTAAAAACACTTCATGCTCATAAGCACAACAAATTTTCTTTGTAATCACTTGTTTTTGCCATATCGCGGACAAATAACGTGGATTGTAGTACAACAATTCCATTCACCACCACCTAGTTGAAGACGACTTGGTCATTACATTGTACGATAATAATATTGTCAGACATCTGACAATCGTGAGACACCCGCCTTTCCCATTGACATTGTAATTGCCAGATATTGTACGGTAATTTTTTATTGTCAGATATACTACATTTAGAGCACCGTACTATTTATCTGACAGTGTATTGGCAACGCTGTCCTTCAATATTAGGATAAAAAATTTAACATTGGATCTGGCAACTTTTGCCATACACTAATCTGACAACCGTGTGAAATGACAATTTTTGTAGTGACGACAACTGTGCGACAATGAAATTTGTAAGGTTTTCTTACAATAATCTGAACTGATAAATTACCAAATGGTAACAATTTCCCATTGTGAGTGCATTGCCACCATATTGCCATATCATACAAAATTGTAAAATCTAGGAATCATGTGTACATAGCTTCGCGATAAACAAATTTTTATATACATTTCCTTAAAGATCTGAATCGACAGTAAATGCAGTAATCTTAAATATTGATTTTCGACTGTGATTTCGACTGTGTATGTTTAATGCATAAATAAAATAAGCATTGTAAACATGTATGTATGTGTATGCATGTGTATGGCAAGTTTTGCAATTCCACCACCAGCCTCTCTTTCCATTGATTTAAAAAAAAATCCTTTGAACGCCAAATTTCAATGTTCAATTCTACATTGTGCATATTGATTTTTGACTTGACGTTTGTCTTTGTTGTTATCGTTAATATAATGCTGACAGTAAATAACTTTTGGATGTCAAAATACAACTAAACCAACGAAATAACATGACATTACACAACGGGAAACAATTTTGCCAGTATTTGTGATCTCTTTTCTTTTATTTTCATTTTAAATTTATTTTGTTTTGCGTACTTAAGCATGTACATAACAGTTTCCAAGTCTCTTGACTTTTAATATGAAACTTTTATTTATATTTATGTACATGCATACATATAACATACTATTTCTATTTACATTTTTTTTTATTAATTTTACAACAATTGTTAAATGCAACAAACAAACATATACTGGTATGTTTAGTATAACACTTGGAAACAGCAGATTTTAAGACCAGAAACAACACGGCGTTGGTGTTGCTTGGTTGGTTGATTTTAAGCCAAAAACAAGCACTTAAACATTTTTAGACCCAGTTCTTTTTTGTGTGGGTTTCTATATGGGAAATATAACTTAAGTTTTCTTTTTTTTAATTTTTAACAAAGTTTGTTACTGCATTTAAGCCAAAAACTTTGACGCGAACATTTTCCATAGTTTTAAATAATTGGGTTGGGCTAAAATGAATTTTAAAATATACAACATGGATACAAATAACGCCTGAAAACATTGCATGATACTCGCTTATGATAATGTTACATAAAGGGTGCTTTTTTAAGCCCGACAGAACTTACGAAAGGTTTAACTGTCATACTATGGTTGCTTTTTGATATTTGATCAGTAAACTCTGGCCACGCTACTACATTATCCATATTTATTTTAAAAATCATTCGCGCAACTTATAGACGACTTCGTGATTTTTATGGCACACAAGATCGTATATCTGAGCAATTCATCCGCCGAACATTCGATAGATTTTATACCACATACTCCCGAAATCATGCAATAACCCCAATACGTTGAAAAAATGTGCGAACTGAAGAGAATGTCAGCACGGCAAACGAAAGTGTGGCAGGAGATCCAATTATATTGATTAGTCGTCGGTCTGTACGTCTACTACTGTACGCCATGTGCGTATTTTTTTCGCCGATTGAGCTCTAGCACAGCGAGAAACTGATCCGATCTTTTATCGCCAAATTGTGTTCAACGATGAGGATAATCTTTGGCTTGGTGAGTTTTTTTAATAAACCAAATTTCCGCATATGAAGTGTAATGAATCCGGAAGACTCTCCAAAAAAAAAAACAGCGTTTAGTGTGATTTACAGGCTGTTAGTATCAATGAATTTTATTTCTTTATAAAAATTTAACCGGGGTTCGCGTTACGGTCGTAACCGCTTCATAATCGAAGACTTTTTTTTGAAAATATGGCGAGATATGATTTCAACAGGATGGTCTAGGTGCCGTACTGTAAGAGTAACCATCAACTTAGATTTAGAAAAATAAAGCTGTTAGGTTAGGTTAGATGGCGGACCGTCCCCTAAGGAAAACGGCCCACATATACCAGAGCTTAGGCCCATTGTGATACCACAAGAAACACCCGGGGTCTAGCGGAAATCAAATCCGCACCTCCAGATTGATAAGACTAATGCTCATGCACTAGCCTACGGAGGCACCGTTAAGTTCTGCCGACTTGACAAGTCTCGATTTTTTCCTGTGGGGCCTTGTATAGTCACTGATTTATGTTGATTAATCAGCAACAATTAAAGCCTTGGAGTACAACATTGTTCGTGTTAATCGGGACATACGGTCAGCAATGCTAGAAAAAGGGGCTCGTCTTCCGAAATCATTTAATTTTTCTTTGGATAAAAAGAATTTTTTTACTAAAATTTTATTTTTTTTTTTTGTGTTATTTTATTATTTCAAGTTCTATCTAGAAAAAAAACACCCTTTTTTGTGCCAATAAGTTTAAACTGAAATGTAAAATACGTCACATACAATTTACATCACAGAAATTTTGTTAAAACATGAAAATTGAACCATTTATTATTATTAAATGGTTTAGCATATTTTATTATGAATTTAAAATGCATACTTGTGGTCAAAAAACCATTGAAAGCTTAAAGCCGGCGTTCGTTGACAGTTATAAACATTTCCGGTCAAGTCGCTTTGCAATCACAACGCCAATACCAGTGCATGAACATACCCTGCAGGAAATGACAATAGTAAAACTGTACTGATTTGGTAGTGGCTAAGTCATAAGCACCAGTGACTTGTTATACCGCAGGCAATGTAATTTACTATAGACATTTAAGATCTGCGTGTCACTGAAACTCTACTACTGACAATGGTTCTCTGCAGTCAATAGAGCGGTAAGTAGTTCTTGTGGGAACCTGAGAGCAACCGCATCTATTTCTATCACAAAATGAAACAATAAAAATTGCTTTTGCAGATAAACATACGTTCTCCTCGCTTCTCATCAAAGAGAAAATAAAAAATGTAGATGATTCGTTGACAATGCCATCAAAAAGTCACCAAAACCAATCGACAAAAATGTTGACTTGGGGACACTTGAACTCAGGCTTTCTACAGGGTATATACACATGTGCATACATGGATATGGACGTAAGTATGTATGTATGGATGTATGTATGTACATATCGCAGATGTGCTAATAAAAATAGCGTTGAAGTTGCAGCTTAACTTTATGAATCCCTTTTCCTTCTACTTAGTAGAACACCAGACAATCTTCAATAGATCAACGGAAAAATTTAACAGCACAGTACGACGGGTGCCCTGGTAGTCTAGTGAGTAGTGTGCTAGTTTACCAGTGGGTGGTTCTATGTTCGATTCCTAACAGAAAGTCTGGTCTGTATCACTACAACAAGTGAAAGTTTTTTCAGAAAAGGTATCACAATGGTACCATAATAAATTGAACCCACCTTTCTTTGCTTTTACATCCAGCAATACGCTACTTTTGAATTATAACGTGTTCTATTTTCAACTGACAAAGCACCTAACATATCAGCTGTTTTGCAAGTTATTTGCGTTTGTGGTTCGGAAAATATATATTAAAATCCATTTATTTATACAAATTACATTAAAAAACAAAATTTTTACTTAAATTAAATGCAATTATAAGTGAATTGAAACATAAACAACCAGTATATTATAGCTGATGGCAGATGTACGTAACATATCAACGTGTGAACATAAAAATTATAAACCTTGTTTTTGGCGTCACAAACAAAATCACTTGTGTATAAAACAATGACATTCTTTGTGATATGTCTAATATGAATAAAGCTTAACTGTGTAAAAGCAGCTCTGAGAAGTTCTTACTTTACCATTACAAATTTTCCGTGCTATTAACCCATTGTTTACCGTTGGTTTTTTATCTCATGTGCATTTGCTTCTTCAATAACAATCTACTTGGCAATCTAGTACATCTTTTTTTAATTTTTTTTTACTACTTAAGTACATACTACATACATGCATATGTAGAAAATACCAAGCATACTCGAAAAATCATTTAATTTAAATAAAAAAAAATTTACTTAATCTGCTGCATTCCGTCATGCTTAAAATTTTTTCTTTTTTTTTTTTTAATATTTTATGGTGAATTGGTAATATGGAATTTTTATTATTTATTGACTAGTGTCAGTATGTCAGAGATGGAATAAGTTTATTCACATAACTCATGTTGCAAAGAAACGCAAATAGTTCAATAAACCGATGCATACACGATACAAACAAAAGTATTGAGATCGATGTATTCGGTAGGTAATTTTTATATGAAGATATATTTAAAATGAAATGCATTTAAAAAGCATTTAATGGGAATTCTATATTTAATGGGAATTATATCGGGAGCAAAAAAAAAATTAAAGAAAATTCACACATGTCAGCCGAAACACAAAAATTCATCAGTTTAAATTTTCTGTTTCTTTGCTTGTGCAAAAACAAAAATACGAATGGAATATTTTGTATAAAATTCTATTTTAGTCTTTATAATTAAAAAAAAAATTGACAACAAGAAGTAGGATATGCAGAAGGGCTGAAGGGCAAAGGCATGATTTATTTTAAAATTGGCGCCAATTTAAGGCTTTTTTTTGGGTTTATGTGCGCAACTATTTTTTTCTTTTACTTTGTTGATATTTTGTTGGCAAAATTTATAAAACACAAATATATCTAGCAGTTTCTTTTGCTCTTTGCGAAAAGATTTTCTTGGCCACAATTCTAAAGCAAACTGAGGAATAGACAAAAATAAAAGCCGAGTAACTTGAAAAGCCAAAATTATTTATAAACATGCTTGGCATTTTTTCTGTCTTTTTAAGTACAAAGAGACAAAAAGCAAATAAAAGTTCAAGGCGAATAGTAGTTTTTCACATCTTCATCAGCATCTAATACATCATCATCATCACCATCACAGGCCGTCATCAACATACCTTTAGACTATCCAATGCTCAATCCATTTTTTCTTTCATATCTTTATTCAGTGAGTAGAAGATGTGGTGGGGTGGATAAACGGTTCCACTTTGTGAAAAGAACATTTCTTTTCATTATTTTATTTTCCTAATTGTTGATAATAAACATAAATAAATACGAGGGAGAGCTGGAGAAGTTATTTTGCTTTATTTTATTGTTGTTGCTGCTGCGGCCATTGTTTTAAATTATTCTAGTGACCGTATTTACCAAATTTTCATATCTTTTTTTTTATTTCATTGAGCGCCATTTATATTGCCAGCTGTTTTAAATTTTCTAACTTGGTAGCACTGACTTTAGTACATGCAAATCAAGGTTGCATTTCATTAAATCAACTTAAAACCAATTCAAAAAAGGTTTTAAGATCGTTTTAAATGTTTTCATATGGTAAAACTAGGTTTTAATTAATAGTTGGTTTTAAGGCAAAACAAACTTTTGCTTTGAAACCAGTCAGTGTGAAAACGCCTTAAGCCAGTCTAGTCTTATTATACCAAGTCGTCAATAGATCTTCAATCAAATTTTTGAAGAAGCTAAAATATCTTTCATGTTTATACTACAAAAGCTCGCAAAAAATCTTTGAGAATTCCCAAAATACAAAACAGAATTTCGTACTTAATTTATTTTTTTTTTTTCTTGATTTAAGATTTTTGATCTCATTTTAAGAATTTCCTAGATTTGATTTCTCAAGAAATCTAATTTTCAGCTTGTCTTAAGTATATTAATACTATTCGTACTATTCGAAAAATCTTAAATTTAGTACTAGTTTTTTCTTTCTTTGCAGAGATGCAGCAACTCTGCTTTACAAATTCTCAAGAACGCGCAACTGCAGAGTTGTGCATGAATTACGCTCACTGTCATTCTTATGACTTCAATACCTGTTCCGGTAGAATGTATTGCATGCATACTCGTACGTAGGGAACATCTCCTGTTCACTGGTGCAAGAAAAAACAATTTTTTTCTGAAAATCACATCTCTTTAAAATGACTGAACCTACAAAAAAAAATGTTCTGTGTTTTTAAAACTTTCAGCCTCTAGTCTCTAACGTTTTTAGATCAGTGGAGAAACAGACAGAGAAACCCGGCAACTGGACAACATTTAATCGCATAATCTGTATTGTCAACGCAAGCCAAGTACTTAAGCCAAACTTGACCAACTCCTATTCAGTAAGAATTTCTCTATGTGTATATTTTTAAAGAAATTGAACAGAAAATAATTATAGAATTTTGTAAATATGGGAATATTTTATCACTGCACTGCACTGCATTGCTGCTGCTTATATTAACTGCATTTGCATTTTTCGACCCTTTTTATTCAAATATTGCAACGAGTTGATATTATTAAGGAATACTTAGAAATGATAGTGGCTCTCAAGTTACGCATTTTAATTTTCAATGCTTTTTGCTCAATAATTTCTTGTACAAGAAAGGATTTTGTAATACAATTTTTCGAATGGAATTCAAATACTTGTTTTTTTGTTTCTTTCTTTTAGCAGTACCACTAGAGATTTCAAGTGGTTTCCTTTTACCAGCCAAGTGTTCAAATAGTATCCTGGGTATTTTTCTTTTTTTATGATTGTATCCATTATGTTGGGTAAATGTAAAATTGTGGAACAAAGTTAAAACCAATTCCAGGAAACATACTACAAATGAAGGGAAAAAAATATTACAAATTAAATGTACTACGAGAGAGGAGAAATTCAACTCAAAACGGAAATATATACTTTGAATTTAATTACATTCAACGAAAATTGTAACATAAAGAAAATAATAATGAATTAACTAAATACTGTTTATTAAGAATAAGCGCCCGCTTATTTCTAACAACACATCGATATTATCCTTGTATTTTTCAGCTCACTGAGCTGAGCATTTTTTTCAGCTCAGCTCCTTTTGGTGAACTGGTTCGTTAGGTTCGGTCAGCAGCTGAGGTATCAGTTAAGTTTTGTTGCTCAGTTGAGTCAATCAAAGAAAAAATCAATTTAGCAACTGTGGCAAAAATATAAACATAAAAACTTAAACTTGATGTTTTGAAATTATTTAAATACAATAGAAATTTATTTAAAAATATAATAATAATTGTATTAAATCGACAATGACGTGAAATTACAGCACATAAAAATTTTTTGGTGCTGGTAGCACCGAGGGAGAAATAAATTGAAACGTAAAAACATTACGTACGTTCAATTGAGTTAACTCAGAGCTTAGGGGCACAACTCTAATCGATGTTTGTGTTTAAAGAAGTAAAACTGGGCGACTCATCATCGGCCAGGCCAAAGCGAGAGACTTGAAATTTTCCTATACATTTTCCTCCCCCAATGTGCAAATCCACTAACAAAGAATTTTTCTAAATTCGAATCTTAAGGTAAAATCAAAGGGCAAAAGAACGGGAACTAATATAGAGAGACTTCAATCGTATCCTCATCTGCACAAAAAATTTGCGGAAAATGTTTTTATTTTAAAATTTTAGTCTGAAACTGGGGTTGAAGCCATGTCTGTTTTTGGTTTAATAGTCAACGTGCATACTACCATCCATCGTGCCATCACCACCCCTACTCAAGCAAAATTTTAAATAATTTAAAATCCCGGCACATTAAATAATATAAAATTTAAATGATGTAGTGTAATTATTACCAGTGCCACTCCCACGCTAAATTTAAATATATGTACAATATATTGATATTTATTTATCTTGAGATCGGTACTATTGCTATACGAGAAGTACCGAAATTCAGTCCATAGAGAAATGTTAATAATACAGAATATCCTTCAAATGGGAGTGCTATCGGGTAAAAGGGGCAGCACTTGAAATACAAAGAAAAAAATTTCTGCATATCTGGAGAATGGTAACAGCACAAGTTTCCAAATCTGGTTGAAATAGCTTGGTTCTCAAGTGGGTGTGGTACCTCCCATACAAAGACAATATAAATTCCTGTATATCTCGAGATTGATAATATTAAAAGTATCAGAATTTGGCACAGATGACTTGCTTATCGATAAACTATGTATATCTCTCAAAAAGTGGACGGAATTGGATAAGTGAATGTGTGTTGTGAGGTGTGGATAGTACAATTATATTTGAAATATTAAACGCTGCGTTTTAGAATTTCTTCAACTATGCAAAAAATTTTGCATTTATTTTTCTCTTGCACTTTTCATTGTATCAAAAATATTTATTCATGTCAATTAGCAAATCTCACCAGAAATAAATTAATCAAATTACAAATGCAATTAATACGCACTCGTCCGTATACGTACATACTATATATACATATATGTATATATCGTCACCTGAAATGCGAAAGGGCGTAACAAACGAAAAACTCAAAATTGAGTTTTTAATGGATATTGGTACAGCACATCAAGGCACACGTCTTCACAAAATTTTTAAATTTCTATTTTTAAAAATAACGATTTTATTAAAGAAATTCAGACACTGCTGTTGAGAAATAATGAAAAAATGGAAAAATTTTAGCAGCTTACTTTTTGTGAGACATAACTTTTAACGTTGTAAATGAACTCATTATTTTATTTGGATGATATTGCGAAAAAAAATCATATATTTAAGCACAACACTTCTCCTTTTATTTAGTTTTTTATCTCTGCTGTAAAATTATTAAAAGTGATGATAGGCCCTTTTGCATTTTAGGTGACGGTATGTATGTATGTATGTATGTTTCTATGTATGTGTGTACATTTGTTTGTATGTACGAGTATGTTAATATTTATTGTTATCTTGAATTGAATTTTTATATTTAATTAATTCAATTTAAGAAATTAATTTTGCTTTATCATTAGAAATGTCTAAATGTAATCTAATAGTAAATGCATCTACAATAAAATCGACAAAATAAACAATTGTACACTTTGCTAATTAGGTTTCCAAAAGCAAATGTTCGAAAAAAACATGATTGAATTAGAATCGTCAATACAAAAAGCGGCAAATTTTTGTTGCTGACAGCTTATTAACTTAAGTCTTGAAAAAATATTAATGAGGTTGACGACAGAAATTATAAGAAAGAAAAAATAAAGTGATTTTCTAAATATATAAAAATTAAAAAAAGATTTTTTTAATAATTTTTCATTATTTAAGCGCGAGTCAAAATGAATTACGATTACTTCTATATTTAGGTTGAGAAAACTTACACAGATTTAAATGTAATAATAAAGAAATGTTTTGCAATAGCTGACATTTTATTATTCGATTGAATTCTATTTAATTTTGCTAAACTGAAATAAAAATAAATAAATAATTGTTGATTTTATGTTGACTCGCTTTTAAATAATGAAAAATCGTAACAAAAATTTATGAAAATTACGAATAATGCAAATAGAATATTTATATTATTTGTAATTCTCAGTAGCTTTGTTGTATAGACAAGAGATAGTGGGGGAAGTGATAGGAGGGAATAGAGATTAATTCTCGAACAAATGTGCAGTTGCGCGTTGTGTTAACTTGGAAAGCCGACTTGCTGCTTAAGGTACCCCATTTTATCAGTGTTATCAACTCGGACCATTTTTGGCACTTTTTTAAACTTTTTGTGCAAAAAATTCGTTAGTTGGTGCGCATTGCGTTTTTTAATTGTTGCTGGCTCCACAGCAAATTCAATACAGCTTTTTATTTCAGTGTGAGAATATCAGAATTTGAAATGAAATCCTTTTTATTGACAGATGATAACAATAATGATGGAAATATTAGCTTTATTAATATGGAATAATTATTATAAAATTTTTTATCTCTTTTTAAAAAGTAATAAACAGAATTTATAAAATTAAAGTACAAAAATGTATCATCTTCTACAAATGAATGAAAACATACATACTACGAGTATGTATACACACATACGTTTAGTTTTTTTTTTTTTTTTTTAAAGATATTTTATTGATATATTTTTATTATGAAAATATTACACTCCTGATACCAAATAAATTTTTAAAAATATTTCAATAAAATGATAAATACTTAACTATTATTAGTTTTGAATCCTTAATATTAATCGCTGATCTCTTTTTAAAAAGTTTTGTATAGAATGTACGCGATATTTTAAAAAAATTTATTATCTAGTACAAATGAATACAAAAACAAATTTGTTTATTTTTATTTTTTTTCTAAGTTAAATTTTTTTTTTTTCTGAAAACCCTGAACTGTAAAAGACTATTGTTTTATTGTTATATTTTTCATACAAAAATATTATACTTTTTATGCGAAATGAATTCAATAAAAAGTTTAAATAAAAAAAAATTACAAACTTGGTATGTTTTTTTTTAAATGGTGCGTTTCTTTCAGCATTTTGGTGATTTTGAAATTTCAAAGTTGACAACGCCGCATTTTATTCATTACATATTTTACTTGTTCATTATTCATTATTTGCTACCGAGGAAAAAGGGCGCTGTTAGCATAGACACATTAGAAAATTTTACGGTTTGACGCTGTTGTAGATTCAATTTATCTACGTAACTAACTTGAAAAAAAATTTTTGAAAAAATAATTCCCGTTCATTTAAACGGTTGAATTCAATCAGGCGCAGCCACAGCGGCAGCAAAAAACAGCAACATGGTTAAAGCTGAGCTCAGCCAACATTGTTTTTTGTTTTTTGTTTTTTTTTCTTTTTAATGAAAATGTGTTTCTTTTTTTTTTTAAAGGAAATGTGTTTTTTCTTTCGATTTTAAAGAAAATGTTCTACATATTGTATGTATAACAATATCGTAATTAGAAAACGTTTGTGTTTAAATCAAATAACAATCCATATGGTAATAACAGCCCAACAGCTGTTAATAAAAGAAATGTCAAATTCTCAAATTGTATTGAATTTTTTTCAATATGAGGTGGATTTTAATATTACTATTTTATCTTTCATCACACACCAACGCTGAATAAATAAATGACAATCACTCATTCAGCCATAAAAGCAAATTAACTTAATCAACAGCACAATAATTCTTTCGATATTGTATTTCAATATTACAACAGACTCACGTACGTGTGTACACAGACAGAAAATAACAGATTATTGAACCACATATGTATGTATGTATGTATGTATGTATGTATGTATGTATGTATGTATGTATGTATGTATGTATATAATTACGTTCAATTTGTATCTGTATATCTTTTTACAATTATTTGTGTATTCCATCATGCTGTTCCTTCAATGCCTTACAATGCCAGCAACAGTCAACATTTGTCTAACAGCTTTTTTGTATTTACATGTATAAACTTTTACCCTGCACACAACACAATATTACCAGCATATGCTAGTCACTTATATTTATTATAAAATGTTTTTTATGAGATAATCCTTTTGATAAACAGATACATTTAGAATTTTGTGACGTTGGAAATTAAAATGATGACAATATGTTGACATTAACGATTGTAGACTTTTCTAATTTATTTTTTTTAATTTTCATATAAAATTTCTACAAATACCAACTGTTACTAATTTTTGTTTTTGTTCTAAAGTTTTACTAACGCATTGGCTAGATATCTCGTATTAGAAGAGTCTAATAGAAAACATATTGGTTTATCTTAAACCAGCACTCAGGAGATGACCCCTATACAAGCGATGCATTGTGCTGGAACTAGAGGAAAGAGATAGTCAGAGAGATGACAGGTGGTGAAACTTCACAATCTTATAACTCGGCTTTTGCAGTGTTGCAGCGCCTCTGATGTCAAGAGACGTATTCAATTTTGAAGCTTCGTTTTTAGTAACCATTTTTAGTAAATATTTTACTTCGCAACTAAATTTTCCCTGTCTTATATACCACAATATTAAAGTGAAGAGAGAAGAAGGAAACTCATTGCTAGCATTAAAGGACTGGAACAGGCATGTACAATTAAATATTGCAAATTGTACTAAAGCGACCATCCACTATACAATATTATTGTACGCGTTATACTGCACTTCTTTTGGTTGTACATTAAAAAATTATTTCGATTTTTACCAATACTCGTATATTGGTCACCTTCGAGTATATCATATACATTGGCGATATTATTGAACAATATGTAGAAAATTGCTCAATTACATTTCAAATGTGTGGGCCGTTTAACTTTCAACAAAAAATTTACTTTTTTCAGTCCGATTGTAATAAATGCTTTTTTATTTTTAGTTTATATTAAAAATTAACGTAAAAAATTCGTTTGTACAAAATAAATGTTTAAAAAAAAAAAACTTTGCAATTAACAAAAAAATGTACAACACCTAAATAAACTGTACTGTAGTAGATAAATCTTAAAAATAATTCTTTATGCAGAAAAATTCGTTATAGTTAAGTTGGTTAAAGGAAATGGGCATAATAATGAAACAGAACTCTTTAAAATGAATTCGTGCAGTGTAATAATATAAGAAAAATTTTGAAATACAGTAGTGCTAAATTAGTCAGTGGTGTGATGTTGTACTTTTGCCTTTCAAATAGTCCTAGATAAAGTACAATTGTACCAACTTTGCATCCCTCGGCTTGTATCACTGGAGTTAATTTCGCCATATGGCAGTCACTTTAAAAACTATAGAAAAAAAACTTTATTTTATTTGTATTTATTTTTCAATTATTACTCGTATTTTTCTTAAACTACTCTATTGCTCTATTCTCTATGGTTTAAGTTATTTGCTTTTAATTTTATTTCTTATTGATTTTCTGCATCTAAAGGGCTTATGAAGTTTCCGGGTTGCTGTGAGAGTATACGGTTAGTGCTATGGTCAGCACTTCTCAACTTTTTGTTTTTATTTTCATGGTTTTTTATTATTCTACTTGGCATTTCTTTTGTTGTTATTTTGTGACGCCATTATTGAAATGTATTCATGGGAAATGACAAACATTGCTACTAGTACACACTATAATGTTTGCTTGCGATGTCACAAAATCCCTTAGTGTGCACACAGCATTAGTGTTTTCGTGACATTATATTGTTCAATTTTACGATACACTCGTATTGAATCAGCTACACTTCAAAGTATATACTTATTTAATGTTGTTGTATTTCTGCTAAAATCTGTAGGGTTTTCAAGTACGAAAATAGGGTAGATTTTTAAAAATTTTATAAGTCTGAGTTCACACGATTCATGGTGTAATGACATTTTCTTCTTTGTTCACACCATTTATGTCTTGTTGACGACATTATACATATAGTTTGTGTGTATATTCTACATAAGAATGAGAAAGCAAAACGCACTGACAGTTACCCTTCCCTCGTTACTCTCGCCTATAAAGTAGCAATTATATCAATAAAACTTGAATCGGGTGACACAGTCTAACATACATACAAAATTCTTATGGTTGTGCCATTTCAAAGCCCGTATAACACTACATTTAATTTTCATTAATTAATATAAAATTGTTAGAAAGAGACAGCAAAGCCTGAAAGAAACAACTACAATATAATGTTTACATGTTTAAGTGTTGCTGCCTTATTTTAATTTAATAAAAAATGCTAAAGAAAAATATACAGTGAAAAAGTAAGCTTTCAATTCTAAAAACATTACAGATTTAAAAGAACAAAATTATGTCTTCGACCAGAAACTTAAAAATTCTTACCTTCTGTGTGTGTGTTAATTAGTTTCAGTTTGATGAGGAAAAACTAATTAAATCTTATTTAATTCCTTTACTTAGAAAGATAAATTATTTATATTTATTTAAAATATTTCAAACAAAAAAAAAATAATATCAATTACTGTGGTCTTGTAACCACAACAGAATATTTAATATTCTTTACTTTTGTTGCTGTTTACAATTGTAGTAGGTACTTTGCTTTATTTAATGAGAAAATAATTAATTTCAACAGTTCAGCTAAAGGTATTCCCAAGTTTCTGTTAACTGTTGTAATTCTGTGATTTTTTTTACGTGGATAATTTTCTATATAAAATGGGGATACAAAACGTTATAAACTTTAGTACATACAGGCGATACAACTGTAAAGCGAATGCTACACGATCAATGTTCTTGAATGAATTATTTGCTATTTTTAACCACGCCCACTTTTTTTATTATGTTACTCCTTCTGCATAGTTTTAAACGGATTTTATAACATAAACGAGCATAACTTCGCCATTTGTGCACCAATTGCGTTTCGTTGTTCTCTCGTTACTATAATGGGATGTGTTCTGATGAAATCAGGGAACTTGTTCCCGAAACCCGATCATTCACGCGCACGACGCGTTCATCATTAAGAGCACATCCATTTGTAGTCAACTTGGCAGCGAACCGCACTACACATTACAGGGAGAACTCATTTTTCGGCCGAACATCGCGTATGTGGAACAAACTCCCTGCCGAGGTCTTTCCTGTCACTTATGACGTGGGAAAATTCAAATCAAATGTCCATTCACACTACTCCCTCTATCCTCCTTCCCATAACCTGTTTTCCTAGTTCCAGCACAATGCATCGCATGTGAAGGGGTCATCCCCTGAGTGCTGGTCCAAGATAAAAAAAAAAAAAAATTTTGCATATGAAAAAGGTCAACCAAAATTTTTTTTTCCAAATTTGGTTGGGGCTAATTGCCCGTCTTTAAAAAGTGAATATATATTAACTCGCGTCGTTTGTGGACCAATTTCCAAAATTCTTTTTGCTTATGGAATAATTCCGCTAACATTTTTTTTAAATTGTGGGGGAAAGGCAACGTGCCAGCCAAAAAATGACCGATAAGATGGTGGGGGTAGGGAAGCGTACTGGGTTAGTCTAATATACATATATGTATGTATATTTGGCGAACGGCAAACACTTAGAAAACAGCTCATGTCGGATTTTTTTTCTTCTACACACCATGTACGCATTTTGCAGTTGCCACTTTAAAATATAAAGTGTCTAAAAGCACTGAATATATAAAATATTTCGTGTTACCAATATTTAATGACTCCATGGCTGTATACAATATCCGGACGAAAGGATACCTTCTGCAAAGTTCTCTTGGCCTGCTCCGAGTATTTCATAAAAAACGATCAATGATTATGCAATCAAGCACTTTAAAAAAACAATCATTGTCAACCAAAGTGTCGATTATTGTAAGACAGGTTTAGAAAAATTAAACAGATTTAAATCAAATAATAAAATGTTTGTTGTCTTAAGAAAACTTTTAAAGAAGCTATTTGGTTAATTAGCACTGAAAAAACGCAGCTGTATTCAAACACAACTGAAATTTAAATGAAAATTAACTAAATACGTACTATTTAAATACGAAGTCAAAAAGTGGGCATAAATGTTTTGTAATGCTGGTATGTTTTCATACATTTTTAAAGAAATTCTTCAAACGAGGCTTTTAAATCTTTTGTTACTTATCATGCTTTATAAACCAATTAGAAAAATTCTTCAATTCTTCCATCAGATTTAAGTTTGAATTCGAAATGCAACGACCCAAATTTGCTTGTGACAGTCTATAATCTAATCGCCCATAATTTCAAATTGTTTATATTAAACATAATTATTATATTACACGTACATACTTACAAATCAAGTGATTTTTTTTTATCTAATAATTTGTATCAAATAATGGCACTTACCTAAAAAAGAAAGAAGAAGAAAAACATTAACAATGAAATGAAAAAATATGTACAGTGACGGCCTGGAGTATTTCCACACCAAAAACTTGTGTGTATAGTAAAGCCCGCTGCTCTATTATATCATTATTTAATAGTAAAATAAGTTCCGATTAATAAAGTGTAGCAATTAAAGCAGCAGACTGACAAAAATCTAAGAAAACATTTCTTAAAAACGCTAATTTCTCAAGCGCAAGCTCCGGATATATAAAATCCAATTATTTTATTCTTGGTGAAAAGTCTTTTGTATATTTTATACTGTTTAAAACTTTAAAATATGTAAGATATGAATTTTGGTTACGATATGAGTTAAATTTGGGGGATTCAAACGGTGTGCTATTAAGTCATTATTGCCATGAAGTATTCATATTTTATATTTACTTTTAAATTGTATACTAAATTATGAATTAGTAAAGTTACATGTTGGTAAGTTTAGGATTAAGCATATGTTTTCTACAATAACAAAATATTTGGGGGATTCACAATGTCGGTTATTAAGTCATATTGTCTTAATGTTTGAAAATATTTTAAACAAATTGTTGTTATGCTTCGAACAAAAAAGTCATAAAATAATAAAACTTTTCGAGCCATGTTTATTGGATTGTCATAAAATAATAGTAGACATCTGTGTCGTAAACTTCAGTAGAGCCGGCGATAATATTTACAAGACGGCGCTACTTATAAATGATAACAGATAAAATATTGTTTGAAACTTGTTCTCATTTTTATACCTTTACATTAAATTACATTTTTATAAGAAGACACAAAGAAAAAATAACAATACGTAATGATATGCAAGTGAGCAAATTTTGTTTGTGTAACTCATCTGGCTGGCAGCCACTTAACGTTTATCCACTAACCGCCGTCAAAAAATTATTCAGCTCATATCACTGGCAACAGCTGATTTCTTCATATTTGTTTCAACAATTTTGTGCGTCAAAAGAACAATTTTAATTAAAAATTCAATTCAAATTACAAGACTTACATGTAAGCTCTTATTTACTGTATTAAAAAGTCGAATTATTTTTTACTTCACTTGTTTTTAGCATTTTGCTGTCAAACATTAATAAGTGTTTTTCCTTAACAGCTGAACGAATTTTTTGAAACAGCACACTAAATTATGATGGGGTTATTCATAGCAGTCATATATTGTTATTATTTTAAAACCTATGACTTTATGACTACCTTGTGAATACCCAAATTCTATTTTATATTGCTGTATTTCTTGTTCAAGCGATGTCACCTTGCTAACTTGGAACCAACCAACAGCCGTGAATATGTAAATTTTTATAGAAATTTGCATCATATTTTTTACTTTGTTTCAAATTATTCAAAATAATTGAACTCTAATCTTTTAATAAATTTCCTTTATTATCACTAATTGGTACTTATGATTTAATCAAAGTTGTTGACTTCTCTGCGATTTTGTACACAAAGAAAAAAATTAATAATTTTATGATGATGAGTAATTTATAATAAAACGAAGGAAAAACAAAAATATGCATGTATGTATGTTTTTATAACCATTTGAAATTACAAAAACATCAACAAAATTATTCAAAATATTTGATAAGAATATTTAATATATTTTAGGAATTAAGTGTGTGAAAAAATTCGCTAGAAAAACAATACATTATTAGAACATACGCGTGTTCGTTTTTATTTGTTTTTATAAAATTTAAATTATTTGAAGCAAAAACGCACCTTAACAGAATTTAATAGATGCCCTAAAATGGATTTTTTTTCTCTCACCACGCTTGATCGAAAGGTTTTGGGCCATAAAATAACAATATTATTGTTTTATTTATTTTATTTTGCTTTTGTTTTATTTTGCCGGTGCTACACAATACCGACGAAGCAGGGCTTTGTGATGTGCCTGTGGATTAGTTACAGCTGAAGCCGGTGCTGTTCAGTGAGCAGTGTACTATGCCTTCGCCACCGAAACCTTGCGACAACAACTGACACAAATTTCACACTAATGAACATCAGAAAAGATGCGAGATGTTTTTTATGATTTAGTCTGAACCCAGGCCTTTTTGGTTTTGTAGTCAACGTGTAGTCAGCCACGTTAACAATGGGACATTTGTGATAATGCCAAATATATTCTCGTCTTACATATTCATACATAAATATTTAAGGTACGCGAAGAAGTGTAGTTGATGTGAACGGCATATTTTGACTAAAGTCAACGCATGCAACTCTGTAATCGTCTGTTACACTCGTCGATTTTGACAAGCTCGCTGTATCATTGTATCAGTTGTATTGAATATAATAATAATAAACTCCAACCTGTTGGTAAGTTTCATATAAAAATTACTATTGTTCGAAAAAAAAATATTTTTCTCTTGGCAGGCGGACAAATTTTAAAAATTATTGCAAAATATTAAGGATAAGATAAAGGAGTAAGAAATAAATAAAATAAAATACATTTATTTAGTTGCGTATGTATCCCTTTGTGAATACACTAGACCCCTGATTTCCGTTTATCCTATTTGCGTGGCGTTTGTAAGTTTTCCTCAATCTATATGGCAACGTACACAGCAAATTGCACAATTAGATCACCCAGCATACTCCAAAATTATAAATGCATTACCGAGCGTTATTTAATAACTAGGTGACTTTTTGAATTTTCCTCGCAGTAACTCTAAATGCTACCCCATCGAGCATATGCTCCAGATTTAGCCCCGTGCAACTATATTCTTCTTCAAACCCTGAAGAAATGGCTGGGTGGTTAGAGATTAGGTTCGAATGAAGAGGTCATAACCGAAACAAAAGCCTAGAAGGAATAAAAAAAATTGGAAAAATGCTGGACTAAATGTATTGATCTAAAAGGAGATTATTTTGAAAAATAAAAAAAATTTGTTATTCAAATATTCATGGAGTTATCAAACAACCCTTTGTCAAGGGATATACATATATGCCACACGTAACATGAAGGGCAGGGAGAAAGCCGGTGAAATCATACAAACAATACACATATCGAGGAAAGCTCTTTGATCCAGAAAAATTTAGGGTTTTTGACAAACTCGCAACTGCTGGAGTGTCTCATTTGGTATTGATATATTGATTCATTTGATTATTCATATGAGTTTTTTAATCAATTGTAATCAATTGTGTAACTGTCGCTTATATATATATATATATACTCTTCGATTTTCCGTAGCCCATATCCAGCAGTTTTGCCTATTAACGAACTCATTCAATTGGAAATGGGCTTTGTCGCTCATAATTAAAATCATGATTTTATTCATTTTCTTTTTTTCAACGAGTTTGGCACGTTGTTTAATTGTCTTTTTACAAAATACTGAAAACAAAAAAAAAAAAAAATGTGAGTCCGATCACAGGGGAGATGTGTAAACATCTAGTAATGAAATCTTTTGAAAAGTTATTAAAATTAAATGTTTTTGTATTCATTTTATTTATTTGTTTTTATTTGCCTACGATAACATAATGTACGACAATTAGTGAAAATTAGTAGCTACTACTATTACTATTGCGCACTAGATGGTGTTAGTGTATTTCTATGCAGCTGTTAAGTTTCTCTGTACTTCTTGTTGTCCGTATGATTACACTAATACACTCATACACAGCTCACACCGCGTTATTACAATCTTACTCAAAATTTGTGATTGTATTGTGAAAAAGATTTTTACCCCCTATCGTATAGATGTTTACACATCAAAAATATAATAAAAAAGTTATAAGGAATTCAAACACCTTCGCTTCTTTTGCGCCACCCTGTACAAGATAGACGATACACATTGTTGTGAATTCGACAACTCGATTTCAACAATATTTTAATAGTTTGACGACATAAGATCCGGAAAATATTGTTGAGAATATTATTTTCCCGATTCACGCCGTCTTTTAAATGGTGTAGGTTGTATAAATGTTGGTGTTTTCATATACACTAAAGCCCTGATTTGCGTCGATCCGATTTGCGTCGCTTTTTAAAAATTGGTATAATCCGACTTGCGTCGTTGTGATTTCGATTTGCGTCGATTCTATTTGCGTCACTTTGATTTCGATGCTTAAGCGTAGCATCATCTGTTGAGCACGCCATCAGTTGCTACAAGGAAATCTATGCGCAAAAGAAATCTTTAACAAATCAGCAAACCTTAGACAGTTTTGTTAACAAAACAGTGAGACCACCTAACCAAATGGAAAGAACTGTTGTTAATTTAGATTTATCTGCTGAATAACATTTATAACACTATTTTTTACTTTAATGTTTATGTGAATCGTATATACGTATCTATTTATGTATGTATTTATGTATATGAAAATGAATTTTAATAATTTAATTTATTATGTTTTTTTATTTCTGACTTTAAAAACGTTTATTGAATGAAATTAAACAAATAAAAACGTATTCATATGACTTTTTTTTATCTAAAAATGTATATATTTTTTCGAAATTTTTTAGTTTTTCACCCAATTAATTCGAAATCAGAACATTTGTATAGAAACAAATAATTCGATTTGCGTCGTTTCAATTTGCGTCGCATTCCTCCCGTCCCCATAAACGACGCAAATCGGGGCTTTAGTGTAAACATGTTTCATAACAACTTAAAACAACGACCGAAATGATACTTTTTACACTTCACTAAGAATTACATTCGTGTAAGATCCACACACTTCATATATGCTGCACTTCCCCAGTTCATTATAACTTTCTTGCAATTGGCTATGTACACTACATAGTATTCTGGTTGTGTTCTAATTTATAAAATGGTGCCAAAGACATTCAAATTGACAAATATAACAATTGACTTCTACTACTTTACACTCGTGCAATCAAACAATTATTTGTACTCGTATGTACAAATGTATGTAAGTATGTGCACATGCAAGTGCGACTTCGTTATTAAAGAAAATTACAAAAACCTGCATTTATTTTCCCCTTCTGTACAAGTTTGTTGTAATTGTCTATGGAGTTATAAATAACTATGAAAACGCTCGCTCTACACTAAATTGTTAAACGATGTTCGTTCAAATTGTTCGTGTTGATGTTGGAAAACTGCAACACAAAACCGAAAACCAGCACATGATAAATGCGAACTGCTGTTAAAAAGTTTCAACGCAAATCTTTAATTATTATTTGAACTTAAAAACGTCGTTGTTTTTTTTATTAAAAGTGCAGAGAAACAGCCTGTTTGCAATAAATGTTGGTGGGTAATTATTTGAAAAAGTATACAGCAGGTTTTGATCGATATTAAAAAAAAATATTTAAAAAAAATATTTCTAGCAAAATGAAACCGGATTTGTATGGCATCAAAAATACAATTGATTTGTTTTATTTTTATCATCTTGCATCATTTGACTTATTACAGGGACAGGCAATAGAGACAAAGAGGAAGTGGATGTACATAATTTCCAAAAATTGCTGACTTCCTTGTCCACAGCAAATTTGAATTGATATGCTACACAAACTGCTTGCATGTAACAATAGATTGGAAAGCACACACAAAAATTAACTTTCTTAATCAAAATTAGTTTCTATTGTCCAAAGTTTTATTTTTATGCATTTCACAAAACGTTAAACAATTGTGGCATTTTAGCAAATTAAATTTTTTTTTAGAGAAATATTTTCTTGTTTTTCAAAAACTTTATTGACAAGCACTTTTGATTAGTTGCTTGTTGTGGATTTCAGTATATTTCGTTGGATTCCAGTATATTTCGTTTTACTTTTTTCCTTTTTTTTTTGCTTAAGTTGCACAACACATAAGGTGTGTTTGGGTTCATTATCCAAGAGCAGTCATTGAAGATAAATTTTTGTAATATACTAGAGTAACACGGTGCGCTAAGCTATGCCACAACAACAACTTATGTAATCTCGCCCACTTTTATATAGCTATTGTTGCGATAACCAAGCTATCTCTACTAAATTGGTATACTTTTATTATTATATCACCTGATATATAAAAAGGCCCCTCTCCAAACGCATTTTTTCTGCCACTTCATTTTTAGTTTTCTTCTCAAAAATTATTTTCATTTGATACCCATATATCATGGAAGTGGGTAAAAAATAGTCGTCCGCCATTTTGCAGCGTCCGCCATATTGTGTTTGTTAGTGATTATATTTGATTTTGAGTTCTCTACTCAAAAATCTTTTTCTTTTGAGGACCATAATAAAAATATATAAAGTAGTGATTCGCTTTTTAGTGCCGTTCGCCATATTGTCTTTGTAGAGATATCTTTATAGTTTATGCTTTAAAAAGCCCTTTAATTTGCTATCTTTGGCACAGATCTAAAGGGTTAATGGTTATGCCATTTGCTAGATGGAACTATGAACTATGAACTTAAACAAAACAAAATTTTTATTCATTCATTTGTAATAATTGTAGTTCAAATAAGTATCACTAGTTCTAAATATATAAATTTTTTTTGAATAAAAATATAATTTCAGGGTTCTGTTGGTTGAGTAATTCGTGCGTTGACCCAGCAGCCATAAGATCGTGGGTTCCCCACGCCGGCAAAATAACAGACAAATATGTTCATGTAAAAGCTTATGTTTCTAGGTAGAGATTAAAACTGCAAAACTATCGGTAGTCGGCGCCATCGATAGTTTTTATGCAAACTATCAAAACTATCGGTTTTTTAAGTGGTACTTCTGGCAGTAGTAACAGTTGTCAAATGAAAAGGATAGATTAGTAAACATATCTGGGAGGTAATCCTTGACAGTTATTTTAGCTACTTTTCTTTAAAAAAAAAGCAGATATAACTAATTTTTCCAGCTTAATGTATTTTTGTTATTTATAAACGAAAGTAACAATATTTAAAAGATATGTTTTGTTAATTATAAACAAAACCGTATTGCCTGAAGAAGCAGCACAACGGAGTAGCGAAATATTAGAAAATAAATATTATCAATTTTTTCTGAAAAACAAAAAGACTTCAAGCTTCCAAAATTAGTGATAATTATAAAAATTAATAAAAATTAATGCATGAATATTAAATATAAAAACACATTCTTAAGCATAAAAAACAACACTTCTAAACACAAACCAACAGATTTAACGCGACGCAGCGGCCGTTAAGTTTAACGAAAAATTAATACCGGAACAATTCAGTTAAATTAGATGATTTTTTTTATTTCGACTTACGTCTACTTTACATGCACTCAAATATGAATAACTTATTATTATTCGCACAAAATCTGCGTAAAATTAGATGCTAAAATGTGACATCACATCGACTTGGTATTTAATTTTAAGATTTGGCGATATTATCAATAATGATAAAAAACTACCCAAGGGCAGTAGAAAATTAAACTATCGATAGTACTTTCGATTGTTTTGCAGCTCTAGTAGAGAACACGGCTTGTGTACTGAACATAAATCTAAAAATTTCGCTGTGAATGGCTGTATGGAAATATAAATACTTTGTTTGTTAATTATACATAAATTCAATTTTTATGTATTTATTCCCACTCCTTTTTGCTTATTCCATAAGTTTTTTTCATTTAAATATTTCATTATTCTTTTACAGCTTTCACAAGCTTCTTTTATCTAGGTAATTCGCGGACAATTCCAGAGAAATTGTAGCCTTATTTGACAGTTTATGTTCAACATAATTTCTTGGAAATAAAGGGCGGCGCACATAGAATCCGTCATCCGTCATACGTTGACTTTTTCAAATGACATTAACGTACCGATGGATGAGATTGGCACAATGAGTACTTTTACAGAATATGTTTTATTTTATAAAAATAAGTCTTGGCACGATGGATGGTAGTCTGCACGTTGACTACAAAACCAAAAACAGACGTGGGTTCAACCCCAGTTTCAGACTAAAAATTTTGAAATAAAAATAAAAACATCTCGCATTTTTCTGATGTGCATTAGTGTGTCAGTTGTTGTCGGAAGGTTTCAGTGGCGAAGGCATAGTCATTGGTCACTGAACAATACCGGCTTCAGCTCATAGCAATCCACAATCGCATCAGAACGCCCTCCTTCGTCGGTATTGTATAGCACCGGCGAAGTAAAATAATAATAAAAATGGCTACTAAACCGATGCTTCAGCACTGCTACGAGTATAAGCAAGGAACGTGCAAAAGCAGAGCTGCAAAATAATTAATTAAGCTTCAACTCCTGCCGTTGCTCCTACTTTCCCTTTCCTCTAGTTCCAGCACAATGCTTCGCATGTGTAGGAGTCATATCCTGATTGCTGGTCACAGATAAAAAAAAAAAAAAATTTTATAAAAAAAAATGTAGATAAAAACATTATGTACAACACAATTTCAATTTAAAACAAACAAATCCGTGCAAATAATTTCCTATATATTTGGGATATAAATTTTATTTTATTTTTATATTTTATTTCTGTGTCTGCTGCAATAGTCTTGAATTTATTGTTAAAACAGAAACGCTTTTAAATAAAACAAAACAACGTTTCGCAATAAACGCAATAAAAAAATTTACAAATTTAGTATTACTTAGGCTGGAAAAAATAACCAAAATGAAAAAATATTCACATTTCCACACTTAAAAAAAAATTAACCAATTTTGGTCGAAAATAACCTACAGCGGCAACGCTGTTCATAGCTGGCAAAGTACTCAACGTACGTTAAAAGTTAAAAGTTGACCAACTTTAGTACTTTTCTATGACGGAGACGTACTGAATGTGACACGGCTCATAAGAAAACGTGTATTTCAACTTAGTGGTCAGATGAAAAAGACAAAGCATGACGGATTATATGTGCCCCGGCCTTCAGTTTCAACAACTATTTCGCGATGCAAGTGCAAGTAATTGTTCGTGCGGTTCCGCACGTGAACAATTGATGTTGGCAATAGATTTTGACAGTTGCGAACATAATTATTTCCAAGTTTATTGCGCCCCTAGTAAAGTTTCACTACTAAAGCCGAAGCCAATACTACCACAATTTTTAATTCTTCTCACCTAATTCAGCTCTAGGCGTTTCTCTACTAACGTTAACGCAAGTGAAATTAAGATGTTTATTATACGCTTTTAAATTGAGTTACTCTTTTACGCGATTTAGTTTAATTTAATAGTCTTTTCTTCTTCTATTTCGCCTTGAAGCTGTTTTACCTGAAATTTTTAATGAAAAATGTAACGTAACCTTGGCCTTGTTTCCTTTCTTCGTTTTATTATGCATGTGAATATTTTTTTGTAATTTTAGCATTTTGTTATAATACTCGTATAATAATTCTTGACGGCTCTACTTGTATTACTTAATTAAAATTAAAGTTTTCAGCGCTTTGTTTTTTTTTTTGGAGTGAATTATTTTTCTATTTTTTTTATTAGTCCGCAGTTGCTTATAAAATAAATTTTAGGGTTTAGGTTTTGTTTCTTTTCGGTTTTTTGTTTTTTCGTTTTTACTGATTTAAATTTTCATTCATATTTAATTAATTAAGCCCCAAAAAGTTGAATGTTAGAGCCACAGTACACAAGTAAGTGTAAATGTGTCTTTATTTGGCTTTCTAAATAGTTGCTAGTACAGCAATAATAAACACTGTGCTGGGTACCTGTTGTTACTAACCTATGGAAAGTAGGGTGATCACACCGATTTCGAACCGATTTGTTCAGCGATATGCCTGTCGATTCTTTAAAACGTAATACTTCCAATTCTATTCTGAATTTACAAAACCGCAATCGATTTTTTAAATATTCAAATATTCGCACCAATCGAAAACCGGTTTCTTAAAAATGTCGAATAATTGAATACCCTAATTGAAAGTCTATGGGAAATGAAAAAAAAAATTAAAACATTTTTTAATAAATCTAAAAACATGCAATTTAGCACTTAACGATGACATACCTGCATTGTATAAAAAACAGTGCGTCATACTAATCTTCAACAAGAAGTATTTTCTTTAAGAAAACTTTAGGAAAAGAAAAATTTAAAAGGCATTAGTTTCAAACTCGAAACCGTTGTGTCTTGTCTGGAGAAACACCCAAAGTCTGTGATGGGAATGAAACCCGCTAACTAGTCTGTCTAGTGCAGTTATAAATTTACAGATAAATTTCCATAAGAGAAGCATTGCAATCGCTCTTCCTTGAACAGACTCTCCCATGAGCGAACGCGACAACACACGATTGACGAAACGAATGCTCTTGGATGGACATTTCGTTTGTTTTTGTCCAATTTTTTCATGTCATATTTTACAAATAAGATTGTCAAGCAGCGCTACCATAAATTTCAAAAAAATTCAAAAACCTTGAAAAATAAGGGAAAACTTGAAAAATGGCAACGCTGTTGTAAAGACTCTTTTTAATTTGCTCATTTAAAAAACAACACTTGCTTTGCTATATTTACTTCATCATAACGAGTAATATAATTAAATGAAATATTTGATGATCAACAGATGAAATTGAACCTTTAAGGCCCAACTATAATGTGCGTACACCAGCTGAAGTCAACTTATGCATCTGTGCGATTACACGCAAATCGTATGTGGTAACTATAATGTACTTAAGAAAAAGTTTCGTTGAGCTACGCAACTGACTGCACATTCCGTACGGAATCAGTTGTTTTTAGAATTTTGAGTGTATGTGTGCAAAATTTTGTATATATTTGAAAAATGGAAGCCGCGGACGAGAATATTTTTATATATACTTTAATAGAAAATGTAGAAAAACGAAAATGTTTATACCAAAAAACAAATGCATTTTATTATAACAAAAACGTTAAGGAAAAATCATGGGGTGAAGTTGCATTGCTGCATTTTTTTAGTACTTTCGCCCATGAACAAAACAAGTACTAAACTGTTCATATTTTTGCTTTAAAATTCCTCTTAAAATTAATAAAAATAATTATAAATGTGCATATTTATGTTATGATATATGTATATAATATGTATATTAAGGATATTTAATAACTTTTTTGGGAATAAATTTCATTTATATAGGAAATGTGAAAAGAAATAAAATATTTTCAAAACTACGAATATCGTTATGCAACTGTGGCGAAATGGTTTCTAAGTTCATGTAAGTATATTGTAGCCACCTAAAAGTCTCTTCTGAGTTGCTTAAGCATTTGACAGCCTTTTCGTTCAATTGTGACAGTAGCTTAAGCTAGCGTACGCACATTATAGTTGGGCCTTTAGATCTTAAGGAATGGAGAAACATGCGGTAGAGTGGGAAGAGAACAGCAGGAACCAAAGAAAGCGACGGTCCCAGAAACCGACGGTTTGCGAATAACAAAAATTTCAAAATAGTATTCCGTACATAATTTATAATTGTTTTCTTGATTTAAGAATTTTGTACTCATTTCAAGAATTTCCAGGATTGGATCTCTCAATTAATCTCATTTTCGGCTTGTCTTAGTACAAATGAATACTATTCATACTGGAAGTCTTAAGTAGAAAATACTTAAATTTAGTACGAGCATTTTCTTTCTGTGTAGCCACATGAGCTTTAAATCTACATTGAACGAGATATTGGTAACTAGAAGAGGATTTGAATGTGAAGCTCCTTGAAGAGTTATTCCAAGAAAAAAACACTTAAATTTTTAAGCGAATAAATAAAATGTTTTTGTTTTCGTCCGAGCATCTACTAAAAATTAACGAATTATGAAATTTCCATTTAAATAACACTTTAACTTTTTTGAATAGTCTTTTAAAAAAAACACACGTATGCATTTTTATTGTGTTGCAACAAAACAACAATTTTGTTCTACAACATTTTGTTTGCTGGGTAATCGAAAAGTTTTTTTTCTTCTTTCACGAAATCAATGTTGTCAATAGTGCAGTGAAATTGTAAGTGAAAGTAGTCGTTACTCAAACACATTTGAAATGTGTAATGAAAGATAAATAAACTTAAAAGACGAGATTATTATTCAAATAAACTATTTGCTAAGCATAAACATAATAATGTGACGAATATAATTTAATTTACGTACATATTTGGGTGACTTCTAACGCAGAATCGAAAAATTTCCAACATTTGGCAATCTGATGGAATTAATGACTCAAAATTTATCTGTAACATATGCTAATGACTCATATGAAAATTATGTTTTTCTTTCATTCTCTAGCATATTTTAGCAGTGACTAAAGAGTTTATATGGATAAAAAATTAATAAAAAAATAATGTACGACAAAAGCGAAAGTGATTTTTTTTAAGTTTTCTAACTTTGCACACACAATAAGAATGGCGCCAAATACTTTGCATGCGTTAAATTTCTTTTTTATTCAAAAAAAAACCTAATTTCGCTTTAGCAACATGGATTATTGATTGTTATTTTTTATTGTTTTAAATGGCTGCCACCAGTATTTGTTTCGTTTCTCTTTTTGTATTTATTACGCCGGCATGTTACGCGGTACGGACTTACAAACAAAAACCTGTTTTTGTAAAGAAAAAAGAATACAACCAACAAATAAATTATATAAATTTCAAACATTTGAGATAATTGTTACCTTATGTTATGTGCGTTTGCATCATTGCTGTTCAAAAAAGTGTGTAAATTTTTGCATACAATCAATAAAGTAGTCTATGGTCCTTCGAAGCTTATAACTTGTATACATACTAGGGTGGATAAATTTTTTTGGTCAACACGCGTATAGCAAAAGCGAAATCTGCACAAAATTCTAAGAAAATTAGCAGAAGAAAATATGGGTCTAAAATCAAAACCTAGCTCCCACCGAGAGACATCAAATTTCACATTAGGAATGTTACCCTGAAACTGCGAAAAGCAAAATAATTTTGAATCGTTGAGAAACCATACAAAGCAAACCAAGTTAAAAATATACAAAAAAAAAGAATGATTGTTTGGTTGCCAAAAAAAAAATGGATTATTATCCTGAAAAGTCGTTATACCGGGCTTGAACTGTATATCCCGTAATTGGTGAAATTTAATCAACATAGAATACGCAATCAAGTTTTCCACAATTCCTGCCCAAAATCTTAACTGTCGAATCCATCTCCAAATAATATATCGCTAATCTCACAATATCTCCGGAAAATAGGCCTATATGGAAAAATTTTATGGTATCTCTATGTATTTTATTTAAGTAAATCTATATCAATATATGTATACGCAAATGAATGTACTATCCCATTTCAATATTTCACCCTAGTCATTATTATCTTATTACACTATTATCGAGCTGTAGGCCTACGATGTCATTGCTCGTTAAATATTAACACATAATTTCTAATTATTTTGTTAATAAGAATAATAATAATAATCAACATTTTACTCCTTTATTTAATTTTTTTTACTTTAACATGTCTTTGACGGAGCATTTCAATAAACTTTAGCAGCAGGATTGTTGTTCCACAATACAGAACGCACGAAATAAAAAAGTTTCAGTATCAGACATAAAAAAATACAGTGAAACCTCTCATAACCTAACCGGACACTCACTGTCGCAGTATTTTTGTCCGGTTATGAGAGGTGTATCCATTTTTTATTTTAAATATTTTCTTTATGTTATAATGCTAGACGAGTGGTCTGTGGTTGAAAAAATGTATTCGGAATAGATTGCTTTAACTTAGCTCGGTTCAATTTGAGCCTATGAGTTTCAAAATGATTTTAAATGTTTTTAAATGCGACGAATTTTTTTGTAGTAAAATACTGCAAGCCGCCAATTTCGTTTAACCCTGCATTGTTACACTTCGTCGAATCGACGAACATCATATACTCTTTATCATATACATAACTCTTTTATGTGTGTTCATATAACAACAAGATTGTCAACCACGTTATTTGATGAGGAAAGCTTCAAGTTCTTGTTGTTTTCAAAATTTTAAAAAGATACAAAAAAAAACTTCAAATTCATACCGCAAAACTAATTTTGTTTTTATATTTTATTTTTTTTCTCTTTATTTTTTAATAAAAAGCTTAAAAAAATTTTTTTTTCATTAAAAATCGGTTCAAAAAAAAATTTTTTTTTATATCTCGTCGATTCGACGAAGAGGAACTTTAATGTACTAAAATAAAGAATAACCATCCAGGGTTAATGCTTCATCTCAAGTATTTAAGGAATCAAGTACACGTAATTACCATTTTTTCTTTAATTCATAAAATATTTTTTTTTATGTGCCATTTTGTTACTCTCAAGGTGACAACGCAAGCTAAACAGCAATCCCCAACACATGAGTATGTACATTCGTGTTAACACGGAAATCATAAATGGCATCAACACAAATATGAATCAGAGATGAAAAATTAAGAAATACTAAAGGGTGTCTGGTAGCAGATTTATATTTTCAAACTTAAATAAAAAACTTAATAATTGACACAAAGTTTTATTAAGAGCATTGAACGATAGAATGGAAATGCGGATTTTATTTTTTAAGAGTAGTCATCCAGATTCTACAGATCCTTTTTTAAAATTTCATGCATAATCGCTCTTGGAAATCCCACTGCGGCTGCTCTTTTCCGTATTGAAAGTCGCGGATTTTCACGTAAACTGCTTTCAACCAGTTCAATGTTTTCGGATCGACTGAGCCCTGGCTGTGCACCCACGAACGAATTAAATTTACGCTCGGGCCATCACTTATTCGCCGAATACCGAACTTTAAACAAAATTGTTGACAAGCAATTACGTAAGAATCATTACTCTTAAAAAATGTATCCACACCGAACGCGCGATGCTCACTCGCCCACTGCGACATCGTGACTGACAAATCCGCACAATCGATAACTCGAACGGCGTCACCCTCCCTCCGCACCGTTTTTTACTTTTTGAAATAATCGTATTTAAAAATATAAATTTCTCACCACACACCCTGTACTAGTGTCGGTGAGTTTCAATCTAGGCGAATTAATTAAAATTAACGCTTGTGTCCGCTTATGAGAGGCTTTTTGCGCACATTTTTTTTTTCAAATTTAGTGTCCGCGTCCGGTTATGAGAATAAATTTTGTACTGAAAAACTGATGAAAATCTCGGTTCTACAAAGTTTGTCCGGTTATGGGAGGTGTCCGTTGGAAAAGCTTTCACTGTATTCGCAAAATAAACGTTTATAGAAGGAAGAAAGAAAAACCGAATAAGAAATTATTTTTCAGAAATATTAAATAAATTATAAATAAACAAATAAACAAAGAAAAATAGAAATCACTATTAAAAGATTTGTTTAGTTATGAGTGGGAGTGGAAAATTAAAATTTATTCTGTGCAGGTATTAATTTAGTAACAAAGAAAATTATGTATTGCAAAGTGAATGCCTGAACACATTTCTAAATAATAAAACTACACATCCACTAGAAATTCATATAAGAAATTTTGATTGAACAAGATGGTGACAAAGTCTGCTCCCTGCTGTTGACATTCATTATGAGGTAAGTTTTTAATTAATGCTTCTGTGTTTGTAAATCATTTATATCTTATATTTTATTCTTAAAGATTTCCTTTCATTTCCATTGTTTGTTTACGTTCCTCTCTAATGACGTAGTGTGTACGCGTGAATCTGCAGAAGTGAAACTGCAGTCGAGAAGTATGTGTGACCCAATTTGAAGTAGAAACTACATATTTGTGTTTTTTTTTTTTTTTTTTTTTGTTGAAGCTCCAACATTTCGTACGTAAATTTAACATTTGAATACCATTGCCATTCAGGGAGTGGAGTGTGAGTGTATGAATGCAAGTGTTCTACTATGCCTTTGAAAGCAGTTAAAGTGTTATAAAGCAGAGAGTGTACTCCGTGGTAAATTTTTTATTACACTTTTACGATAAGTTTTTATCGGTTGCGTTTTGGTGTTTGTGTACATGATACATGTGCGTTCTAAAAATCCGTCTTCTCTTGTTGGTTGTTTGCACAACATGAAAATCATTGATATTTTTACATCACAAACAATTCTACTTACACTTTGGTGCCAAATGCATTTGAGAAAATGTATATATGTATGTGTGTATGTATCAAGACTTTCTAAAGCTATATTCACATAAAATGTACATGTCATTATTTTATACACAAGCGGTTTTGCGTGCACGTCAAAAACTGCGTTTTAGAAAAGTTTTATAGATTTTATGTCCACACGTTGGTATGTTACGTACATGTGGCATAACCTATAATAGTTCACAACAATATACTGATGGCAAATTATATACTGGCTAGACTAAACCGGTGCGCTTCGCTACCACCACACCTAATTATGTAGTTGTTCGCGCTAGGTGTTGGGTTTTACTATTTGACAAACCAAATAGTTAGTTCCTCAACCTCTAGTAAAATTGACGCCAGATGGTAGACATTCATAATATCATTTTTGAACCATTATCAGGATCTTTGATCCATTTTTACACCATGAAAAGTACCCTATATTTTAAGTTGGATCATAAACTGTGCGTCGATCAAATTTCTTAAAAATATGTTCACTATATCGAACAAACATCCAAACATCTAAACATGCAAACATTCACATTTATAATATTAATAGTATTTATATTTCTATTCACTTTTAATTGTATTTAATTGAACATTTTGATTTTTGAAAGAATATGCATAAATAAATAGATTTGACAAAGCAAAAGAGCTGATGTCAGATGCTTTGACACTTGCAAATAGAACATAGAGAAATAACTCATGCTATTGGTTAAAGCACTTTTACATTGTAATACTGAGTAATATGACATGTCAAAAACTTAAATCAAATGGGAAAGTATAATAGCATAAAGACAATATGTTATGAATCTGACCAAAATACGGATGAGAATTTGACAGTCGTATGGATCTCACCATTTTTTAAAAATGTTCAAAAAGTTTATACTTTTCATTTTATCAGGGATGTGTTTTTGTGTAAACAACCAAAGAAAATAACAAAACAACAAAAAAGTCATTTGCTTCTCAAACGGTTTTGTTCTTACTACTTAAATTAGTTAAAGTTTTTAATTTAGGCTAATTTAATTGTGTTATTCCCATTCCCAAAAGTAACGGCTATAATAATGGGAATCTGAGACCTACAATGTAGCTCCTACATATAAGAAATTTACCTGCAATGTCGAAAATAGTGAAGATATTATAACAACACACTAGGCTTTTACTAAATCCTAATCAATATGGATTTCGATAGAATCAGAACACGACTTCCCTACTGCTTTCACTTACCGACTCTATAAGACGTAAACTTGATGAGTATAATTGTGGCATTGGATCTGACAAAGGAATTTGATAGCGTAGATCATGCTTCTCTAGTTACTCACCGACCAGACGAGCAATTTCTTGTCTCTTAATACAATGGCATCTGTATTGTGAATAATATATTAAATACTATAGTAGTGAAAGATAATTCAGAGGCTGAAAAGTCTCTTATTTTTACTGAACAGTGCGAGATATTCGTGACCTTCAAAATGAACCACCTGCAGTGTAATCATGGTCAATATTTGAATATAAATAATTATCGTGAAAAAGATAAATGTTAGAGATAACTCTTTCGTCTCATAATAATAATGATTCCAATAACCAATTTAATTTTATGTATGTATTTTATGAAAAATTTAACCCATTCAAGAAATTATAAACAACTCAATGAAACAAGTAGGAAAACAAATTTGTAACATAACAAGTGGAGTGAGTATTGTAAAGACAGGAGACATTAGCATTGACAAATGCTCTCGGTCACAGTGGCGTTCTTGATTGCAATCATTATTGTAGCAAATTTTTTTGGAACAAAACCAGTTAAAAAAAACTCCCTCGGACAGTAATACACGCTTCAATATTTGTCTTTGTGTTAGTATGAATATTGAAGGCTCTGACACACTACGCCAATATTTCTCATCAATATTCAATGTTTTTTTGGGTTTTTTCAAGTGTAAGCATATAGAAGTTACCGTCAGCAAAATACATATCTTTTTGTTTATTTATTTATTTATTAAAAAAAAAAAACTCTGATGATATTTGTTATATTTTTGTCACAATATTTTTTGCTTTGCACTTCCCAAAAAGTCATCAATGAGCGATATACTTCAATTAATACGATTCCCAAAATTTTTCACTCTATTTGTAATGCATCACAACTACGATGTGCACTGAAAGTTATCAGAAAAAAAATGAATATTGACAATAACACTGCCACACTACGTCAAACTGCTTCAATATTTTGCTGAATATCAAAACCATTTTGATATATTGCAAATAAACGCACACGAATACAAATATTGAAGCTCAATATTGATGCGTGTAGCATGCGCTTTAAGGTATGACAATTATTTGCCCAAAAAAAACGTAACCACTAAATTCTATACACTTTTTTTTATTATTGAAAAATACTTTTGATTTGAAACAGGTCTTTATCATAAATAAAACACCATCGGTATTCAATAAATTATTACTTCAATCCATTTTAACTTTTATATTCCATGAAATTTATTAACTAATTAGATGCTGATAACAGTGGTTAGTTTTTTTTTGGCAAATATTTGCCACATGTGACCGTACTTTTACTGATAACGACATGTTGTTTGTATGGCAAAGTTGACATCGCTCAGGTTTTGGCTGCTGGAAGGGTTCGAAAGAAGAATTTTCGGAACATTTTTGCTCTTTTCGTTTCTCGTCTTTTAAATTCGTCACATTAAAGCTGTTGCTATTTTCTTGTAAATTAATAGTTTGGGTGTGAACGAGTGAACATTTTTGTTCTATAACAAGAAATCCATTGATTGACAACACTTTTTTCATTTATTTTTTTTTTTTTACTTTACAACTTTAGTTCTTTTCTACAACAGTGCTAAATTGTATGCATTCGTCAGTATATATATGTATGTATGTATGTATGTATGTATGTATGTCAGTGAATAGAGTAGCAATTCGTGCTCTTCACTGCTTAATTTTTAAACGGAAAAAAATTCGTCATATTAAAAATTCACACGATTTTGTTATACTTATTTAAGACATAAAATATGTCTGTCTGTCTGTCAGCATTGCGGAATTTTAGAAAATTTATTTTGTTTTTAAAAGTTCTGAAAGCACGTTGTTAAAGTTTCACACTTACTCTACAGTAATGAGATTAAAATGCATATATCAAATTAGGAAGGATGTGTTTGTCATTAACCGGGCCTCATTTCTCGAAACTACAAATTACAAATATATTAGTAAAAAAAACAATTTTTGTAAAATTGTTGTTTCTGTAAAACATTGTTATTTTTTCTGAATGTATTTCACTTGTAAATTATTAACATGCACTTTTGAGAAACTGTAATTTGTCTGTAGATACTTGAGGAAATGGCAGTTCTTATTCTTATTTAGTTATTTATTTGCTTGATTTTAAAATTATATAAATATAATATTAATATATGTAATGATAACACTGGCCGCTAAGGCCATCGGCTTTATTTTAAAAGTAATGTAAAGTACATTGATGAGGGTTTCTCTTAAATTATGCCCATATTCATAGTCATATTTGTAATTATTTTATTTTAGGAAATCATGGAAAAATTACTCATTTAAGAGTATAGTAAATGAACGGCATAATTCCAATGTTATGTTGCATGAAATGCAAACAACCTGTCAATTAAACAATTATCAACTGCGTATAATTTTTGAGCAACTTGAGATAAAAATGTTTCTGTGCAGATTGACAATGACGATATTTTAAACAATTCCTGCCATTTCGATTCAGAAGATATTTCTAGTAATATTAGTTTAATTTAAATAACAATTTCTGCAGCGATATTTACTAAAATTATATACAGTGAGACCGACCTTGATTAGCCGTGATTCGATTAACCGGCAACATCAATTATTCGGGAAAGAAAAAGAAAATATTTTTTTTTCTCTTGGACCAGCGCTCACTGGACATCCCTTTTATATCTAATGCAGTGCACTAGATATATGGATAGTGTAAAGAATAGACAACAGCTGAAGGTGGTAGAACGATAGAGCTTAATTCACAACTCTGCAGTTGCGCGCTAATTATAAAGCTAATTATAAAACTAAGGTGAACCATTTTAATTTTCATTTTACTTCGTCGACGTAAGGAGGGTGCGGTAGCACAGAAAACTAAAAAAAAAAAACTTTCTTCTGATTTGACCGGGGTGGGAATCGAACATGATTGCAGCGCCAACACGCTGACTACTCGCCATCAGCACCCCCCGATCAGCATCGATTTAAAATTTTTGCTTCGATTAAACATGATTACATCAATTATCCGGGATTATCAGCAAAGTTGTTTTCGCTTATTGTTTGGATTACCAAACTTGATGTCAATAAAACGAAAAAGGTGAATTGTTCGACATCATAATTTGATAGAAACTTAAGAAATGCAATTATGTTTTACTTTTACAATGTCGTACTTATCCTCAAGTGCACTGCTGCACGTTCAATATATATCGTGATATTTACTGAACGTCTAGCATGCAATATGCTTAATATTCTGAAATCCAGATCGCAGATCACGACGAATATTGCGATAAATATTGAACGTGTAGCATATTTCGTGATATCAGCTCGCAATATTCGTACGTAAACAAAACAAAACAAAACAAAAGAGGAAATTAAAAACAAACAAACAAAATAAATATATATATAAGCGAAACGCTGTGGAAAAAAATTAAATAAATGAAAAACTAAAACATTTTTAACTGAATTTTTGTGTAGTTCGGTTGTCTCCCATTTCTGACATTTTCTTAAGCAACACAGGCAGCAGGTCACAGCACAAAATAATTTAAATACTGTCGCGATAAATATTTAACATGTAACATAGCCGCGCCATCCATCAATACATTAAAATTGATCGCGATCCAAATATCACGATATATATTGAACGAGTTAAAATTCTCTGATCGTTTTTATTTAAAAAATATTAACTTCAAGCTACCAATGTATCTTGAAGCGTTCTTTTCTTTATTGAGTTTACTTACGAACTAAACAAGCAAAAGTATTTACAATCCCAGCAGTCCGGTTACTCATTACAAATTGAAAGCCATCCGATTGTATAATATTATGTCAATAGGGAAAATAAAACGAAAATAGTTAAGCCCTTACAACTCGCATCTGATTCGGATTTGTCTTTTTTCCATCCAATTGTAAAGTTAAATGTTTATTAGAAATGAAGATCAAAACAAACACAAATAAAAATTTTGCATCGCATTACCATCTGATTTGGATGGCTTTGTAATGTATCTTATTGTCATTTCGTTTTAATTATGAATTTTGTTCTTTTTTCTGAAGTAATTTTTCCGTTATTCTTTCTTTTTCATTTTTATTATTATTCCAAAGTAAAATTTGTATCAAGTTCATAAGTGTTTTTAAAAGTGAAGTGTTGGCGGCATTTTTTGTGGTAATATAGTTATAAATTATTAAATAAAAATAATTAAAAAATAAATAACAAAATTCCGAAATTACAAAATATTGAAAAAAATGAAGTTCATAATTTAATTATGCAATAGTTAAAATTTATTCCAAGATCAATGGCATTCAGATACATCTTATTGCACTCCGAATTCCCCATAATAGTTGGACCCATCCAACATTCGCTTACAATGTATATTGTGTTGGATAAATCTTACAGCCTAGGCCATCGCTGTGAAAATGTAAATAGAAATTGTATACAGACATTGGATGGGTCTTGCTTACATTGTCATTGGTCTCAAATCGAAGATGTATGTAGCAAAAATTTCACTGGGATGCTATTTATGCTTTTGCCATACTCCTAATCTATTACAATGTGTATCTTTAACAATGTTTTTCTCTTAAAGGAATAACCCAATCCACATTATCGGTTTATCCCTTTGTTTGCTGATATTGTGTTTGGGATTTTACAAGGATTAATATTTAATTGTCGACATTAATACTAACTCCTGTGGAGTTTACAAATGTGTTCATATGTCGTTTACTTAATTAGGTTTTCTTAAGAATTGTGGTTTACTCATAATGTAATATCTTCCTGATAATTGTGGTATTACAAATAACTACCCTAACTCTTAACTAACTTGTAGCACTGCCCTAAGAAAAGTGCTCTTGTTTTTATTTAAATTGTTTTTTTCCCTCATATTTTTGGTATTTCTTATATAAATTAGTACTCAATTAAGCGGAAAAAATGATTATCCAGAATGCTCCCGTTACCGACTATTACGAATAATCGAGGTGCGACTGTATAAGAAATTAATTTGGCCATCTTCAGTTGTCACAGTCTAAACCAGTTTGATTATCAACCAACTCTGACGCGAGTTGATTGAAAGGTGTTCAAAATTACAATAAGCAACATTCAACACTGGCTAAATGTAAATACACATTTCATATATTTCAGTTTATTTCCCAAATACGTTTGAAAATACAATTATAACAGCATTCAAAACATTAAAAAAAAAATAATACTGTTAAATGTCATGATTTTTAACCACACAATTTGCCACAAAAGACCTTTTCAATTTCAAGTTATGACAGTCAAAACTCAATATATAAATATGACTCATATTTGAATATGAAAAAGAAATAGAAACCAGTATTAACCGACAGAATAGAGAATAAAACATCTAGTCAAAATAAAATTGTTTACTAAACAAAAACCTCAAGTTATAAATGAATTGCATCTCCGTACTTTTTGTACGACATTTAACTTGATTATAAAGTGTAATCTGGGCGCATTGCATTCACAATTACAAGAGCTCAGAAATAAAAGAAATAAAAACTCATAAAATTTAAATCAGGAAAACTATTATACAACTAATAATAAGTAAACAAGAGCTCCAGATAAAACTATAATAAAATTAAAATAAAAATAGCAGTACAAGATAAAATATAAAGCAAAGGGCAATTAATATTATTAATGGATTTGCATGCACTCGTACGTGTGAGACCACCTTGTATTGTAAAAGTGTATTTTTAGCTCCCCGTTCATTTTTAGATAAATGGCGGGTCAAAAATAAGTTGTGCGCAAAAATTAGGGTTCTTTAGTATAAACCGGCCAGAGGATTCGCATTTAAAGGGTCAAAATTTACCATCCGCTAGACAAACAAAACAAAAACCTTAAAATATTTTAAACCAATACAAATGGTCAATCAGCAACAAGGCCACATAGAAAAGGTCTTGGACATATAAGCACTTTATTAGAACGAAGGAGCACATTGCACTACTTAAAGTTCCAAAGTCTTACAGAGCAACCTAAATTCCAAGGCAAAGCTGTCAAAATTTCTTATGCCCATACAAAATGTATGAAATGAAGCGAAATAACGCGGCGGCAACGCTTTGCAATTGGAAAATCCAATTTTGGCAGCGCTAAAGCGAATGCTACACGATTAATGTTCAGCTTCAATATTTGCCAATGTGTGCGTTATTTTATAAAAAAAGAATATTCACAATAACGCACACAATGACAAATATTGAAGCTCGTGCGATCTTGAAGATCGTGAAGTAGGTTGCAAATAAAAATTCAATTATTGAAAAGTAATGACAATTTATTTGTTTTCAGATCAATAATTTAGCGATTTATCTCTTTTTCTTATTTCAATTTAAAGTTTTTTATTAATCAAAGTGAGCAAACATAAAGGCCATGTCACATAGAACTTTGTCGCTTTGCGTAACGATTCTAACTTTGACAGAAAAGCGTAAAGCAAAAGGTGTATGACACAATAAACGCTTTGACAACACTCACGAATTGTTTGTTTACCAAATAAAAGTGTTTGATAATTGTGCTTTTAATTTTTTTGTTATAAAAATAAAGGCCAATAATGTTATATGTTACAATTACAATGTTCTTCTGTTTGAAAACGAAAAGAAGAGAAAGGAAGACACGAATAAAGAAAATTATACAAACTGATTGTCAAAGCACGCAAAAGGATAAAAGATGCCCAACTTTTCGCTTTGCGCTGCGTTAAGAATGCATTATGTGACATGTTTCATATAAACGCGTACATTTCATCTTAAATGTCAAAGCGAAACTGCAACGCAAAGCAAAGCAAAAGTTCTATGTGACATGGCCTTTACTGTTGCTGACGCAACGATAATGCTCTAAGTTAGATTACTAATTTCATCGTAAACGCTAAGCGTTTAATTACGTTGCGCTTTACGTTGTAATTTAGGTAAAACGTTTCAAACGCCTTATAAAAAAACATACATACATGTATAGAAAAAACGTTTGACAAAATATCTTATGAAAAAATGTCGAAAAAAAGTTTTATACGAAAATTCGTATAATAAATTTTTAATTTAAATTTTTACGAAATTGTTACAAAAAAGTTTTTATGAAAATTTTTACAACACTAATGTTTCGTTTTTAGGAAAAAATTTATAAAATCTAGAATAACAAATTGTCTATGAAAACTGTTATACGTAACGTAACGTTATACGTAACAAAATTTTTATGGAAAGCTTTATAAGAATTTAATATTTATGTATTCTGAAGTCGAATAAGTTAATTAAAATAGAAAATTTTTTTATGAAAATTCTACAATACATTTTTGATACAAATTTTTACAATGAATTTTTTATGAAAACTTTTGAAAAATTTCCGTATGGAATTTTTTACAAGAAATTCTTTATAAAAATTTATACAAGAAATTTTTTATGAAAAATAAAAAAAAAATTTTTTCCAGAAATTTTTATAAAAACTTTAAAAGAAAATTTTGTATGAAAAGTTCTAAAAATTTTTTAATAAAACAAGAAATAATTTATGAAAATTTTTGCAACAAATTTTTTAAGAAAAAAATTTTAAAAATTATGTATATGAACATTTTTTTTCAAGAAATTTCTCATGAAAATTTTTACAGGAAATTTTTTATGAAAATAAAAAAAAACTTTTTCAAGAAACTTTTCAGGAAAATTTTAACAAGAAAGTTTTTGTGAAAAAATATAAAATAATTATATGCAAATTTATTCAAGGAATATTTCATACAAATTGTTAAAAGAAATTTTTTTATGAAAATAAGAAATAATTTTTCAAAAAATTTTTTATGAAAAAGAAAGTTTTCGTAAAAATTTTAAAGCGAAATTTTTTACAAAAATTTGATAACGAAATTTTTAATATAAATTTTAACAAGCAAGTCAGTGCTAAAAATTTTTAGAAGAATTTTTTTACAACACGTTTAAAATTTATAAATAAAATTTTCTTTAACAAATTTTACATCACAATTTGCTCACCAAATTTTTTACAACAAATTTGGAGAGGAGAAACTTAATTTCTATTAAGATCCAGTCAAATTTAATATAAAGAATTTTTTTTAAGAAATTCTTTATGAAAATTAGTTCGACAATTGTTGTATAAAATTACTTATGTCCATACATAATTTTTTTTTGTTTTAATTATTTTGTAAAGAAGACTTGGGAAATTTAAAATAGAATAGTACACAATTGAACAAGGTGCAAAAAGCGTTGAACTTTATTTCCGAATAAAATCATGATTTTATCCATAATTTAATTATGAGCGACGAAGACCATTTCCAATTAAATGGGTTCAAGTCAAACCCCTTCGGTCATTTTGGTCCACCCTGCAAGTATGTATGTACTCGTACCTAAAAATTTTCACAACCAACTTTGAGTGACAAGTTGTTTCCCCCTTATGCAAAAACGATTGTTGAAGTTAATGTTTTACTTGAAGTAGGAATTTTGTATGGGCAAACCGGCAAACTTTAACAATTGTTTTCCATAAAATTAAAAAAAATAAAAAATAAAATGTAAAATAAATTCGATATGAAAATTTATACGACAAATAATTTTATTTCATATTTCATACAACAATTAATTATTTTACTGCCAAGGACCGTTTCCAGACTATGTACATGGGATTGTATTTTCCATGTATCGCATGTATAACTACATACTTACATATTGCAACCTTTTTTAATTATTTTCAAAGTCTGCTTTTCTTGCAGTGAAAAAACTAAAATTCCTTTTATAACTAAAAACTGCATAGCCATTTCGTATTGTTTTCTTTTTTTATCAAGTAAAAAATTTATATGCCCTGCCATGAAAATCGAAAAGGAAAATACAATAAATGGAGTAAAAATAATATAACTGCAAAACTTTATTGAATGGCTGAAATGACTGGCTTTAAAAACCGACTGGTTGTTTGTTAGCTTGTTTTGTCGGTTACTTATGCAGGTTGGCTTGTAGTCTATAAAAGTCATGACTTTGTTCACCAAGAATAATAATAACAACAACAACTGAGGCACAAAAAACAACATTCTTGCAACAAAACAAAGCAACGAAAAATTCATACTACTCAGCCAAGCAAATAAAAAAGAACCATAGAGAAAACAAACCAACCTACGAACTGAAACCAGCCACAGCCAGCCAGTCATCGTCACAGTTAAGCCAGCCACATCCAAAGGCGGACGGAAAAGCTATCACACAGTCAACAAGGAATTCTAAACCTTTAATAAAAAAAAACAACGAAAAAAGTAACAAACACTGTACTTTGTGTGTGTGTGTGTGTGTGTGTGTGTGTGTGTGTGTGTGTGTGTGTGTACAAACTACGAAATAAAATATGTTTAAAATACTTTGTACTCAGTGGAACTGACAGAGCCTGGGTAGCAAAAGAATAGTATCTTTTTGGCCGTTTTAAGAGATATTTTTTGAATTCTTCATTCCAATTGTATTGTATCGTGTGTATTGCGGTGACTCATCATTCAATGAAAGGGATTCACTGTATCACTGGTTCCTTTTTTCTTTTCTTGCACTACTACGACTGCACAATTAACTAGAAAACGTGTTTTTTAAAGAAGTAAAAGCTCCAAAAAAAACACACGAACCAACCGTGCTGAAGAGTATGAAAACAACAAAACAATATTTACAATGAAGAGCAACAACAAATAATAAAAAAGCGACTGATTTCAAAAGCATTTACACCGAAAATGGCAACTACGATATACTAAATTGTAAAGCAATAATGATAAAAACAAAAACCTGTTTCAGATTCGATCACTGGTAAAATTGAACATTTATTACAACATTTTAGAATGCCAAAATGGAAGTTTTTGCTGGGCAGTAGTAGAAAATATATATGTACATACATACATATGCACATATTTAAAAAACTATAAAGAACAGATTAAGCTGACGAAATTTCCTAGAAATTAGAGCTCCAACCGAAAGACAATAAGTAAAACAATTGCGGACATTGCATCGATATAAGATGCTAAACAATTTTGCTACACAATACCGACGTAGGATGGCGTTCTGATAAGCCTGTGGATTCGATACAGCTGAAGCCGTTACTGTTCAGTGACCAGTGACTATGTCTTCGCCACTGAAACCTTCCCACACACTGACACAAATTTCACCTCAATGCACATCAGAAAAAATGCGCGATGTTTTTTATGATTTAATTTAAAACTGGGGTCGAACCCAGGAAATTTGTGGTTTTGTAGTCAACGTGCAGACATCGCCAACCCCCTCTAAATTTAGTGACTCATTTAAAGCCATACCGCACTTTCGTTCCTAAAATGCCGGAATTTTTCCGGTTTCTCGAATATCTTCGAATCGCGGAATTTTTGGAAAAAAAAAGTCAGAATTTGCGGAATTTATTTAACATTTTAACGTTTTTCTCACGACAACAACACTCATAATAAGGCCTATTGCACAGGTCAACAAAATTAAATTTTTTTAAGGTTTCATAGTCATAGTTTCATAGTTTGTAACATATGCAAGTATCTAAATTAATAACACCATTTCAAATTTTTTTTATTTCACATTCTTAATAAACTTTTCTGAAGAAACTTTTGTTTTTTAAATTTTCTTGTAAAAAAGGGGTTTTTCTGAAAACATTCTGAATATTTCCTAAACTATATGGATTTGCAACAAATTTATAAGAACATAATAAATATTTGTTTTCAAGCGATTTTATAAGTTTGTGCTTTTTAACGCTTTTTTTTTTTTGGCATTAATTCAAGTTTTGCTACAATTTTTTATGTATATATATTTTTCAAAATTTCGTTAAGGCCGTCTGTGTCCAAACAATGCGGCAGTACCAAAAGAGAATTGAAGAAATTTGCTTCAAGAAAAATTGCCCAAGTTAACAGCTGGCTTCCTTTTATATTTTCAATTAATAAAAAATAAATGGTGAATTAAAAAATGCATCCTGCTTATTTCACGGGGTTTTCACGCTTACTTAAGTGTTGAAAGTTGTTCGCCCTACCAATAATTTCAATAAATATGTATGTAATGTGTTCTACATGCTATTCTGCAGCCAATTTGTGAACGCTAAAAAATTTTAACAAAAAATTTTACGTTTTATACTTACAACACTCCTGAACAGCGCGTACATACAAATGAACCGATAGTCATGTTGACGTAAGTAGGTCCTTTTTGGCCGCAATCAAAACATTGTCGATTCCCACCGCCAGTTGTGATTAGCTCACGCAATGCTTCAAGATATTTATCATCTTGTTTTTTTCGTACCATGGCCATGTTTCGCGTGTTGTTGTTGCTTTGTTTGCTGTTAAAGTTATTTAGAGCTGATGGTGGCGCAGCTGGACTAAAACGTATTATATCCTCAATAGAGGACGAAGGCAATTGTGGTAATAGTGACGTTGTAGTTAAAGGCGAATTCGTTGATGAACTCTTTGCAAATTTTCCGATATTGTTATTATTTTCGTTTCGAATCGATTTAAGTTTGCTACTGCGATCCGAAATTGAGCCGTTTTGCTGGCTGTAATTCAAATCGTCGTCACTAGCGGAAGCGTTACCGAAAAATTCTGTATCCGGCGGAGGAGAGGGATCTCGGTTAGTTCGATATGTATCCGTTTTGTTGAATTTCGTACTCGTAGGATAAAGAAAAACGAACTGAATTTTGCTGGCTTTATTTTTCCCTTTCGCCCCTTTAACTTGTTAAAAGGCTTCTATTATAATACGTATTCCTATTTCACACACTATCAAACAATTTAAAGTATAGCAAACAAAAAAAAAACAATTATAAAATTAATGCAACCAAGGGAAATATGGATGCAACTTGTATTTATTATTTATTTGGCGCCACCAAATAGTTGAATAAAAAAGTAAAAAACAATTTCAGCAAAAACAACAAACAGAAGAAAATAAGGTAAAGGCCACTCTTTCAGTAGGATCTATTTTTCTTTTTTTTTTTAGTTTTCTTTTCTTACTTTTTGAAGCTCCGTAACAATTGCACACTTGCAACACACACTCACACACTTAAAAAAAGCTAATATGTTGAAAAAAATACATATATATTTATGCAATTGCAATTATTTTTATTTTCGTTTCTTCGCTTCGATGTCTGTTTGCAATTTTATTTTTTTATACACAAAAAAAAGAAAGCTTTTGTTTATAATTTACAAATTTTAATTGTTGCCCGTTAAATTGCGTTTCTATTTTAATAAAAATTTTCACTGACACATAGATTTTCTTTCACAAAATTAACGCAGAGCAACCTTAAAAACACGGAAAACTAAACGAAAACCAACCACAACGGTGAGAAAGTTTTGCTCAACTGAGAAATTTTAATATTTTTGCCACCGAAGTACCAAGTCACGTTTTAATGTTGGTACGACGACGTCAATTGAAAGCTACTTTGGGTATTAAAAATTTAAATGGCAATGTAAACTTTATATTTTTTTAAAATTTTTAATTTCTGTAAGTGCAATAGTGCTTTATGTGTCAGGTATGTTTATTATATACGATCAAGAAAAAAATTGCTTAATTTGGCATAATAAATACGCCTTATTCGTTATACTTTTTATAAAAAAAATCATTTTACTTTTTTAAAGCACTTATTATTTGATAGAAATCAGCCGACACCACTCGCTGATGATACTGTCAACAGTAATCATTTGATTTTAAAAAATGTACTATTGTGTAAAAAATTGGATTACAGTGGCCTTTCCCTATTTAAAAAAAAAACTATATGGTAACATAGGAAAGGTATGGTAGCGCAATATGTATATTGGATAAACTCTACATCTGGTAGCTCGTCACGTTGATTGTAAGAGTATGACATTACAGAAAAAGACAACAATTAAATAACAAATTTTAAACATGTGTATTTCAGATGAAAATAAAAGTGGCTTTACCAAACAATTTGCAACATCTATAGATGGTGAACAAACTGAATTTGTTTTTCAACCATTTGCCAACAAATGGTTTTTATTAATCACCCAATATGGAAAAGTGCCAAATCTCTATAGCACCAAGTTTGATCTGCACCGCAATGAAAGTGTACCTCCTCCACTGCAGGGCCCTGTCGAACATCCTCAATTTCATATGTCCGTACCCATAACAATAACATGCAATTTTGGCATGGATAAAGATGAAGTTCGTACGGGAATTCAATATTTGGTTAACAAATCTAAGCTGAAGAAGTGTCCCACTGAATTCGTAATCGGGTTGGGTTTAAAGCACATGGACCACAAGACTTTACAAGAAGTCGCTCAAGTTCTGGATGAAATAATTGCCTAATATACATTTTTGTTTTTAAAATCTTGGTACTTTTTTATTTAACAAAATAAATTTGCACATTAAAACGTGTACAAAATTTTCTAAAAACCATGTCTTATTTGCTTCTTTTTTCTTATGGCGCGATGTATATAGAAAAATAAAAAAGCCAGCATTTCATTTCAGTTTTTTTCCAATTACGTAGACTTAATCGAAGAGAGCAAATCCCATATCGTCATCGGATTCTTCGGGTTCTTCCTCCTTCTTTTTCTCTTCTTTCTTAGCTTCGGCAGCGACAGGTGCGGCATCACCACCGGTGGCGGCACCAGCAGCGGGAGCACTAGCTCCAACACCGGAACCAATGTTGGTGATCAGATCCTTAACATTCACTCCCTCCAAACCCTTGGCAAACAAACCGGGCCAGTAAGGTTCAACCTCAACATTAGCAGCCTTCAAAACGGTAGAGATTTTTTCACCCTAAAAGCAAATTGTTACAAATCATGAATATATTTTTCAAACAAAATCATAAAAAAAACCTTCTTTAATAAGAGAGATTCTTATGATTTTCACAGATTATAAAACTATACTTACAGTAACGGCAACATCGTCATCAACTAAAACAAGAGCGGCGTAGACGCAAGCGAGTTCAGGTTTGTTAGACATATTTCCTCAGTTTTGTTTTTATTTAATAATTGGTGCAAGTTGCCAAAAATTAAAAGTTATTTTTTTTTAAATTTGGCCTTAGCTCGACTACGAGAACAAGCACACTTTAGAAATTCCTAAACCGGAAAGAAAGAAAATATGATAAAAGAAGACTACTACGAAGTGAGCTGCAAAATAAATTCAAATGTCAAAATCCCAACAAGAAAATATAATACTGTCAAAGACAAATTAAATGCAAATGAAGCGTTTTTCTATTTCACTTTACGAATTACAAAAAAAAAATGCGCGTGTTTTATTTTCCTGCAAAAGTTTTATATAAATAAATGTATGTGTGCTACATTTCGTTACTATTCGTATTCCATTCTAAAAGGTATATAACATTCTAAATAGGAATCACGTTACTTTCTAAATATGTTGCACCAACAACTGGCAAAATATGAAACTCATTTGACCCCATACTTTGAAGTAGGGGTCAGATACGAACGTTTTTACTACGATGTTTAATACCTTTTTCATACAAATACGAACTTTTATTCGTGTGATTTTATTTTTTAAAGCGGGAAATTTACAAAGAAAATTTTTTTACTTATTTCACAAAAATGATGTCAGCATTTCGCTACTACAGAATACAAAAGTATATTGCAACAAATTATATCAAAAACAGCCATATATCGTATAATTATAATACTAAGTAATTACTTTGCAAAATTCCAACTCAGAAGAAATAAAATTTTAAAGCAATACCAAAATTGTATAAAAAGGTATTTCCATTTCATTGCGTATTTTTGAAAATATCAATAAATGCCAATTTGTTGCATTTGTACAACACTGAAAAATGCAAGAAAGTGAAAAACAGCAAAACAGAGACGTTGTAAACAAAAGTGGCGCAATTTTCCTTATTTCTACTTAAGTATTATTTATATCCGATTTGAAAATTAGATATGTCCGAGGAACCAGAAATAAAAAGTGCACTCGTAAATGATTCTTCAAACAGTAACACCCCTGCTAATGAAAAATTTGATTCAACTGTAGACAAAATCACATCACTCAAAACATTGGGCCCTTTTATAGCCTCCAAAAATAATGCCCGCAATACATTATACTTTTCGGATGTACCACAAGTGTGTAAGGATGAGCCATGCATGCTAGGTGTAGATGAAGCCGGTCGTGGTCCTGTGTTAGGACCTATGGTGTATGGCATAGCATTTTGTCCTTTAACCAGCGAGCAGCAGTTAATTGGTTTAGGTTGCGCAGATTCGAAACAGTTAACGGAAGAGAAAAGAAATATAATTTTTGACGATATCAATACCAAGGAATATGCAAATACGTGCATCGGTTGGGCTATAGAAATCATTTCCCCCAACGTCATAAGCACAAGTATGTTAAAGAGATCGAAATGTTCGCTCAACGAAATTTCAATGAATTCTGCAATTGACCTTATCCATGGGGCTGTTGATAAAGGTGTTAATATATCTGAGGTTTATGTAGATACAGTTGGTCCCCCGGAAAAATATCAAGATAAACTTCAACAAATTTTTCCAGAATTCAAAATTACTGTAGCAAAAAAGGCGGATTCTACTTACCCTATTGTATCAGCTGCCAGTATTTGTGCTAAGGTTAGTCGTGACCATGCTCTCAAAGTATGGACTTTTCCCGAAGGTGTTGTAGTCAAAGATAATAATTTCGGCAGTGGATATCCCGGTGATCCAGCAACAAAGCGTTTTCTTTCCGAGAATGTTGATTTGGTCTTCGGATTTCCCCGTTTAGTGCGTTTCAGCTGGTCAACAGCAGAAAATGCTTTGTTGGATAAGGCATACGAAATGGAATTCGATGAGCCTGACTCAGAAAAGCCTAAGTACGCTGGTACAAAATTAACAAAATTCTTTAAAGGGACAACTACAACTGGCGAGATTAAAAGAGAGCCCTGTCGATTCTTAAAAGAACGGTGTTTAGACAACTGCCTAGAACTTTGAAATTTATGTATTTTGTTAATTGGTTTAAAGGAAATAAACAGTAAAACACTTTGGTAAAAAACTTTGATGTAAAATTATGACAAAACTATATTGGTACTTGAGAGATAAAGATGTTTTTAAAACCTTTCAGATAATATCAATATTGGCCACGTGCATTCAGAAATGTGGAGATTCACATTTCCGTATGAAAACTTCGGGGTCCATAACTCAAAAATTATGCGTTGCCGGGAATTTTTCCCTTCTTTTTTGAATTTTCCCTATCTAATTTTTTTTTTCTCCATTTGGTGAGACGCCCGTAAACTAGATTTAAGACAATTTAGATTTTAACGCCGTATTTTTCTTGTGTTGTTGTCACAGTGAAATTTTTATTTATCCTAAAATTCTTCAATAGTCGGTACATATACATACGAATATGTATGTTGAAAAAAAGTTGATTTTCAAAAATATTCCATTCCTAGTTTACTGTGGAAGCAAATACGACAAAATCGTAATTAATTTTTAATTTAAATTATTCCACAGTAATATATGTAAGTGGTCACAAATGCCAATATATTACAAATAATTATTTTTAAATTGTCATTCAATTGGTTGTGTGATAGTAGTAGCATAAAGAACACAGAATATACATTGTACATTGGTCATCTCCTGAGTGCTGGTCCCAGATAAAAAAAAAATATGTGAATGGAGTATGCAGTAATCTTAATTTAGAAATAAAGTTTATTTTCCAATATATATATATATATACTCAAAAGCAAAGTTGATACTTCAGGCTGACGAATTCAAAATATGTTTTTTTATATTTGTGATTAAAGTGGATAAAAATAATGAAAATTCAGTTTTGTGTCAAGTTCAAAATTTAAGATACTCCTAACACTTTAAATTAAATGCTACGAAATGTTCGTTTTTTGTTTGCTGAAATAATAAGGCGATGCTGCATTTCGATAGCAACTAGAAGAATACATCTCTGGGTAGAACAATGCAAGCTGATGCCAATGGCGCTGATCAGAATTTTCTTAGATCTAGTACAAATACGCTGCCATCAGAAGCGCTAGCTCCCACTTTTGTACCTTTCGAGTTCCAACAAACTTCAAATATACCTCCTGTACCCTTGTAACTGTGTACCAACTGTCCTGATTGAGTACTCCAAATGTGCACGCATTTATCAAAGCTACCTGATGCCAAATACTTGCCATCAGGAGAGAAAGCCACTGAATAAACTGGCTCCGTATGCTTCGTCAATGTGTGTATGCACATACCTCTTTCCACATCCCACAATCGCACTGTGGAGTCAAACGAGGCAGACGCTAAAAGTAAATTTGTATTAGGATTTTGCGTACCCGGACCTGTAGGTGACCATTTTATTGTATAAATTTCCTTAGAATGAGCCTGCAAATCATGACAACATTTGTCTCTATTCATACACCATATTTTTAATGTCATGTCATCTGAACAGGAAGCCAACAGTTTACCCTGCGGGCACCATTTTATTGCATTTACTTCGTTCGTGTGGCCTTTAAACGTTTTAATGGGTACTTCGGCACCCAAACGACAAACATGAATTCGTTGATCTGTACTACAAGAAGCGAATGAATTGTTTGTTTGCCAATCAACATCAAGTGCAGGTGCGTTGTGGAATGAGAATTGCTGTGTACATTGTCCAGTTGAAGCATCCCAAATAATTGTAGTTTTATCAACTCCTGCAGAAAGTATGTAATTACCGCGTTTGTTCCACTTCAAAGCAAATATCGGGCCCTTATGTTGACCCAATGTTGAGGCTAATCGCCCATCGGTTTTCCAAATTCGAGCAAACCCATCATAACTGCCGGTTGCTAAAAGCGTGCCGTCACACTATAAAACAGACAATTAATTTATTTCTTATTACACATTTATATTTAAATTAACACCAACATTCCAATCCAAGGATGTCACATCTTTATTGCTTGGTACTTCGGCACCTCCTTTTTGTATGCAGTGCCGCAAAACCAATTGATTTGGTGAACTCATTGCATCAGACATATCCCAAATACGCGCAGTACTGTCTCCTGAACCACTAGCCAATAGATCTCGTGATGGATTCCATGCGCAAATAAAAACTTCGCTTTCATGACCTCTTAATACAGTGGCTTTAGAGGCTGGTATTTCAATATCAGAATCGACTTCCATCGCTTCAACGTTAACGGCTCCCGATGCACTACCGGTAACAGGAGTTGCAATACTTGTGACAGTTTGGGCAGAAGTAGGGGCAGATGCTGCGGTGCCGCCGGCTGCAGAGCCAGAATTACTAGCAGATCCTGTTTGGGCTGCTGTTGTTGGAGTAGCAGTACCAGATGAATTGGCAGCCCCTCCAGCAATACCTGCGGATGCTGCATCAGTGGAAGTTGTGTTACTAGAACTACCATTGGTGGATGATGATGACGTGGCATCATCTGCATTTGTCGTCGTATTACCAGTTGTTGCTGGGTCAATTTTTTTATCTTCAGAAGCGTTGGTAGATGGATTATTGGTTGTCGATCCTCCCGTAGTGTTTGTACTAGCTGGTGAGCTTCCCGTACCCGTAGCACTTTGGGGAGCATTACTGTCCACTTCAGTACTTTCGCATACTGTATTGGAATTTGTTGTCGATCCAGAAGTATTTGTTGACGTACTTGTACCTTGGGCATTTCCATCGCCTTTGAGTTCCGTTTTCATATTTGCTGTAGAATTATTTCCAGATGAACCTCCCCCACTGACCACATTTGAATTATCACCATTGCCAGTCTTACCTGGTTCTGTTTTAACAATTGGTTGTTTAGCTTCAGGCATTACAGCATCTATCAGACTGAGACTTTCAATAGCCCTAACAGACATACCATCTTCGCCCAACGATAATTCAACCTCTGTATATAATAATCCCTTTTGCAAAATTGTTAATAAAGCAGCAGGTGGAACGAGAGCTCCATTTATATTACTTTGTGATATATGAGATTCAATTCCAAACACAAACGCCGAATGGGAAAACCCTAAAATTTTTTTGTACAAAATTCACGTTTCGGCAATCTTTTTCTCTCCAAACCTAACTTACCTGATTCTTGTAAATATCTATAAACTAAGAAGTTTACTTCGTCACTTGAAAAGCTCATGTTACTGAATAGATATAAACTTATTTAGAGATTTTCTAAATTGCAAAATTTTTTTAAAACTGTTGTCCGTTTATTCTCTCTATGGGTTCTTCTTTATAAAACTCTGACGAAATGTGTTCTGACAGCTGATACCGTTTTGTACAGCACGTTGTTAACGGCATGCGATTTTTATTTTAACACTGATTTATTATTTAAAGGATCATTATTAAAATTATTCCAAGAACTTTCTAGTAAACAAATCAAACAAAGCCCCTGACTAATTTGAAGTTAATAATATAATAGGTCTGTTCGTTTACTTTCTGGGAAAGTTCGGTAAAATGAGAGTAAGCTATAATTACTCTCAATAAGAGACCAAAATGTACAAAAGTAAGAAAACGAAAAAACCATAAAATTTACCAGAAAAAAAGAAATGTCAATTTTTTACAGCTCTGTTTATATCGGAGATGATAATTGACAATTCTAAAATTGTACTAAAATATTAGTAACAGAAACATAAAATAAAACGAGTTCTTGAATATTGAGAATTTGTTCGAAATCAACCAAATTGAAGTAATTCTGAAGGAGTTCCTATTACTCGAGAGACCACCTCGTTGCGAGACAACCAACGTGTTAAAAATTAATGCAGTTCATTACAAAAGTATTCTTGAATTTTCGCAAATTCATCAATTTTACAAAAATGATAATTTTACTCGTTTACAAACTTATAATTCGGACTATAGTTTTTGAAGCTCCGTACGACTGAGTTTAGACGAGAAGACATTTAGTTTGGTAGCATGTTACGGGTGTGGAAGAGAGAATCGTTTTTGTGTTCGGTACTCGGCGACATGTTTTAAGAACAACATATGTTGTCTTTGCTGATGGATAGAATTAATTTTTATGCGAACCCCTGAATAGTTTGTTTTAATATTTGTATATTTTAAATAATTGTGGGCAATTATATTAAGAAAAAATTCACAGATGACGGCCCAATCCAAGGTTCTGATGTATATTTCTATTTTATATTATATTACATTTCTTCTTTATATACATATGTATGTACATATATATTAGAATATTGAAATAAAATCAATATAAAGAATTGAAATAAATAGTGTTTCATTTCAATTGGGATATTCGTCAACAGTGACCGATATATCTGTTAATGTTGACTAGTCAGCAGTGGTCGATATATTCGTCCATGCTGACCGGTCAGTAGTACATCAACGCTGACTTCTCATATTGGCATTGAGAAAATTATAGAAACTTTGTTCTACGCAATTACCTATAATTCTGTCAACAATGACGGTCGTATGACAGCTCAATTGACCGTCACTGTTATTGTAGGGAAGCTAAACTTATTAGCTATTTAGCTGGTCAGTTCATTTAACAGGCCAAACGTCAAAGTTTGTGAAAAAGTTGTGGAAAGTGGTTGTGAATAATTTAATAATTAAATATTATATTAAGAAAAATCGAAAATATAATTTTGCTATAATCAATTTAAATTACTGGACAACGTATAATCATATGAATATACCTTGCTACTTAATATTTAGTGGAGTAAAGTAGTACTTTTGCAATGCAAATTGTACTGAAAAAAGTACAATTGTACGAGCTTGATTATCATTGATTTTCGTTGAAAGTTTAATGTGATTGATGACAGTTTACCGAAAAAGACTATTTGTGAAAAAATTAATTTAAAAAAACAAGTATTGAAAGAATTTATTTAATTATATTTATTTTTCAGCGATGGTCTTAACAACATGGATGGTTTTTTAACAATTTATGGTATAAATAACAAAAATGTTTGTAATTAATTATTGTTAAGACAAATGTTTAACACAACTTTTTTAATGTCTGTCAGCTGTTTGGGACATTTGTAATTTTGCTTTGATATTTTCAATGTTTATATAAACAAACTGATTGCTTGTTCTTCACACCCAAACTAGCCCGAAGAAAAAGTACGGGCATTCTCGTGCGTGAAGAACAATAACATTACTCTCTCAAAACCTCTCTCATTTACCCAATTTTTGCGTAAGAAAACGCTTTTGGGTAAACTTGGACACCCGCGGGCGGCAATTTTGAGTAAACGAACAGACCTATTTTCTACTTTGTGGCCAAATTTACAAGTAACAAAATATGGCGTTATTAACAGTTGTTATTTTACGCCTTTAATACATTGAGAAAAAATTGTGATTTCCAATGACTACAGGTGAATTGTCAACAATGTCACGTCAAATATATGTATTATATTACAAAAAGGAATGAGTAAATAAATATAATTTTTTTGGAATTTTCGTCCCTACAACAAAATTTGAAAAAAATTATACTAACGCATAAAAGCAGTTTCAAAATATGGCCCTGCATACATATTTTTGTATCTAACAATTTATAACAGCATATTTTTTTACATATACAACTCGCTATGCAGAATTTTATTCGAGTTGTCAAAATAGTTTACGTATTAAAATGCTGTGTTTTTGCGTTCGAAACAACTTTGACACTTGAACACAAATCAGCTGAGGAGGATTTTAGCTATAATTGATTCAAATATAAATATTTTTGTTACTCACATTCACTTGTTCTGCACTTATTCACTTCTTCTTTTAATATTTCTATGTATTTTTTTTACAACACAAACTTCTTAATCTAATTAATTAAATTTTTTTTTTTTTTTTTTTTTTTTTTTTGCAATATATTTATTAAGCTTGAGGTATTTTTCTTTTATTTTATTTGGTTTTATTATTCGATATTTCGTTAACAGCTTGTTAACATCATCAGGAATAATAAAAAATAATTAATTAAAAAAAAACATACAATAAAAAAAAAAACTATCAGAAAAATGATTCGAATTGGAACACATATTCAAAATTATACTTTTACGACAGTTTTTGTATACAACAAAGTGGCAGCAGAATTAATTTCAATATATATTTTGAATTTGCCTGAATCGTGTCTAAAAAAAATACAAAAGTATTTCAACCTAGTAATATGGATTCGCCGCCTTTATATAAGCCGGCATTTTAAACCCAAAGTTGTAAAAAAGTTACGTCAATAGTACTATATATTGCATTTATGTGTCTGTTTAGAAATAAGAAAAAAACTATAACTTGTCACTCTGCATTTGTATGTGTTGTACGAGTGGGGAAAAAGTCAAACCTGAGAAGAAAAATCAATATAATTTTTCGCTGTATGCTGTGTAAAGGATTTTCAAACAAATAATAGTACTAAATATTAGTATAGTAAGGAAATTGTGCATGTGAAGTGAAATATATATTAAATAAATTAATTGTACAACAATAAAGAAATAAGAAAAAAACGTTAAAAATATAGAAATTTGCAACGCCCATCTGCAGGTATTACACAAAACGGTAGAAAGCACCGTGTATACACAATTCCATATATGAAAAATTTACTTAAATTTTCTATTTCGCGGAAGAAAAAGTTTTTAGATATCTTTAATGCAGAATGAGGACATACAGTTGTCGTTAAAAGTAAAAATTGGAATAATGCGACTAAACAGATTGTAAAATCAATAGACATTTGATGTGATAAAAATTTGCAAAATGGAAAAACTAGATTTTTAATTAGCAGATTGTTTGAATAATGGACAACAATATTAAGAAAGATGTATTAAAGTTCAAATAGTTTTTACTAAAATTGACCTATTGCTTTAAAAACAATTATGGGTTAAATGAATTTTGTCTACTTTCTGTTCGAGATTTATGTTATACAAATAAAAATTTTCATGACGTCGACTAAACTATTTGACAGTGCTTTTGTATGTAAATTTAATGAACGTAACTGATGCGAAAGAATAAAAAGCAAAGAAGAAAACAATTGCATTTTAAATGCTTGTTTTATATACATATGTACACACATATACACTCAATTTAGAGTGCCGGTTAAAAGAAAATTAATTAATAATTTGCTTTATGGTATTTGTATATTTTCATTTTAATCCGATTTATAATTTTCTGGTTTCTGCTCACAAATTGTTTTGTGGTGTTAATTGTATTTGTTTAATTTCACAGAGTTGTTTTTTTTATTGTGATGATTAAGCAACAAAAGGTCATCATGATATGTCATCCATACATACATAACTACATGCAGTTTTGTACACATTTATGAGAAGGTTGAATAACAATTCCATCATTCTACAAAAATCTTAAGAAAGTAATTATATTTAACTGGTTCGCAATGCTTGTTTTATTTTCAATTTTCATTACAAATCGGGTTTTATAAATTTCTTGGGTTCGAGCAATAATAATATTAAAAACACTGACAACAAAACCCCAATTGGTAAATTGACTATTTTCTGTTAAATGCCAGCTTTTTAATGGTATACGTGTTTATTTTCGATAATTAATACAGTGAAATCTCTCATAGCCCACACTTACCGTTACTTGGAGTTAGTTGGATTTGTCCGCATTTTAAAACTGCATTGAAATTTTTATAGCTTTTGGCTGATGTCCACTTATTAGAAAAATTAGGCATTAAACCGTATTTATCTAAAATTCAAATTTAGTATTATTTCATCGCTGTGACCCGTTAGTTAATGGGTCATCTTAATATAGCTTTCGGTTATTTCTGATATTCTAACCATATACAAGACTTGCAAATAGAGGCATAATCACGACGTTTTAGAAAAAGAAATAATGTACATTAATCACAAAACTACATTGATGCTTACGAATGGATGGTGGTGAGGGCTTTTACCATGCCTGGTGAAAATAGGACCTTTGGTTTAACTTATTAAATTGCTACGAACATTTTCTTTTTCTTAAATAAGTAATATGCAAATATTTTGCATAGAAAGTACTAAATATTTCACTTTCCATTTTTGCAAATGAGTATGTATGTATGTACACATGTGTTAGATACATAAAAAAATAAAACAAGAAAATTATGTATATCTTATTTGTTCCAATGCAATTTCCTACAATTATCATTTTCTTGGTCTGATCCCTATAAAACTTGTTTTTCGAAATACACGGTAGCCAAAAGTAATCACACGGGGCATAAGTAATCAACCGATGTCTTTTTGCTGGAATTTTATTTAATAAAAACCTTTGGATCTGCATGTATGGTCATCAACTCTGGCGGCGGTCACTTCGCCCATATCATAAGCAGTTCCAAAATTTGTCTTAAAAAAATTACAGCAAAATAACATCGGGTGATTACTTTGGCCCACCCTGTACATACATACTTGTTAAAATAATAATCTGTAATACAGTTAAAGCCTCATAAGCGGACACTCATTGCTGTAAAACATTTTGTCCGTCAGCTGGAGTTGCAAATTAACAGGTCGAAATGATATACATATGTACATACATACTGAGCTGCATAATATTCTATGATAATTTTAAACCAAGGTGAGAAATTTTGTCCGCAGATGAGAGATGTCTGCTTCGTGGAGCTGCCCGCGAGTAGATCATTTTCTGTATATTAAAAAAAAAAAACAATACAATAATTTATTAAATAACAAATAAACAATAAAGATAGTTTTTAATAAATTTCCATTTTTATATGTCGAAAATGTATGAAAACTTCACAGTAGTATGCAAACTATTATTGTATAGACCCTTTTTAGTATTGACTCGACAAAAGCAACAATTTCTTTTCATTAATTTAACTTGGTCTTGTTAAAAGAAATAAAATAAATCACTTTATTCAATTTAGAGCAACTAACGTCCACGTCCAATTTATCGTCAATTTCTTATTCCTTTTGCAAATTTCTTTGTTGCTTATGATTTCTACAGCGTAAATACGAGTACATAGTTGTTGTTGCTGTCGTTTGTGCCATTCATGCACAAAGTGATAAGAATATTTTAAATGAAGAATTTTGTTATAGAGATTTGTTTGCGTTTTTTTTTAATATTTCATTTGCTCAAGTATGTTTTATTTTAATGATAAAAATAAAATGAAACAAAATAAAACATACAAAAAATCAACAGTTCGGAACAAACAACGCCTCTCGGTCAAATAAGAATGAATTTTCACACAAACTTTTCAACCTTGCTATAACTAAAAAAAATAATTTCTAAAAAAGCAATACAAATTCTTATTATCGTATTCGTACAATATTTTAAGACGGCCATTATTTACACAGTTATTTCATTATTAAGCATAATTATTTTATTTTTAATATAGTTTATATATTTGTTTAAAAATAATTTTTTGTTTATTTTTATTTAATCAATAGGTCATCCGCTTCAATATAACACGCTTTCTTATCTACAGTTGAAAGAACACAGTCAACACCTCTCCTTTGCAGGTCTTGTTGCTCATAACCAAAAGCCGTACCCGTACAAAATAAAAAAAATCTCTTAAAAACTTGTGATTAATATCAATCACAATTCACCGACGGATTGGATTGTAAAAAACCACACTCGTACTAACACATTCACAAAGCAAAAGTTTTTGTGTGTAAAATAATAAAAACAACTTGTTGCTTTTATTCTGCTGTTTGATTGGTGCTGCTCTCTGTTGCTGCTGCTGCTGCTTTTTTTCTGCGGTAAAAATCCATTCATTGATTGCAACGATATTTTGATTTTAATTATTAAACGTGCTCGTCTCATTTTATTGGTAGACGCATCTTTCGACTAATTGAAAGACATTTAAACTCTCCCCTAAACAAGGAGAGTTTAAACAAGAACGTAAATCTTAAAAAAAAAAAAGCTTCGAGCTACGTTTTTTATTCGTAAGAGGGTTTTTCTAAGCTTCAAAAATTAATAAATTAACTACTATGGCACCTGTTAGGGGAGATGGTATGCGTGGTCTGGCGGTTTTCATATCGGACATAAGAAACTGTAAGTAAATGTTGTAATTTATTATTGTAAATTTTGCATTAATTTATCTTGCTGGCACATAAATATTACGCATAATAAACAAGATTTATAAAGGGTTAAATTTTTTTCGTTTTTGGTAAATTTTAATCACTCTTTAGTCTCAGAAAACGCGTTTCAACAAGACAGAATTATAAATATTTCTGTGACACAACTCAAAACTTCCTTTTAAGCAATTTTAAAGAAATAAAAAATGTAGAAAAATATAAAAACAGTGAAATTTTCCATAAACGGACACTCACCAGCTCTTGGCTGAAGCTGTTCGTTAATTAGAATGAAATTAAAGTGAAAGTTCAAAAATCATTTAAAATTTTTTCTACAAATTTTCTATCGGTATTAAATGCAGAAATTTAGCGCTTGATGCATATTAACTCTTCATTATGTTGATTTAAATAATGTTGAAATTTAATTTTATTGCCATTATGATAATTGAATTATACATACTTATATATGTTCATAGCCGTATTTATTAAATAATAGGGGCGTAAAAAAGTCTGTGTCTCTTTCATACAAATTTGTTTTTTTTTCTTTAGAATTTATTAGATATTATTGTTGGCGCTAGAATAATCAATTGTGATAATTTATTAGTTTGAGGTCTGTTGGATGCTAGATTTGTGAAAACCAAATATGCGACTACAATAAATAGATATTAAAATCTGTATGTAATTCACATGTATTTTTGCCTGCCCCATATGGTGCATCTTCTGAATAATTTATTTATTATAATATTTATAATCAAAACATACCGAAGCCAAATTGTCCCATTCGCGATTGTTATAGTTGTATTGTTTCAATGGAAAATAAAAAAAAATTTATCAAAAAATAATCTGTATTCTTTAGTCTTATTTCTTTTAATAAATATTTCTATATTCTCTGTCAAGCTTAAAGGTTTGTTCAGAAGAACATCTGAAGATGCTAACCGATGGTTAACGAGATATCGGAAAAAGAGAAAAAATAGAAAATATAAACAAACTTTTAAGCTTGAAAAAGAATATAGAAATATTTAATTTTTGAAATGAAAATATTTAATATTTTCTTAAAAAATTGTTAGAAATTGGTGTCGAATACGGAATTTATAATTGAAAATGTTGCATACGAGTAAAGTAAAATTAGGAAATTGCCAAATTTTTTAATTAAAATAAATCTTTGAAATTTCGCACATAATTCCGAAATTATTAATTTCATTTAAATATTAATGGAAAACTGTTAGTTTTATATATTTTTTAGAAAAACACAACTATTCTTAGATAATTTGCATTTTTTAAATTATATTTACTTTTATACACATCGGAGAATATAGCAGCAGACACCACTGTGTTGTTTTTTGACCACTATCGATTTTATATTTTTATTTAATAAAATCATTAATCAATTTATTTTCGAATTTAACTTTAAACTTAGAAGAAAGATAAAATTAAAAACTGTAAACAGTGTCTTTCAAAATTTGCCAGACTCACGTTTTAAATGTTAAAAATTGAGTTAAAACAAACGTAGCTCATTAAGAATTATACCCCAATGGCATATTTATTCGCCATTTATTACAAACGAAAAAAAGTAGTTTTCTATTCTTAAATGATTTATCAAATAACTTTTTTTTTTTTTAGTAAATTTAACCTGTTTCATTCTTTTTTTTTCAAGGTAAAAGTAAAGAAGCGGAAGTCAAACGTATTAATAAAGAATTGGCTAATATACGTAGTAAATTTAAAGGAGACAAAACGTTAGATGGATATCAGAAAAAGAAATATGTGTGCAAGCTGCTGTTTATATTTCTGCTGGGTCACGATATTGATTTCGGTCATATGGAAGCGGTTAATTTACTATCATCGAATAAATATTCAGAAAAGCAAATTGTAAAATAATTTAATTATGAATTAATGAATTCATATACGAAATTAATATATGTATGACTTTTGTTGTATTTCTAGGGTTACTTATTTATTTCGGTGCTGGTGAATACGAATAGCGATTTAATACGCCTGATTATACAATCAATTAAAAATGACTTGCAATCACGTAATCCAGTACATGTTAATTTGGCTCTGCAGTGTATTGCGAATATTGGCAGCCGCGATATGGCCGAATCATTTTCTAATGAGATACCAAAATTATTGGTATCGGGGTAGGCAGACACAAAAAACTTGTGTTAAGCTTATTAAATATTGTTTTTTTTTTCTTTTTTTTTTTTTTAATTTTTAGTGATACTATGGACGTTGTAAAGCAATCGGCTGCTCTTTGTCTGTTGCGTTTATTCCGGTCAAGTCCTGACATTATACCGGGTGGCGAATGGACTTCACGCATTATACATTTGTTAAATGATCAACATATGGGAGTTGTAACCGCTGCTACTTCCCTAATAGACGCATTAGTCAAACGCAATCCCGACGAATATAAGGGTTGTGTTAATTTAGCGGTATCCCGTTTGTCACGCATTGTTACGGCTAGCTACACAGATTTACAAGATTACACTTATTATTTTGTACCAGCACCATGGTTGTCAGTGAAACTCTTGCGCTTGTTACAAAATTACAATCCGGTTACAGAAGAGCCAGGAGTAAGAGCACGTTTAAATGAAACCTTAGAGACAATTTTGAATAAGGCCCAAGAACCACCAAAAAGCAAAAAGGTTCAACACTCTAATGCCAAGAATGCAGTGTTGTTCGAAGCTATTAATCTCATCATTCACAGTGATAGCGAGCCTAATTTATTGGTGCGTGCTTGTAATCAATTGGGCCAGTTCTTAAGTAATCGTGAGACCAACTTACGTTATTTGGCTTTGGAATCTATGTGTCATTTGGCCACATCGGAGTTTTCACACGAAGAAGTTAAGAAACATCAAGAGGTGGTGATTTTGTCGATGAAGGTATATAAACATATATAAATTACATGTCACAGCCATGATATGCATATAATTTTCATTTTAGATGGAAAAAGATGTTTCCGTGCGTCAGATGGCTGTTGATTTGCTGTATGCCATGTGCGATCGCAGTAATGCTGAGGAAATTGTACAGGAAATGCTTAATTATTTGGAAACAGCTGACTACTCTATTCGGGAAGAAATGGTTTTGAAAGTGGCAATTTTAGCCGAAAAATATGCAACTGACTTTACATGGTTTGTGCGATATTTTCAATTAAATTACAAAAAAAAAACCCACACACAGAAAATTAATTTATTATTAATATTTGGCTTTATGTTGTTGTTCCAGGTATGTCGATGTCATACTGAATCTTATACGTATTGCTGGCGATTATGTCTCTGAAGAGGTATGGTATCGTGTCATTCAAATAGTTATAAACCGCGAAGAAGTTCAGGGTTATGCCGCTAAGACTGTTTTCGAAGCCCTCCAAGCTCCTGCTTGCCATGAGAATATGGTTAAGGTAGGCGGCTATATTTTGGGCGAATTTGGTAATTTAATAGCGGGTGATTCGCGTTCTGCTCCACTTGTACAATTTAAACTTTTACACTCGAAATACCACTTATGTTCACCAATGACAAGAGCTCTCTTACTATCGACATATATAAAGTTTATAAATCTGTTTCCTGAGATACGTACCAATATACAGGAGGTATTCCGTCAGCATAGTAATTTACGTTCGGCCGATGCAGAGCTGCAACAGAGAGCCAGTGAATATCTCCAATTGAGTATTGTGGCATCCACTGATGTCTTGGCTACTGTGTTGGAGGAAATGCCCTCGTTCCCAGAACGAGAAAGTTCTATATTGGCCGTGTTGAAGAAAAAGAAACCTGGTCGAGTGCCAGAAAATGAAATACGGGAATCCAAGAGTCCAGCACCAGCTGCTGTACAAAACAATACACATGCTGCTACCAATCACAAGTAAGTAATATTTGTAATTTATACCTACGCAAATTAGGCCTCCAATAACGTTATAAATGACTGGTTACAGAGTAAACAGCAATGCTAACACAGATTTATTGGGTCTGAGCACACCACCAGCAAATAATACCGTCAATAATGGCGGCACATTAATAGACGTTTTGGGCGATATTTATGGCAGCACCAACAATAATACCGCTATATACAATACCAAAAAGTTCCTATTCAAGAACAATGGTGTTTTATTCGAAAATGAAATGTTACAAATTGGGGTTAAAAGTGAATTTCGTCAGAACTTGGGCCGTCTTGGCTTATTCTATGGCAATAAAACACAAATTCCTTTAACGGTATGCCGAACTGCCTTTCTGTTTTATTTAAATAATTAAACATGCATTTTCGTAGAATTTCACTCCAGTTTTACAATGGGATGCTGAAAATGCTCTGAAGCTGAATGTTCAAATGAAACCGGTTGAGCCCACCTTAGAAGCTGGTGCACAAATCCAGCAACTATTGACCGCCGAATGTATAGAAGATTATTTAGATGCTCCAACAATTGAGGTGAATTTCCGTTATAATGGTGGGCAACAAAAGTTCAGCATTAAGCTGCCGTTAACAATAAATAAATTCTTTGAACCGACCGAAATGAATGCCGATTCATTCTTTGCAAGATGGAAAAACTTAAGCGGGTAAGTTTGAAAGAAGTGCTTAAAGTTAAATCAAACAATGTTTGTAGCGCATAAAAGTTGTTGGGAAAATTTGGGTTTTTCTCAAAAATAATAGAAGTCGGCAATAGACGAATATGCGTAAGAATTTAGGGAATATAAAATGTAAAAAATAATAAAATGTTTAAGGAAGTTCGAAGGACCACCAACGAGTTGATTTTTAAAATTGTTTTTGACACTACTAATATTGTATTGTAGTAGTAATATTGTAATATAGTATTGTAGACCATTTCTGTTTATAAATTGTATATAATTTTTCATTTATTGAATTATAATCATTTGGTATTACTTTGGAAAAATTGCCATTTCAAATATCAAATAGCGCGTATCAATATTTTATTTATTAAACTTTTATCTAAAGAATTTTTGTTAATTTCATTGCGAAATAATAGAAACTCTCCAGACTAAAAATTTACTAAAATCTCCGAATTTATTTAAAATAATTTTTTGTTTCATGTTAGCGAACAACAAAGAGCTCAAAAAGTTTTTAAAGCGCAACAGCCCTTAGATTTGCCTGGTGCTCGTAACAAACTAATGGGTTTTGGCATGCAATTACTGGAGAGTGTAGATCCCAATCCCGATAATATGGTGTGTGCGGGAATTATACACACACAAACACAACAAGTGGGCTGCTTGCTTAGATTAGAACCCAATAAACAGGCACAGGTTAGTATAATAATAATAATGATAAAATTGTATAAATTTCTAACTAATAATATTAAAATGAATTCTCAGATGTTCCGTTTAACAATACGTGCCAGCAAAGAAAGTGTTACCCGTGAAATTTGTGATTTGCTTTCAGACCAATTTTAAATAAAAATTAATATACAAATTATTGTGCAAGAAATGAGAACTGCAAATGAAAAAAAGAGCAGAGGAAAATGCAACGACATTTCTATTTTAATACCAGCAAGAAAAACACTCAAGAAATTTAATGAAAAATAAAAAGTAGTTAAAATAAATAAAAAAAAATATATAAATAACAATTTTACTGAAATCATTAAGAAGGTACATTATTTATATTAATAAAATAAACCACTAAACTTAAAGACAAACTAAGCTTGCGTTCATTTTCGAAGACAAAGTTTCGATTTCAAAATAACAAAAATTTCCTCAAAAACAAAAGAATAAGAAAAAATAAAAAAACCTGAATATAATTAAAGCACAATCCTTGATAATTAATTAACACCCAGAATCTGCAGAATCAGTTATTTACTATTTCGAAAATAAAAGCAAAAAATTTAACCCCAAAATCGTATAAAAAATAATAAATGCAAATGGCAATGAAAATATATCATTAATAAGTTGACTAGAAAAAAGAAGGATGTAAGTTCATACGATTCCCCATAAAATTACTCGATATGTAAAATTCTATACTGAACATTTATAAAAATATGCAAACGTAAAATGAATAAGATCATTTAATATATAAATACTGTAAAAATATAACTATAATACATACATATAAATACATACATACATATATACTATTATATATAAATAAATCAAATTAAAATTTAATTTAAAATAAACACAAACAAATAGAATCTTCTCTAACACAGAATTAATATGTTAATTCCAAGAATTTACATCAAGGCTATGGTGCATAGTAAACGTAAAAAAAAATTAACTAACAACTCTGAACTATAATTCCAATTACGTGTTTAAAAATCCTAAAAATTTCAAATCTTTAAATATTAATCAGGCTCAATATGTTATGCAAATTTTTAAAATATTAAATATTACGTTTTTCAATGTTTATTACTTGAGATAACTCAATAAAAGTTATTTTCTTTTTATTCACAACTAAATAATAGGTCTGTTCCTGGGGCACAACAAAAGTGCCTGAACTTTTGAGAGTAAAAGGAAAATTACTCTCTGAATGTGACAAAAGTTGCCCAAAATTGCTGGAACTCAAAAAACCACAATTTAACATCTTATAATATTACTGCTACTTACTTTCTCAAACAAATTTTATTTTATTGATTTTAGACTTTTAAAATGCATAATATTTTAAACGCAAAACATTTGCATCATTGGCAACAGCTGTAAAAAGTGAATGAAAATAAACTGAAAAGAAATAAAAGCCATTTTTTTATTAAATAAAGTACTTACAAATTCAAGTTTATTTCAAAATCTTCAATTTTGCTTTTTCATAAATTTTTAACTAAAAACTGTTATCGTTTCTTGGCAAATTTTCTGTTTATATGTTAGTTTCATATGTAAATAAAAAACAGCTGATAGCCCGAACTTACCCAAAGAAAAAGTTCGTGCAACTTTGTATAGGAAATGAAAAATTTTACTCTCTCATTTTCTCTCAAAATTGCACAAAAATTGTTATCTGGAACGCTTCTGGGAAAATTCGTGCCAGTTCGGGCACTTTTGTTATGCACCTGGAACAGACCTAATATTTGTATGATATTTTAAGGGGTTTCTTCAAACCATAATATTAAAAATTATTTTAACAATCGAATCGGAAAGAAAAATGTCTTTGAATTGTAATCGAAAGCAACATATTCGACAACAAATTCGAATAGTTAGTTTTCTTTGCGTATCGTATTGCAGATTAAGCAAAAATAAGTTGTGAAGTTGTTGTGTTGGTATCTTTGACCTTTTTCTTTTCATATTTTAAGTATCTGGAGTAAGTTTTTTTTTTATATTATTTGTATTTCAGAATATTTTCTGTATGTTAAAATCTATTCAGGTATATGGTTTGGCGATCTTTGATCTTTTTTGAAAATTATTTTTTTATGAATAAAGCACAAACGAAGAGAGAGAGAGAAAACAAATTTCAATTAAAAGAATATATAAAACAAATTAAATTTATAAACTGTTGCTTGTTAGTTACATTATTATTCGAAAGTATTTTCTTTGGACAACGAATTGCAATGTGTGCATTATGGAAAATCGTTGAATGTACAACAAAATCTATTGTCCCATTACTTCAAATCAAACATATCTATAATCAAATTACGGCATTCGATTCAGATCGAAATTTCGAATAAAAGTTTATTAAAATATATACCAATTTCATTGGGCTCTGATTAACTTCAAAATGTTTTGGAAATTATTTTAGATACCGCATAAGATTCCTATCAAACCAATTCAAAACGATTCCTTTTAATATCCATGATTTTTACTACATAACTGAATGGTTATTAATATTTTTTTTTTTTTAGAAAATTAACAAGAATATGTTGATATTTTGACAGTTTCTAAAAACTATTTTAAATAAATTTAAAGAAAAACAAATTTAAATTGTAAACAGATATTTAAAGAATTGAAAATAAAAACAAACAAAATTATGTTTTTTTTTGCAGAAAACATGAAGCTTCACACAGTTGGAGCGAAATATTAAAAATTAAGAAAAATACTTTTGTTTTGTTAAAAAAAAAAAAAATAATTTTTATAATTAAAAAGAATTCTACATCTAATTTCAATCAACAAAATAAATATAAAGGCAGAAAATCTCATTAGACAAATAATAATAAAGAAAAAGAAAAAACTAAAACAATAAAGTACTCTTCAAGAAGATCTTTAAACACAAACCCTAATATTCCCATTTGTTGAACAAAAAAAATCTTATTTGTTAAATACACATTACTCAAAAATTTAAAGTGTATTGTACTATTGTATTAATAACAATTTTAAAAATATACATATACATATTTAACCATTATTATAATTTGTATTTTTCCATTTTTTTTTTATTATTTTTCGCTTTTTTACAAAACATAAATATTTGTATAGTTATAAAAGAAAAAAAAATTAATATATACTTATTATATTTTGCAAAAAGGAATAAAAAATTAGAAAAAAAAAAACAATAAATAGTATTAAAACCATAAAAAATGTTTATTTTTTTCTTTATGCATGATTTTTTTTCTTAATTATCAATTAATGATTTAAAAAAAGTTTGTTATCAAGTGAATTAAATATACATATACATTAAAATACTATACATAAATACAACACATTATTTAGTGTCATATATTATGAAGGAAAAACATAAAAAAGAAAATTTAAAATAAAGAAATACAAAAAAAAAAAAAAATTATTAAACACTTCAGAGTCTCTATTTTCAAAGTAAGTTCTAGTCGATATTGGAGCGATGACCCTTTAAATAACATACAAATTCGAATAATTTTCTTTCCGTTTCGAATCATGAAAAGAAATACATACATATATCAGCGACTTCTAGAATTCAAATGCGAATTTCAATTCTAATCTGGGGCGTTGCTCTGTAATTCGAATGGAGAGAAAATGGTATCGTATACCAATGTAAATAACCGAACTGTTCTTGAGTTGCCAGTTGCTAAAAATGGTAATGCAGATCGAAACTGCATTAACGATAGTTGCCTAAATTCCACTACTTTTTATGGTTCGCTTATGGATTGTACCGAAGTATTGTTCAGTTGCCAGTTGCTAAAAATTGTAATGCAGAAAATGCATACCGACCCTGCATTATCTCTAGTTGTCTCAATTCCAGTATATTTTACTGCATTTCTGGCAACCACAAATTTGTGACAACACAACTGAAGTTTAGGTTGCAATCTATAATCGACCCATTAGTGTTTTTTGGGAACCACAAATTTGTGTTTAACCCCTTGCAACGCCACTGTGTGTTCGACCCATTAATTTCGTTTCGAATTATAGAGTAGTGCCCCTGATTTGATTTAAATGTAACTCAAACGGGCCAGTACGAAAAGTGTATATTCCGTTAGAGCGGGTAATTAACATTGAGATTAAACTCTCTAGCAAACTATGTTTAGCTAATCTACAAATGTATGTAATATTCTCGCATTCTTTTCTACTCTTTCACCTGTACACTCTGAATTAGTGAAATAAAATGTTCACAGTGTGAACAGCGAGTTACAGACAAAACAAGTCGTTTTATGGATCTATTATGGATTGCAACCGAATTTCAATTGCGTTTTCAGGCGGCAACCACAAAACTCTAAAAATCACTGCAAGTCTGACAACTGGAGTTAATGCACTTTCGATCCGCATTACCATTTTTAACATGTAACAACTGAACAATAGTTCAGTTGCAATTCATAATCGAGCCATTAATATATGGAAGCACCATTATCTTCAGAAATTTTTGTACATATGTATTTGATGGAGGGTTCTAGAAGTTCTATATCAACAACTTAAAAAAAGAGCAATTTTTGACCACATGTTTCTATGCGACGTTGCTATTCTTTCACTTTTAGTTATTTTTTTAGACCTTAATTTCCACTTTAGCAAATTTCAAAAATTTTTTTAATGCAAATTACTTTCGCAAATGTTTGTAATTTTCTTACGCTTTATAATTCTCATATAAACAATTAAAACTTTTTTTTAATCAATTGTCGAAAATATTTAATTTTAAAATTTTTTTTTATTGCTATTGCATAATTATATTAGAAGAGAGTGACTAGATTTTTAAAAAATTAGTGTCCCGTAGTTTAAATCTGGCATTAATATTGACGGAACTTAATTCGGTAACCAAATATTTAAAGGAGCAGGGTATTTCGATGTAGCCAACGCTGGTACCATCTCCGCACAAACGACAAGTATCAGGAATAGATTGGAGTTGACGAGTACTTTGTGAACGCTTAACAACCTTCTGTAACGGAGCCAATATACTGCCGCATTTACTACACACCAATGAGTGAGTCTTATCTGAATTATGGAAGAGACGATCCTGCAAAAGAAAAGCAGCTCCGTGCGATATTAAAGCGTCACGTTCCATTTCTCCAAAACGTACACCGCCACCACGTTTACGACCTTTAATCGGTTGTTGGGTAATAGCATCAACCGGACCTGTCGAACGCACCTGCCACTTGTCGAATACCATATGACGCAGGCGCTGATAGTGCACAACACCAAAGAAAATATCAGCGGTCATTTCCCGGCCATCGGTACCAGAATACAAACGCTCTGTACCATAGTAATTATAGCCGCCAGCTTCGAGTAATTTTCCAAAATAATCAATAGCGGTATGTTTTTCGGAGAAACGAAATGGTGTGGCATCATGCACCAGTCCATGTAGGGCCGCACTTTTACCGGCCATTGTTTCAATCATCATAGCAATTGTCATACGAGAGGGGAAGCCGTGAGGATTGAACACAATATCGGGTATAAGTCCAGTCTCAGAAAATGGCAAATCTTCGGCAGGATACTTTTGCGAACAAATGCCTTTTTGGCCAGCACGAGAGGCAAACTTATCACCAATTGTTGGCGGACGTGGTATTCGCAATGTAACACATGCCAAACGAGGCGCAGTTGTTTTAAAATTACCACATAATCTCACACTGTCCACAACACAATCTTCTTTTTCATCTACTTTAACTGATTTATATGTCGACTCCTCCGTATCGTAGTAGCTGAAATTTCCAAATAATAAATAGAGCAATTGTTATTTGATTGAAGGGAAGGAAACGATTCGAATGCAATTTTTAAAGATTTGAGATAATTATTACATATGATTATACATATAGTACATGTGTAGCAGTATTTAAATGCGCTGCAACTCCATTGATTTTACAACGAATCGCCATATCGAACATGGAATAACCCAGCAATAAAAAAAGAATGCGTTCACCATGAATTAGTATTTTCATGATTTATTAAGCACTTCTACATCTGAATTCATTTTTAATCCCATCTTCCATTGAAGAAGATTAGCACTTTTGAAATCATGGAAAACGCATTCTAGTTTGCCGAATAATTCATATGAACAACTAAGCAGTTGTAATTGCAATTTAAATAAATTTTAAAATGTGTTACAGGAGCTCATTAACGCATGCTAAAACGTAACCAATTCATTGGTAAGTACTCATTTAAATGATGAGTTGTTTTGTTAAATGTGAACAAGTGCTCAACAATGACACCCCTGTGTAAAAATGAAGCATTCTTCACCTGAATGGAACCAGTTGATTTGCAAGGCATTAACTATTTTTTTTGCATGTCTTTTTTTGATGGAAAAATTATTTGAGTGAATAAATTTCGAAAACACTGCCACACAACACAACACAAAATAATCTTAGAATGCACAAAAAACCAAAAGAAGAATATTCACTACTTATCGATTTCAAATCGTTTAATATTCGCAATCGGTTTGCATTACAAACTTGATTCTTTTTCTTTACAATTTTTCTACAAACATGTCAATTTTTTATTTGTGAGAAATCTCCCGTAACTTTTGCAAGTAAATAAATTTACTTTGACTTGATTTTTCGACGTATATATATATATATATATATATATGTATATTAAATATTTTTTTCAAATAAATGAGAATTCATTCAGTAAGTTAACTTACCAGTACAATGTGCAGCCATACGATAAATGTGTTCCTGGATGAGGCAGACCATCGTTATCTAAATATTTCGCCAATTCTGGTATATGAGGATTTCTCGCAAAGTAACTAGTACCACTCAGTTCTAAGAACTTCGATTTATATATGGAACCATAAGCAAAACCACGTTCATGGGCCGACTTATTAATGATCATAGCATCTTCCATATCATAGCCAGTATAGGAAATGACAGCGACAATGGCATTAGTACCCATAGCAAAATCATCTAAACCTAAATTGTCATAATGAACGGGTCTAAAAAGCGGTGTATTCGGTGTTTGCAAGCGATACAGTTTGTTGGCTGCTTGTTTCGGCCAATTCAGGCATGGAGTACCCATGGTTTGTTTACCCATCTGACACTGGTACATGTTACTAAAATTGAAAAAAAAAAAAGACAAAAAATAATAGATGTGCATTTATAAAAATCTATGCGTTTTTTTAAACGAACCGTGGCGATTGATTATAATCCGGCATAGGAATTAGATTAGCCAGGTTACTCAAGAAATCTGTTTTGGATAATTCCATATGCGTAGTGAAGCCAGGATACATTTCCTTTTGATCTACAGCAATTTCCATGTATACTTGTTCCAAAGAGCCTATAAATTCTATTTTATTTAGTGATAAATTTCTCACCGGTCGCATAAGACGAGATGGGCCCACAAACAGATAGAGACCCGGAAATTGTCCTTGCTTCTTATAAGGGATATAACCAATTTCCATCATTTCAGGTAATTTGCCTTCAATTTTCGACAATCTTAAATTATCCACAATTTTTGTAGCATCGGCCTGTCTAATGTGACCTAAAAGTTTGCCTTCTAAGAATACTACAAATAATTTGCTAGATGAATCTTTCAAGTCGGAATCAATTGGTATCATGCCCATTTTTACCAACGTTTGAGGTATATTCTAAAATAACAAGGACTTTATTAAGTGTTAATAAAAAGAAAGAGAATGCTTACGTTTACTAATCGTTTATCTGGTATTTTGGAAATTCTACACGTCACTGTTAAATGATTCAGTAGACCACAAGGCGTACCATCAGGTGTATGTACTGGACAAATGAAACCCCACGCGTCGGGTAATAACTGACGAGCCTCAGTTGTTCTCATGGTTGTAAAGAAAGACCCTCTGTGCACAGCTCTAAAATGTGACATGTACCGCATACGATTAATATTTTCAGCCATAACTACCAAACCACTACTTTGCATTAGACCTAGGCCACTGCGCGAGGGCGCATTGCCAGTCGCTAAAAACGATTCCATAGCGCGACCTACTCCACCTACGTTGTTCAAACTGGTACTCAGAATGTATGAGCTCATTAACGCATCTGGAGAATTCAATTTCTTCAGTATCATTTTTTTCGCATATTGCATATATATGTCGATGCGATCTCCTAAAAATTTTTGATATAAATGACCTAAAGAGAAATTGTAATTATTATTCACAAAATCAATAGAATGTAAAAATATTAAGATATTTATCTCAAAAGCTTTGATTGCGATATTTTAATTACGGCATGTAAAACAATTGCAATTTTAAACGTTATTCTTACGCACCTGGTGTTAAAACTTCCTGCATCATAATTGAATCAACATTTTCAAATTTTGCGTTTCCCTGAACACATTGATACAACTTCTGGATCATAAATGCCAACAAATCAAATTTTTCCTTATTTGTTTCTAAATGTATCAATACTCTATGCTGCATAATAAAATCAGTTACTTCGGCGTTTGAACTCCACGCTGGCAGATCGGGAAATCTTGAACGAAATATTTGACCTAAATAATCCCTGCACTGACCAGAACTATGCAAACCTTCTGCATGGACATCACGTAACATTTGTTGGACACAACTTAGATAGTATTGATCGTCGTCATACCCACATATTAAACGATTATATATTTCTTCATCGGTATAGTCCATCAAACATTTGAGTATTAAACATACTGGTACATAGGCCATAAATTTCATATTGGAAAACATTAGCTTGCAGGTGCCGTTGTTGAGGTAATGTAGAACATTGTTATAAGAAGTTTCATCCTCACGCACAGCTCTAATAGAAATACCCATTTCAGAAAAATTTGCACCACGACTTTTCCAGGTGGTTCTTTTGATGGCAATTGGAAAATTGCGACGACTCATCAGCAACATACGAATAATTTTCTCATTACCTTTGATAATAAAGATACCGCCCCATTCCGTATCATGTTCTCCATGTTTTATCATTTCCTTGGGTGACTTATTGTTCAGATTACACACTTTAGATTTCAGCATAATTGGCACTTCTCCTAAGTCCACTTGTATTGATTCCTTCTGCATACCATCCACATTCCATCCTACCTTCATAGAACACATGCCAGTGTATGAGTTGTGCAATTGCCTGGCTTCAGCAGGATAAATATTGCGCTCCTTTACATTTATTTCAGTCAGAGGTACTTGTGGCCGTTTTATACGGATATCTTCAACATATAATTCTATTTTTTCTCCGGCCAGCGTTTGAAACCTGTACGATGGCATGTATTTAGCCACATTGGACAAACCATAATCAATAAACTCGTTAAACGAATCCAAATGTGGAGCACCCAATGCTTCTAAATGCTAAAAGCAAATATTTTCCATTTAAAGTTTTCTAAATAATTTAGTAACCAACCTCATTTAAATCCTTAGGTATAACTTTGAATATAGGACGAGAATTTGTTAATTCAGGATATAATTTCATTTTTGTTTTTTTTAATTAAAGAAATTTATAAAATTTCCTTCCTACAGGTCAAAAACAAAAAAATAAGTTTTCTTTGTCTCTCTTTTGAGCTGCACGTGTTTCTGGCAGTCAGTAATCACAGAGATGTAACTCTCAACAGCTGCCATGGAAATCAGGAACAAAGAAAACAACAAGAGTGTGGTGAATATGTATGAACTGTTAATTTTGATTAAAATTATAAAACAACTACGAATAATTATTTTTTGAATTATATTGTAAATTTAAATCTTTAAACTAAAATATAATGTCATGGTATGTATATTATATTAAAATTTTTGCACAACTTATAATTTATTCTTAGCTAACCATGACAACATTTTCCTGCATTTGTTAGGAAAATGAGCATCATAATCTATTTATGAAATACTTCCTCAGTTCTCCACTATTCCTTTCCCAGAAGGAGGTAGTACGTAATGTCACACTGGTCTATGATTGGAAAAGTGTAATACTCACTAATTATTTAAAACCATTATGAAAACTCAACATGACTGTATATCGTCAACTGAAAAACAAAAAGGCGTAACTGGCAAAAATCTCAAAATTGAGTTTTTAATGGATATTAGTACAGCGCATCAATGCATTCGTTTTTACAAATTTTTAAAAAATTCCAAAAGTAATTTTTGTAAAACATTTCCCTTATTTTTTGTGTAGAAAAATAAACTCAACCTTTTATTTGGATGATATTGAGAAACATTGATATGTGTAAACACAACACTTTTAATTTTATTGAGTTTATTGTCTCTCCTGTAAGAAAAAAAATTGTCAGCACTTCAAACATATTCTATAAATTCCAAATAAAATATACCCTGGAATTGAAAAATAGGAATAAAAATTTGATGTTGTATTGCAATTTGTTATGGAACCAAATCTAAAATACATTTTAGAGCAGGAAAAAAATTTTTAATTAGTTAATAAGATATAGAAATATAATAATCTTTTTTTTTTTTTTTTCAAAAACATGGAAAGAACATCTTTAGCAACAAACAAACGCACATCTCCAAGATGCAACTATTTTTCAATCTTGATAAAATGTGAGATGCAAAAAAATATTCGAGTATGTGTATTTTGACTTGAGGATTGATTGCGATAATAGACGGTCTCAAAATTTGATTTTCAATGAATTGCATTTTCTTTAACACTTTGTTTTTGTTTATTCTTTATTTGTACATCAATCCATCAACTCCAGCAACAGCTTCTAATTAAAAAGTTTTTTCTCTCTTTTTTTTTAAAATTCAACGTGCCCAATAAAAATTCTTTTGAGTCAGATTGCTACCAGCAGAAAGCACTCAGAGGCAAACCATTTTAAATGAAAAAAAAGCTAAACAGGACTTAAAATAAGTTTCGCTAACATTGATGCATTTCATTTCAAAGAGGAGGTAGTAAGAAACCCAATATTACAACGAGAGTGAGAAACAAAAAAAAAAACAAACATTTAATTTATTTTGCGTTCACAGAAAAACTTTAACTTTTGTTTTGCGTTCTTTGAAGTTTGTTCTTTTGCATTATTCTGCCTGGAAATTAAATTATCATTAAATACTGGTAGCAAATGTGGAATGCAGAGAATGTGTTGGGAAATTCGTAATGGGGGACGAATGAGTACTGAGTACTGGGAAATTGTTTTAAATTGCAAAGAAAGAAATTTGTGGAATAACAACAGCACATGCTTGCAAATAAAGAAATTGATTTTTGGTTGTTATTGAGAAACGTTTTTTTATTTTGAAATTAATTTTAATGAGTGTTCACCTACATTAGTGCGCCATGTCTAATATGGTGCAATAATATTGCCAGTGTGAATGCGACAAATTCGATTCTTGTGCAATATTTTGTTGGTAACAACAACTTCTTTATTATATTTTAAGCTTTAAAGGTGCGTTTTTATGTTTATTTGTTCTACTTCGATATTTCATTAACCAGCGTTTAACATCTTCAGGAAATTTTTAACCAATGTTAACCGATGGTTAACGAAATATCGAAGTAGAACAAATAAACATAAAAGCCAACTTTTAAGGTTAAAATATGATATATAAATTGTTGTTAAAATAAAAAATGTTAAAAAATAAGTATTAAAAAAAATATTAATAACACTAATTATTTTAAGCCTAAGGTCTTTTTATATATTTTATATTTATTTCAATATTTCGCTACTCCTTTGTGTAGCTTCTTCATTTTTTTATTTGAATTTTTATTTTGAATTTTCATTGACAAGAACTTTTCCTATATTGTGAATTTTTAAAAAAATTTTTTTATTATAAACAAAAACCAATTTTCCTGAAGAAGCTACACAAAGGAGTAGCGAAATATTGAAATAAATGTAAAATATATAAAAAGACCTTAGGCTTAAAATAATTAGTGTTATTAATATAAAAAAAAGGTCAAAAAACTAGAAAAATTATTAAAAAAAATATTTTGTTTTTACTTGAAAAAAGTTAATATAAAAAAAATATATGAAGCTTATTGCGGGACTCACTTGACTGGCGTCCTAACACACAAACCTTAACAAAAGCGGCAGGCGTTGTTTATCTGACAAAAATTTCTCATATCTATACAAACCATAATAATGAGGCGCCAACGCTGTGCGGTTTAAAAATCCGATTTGACAGTACGTTAACAAGTGAAGTTGGCTGCAAAAATTAGGCCTGTTTTTTTACTTTTCTGGTAAAGTTCGGTAAAATGAGAGTAAACTATAATGTATCTCAATAAGATATACAAAAGTACAGGAACGCAAAAAACCACAAAATTTACCACATAATGGAAACGCCATTGTTTCGTACAATATAAATCTACACTGATGCCTACATACATAAAAACACAATAATTTGGCTTATACATGTCAATTAAAGGAAAAAGCAAATAATTTTGAACTAAATCATGACATAAAATTAACAATAATTTGTTCATTGCAAGTTTTTATATCCTGTATAAATTTCCAATACTTTTCACTGTCGGGAAACATTTATTTTTATTTCATTATTGTTTATTTATGAAACAGCTGATTGGTTGTTCTTCTTGTCCAAACTGGTCCGAAGAAAAAGTACGAACTGTTTCGTGCAAGAAGAACAAGAACATTACACTCTCTCAAAACGTTTCTCATTTACACAATTTTTGTGTACGGGAATGCTTTCTGGCAAGGTTCCCGCGGGTCTACAATTTAGAGTAAAAAAAAATTTAAATACATATGACTTTATCAGTGTTGACATAACGTATCTGCTTTTCTTCTCCGCTACCACTATACAGTTTGAAAGCCAATGCTCTACGCTTTTTTAGATAATTATGACTTGAATTTTTATTATATTTATATTCATATTTAATGTGAAATAATTTTTTTATGACATTATCAAATTATTTAGCTCTAAGAAGTGATATTTTATTACTTCTATTAAAAATTTCATGTGAAATATTCATTTCAATTTGAAAAGCAATTATTGACAACACTGTTGCGCACGCACCAGAATATGTAACTGCAAAGTAAAACAAAGAGTTTTTGAAATTCTTTGGCAAAAAGCATTTGCAACTGCTGTTTTAAGTTTCTATTATAATGTTTCCTTTTTTTGAAAAAGCAAAAATTATTATGAAGAAAGTTTGGTAAGTACTTGCACGACTTAAGTACTGACGTGTAAGCTTAGTTGTGTTTCATCGTTTGAGTGAAATTTAGGGAATTCAATTCATTGGGTTATTTATTTACTTAATCGGTTATCGACATTTTGTTTTTCTGGGAATTGTGCAATTAAAAACGTGTAGTGAACGTGAACGTGTAGTGCGCTTGTTTGAACGGGTTTCGGGAACAAGATCCCTATTTTCATTAGAGCACATCCCATTATAGTAGCGATGGAACAACGAAACGATATGTGCGCCTTTTTGAAAGCAAGTGCAGCATTTTAACAAAAACTCATTGTGCTCTTTGTACTTTTTAAGATCGGCCTAACCGTCCATCATCCTATTTATCCATGTTATATTCTGTTTCTCTAAAGCAAAACTACTATAAACTTGAAAATAGGACTTCATTTACTTCAATAATGAACTGGAGGGTATAAAAATTTTATCATGGCAGTAGTACCCAGCAATGAATGGGAAAATAATGCCTTCAAATATTAATGAACATACTCTTCACTTCTGCTACTTGGCATTTGAGAACTTTTTGATTGTCTTTTGTTACCGCTTACCCCAACTCCGACACCATTTAGTACATGGGTCTGTCTGCATGTTTCGGCGTGCATGACAAACCACATCATCAACAACAAGCAACTTTTCCATCAGATTTTTTCCATGCAACTCAACATCGACAAGAACGGAATGGAAGGAAGAAACCACAAAAAGGTCTTGGAGTAACTACTATAACTGCGAAGCAGCACAAAGAACTTCAAAAGAACAATATTGCCATCGTACGGGGTATTAGTTCATAAAATTCAATGAAACTCATAAAGAAAAAGTAGTTGCTTGCGAAATGACATAAAGGAGAACAGGAGAAAAGAACACACTGAAATTTGTATAACCTTTTTAAAACTCCAGATATAAAAATGTATATTTTTAAAGATGTATTTTTTCAAAAAATTTTTAAGTTTCAAATGCTGCGACAGCACATACTAGCAACCTACATATGTAGGGCTTCTATGATGAAATTATCTTATGGCTCTATCTCTATCGGCATATTGTTGTCTTCCAATAATCTGAACTCTGGAATACTTTGAAGTGTGTGGCTGCTTTAATTTACCTTTGACGATTATTTTGGGTTATTACTCCTAAATAATAACAATTCGGGTTTTAGGTTCTATTTTTACTTAATTTATCGTATGAAATACTATTTAAACCGGTGCCCTTCGCCACCCCATCCACACCAACTTATCTAATCTCGCCCACTTTTCTATAGATATTGTTGATTTTTATTCTATTTGTATTAGTTTCTGAGATATTAGATTAAAACGGGTATAATCGCCGTTTTCACCCATTTTTACCCCCTTAACATTAGAATATCCAAAAATCACTTCTACGTATCACTTCAATCGATGATGATGGGTGGGAGGAGACTTTGCCTTTCCCTCCAACTTAAAAAAAAAATGTTTCCATATGAAAAAAATAATTTGATAATCAATTTTTGCAGCACAGACACAAAGAGACATTCCGTACAGTGTGCCAAGAGAAAACCGTGTTAAAATATAGAAAAAGTTATAAAAATACACCTTGGCCATTAAATTAACAGCCAACTTGATAAAACGAATGATGCAGATGTTCTTATCTTTGGGGGCTTCTTCCACGTGCAATTCTCATAATTGCGGCGTGATATGAAATATAACGAGTATCCATTTGAATGAACAATTAATAAAAACGAAAACAGTATCTTAAACAAAGCAAAAAAATTAGTAATTGGGAAAATTTGTTAGGGGCGTAATGCGGTATTTTCTCAATTAAAATAGCATCAATCGTATCAACTTTCCCATCATTGTGTCTCTGGCTCTGTTTAATTTTTTGCAAATTAATTATTTTTTGGCTGATCTTAATTTAGTTTGAAAAATCCGGTAATTTTTCACTTTAAAATCAGTTTTTTTTTCGCGACAAAATTTAAATTTTAAATAAAAAAACAGTAATTTTTTATTAAGATATCAAATTAATTTTAAAAATTACGTGCATTTCGAGTGTGCTTCATATAAAAAAACCGCCATTGTGGCAACGCTGGCAGTAAAACAGACGGCAAGGGAAACTTATTTTACCAGCCATATCAAAGTGGAAACAAAGGAAGTATGTGTTCTATAAGAAAAACAAATTTATATCATAAGAAGATTTCCTTTCTTTTTTAGTTGATTTTTCAAAGTGCAAGTAAATAATAAAAGTTTTCATCAATGTGACTCGTGTGCATAGTTTTGCAGTCTACGAAAAGAAATGCTTTAACAAGTAAAGAAATAATAACATAATTAAGGAACGAAAAGAGCATTACAACTAATTAATAAGATGAGAGTATGAGAAGAGCAAAAGCTCTCACCGAAGTTATTTGTAAATTAACAGCCATACCTAAACAAGGGCGGAAGGCGGAACGTTTTTTTCCGCTTAGCTTTTACGCTGAAATGCCATACCTAAATAAAAGCGGCAACGCTATGTCAAAACGATAAAACCATGGTTATCAAAAAAATAAATATAACAACCCTGATTATTTTAACAATAAAGTTTATTGGTGTTTGCGATTTTTTAATAAGCATTTTATAACAAAAAGTTTAAACAATGAGTTATATGGACGATTTAAAGGATTTACTTACCTCCATTTTCTAATAACAAATATTTTTTTATGTTTATTTCTTTCACCTTCTTTATTTGCAACTTACTTAACTATTAAACGCACTGTCAAAATCGGATTTTCCGATTGCAAAATGTTGCCGTTGCGTTGCCGCCGCGGTATTTCGGTATTCTACATACAAATTGTATGGGCATGAGATTTTTTGACAGCTAGAAAACGCCTTCCGCGCTTGTTTAGGTATGGCTGTAAGAGTAAAAAGGATTTTTAGGGAATGCTAAATGGTTGGCCTTTTTTTACCTTTCCTAATCGTGGAATTTGTTAATAATATAATGGAAAAAAGTAGCGGTACATAATTTTGAGCTTCCACTTGCTGGTCTAATTTTGACTTTTACCGTGCCCTTTAATTAAATATCAGCCTCTACGGAAATGCATACCTGAACCGCATTTGATACTCATTTGAGTGCAATATTGGCATACATCAGCTGATATTGATACAAATTTGGCATACATATGTGCAGCAATAACCAGGTGACACAAAAACGAGTTGTTGTACAGGGTGATTCAAAATGAGCTAAGGGTGCCTCCGTAGTCCTGTACATGAGCATTAGTCTTATCATAATGGAGGTGCGGGTTCGATTCCCGCCTATACCCGGGGTGTTTCTACAGACAAGCTATTAGAGCTTCGTCGAGTTTGTGTTGTTTTTGGAAAAAAAAAATTCCTGAAGATGGAGAAACATTAACCAGGAGACGTTCGACACAACTTGGCTTCTCAAGAGGGTCGCTGCAGAGAATTTTGCATATATATATATATATTATTATTATTATATATCATTTTCAATTTAAATTAAACCTTCTTCAAATTAAACGAAACCTTTTTCAAATTAAACGAAACTTTTTTCAAAATAAATGAAATTTTATTCAAAATAAACGAAAGTAAATCGAACTTTTTTTAAATTAAGAAGAACTTAATTCAAATACAATTAAACATTTTTCAAATTGAATAACACTTAAAAAACAAACAAAAAAAAATAAGTAAAGTCGATTAAGTCACATTTACTGGAGAGGTTGCCCACTCGCCGCTTTAGGAATTTGGATGATCATGTCCATAACATAGTTCGCACAATCATTTTGATTAATCTGTGCGATACTTTCCTCAATTACACTTACAATGCTACGTTCAATGGTAACATCACTTAATAATGATCGGGCATGGAATTTTAACTTAGAAAATGCCTTCTCTATCGGTTTCAGCGTAGGAGAATAGGGTGGTAAAAATTTCAAGGAACAACCACTATTGTCAATCATACTTCGTATTTCTTGTGATTTATGGATTCTGGCATTATCCATAATTAAAAATGAATTTTGTAACTCTGGGATGCTTACAATCTCGTCCAAGAGTTGCCGAAGAAACTCTTGGAAACGGACCGAATTCACGGTGGAGAGAGAAAAAATTTTTTTTGTAAACAATGCCAGCATTATTTATTGCCGCAATTAGAGTTACGTTTCTTCCCCTCACGGTTGGCACTACAACATGAGCTCTCTCACCTACTTTGGCTCGTGCTTGTGAACGCCGTAAATGTAAATTGAACCCGCACTCATCTATAAATAGCATTTTTTCCTTTTGTTGCGGAGACCACATAGTAAACTCTGAGGCATATTTTCGACGGTTTTCAATAGTCGTTGCACTATTCATACGGTCCATTTCGATGGAAGCCATTTTTAGCGTAATCTTGAGTTCTTTCAGGCCATTGAAAATTGCATATAGAGCTAACGACAAATTGAATTGTTCAAATAATTTATTGGGAATATTTTTAAGGGTTATTCCAGGTTCATTTTCCACACGTGTCTCAATTTTTTCGAGAATTTGGGTAGTCAACTTATTTGGCCTATTTCCACAAGTTCGCAACCGTTCTTTTTATAACGCGAAATTATGGTTTTCGCGGTGTTTGTATTGACGGAAGTTTTACGAGCTGTTTCTGTGATGGTATTCCCTTTGTTATACAATTTAATAATCCCTGAAAAATTAAATGGTTTAATTTAATTTGAAAAATGTTTAATTGTATTTGAATAAAATTCTTCTTAATTTAAAAAAAATTTGATTTACTTTGGAAAAAGTTTCGGTTATTTTGAAAAAGGGTTCCTTTATTTTAAAAAAAAAAGTTCGTTTATTTTGAAATAGGTTTCGTTTAATTTTAAAAAGGGTTCGTTTAATTTGAAAAAGGTTTCGTTTAATTTGAAAAAGGTTTCCTTTAATTTTAAAAAGGTTTAATTTAAACTGAAAATGCTATATATATACGGTCGAACTTCTCTATAACGTAGCAGTTGGGGACCGTCAAATTTCTACGTTATAGAGAAAATTCGTCATAGAGAAACTGCAGAAAATTTTGACTACATTTTTTTTATGTAGAAAATATATTTATTAATACAAAAAAAAATTGTTTTCACATGAAGACATTAATTTTTTTTTTTTATTAATACATACATATGTGACTAAATTGCTGCACAAAATCGATTGCTAAAAACTTCGCAATAGTGAGATTATTTGGTGTGAAAAATCCTATTTAGGTCTTAAAAAATTGTACGTTACAGAGAGAACTTCGCTATAGGGAAGTTCGTTATAGGGAGATCAAAATGTATGAAAATACTCACAAAAATTTTGTGTTTACGAATTTTATTTGTTATAGAGAAGATTTCGTTACAGAGAAGTTCGCTATAGAGAAGTTCGACTGTATATGCATTAAATTTCACTGGCTTACTGGAAAACAATGCAGCAACCAATAGATAAACAATGAACAATGACGTCAAATATTCCACCGTGTTGAGAAGAGTGGAACTATAAAATTCAGCGGGGCCACAACAGCTACATACACACATATGTGTCTACATATGTATGTATTACTAAAGCGACAAGTGATGCGCATTTGTAAGCATCAAGCGACATTACTGATGATTTTTCGAACGCCCTACGTAACTGTGAGATGGTGGCCTATATATTCATTCCGTAACTTAAAATTAAATATTATTAAATAAATTAGAAAATAAAAAATTTATTTCACAAAATCTGTTATTCATTTATTTGACTTCATTGTTATATTTATTTTGTCACCATGACTAATTTTTGTCTGGGAAAATTATTTGAAAATATATGTATGTATGCACATATGTAAATATGTATACGTTGATGAATTCTAAATATTATTTTCTTTTAACAAGTTTCGTTTGAAATATATTTTTAATTTAAATCATAAGTTTAAATACGGAACATGATGATCCGCAATATAATTCAATGCAGATGCTTATTTCTGTGGAAAAATTGCGTTTTATGCAGATTTACAACAAACGAAGCAAATCTTGCATTTTATTATTCTTTTCGTTTGAGGAAAACCAAATTGAATTCTTTTCCTGCATTTTTCTTTCTCTTTGATTTTATTTCTTATTTGTTGCAATTTTAATTATAAATATTGTTTTCTCTGTTTGCAGGGTTTTGTGGCACAGTGCAGCGCCAAAGGCAACAAATTGCAAGTTCAATTTTAATTTCAATGACCAAAGTGCACTGAACTCATACAACATGATGAAGCTGATGACGAGGAAAGTTACATATTTTTGCTGTTCTCCTTGGCAAAACTAAAAAAAACATATATTTGTTTAATTTATGAATGCGAAAAAGAAATAAACAATCTGCAAGAGACGGATGCACATTTTCTGATTTCAGTTCGTGCAAAGGAGTATTCGTCTTCATAGTTTGAGTGATTAGATTCATTGCTGTTAATTTGAAATTTATTTTGAAAATTTGTTGTCTTTATCCCAGATATTTTATTTGGCTTGTTTATTAGTTCTTTTTTTTTTTTTTTAAGAAATATTTTTTTTCTGTTTAAGTCAGTTTTGTGGACAACAGCAAGAGCTTTTCTAAGTTCTAAGTCTGCACAGGTAATACTTTACTAGATATTCCATAATTCAGATACTGTTTAAACTGCTTTAACTTAATTTTATATAAATACTTGCTGTAGACGCCACGCGATGCTGTGCTGTTATAATAGATTTAAAATCGGTTAGTTCGTTTCGGAGACGCGGAAGTTGCCACCTACCACCCGGCATGGTCATATTTTTGAAAAAAAAATATATAGTCTATGTGTCCATGCAAATGCAACTGCATCAACATTACACTTGGCTAAATTAGTTCTAAGCTGGCTGTTACAACTGCTGGCGGCTGTACCTGTGTGGATTACCAAGGATTTCAACCTTGTTCTCTTGCCTGACAGGGTCTGTTTCATCGCCAGCATCTGTACTTCCATAGTGGGCACTTGATGGTCCGCATCTGACCGTATGTGGCTGCAGTTTTTCACATATATGATGATATATGTCTCCTACTGTTTTGTAAAATTTATGAAATAATAAAAATAAATTTTTTAAAGTGACTTGAAAAATTCTACAAAGTCACTGGTTGATCACAGGATCGTATCGAATAGTTCTCACATTAGCGACCCTTGTCACGTAGGTGACATGTAAGTACAGGTTGGGCAAATTTGAGGTTAGGAAGTAAATTGGCCTAAAACAAACTTTCTTTTCTAACAAATTCAGTTTTATTACTCCCAATATAAAGTAGAAATATGGGAATTAATAATACAAGATGATGTCGGGCAAATGTCCATCTCTAGCACACCGACAGACGTCCTCTCTTTTCAAAAAATTTTGAACCACATTTTGCAACAAATCTTTCCTTATCTCGTCAATGCAGCGCGGAATTTCATCTTTGAGAGCGTCAGTTGTTTTTGGTTTGTTCACGTAAACGCGGTATTCCAAATGGCCCCAGAGACAATAGTCCAGCGGCGTTAAATCACAAGAACGAGGCGGCCAATTGATATCGCCAAATTTCGCGGTCGCGTAATTTCTCGAGCAATAATTGAATTATACATTTATACAAGATACTATTTTGCTTATTCAGCCACATATACGTACTTCGTCTATATGGTGGCTTATTCTTGTTAAGATCGCATTGAGTTCAAAATGTTGTCTGGGTGACCACACTGGGCCTAAAGTCGCGTGATCATTTTTGGTTTATATGTATGTACACATACATATGCAAATACTCGTAAACAATCTTGTGAAGACCAAATAAAAACAAAATTACAGAACATGGCTATGTGTGTATGTATGTATTGTATTTTCATGATTCATTTGGAATAATAAAGCATTTCGAAAATAAATTTTCGATGTCAAAAATATTTGGTGAAACACTTTCGTTTTTATTTTACACAATTGCGAAATAGGTTAAAATCGTGCCATTGCCATTCATTTCAAATAGCAGTTGCTATACGTATGTAGCGAAAAGTCAGTTCGCAAGAACAGAAAAATAAGTAATGATGACTATTTGCGTTAAAAATAAATAAAATGTGTAGCAAATCATACGAAAAAATAGAAAAAAAACAACAAAATCACTTGGAATATTCTTATTCAGGCGAACAAAAAAGTTTTATTTTATTTATTTATTTTTCGGTGAATAACATTCGTATTAAAATGCTGCACCTGACTTAGTCCCGCAAAGAAATTTCTTCGTTAGAATTAAATATTTTAACAATAATTTATCAACAGCAAAGTTTTTCTAGCAATTTGCTTTTCATCTCATTTAAATTTATTATTAATTGCTATTCGTGTCTTAATAAATTTATATTTTCTGTATTGTTTATATTGCAGAAATGAATAGATTCTACGCTTTTAAGCGAATATCTTTATGTTAGTAAATGCAGAACACTACTAACTCACTAAACGGCGGCCGTGCAAAGGACAACTTTTTTTAAATGAAAATCTATGATATGAAAGAATTTGTTAAGAAACATTAAAAAAAATATTTTTTAATTATTGTAAACAAAAAGCATTTTTACTGCAGAAGCTACACACAGGAGTAGCGAATAAATAAAAAATAAAGATTATTAATGAAAAAAAAAATAACCAAATTAGAGATAATTATTAATTTATATAAGAAGTTAGTGATTTTACACCAATTTTTTTAAAATCGAGTTTTCATTATATTTCGACGTTTTGAGGTCCTGGGTGTCGTATTCTGACCATTTGCGCAATGATGTCAGTATGTTTCTATGTTATGTGTAGGTGTGTTTGTGTCTATGTGCATCTATACTATATGTAAACATCATAAACATCATAGCGGCAACGGATCGGAACGAAATGTGTAGCATTCGCATTATATAAATAGAGAACTCATTTTTCGGCCGTACAGCAAGTACGGGTATATGGAATAAATTCCCTGCAGAGACCCCTCTTATTATTTCGGATCTGGGAAGATTCAAGTCAAATATGCACAAACTACTCCCTCTATACCCTCTCCCATAACCTAATTTCTCAGTTCCAGCACAATGCATTATTGCATGTGTAGGGGTCATCATCTGAGTGCCGGTAAAAGAAAAAAAAATATTGAATTCACTTAGATGATTAAAATCGGGCGCACGAATCGGAACCAAATTTGTTACGTTCAAAAGTTATTGAGTTCAGTTAGATGTGTGTCAGATAAAAAAAACGATTCGTTTTAGTAAATTAAAAAAAAAATTGATTTTAAACTACTCAGCCGATCAAGTTCAAAATCTAATCAACTCTTAACCTCAAAAAGGTTCGCCGATTGCTGTCAATTTGGCTATAATTGTGTGGTCCGTTCAAATGATTTCCAAACAAATTTTATTTTTGAAATTTCAATAGTCGTTGTCAAATCGGATTAATATATTCACCGTTTTTTATGGCCTTAAAAAAGTGATTCGAAAGATATTGACGGCGAAAGTTAAAAAAACAATTGTTTTTAATTACTCCGTAATTTCTTGTCAAATCCATTTTCGATACGCATTAATTTTTCTGAACTTAAAAACCTTGTCGACTACTGCAAATTTATTTTAAATGAGTTAAACTCAGTGGAAAGTTTCAAAGATAACCGATTCCCTTATTTTTTGTTATAATTTTTTCTTACGAATCTTAGAAGTAGCCGTTTAATCGTTTTTTTTTCTAGGACCAGTGCTTAGGAGATGTCTTCTACGTATGCAATGCATGCACCGGACGGAACTAAGGAAAAGGTTAGTGATAGCGATGACAGTTGGAGGAAAGCTTCATTATTTTTAAAACTCTGCTTTTAGAAGTTTTTTCTTTTTGTAGCAGTGTTGCAGCGTCTCTGGTGTCAAGCAGACGCATTCATATTTCAAAGCTGTGTTTGGTAGCCATTTTATGAATTATGCTACTTGCCCGATGATGCTACACAATACCGACGAAGCAGGGCGCTCTTATGTTACATGTGGACAAGTATCAGCTGAAGCATTTACTGTTCAGGAACCAGTAACTGTGACTTCGCCACTGAAATCTTCCGACAACAACTGACACTAAGCCATACTAATGCACATCAGAAAGGAGGAATTTTTGGTTTTGTAGTCAACGTGCAGACTAATTCATCCATCGTCACCCTCACCCTTTAGATGTCCTACTTTAAAAAGTTGGCTATTTTAGAGAGGTGTAGTACCTCCCACACAAATATATTTGGGAAAGGATAACAATTTCTAAATTTGCATTGTCTGCCGAAATTAGACAGTGGATGCAAATAATGGGCGCGATTGAATAAGTTAGTTTGTCGACAGCGAAGTGTACTGTTATTTGCCAATTAGTGTTAACGATTTTACAACATATTCCACCATTAAAAAAAAATATGTTCAGTTTAATTAAACGAAATACATATGTATTTAAAAAATATTTATTTTTGATACTTAACTTGTTTCCCCTTGCCCTAATAAAACAAGAAGGTATATCGTTGCAAAAAGAATTTACATCATTAAATTACGTCGCAGAAAATCGTGAAAATTGCAAGTAGAACGCCAAGAACAAGAAAAATAACATGAATACACACACACACACACATACATACATACATAAATAAATGCCATAATATAAAATATTTGTATGCAGAAAAGAAAACAGCGAGTGAAAGACAAAAATCGCTTTGTTCTTTGACATCCATGATGCATAAATCACGAGAGAAATAAAAAAAAGAAAAAAAGTTAAATTAAAATATTTCATTCGGATATAACGAATATTTTATACTCAAAAAATTTTAATATAAAATTTCATTATTTTTGCGAATTACGTTAACTTTTTACTAACCGGCATCTGCGAGTATTAATGCAATTTGTTGCATGCAACCATTTATTTCTTAACAGGAAGAAAGCAAGTGTGATAGCAAAAATGGCAACATATGAAATTTCTTTACCGCTTCTACTAAAGAAACAAAAAGTTTCATGCCACACATTTTATCAACTATACATTGTAGTCTAGCCCAGAATAATAATATTATAGTTGCTTGCACAAAGTTTGGCAATATGCCGTTCATGTGAATCCAATCTCACGTAGTATATTTTAATTTTTTTTGTCTTACAGAAATTAAATATTATTGCAAGTAACATGGATAGTCATTGGAACCATTGCAGTACAGTTAGAAGGTCGAAAAGTTAAGTAATTTGTTATTATTTATTATATTTTATTATATATTTTTAATGTGTATTTTGGCAGTCAGAATTTCCAATCGTAGAAGGCTCTTCCACGATCGGAGCAGGCGAATAAATTAATCGTCTGCGATGTCGCATTCCGATAAAGAAAGCCCAAATTGCTTTTGGTTTATAATATAAATGGCAGAACGATTATTTTCAATCGTTTTCGTTAACGAGGCAGTTAAATTCTTTTCTCTTTTATATACGTATAAGTGTGACTACTTTTTATAAAATAACGTACACAATGACAAATATTGAAGCTGAACATTGATCGCCATTCGCCATTGATAGCATTCGCTTAAATTGGGTGTTATAATTTGGGGGGATTCACAATGTCTGTTATTAGGTCATATTGTCATAATGTCTTAATATTGGAAAATATGGTATAAACACAATTGTGACGAATGACGAACTTCGCACAGCACGACATTCATCAAGAATTCGTTGCGTAAATTCGTCGAATAAGACACAATTAGAGCAAAAATAACAGCTGTTAATGTCATTTAAAATTATATGTTATTTAGATACATAAATAAATAAAAATTCTTAAAACATGAACAAAAACATTTTACGTTTTGAGCATCTTATTAAAATTATAAACATCATGTTCATGATGGTAGAAACTTTTATTTCAATCAAATTCCACCAATTTTCATTAATTAATGAATTTTCTAATACATTGTTGTTTACATTTAGCAGGTGACAGTGTGACCATATTTCAACAAAAAAAAAACTTTGATATGAGAAGATAAAATAATGACAAAAACGAATTAAAACAATACTGTATATAATTAAAAAAGTGGTTATTGAATTTATGTCCTGTAAATAAAAAAGAGAACAATTCTTAAAGCAAAAAGTTAATTTATTTACTATACACTAAAAAATGTAAAAGGAAAACGGCCACTCTGCACCAATTTATTCGTCATTCGTCGGCGTAAGAAATAGAAATAAACCTATCGCAAAGTTCGTTGTGCACGACGTATTTCGTCCAACGTACATATTGTGTGTATTTTCATTTACACAAATGTGTTTTATTTACAATGACGAATATTCGTTACGAAAAATTCGTCGTTCGTCCCAGTTGTGTTTATAGCAATAGTTTAAAAAAAGTGTTGTTGTGCTTCGAACAAAAAAGTCATAAAATAATAAAACTTTTCGAGCCATGTTTATTGTTTTGACATAAAATTACAGTAGATATCTGAGTTGCGCAGATTTCGAGTCGGCGATAATTTTACAAGCCGCCGCTATTTAAAAACAATATAATAATAAAAAATTGTTCACATTTTTATACCTTTACATTAAATTATTTTCATAAGAAGAAATAATGAAAAAACCACAATATGTAATGATACACAAGTGAGCAAATTTTGTTTGTGTAACTCATCTGGCTGGCAGCCACTTAACGTTTATCCACTAGCCGCCGTGCAAAAAATTATCCAGCTCAACTGACAACAGCTGTTTGCGATTATATTTGTTTCAACAATTTTGTGTGCCAAAAGAACAATTTTACAATTTTAATTAAAAATAAAATTATAACAAAACTTCCTTGTCAGTTCTTATTTACTATATTAAAAAGTCGACTAATTTCATTTTTTTTTCACTTATTTTTAGCATGTTGATATCAAACATTAGACACGGTGTTTTCGTGTTATTATTTTAAAACATATGACTTTATGACTACCGTGTGAATACACCAAAAAAATCATTTAATTGTACCCCTAAAAGTATGCGCATTATATATTCGTAAAATAAACTAAACTAATGTGAAAATTCTCTGCATTGTGGAATTTCTTTTGGAATTTTCAGTTTCTCTCGAATCAATTTACGAAATTAATTTAATTTCAATTTAATTTTAAAATTAACCAATGGCAACTTTCCGATCAAAGTTTAATTTTTAACTTAACTTTTTTTTTGCTGCACCATAAAGTGATAAAAAACATTAAGAATTATTCACTTTGATTAACGTTTGTTCTATTGTACGATATATTTTGTATTTTCTTTCGATTTGTAAAAGCTGAACTTTAACCTCCAACCATTCGTCTTTACATACAGACATACATAAGTACATGTACTTTTGTAGTAAATCTGTCATCTTGTGAGGAGCAAGTGAAATCATTGTGACTGTTCATTTTGTTAATTAAATTCAAGTGTATTCATGTAATTATGTTTGACTACTCTTACGTGTAATTACGTGTATTAAAGCCATATGTTTTTATTTATTATTTTAATTTTATTGCTAAAAACGTGACTTCTCATTTAAGTATTTATTTTCGATTTTCTTTCCGAAAATTCATTTTTCTAATAAATTCGAAACGGTAATATTTCGAAATTTTAAATTCTCCCCACTCTCTTGTTTTAGTGCTCAAAGAATTGTTTTCGCTTTTTTTTCAGAGCAGGCAAAAGGAATAGAGGGTGTAAATAATTTCTTTTTGAACATTTTTTAGATTAGGTATGGATATACACATTTTTTAATTCAAAAGTATTAAAAATAGATCATCAGAGAGTACGTTTTTTATTATTTTTTTTTTTTTTGGAAATGACAGGCATGTACCAAAGTATATAAAGTAATATTATTTAGTTTATTTTACACACTGGAATGGAAATATAAATTATTTTGTGAATTAAAATTATTTTCTTGTTAAATGAATGATTATTTTGTGTACTCTGGCAACCAAAAATGAATTAATTAATTAATACATTTTTTTACTGGCATTACAACTTTACAAGTTGTCCATTTAATATTTGAAAATTTTTATAAATTTAAAAAAAAATATAAAATTATGCGAGAGAAAATAATTCCTTTATGTAATTAACGATATTAAAGCAATTATTTTATTGCAATTTGTTTTAATTTTTTACTATTTGTCGGGGGGTTTGTTTTAGCACATGAGGAAACTTCTATTTGACAAATTTCATCAAGAAAAGTATATTAGAACGGATTGTAATACCATTATAAATCATGGAATACAATATTGCACTACAAAATAATGATTATATACTTCCATATAAATAAATTAGATTAACTCGGTGCTACCTTCCACACGCACTTATCCAAAAGATCTTTAGTATTTATAACCAAGTTTGCTCGTGAGGGTATGTCTTTATCTCACCCAAAATATATACCAATACGTGAGATCAGCCGGAGGTTATAACTAGAGTTTTTAAAAATGGCCGAAAGCAGGTGGAGGAGGTCTGCCATCTATTGTGCGAGTGCCCGGCCCTCTTTGGTTCAGCAGACTCCACTACTTGCTCAGGAAGCTTAATATTCAATATTTCGCTTATAGTTTATTTAACTGAGCGTTGCAAAGTGGGGAGTTTTACTCGCTGCTCAAAACAAGGTGTTATCATTTACTCATACAATTTTTTCCTAAACTCCTTGCGGGCAATCAGATTGACATAGACAGAGATTTACACCGATAGAGATCACACTTTTGTTCTTTTTTGCTTTATATGAAAGTGTTTTTTGCTGATGAAAACAGAAAAGCGGACTTCCAACAGTTGCAGTTTGATGTTGCTAAAACTGGCATGCACCACTGGTTTTAGTTTGAAAAGTTTTGGAGCATGCAGGTAATTCATTATCACTACTTTCATCACTGGAAAAAAAATACTCCGATTTGAATGCACTGCAATCATTTTCTACGTTATTTTCAGTCTCAGATCCGACCGCCATTCTATGTCAGATTCCTCTTCGGAGATCAATTCTAACTTCTTTTGTTTCAGAGGTCGCCCTGCATTTTTCATTTGCATATTCATCTTTTTTTTATTATATCTTTATATTTATAACATAAATGTTGATAAAGAAATACTTACTTTAAGGCTAAGCAATCGTAAATTTAATGACTACGATTTACGAGCAATTTAAAGATTTTTTATGCAAATAACCCACTTCACACACGGTACAAGTTGTCACTTCGAAATATCTAGCTATACGGACTTTCAATACCATTAGTTGTTTTTTAGGCTCTCAGCTCCAAATTTAAATATTTGGATCGTAAAATTTATGACTGCTTATGATTCTAGGGCTGAAGTGCATGTGCAAATTTTTGTGCAGATTATCTTTCTAGGGTTAAAAGAATCTTTAAGTATCTACAAATTTCTAGGGCGAGTCTACATACAAATTTCCAAGTTTCTAGCTTTAGTCCTTTGGGAGGGCCAAAGATCACCCTGTCAGTCACTTTACAGTTTGAGAACATGAAATTTATTTTTCAACATGATCTCTTTTTAACTCAATACACTTAGTCCAACGTTTCACCCTTCCAAAAAATAGGATTTTTCGAGGTCCTTAAAATAGGCATTTGTTTTCATCGTTGGAGCTAAATCTCTTTCCACCGAGCCATTTCTTTGGGTTTGGAAATAGGAAGTAGTCACTAGGGGCTAAATCCGGAGAATATGGTGGATGAGGTACCAATTCGTGGCCCAATTCATAGAGTTTTGCCATTGAGACTGCACACGTGTGCAGCCGTGCATTATCTTGAATAAAAATAACTTTTTTCTTGGCCATATGGGGTCGTTTTCCTTTTTTAAATCCTCATTAAATCGGTCTAATAAATTGGCATAATATTCGCCGTTTATTGTTTTTCCCTTTTGAAGGTAATCGATGTGGATTATACCGCGTGCATCACAAAAAACTGTTGCCATCATCTTATTGGCCGACAAACTTACCTTGGCCTTCTTCGTAGCAAGTTTACCAGGAGAAACCCATTGTTTAGACTGCTGCTTGGTCTCCGGAGTACAGTTACCAAACAGTTACAATCCTTTGAAGTTGTCACACGTTTACGTTTATGATCAATTGAGAGCAAACGCGGCACCCATCTTGCAGACAACTTTCTTAAAGCCAGCTGATCATTTAAAATCGAAACCACACTGTTATATGAAATGCCTATGGCATCAACAATCTCACGCACTTTTACTCTTCGATCGGCCAACACCATATCGTGGATTTTTTTCGACATTTTCGGGTGTACTGGCCTCAATTGGCTGTCCAGAACGTTCAACGTCATTTGTACTTGTGCGACCACAACCAAAGTCAGTAAACCATTGAAATCGATGTCGCAGAGTCCCCATAGTATTTATCGAGCTTTTCCTTGGTTTAATTGACGGTTTTTTTTTCGCAAAAAATTATGTTTAATGAGCACTCGAAATTCACTCTTTTCCATTTTTAGAAAAATACGCGAGGTTAAATGTTTTGAACAGCTGTTAAACGGAAAGTAAATGACGACAATTGCTCAAAATTTGACAATAGTCTATTAGCAGGTGGTACTTGATGGGAACAGTGTTGCATTTCATATAACTACGAGGGAAGTACGAAGTTCACGGACTTATTGAACCGCCCTCGTATATATAGATAAATATTCAGAAGACATTAATATTACCCTGGAGGGCATTAACTAATCAGTTGCGTTATACATACATACAAACATATATTTCTTTTCTTCTCAATCCATATGATTTGAAAATCATGTTTTTTCCCCATATATAAATTTTCAGCTGATGCCAAAATCGGATTGAAAGTTTGTATGTGTATTTGGGAAATAAAAAACACTTTTCGGTACAAAAAGAAAAAATTAAAAATAAAAATTCAACAAATGAAAGAAATGAACAGCCGAAAAATAAAAGAAACAACAACAATATTTTGAAATTCATTTTTCGAAAATACTAATTTTAAAAATAGCATCAATCGTCAGTTTTCCTCGAGTAGTGCTGGCGATAGCACGGCGTTGTTCTCACTACACACAAATAATTTTCAATTAAAAAAAATTTGTTTCTGAAAAAAAAAAGAGGTGAAAAAATAATATAAGAATTTCTGTTAAAGAATACTTCACTTGCCTTTTACAATAATAATTATAAAGCACTTAACAATTATAACGAAATTATCCGTATTTAAGAAAAAAAAGTCTTAAATTTATTTTTTATTTGGAGCAAAATTATTTTTGAGGAAAAAGTAAGAGAATATACATTGTGAATTTCAAAAGAAAATTTCAAATTTAACCTTTGAATTGTGTTGGTGATTTGAGAGCAAAAAAATTAAAATAAAATAAAAGAAATAAAAATCGGAATAAGAATAATTTATATAAGTATCTGCATATGTCCACCATTGTTGTGTTCAAATTGAAATACAAATGATGACGGTAGTTGTTGGCCTGCTGAAAAAGCTAGAATAAAGATAATTAAAGCTAATAGACCCTATAAAAAAAAAAGATTCTGCAACGCAATTTGCCATCAGAAATCCTTTGTTTTTTCTTCACATTTATTTTGTTAATTTATTTCTTGTGTAGAAGGAAACGAAAGAAATAAGATTGAAAATAGAGTAATTGTTGTTGTTGATTTCTTGAAAAGTAAAACAAAAAAAAAACAAATAAATTCAATTCAATTGTTGCTATTTACCACACCGGGGGCACGAGTAGTGAAAGAGTATTTATTGTACATTTTCTTTTTTGCTTAAATATCAAAGTCATTGTTGGTAAAATGGCCAGTAGTGAGTCAAATACCTTTGAAGAACCAGCCTCAACGACAATTGGTGCGAATATAACAAGCGAAACTACTACAGCGCAAATAGAATACACTTTGGAAATGGCAGCGGATAAGGAAATAAATAACGATGCGAACATTAATCCAGCTCCAGTCACGCAAAGATCAGCTTCAGCTTCAGCTCCTTATAGAGCACCACATGTAAGCGAAACTACTGCCAACGATGAAGAGCCTCATGAGGATTCTTGGTGGTCTGAAGTTGAAAATAATGATTTGTTGTTGGATCAAGTGCCCAATGTAACGGCGGTATTTACACCCAGTCCCGAAGCAATTCTGGAAAAAAGCATTTCGTTGGCGGAAAGTGCAAGCGTATTGAAAGACGAAAATTTCGATCGCTTGCATAAAATAGCGGATAAAATTAAAATGACATTGAGCGAACACGCCAAAAATAAGGAAATTGAAGAAAAGGCGGAAAGAGAACGCAAATTAAGCGAAAATACTGATAGAGAAAATAAGACCGGTCAATGTGAAATCGATTGCAGTACTTCGACTGCGCCCAAAGAACAATCTTTGGAAGATTTTAAAGAAGAATTGCGCACTAAACGTTTGCAAAGACAAAACGCAGTACAAGATTTACGTGATGAAATTGCCTCGCTAAGACGTCAATTGGCATTGGAACGTGAAGTCACTAATCGTTTACGTCGTGGTGAACATGTTGAAGAGAGCTCGCTTAGCTCTACTTTAATATCCAGCAATTCTCCCGAAGGTGCTTGTGGCCTTGATTTAACAGATGATGAAGATCCTTTAAGTCGTAGTCGCCATGCGAATATTGAATTGGCTAATGCTCAGTTGGCTTTGCAAATGGCCACCTCTGAGAATATTTCTTTGCGTGGTGAATTGGCTGTGGTGCAAAAACAAGTAGTTACATTGAAAGAGGTCATCTCTTGTTGTAAACAAATGTTGGCTGTTAAAGAGGAACAATGCAATGAGGTGAGTACAGAGGAAATTTTCACTAATTTACAACAATAAAAATGAACAATTTAGTACTTTTTTAAATACTTGCAATTTACTGCTTTGCACTTCATGCTGCGATTTTAAAATAAACAATAATAATTGAAAAATTTAATTGAGTTAAAACTTCTTAAAGGTTTAAGAACACCTTCAATTATTCAATAGTTTTATTAAATTAAATTTTGAACATGCTTGATTTCGAATCCTGCCAGATTGCATAGATAGTAGAGCATAGACTTTTGCTTTGAATTAATCGATTTGAAATTTTCTATATTGCTCGATTAGTCGAGTAAGGTTACAAAATTATTCGAATAACTCGAATAATCGAAATTATTTTCCAAATAATTTTATCCAATCAAAAAAAAAACACTAACATGTGTATTAGATTTGACACTTTTTTTTATATGAAACAAAAAAAAAAATCACAAAAAAATTAATGAATTACGATTTTGTGTGTAGTTTAGAAAAATTAAATAGATTTAAATCAACTAATAAAATGTACATGTAAATAAATGTACATTTTGTTTTTATATTTAGTAATTCTCTAAAATTGTTTTGGGGAATTCTTGCATAAACATTTGGAATTTCGTAACTTTTTTTTTTTTAAATTTGGTTAAAGGGCTATTGAGTAGTGAGAACTCAGCATGTCTCATTTATTAAATATAATTTTATTGGTGTATCAAACCAAATACAGCCGACTCTAGATAATTCAAAATTCAAGTGACCAGAGAAAAATTTCAAATAATCGACAGTTCATATTAAAAATAGTTGTATTAATAACATTGAGAAACTAAACGAAACGAAACGAATTAATTTTTAATTTTTTCAAAAACATAAAACGAGTTTAGAAAAATCGAGCTTAAAATTCATAGAACGTTGTCGATACTGCCATAAATGGCATTTCTATATATGCATATATAATGCATATAAACTGAAATAAATAATTATTTGGCTCTTATTTTATATTTGGCATAAAGCACAGCACATTAAAATAATTCAAATTATAGAGCCTAGAGCCGAAGAAATCGAAATTATAGCGCATCGACAATCGAGATGCCATTATAATAATTAAAGGCGAATTCATAACAGGTGAATTTACTAGCTCAGCTGCCGACTATTTATCACTGTTTGATGTCAAAATTGTCTGAATGATTTCGACAATGTTTAATGATTTTTGTGGTTGTTGTACTAGTACTGGTATGAATTCGCCTTGAAATAATTTCAAATTAGCGACGGAATCAAATTACAAGATTATTTTATATTCAATGAATGTGTTCATAGAACCTGGTAAATAATTAAAATTATTGCGGGCTTCAAATTAAACAGTTTAAAATTATCAAGAGCCGTCTGTATGTATAAATAAATATTTGCTATTTTAGTAACCAATTTTTACGTATAGAGTTTGACGTTTATTTTATATAGTTTTTTATTTTATTTATTTATTAGTTTGGTTTATTTAATTTATTTTAGTCTTTGTTTTATTTTTAAAATAAGTTTATTATGTAACAAAGATATGCCCATTTTAATAAGACAATGACGCGTGTAGTGGCATAGAAAATATGTATATTCGTGTTATATTCAACTGGTATTGGAGATTAATTCTTCTTTTTCCCTTTATTCTAAAGTAATTTTTCACAATATTGTGATAAATTAACTATGAACTTGAAGACAAAAAAATTTTCATTCATTTGCAATAATTGTAGTTCGATTAAATTTTAAATATGGGAATTTTTTTTTTTTTTTTTGTGCAAGAATTTTACTAAAAAAGTTAACATCACTGGCACATACATGCTCGTGCATAAATATTTTCAAGCAGCGCCATAAAACAATAATAACTGCAAATTTATGTACGTCAAATAAAACTGTTATTTATGAGAGGCCGAAAAGAAGAATTTTGAGTTTTGGGTGGGAATTGAACTTGCGAGTCGCAGAATGCTAGGCTGCTTAAATGCTTGAACAAAATATTTATTTGCTAAAAAAAATTGTATTTTTCATTTCTTGCTGCATTTCTAAATGTTTCTTCTTTAATTACAGTTTCTTCTTTAGTATAAAATTTAGAATAAAATATGAAGTTAACTAAATTAAGAAATTAAAATATAAAAAATATGCAAATGTACATTAATTCTTGCTTTCATAATTTACATACAGATTTTTCGATAAAGGAACTTGAATAATTGTGGCGAGATATTATCCAAAGAAATTTTTTTCAAAACAATTAATTTTATCTATGAGTTTCTCATTATGCGAAGAGGTTTTGAACAGCTACGAAAAAGCACAAACAAACTAACGAACAAACAAACAATTAAATGCAGACTCAACTGAATATTTGTTGGTTGGTGAGAGAAGTAAAAATTCGTCGTGCTGAAAAATTAAAATGGTTTTTGTTTTTGAAACATGGAAGCAACGAATTTGATTTGACTCAAAAATCCAGTGTTTGAAAAATATTCGAACAAAAAAGTAGAACTTTAAGAACTTTTTAATATAATTATGCATATTTTAAGGAAATTTAAACAAAATATTGTATTTCGTCGGTAATTTAAATGTTATATAACGGATTTTGTAAAAGAAACAAAATTTAATAAAATTAATTAAATTCAAAATTGGACTAACAAGATTTTCATTGGCAAATGATGTACATTTTTGGCGTTTTTGTTAAGGTTTCCTATTGAAATCATCTAATAGAGAGTCAATTGTTATAATTTTTGTAAAAGATCTGGTATTCGTAGACCAAGTTATATCAAATGTAATTCAAGGAAGCCGGCGTACACATAAAATTTTATATTTTTCAGAGAGTGACGCAAAAGTTATGGCATAATTTGAATTATATACGAGATGTGTTCAGAAAGTAAGGTGACATTTTAAATTTCGGTGGCAACGTACATTCGATTATCGATTTGTTGTTGTGTTTGTTGTGTTAGTAGACATATGAAGAACATAGGTTCACCGTTTCAAGTACACATCATACGTAGTTAATTTTTAACAGATAAAACGGTTAGACGTGTTTTGTTGTTCTCGGCAATTTTCTATTATTATAAAAAATGGTGCAAATTTTGTGTCAAAACTGCAATCAAGTGCTCTAAACCACTTGCTCTAAGTAATAAAACTGTTGTTATAACTGGTGGGTGGCGATGGCACGATGGATGGTAGTCTGCACGTTAACTACGAATCCAAAAACAGACCTGGGTTCAACCCCAGTTTCAGACCAAAAATTTTAAAATAAAAATAAACATCTCGCATTTTTCTGATGTTGCATTAGTGTGTCTTTGTGTGTCAGTTGTTGTCGGAAGGTTTCAGTGGCGAAGGCATAGTCACTGGTCACTGAACAATACCGGCTTCAGCTGATAGCAATCCACAATCACATCAGAACGCCCTCCTTCGTCGGTTTGTGTACCACCGGCGAAGTAAAATAATAATAAAAATGGCTACTAAAGAAGCTTCAGCACTGCTACGAGTATAAACAAAGAACGTGCGAAAGCAGAGCTGCAAAAAAAAATAATTAATTAAGCTTCACCTCCTGTCGTTTCTTCTACTATCCCTTTCCTATAGTTCCAGCACAATGCTTCGCATGTGTAGGAGTCATCTCCTGAGTGCTGGTCCTAGATAAAAAAAAAAAAAAAAAAAGTGGTACAAACTCTTCCTAGATGGCCGAGAAGAATCCAACGACGAACCTCGCTCTAGACGTCCCAGCCCTACAACAACAGAAGATAACCTCGAAGCTGTGAAGAAAATAGTTTTTGAAAATTGTCCAATACCATAGGAATAGTATAAGAGAATTTGCTGAGGATGTCGCCTTAATTGCTTTTGCAATCCTCTCTCAAAATAAAGAAATGAGTAAAACTGTTAATTGTGCGCTCTCTCAAATTAAACAAATGAGTAAAAGTGATATTGGCTGACATAAAATATAAACAAATTCTGACATTTACGTTGTGTGAAACATAAACGAGCAAAAAGTCCACTGATTAGTTGATTCAATTGGTGTCCATCTAAACCATGTTGCGTGAAAGCGATTGGACGGCTTCTATAACTGACCGAAAGAAATTGAATTGGTGTACTAAATTCTGATATTTTATATGTGTACATTAACTAATTGAGAGCAGCCTACAAGTTAAAAAAACTAAAACAGTAGACTCGGAATAGAATTAACTAATTGATGCAAAGACTTTTCTCTCAACTAAAAGTGTACCCTTCAACTGAGTTTGAAATTATACCAAACATTTCATATCGAAAAGGTGTTAAATAATACTATAGTTTTACTTCCATATTGCATAAACAATAAACAATTGTTAAAGTTAAAGTGTACGTTAAAACAGGTTACAAAATTCATTTTTGCATAAGGCTGTTATGCGCCCACGCTTTCTCTAAAAGTTTACTTTTACCCTGTCATGGTAAATTTGGTCACACTGTATTAGAAATAAATAGCGAGGTTTTCAATAAATTAGCATTTCATTATAAAACGCATGCTACACGCATCAATATTCAGTTTCAATATTTGGCTTTGGGTTAGTATAAATATTGAAGCCTCTGACACACTATGTCAATATTCAGTTTTTTTAGGGGTTTTTCAAGTGTAAACATATAAAAGTACCGTCGGCCTAATATTTTTTGAAGTTACCGTCGGCAAAATACATATCTGTTTATTTCTTCATTCCCTGATTATATTTTTTATGTTTTTATCACTATATTTGTTGCTTTGCACTTCCCAAAAAGCCATCAATGAACGATATACATACTTCAATTAAATCGATTACAAATAGTTTTTATTCTATTTGTAATGCGTGTCAACTACGATGTGCACTCAAAGTTACCAGAAATGAAATGAATATTGACAATAACATTGCCACACTACGTCGAACTGCTTCAATATTTTGATGAATATCAAAAGCATTTTCATATTCGTCTATATTGCACAGAGCGTATATCTGTGACTATTTTTCGCACAGAACGACAAATATTGAAGCTGAATAGTGATCGTGTAAGTGTGCTCGATAAGTGTTAAAAAACCAAGCAATATTTTTCTTTATTGTGTGCAAATCACACAAAATTTGTGAAGCTTCCTCTACCCAATACTAAATCAGAATGAAGGTTACCTCTATAGAGTACTCAATGAAAGAATATTTCCTGCCCCCTCAATCCAATATTTCTCTCTACCGCGAGAGTACTATACGTGAAAATAATCGTGTAAGTGACGTTTTAGAACTTCTGAATTTTGCTCATGTTTTAATATATTATACACACATTCTTATATTGACGTATAAATACGAGTATCGAACAGATGTGGTTTGTTGCCCTATGTTATTAATTGCCTGCCTTGTGTTATCACTCACGTGCCATGAATGATGTGCAAAAATTGTATATACGAGTATTTGAAAAATTTGCGTTTTACCATTGAATTGAATAAAATTTGTTAGAAATATTTTGAAAATAACACTGCAACGCGTCACTGATGTACTTTTGAAACGTAGTAAATTTTCGCCTCGTTTTAGAACTTTTGATAATAAATAAAACAATTAGGACGTACACGTGTGTCCTTTGTTGAATGCGAAAAGTAATAATGATAAATTAGAAAACAAAAAATTGTTGTTATAAAACTAAGAAAAATCACGATTACAAAATATCACTGCTGAGCATTGCACATGTACTCGTAAGTAGTTTTGTTTCTTGTGAATTAAAAAAAAAAAAATTGTTTTTTTTTTTCGTTTCTATTTATATGGCAACAAACCACTGTGCTCTATTTCAAAATTATTGGCAGCCTGCCCCAAGAAATGCGAATGTAATTTTCTCTCATGAATTTATATAGAAAAACAGAAGAAGAAGAAAAAAAAAACCAAAATTTTTGTTTGTTTTCAATAAAAGTATACGAAAGAAAACTTCTTTCGCCTTTAGTGGGACAGGCTGTTAATTTTTTTTTGCAGTTAACAAATTAAGCAATAAATTATAAATAAGTACTGTGATCATAAACGGGAATTTTACAATCATTAGAATACTTCTCGTATTATTTTTTTAGGTACTTATACCTGGCATCTAAACGACTTGTTAGAAATATTTTTGGACTCATTTAGAATCTCGCGCTATTCCATTTGCTTTTTATACGGCTCTTTTCTTGATTTTATTAAGACGGGGAGTTTTAACCTCTTTATTCCGAATTGTATGTACCCACATTTCTGATTTATCTACTCGATCTTTTGTTCTGCTAAATAGTGTACCTAATGTGTTATACATTTTATGTGCACAGAAAAATGTAAAATGAAGATTCATTTAAAATAATAATTAGATTTCAACTTATCACCAAAAACGCAGAATGAATTAACAGGTTTAATTGAAAAGAATTATAGATTTCACCATTTTCAGTGCACTCTCTTGAGAAACATCAAAATCAATTAAAATAATCCCGGATTCAATTAAATTATTAATGAAGAAAAACAAAATTTTCTGAGCAAAGACTTCATTGGGAAAAATTTAACTATTATTTTTTCTGTGTGCTATTAAATATTTTTCTTTAACATAAATCTTAGAATTCTGTAATCTGTCAGATATAAGAGTATAAGAGTATAAGAGTACATAAGCGAATAAAATTTAAAAATTTGCCAATTTTTATAAAATATTTTCCCTGCAGAAGTTTTACATTTACACAGGAAATATTGGAAAAAATTACAAAATAATATAAGATCACAAGCTCATTTAAATAAACTATAATCCAACAAGGCAAAAGATCGAAGAAATTACAAGAATATAAAAAATAATATTTAAATTTTTCCAATTAAGACTTTGCTCAGTAACATTTTTTTTCTTAATTAATAATTTAATTGAATCCACATTTATTTTGATACACTTGTGCAATCAAAATGCCATAAAATGGCGAAATCCAGAACAAAATCGTTAAATTATTTCAATTAAATTTTCGTGATAGTTTGAAATTTAATTTAATTTTAATTTAATAATTTCTTACTTTATTTAATTATTGTTCCATTTTATTTGTAAAATACAAGTGGGCAAATTTGAGGTTAAGAAGTAAATTGGCTGTCAAATAATGAAATGTAAAGAATTGAGCTGTCATCCTTTGACATTTATTTAGTAAAAAGTTGAAAAATTTTAACCATGGAACGCTGAACTTTTCAATAAAAGAATTTAAATTGTGAAAATTTACTATCAAAATGGTGATTGTAAAATCGTAAAATTCGAGCGTGGTCGGGCTCTTTCTGAGACCGCTGTGCATTGCGCTGTTACTTATAATAGACCAAAACAATACGCTCGTAGTGGCCGTAGTGATGCAAACATAGCCGCTGTACAGCAAAGTGTTGAGAATGTTGAAAACGAGCAAGGAAACGCCGTCACCATATATTCTCTCCGCTATCTAACCATGATCACCGATTTTTTGTAGCCACAATTGGCTAATGTTGACATCAATGACCTTTGGTTTTTAGCAAGACAACGCCACAAGCCGCACAGCCGGCCAAAAAAAACTTATTGCATAAGAAATTTCCCGGTCGCGTAATTACTCTGGGTTTTTTGATCTCAATTTGCCGAGGCGATAACGAGGCGTTCATGTGATTATCAGCCGCTGGATTATTGTCTATGGGGCCATTTGAAATAGCCGATTTACGTAAACAAACCACAAACAATTGACGGATGGAATTCGGCGCTGCATTGACGAAATAAGCAAAGCTTTGTTGCAAAATGTGGTTAAAAATTTTGTGAAAAGTGCGGACGTCTGCCAACGTACTAGAAGTGGACATATTTCCGACATCATATTCAATAATTAATACCCATATTTCTTCTTTACATGAGTATCAATAGAACTGAATTTGTCCAAAGGACCTGTGTGTTTTTAGGCCAATTTACTTCCCAACAACTCAAATTTTCTCACCCTTTACAATATGGCTTTTCCAAAAGATATAAATCCAGTATTGCCGAGTAGTAGATAACAAAAATTTTTTCGCAAACATATTTTCAAAAAGATTTTTAACTAAAATGCAAATGTAGTGGTGTATCTTTTAATACGCAATAATAATGGCAACTTGATGAAAAACTTATACGCGGCAACGCTGTTTAATTGGTTTTATTGCTTGACAAATCGCAAGTTTGAAAGATGAAAATATTCTACTGGATTGCGTTTCACGGATTTGCATTTGGCTGTGTAAACACTTCTTGCTTACATCTTTGTACGTTTCCCCTTACGAATAAAATAACCATAAATTTATATAAATTTTAAATAAAAATATAAAACAGATTTATGAAACTTTTATTTTATATTTGTATATGATTTTAATGTTATGATGATATTAAAAAATAAATAAATAAACTCGTTTTAGTATGTAAAAACTACTTGTATGTACTCGTATGGATGAATTTACAAAAACAAAAAGAAAAAAAAAATAGCAAAAATTGTGGCAAAACTCAACTTGAACAAAATTGTGCAGAGTTAAACCACAAAATACAATAAGTAATTGAAGAAAAATTATCGTGGTTAAATGTTGTACACAAAAATGAAATAAATAAATAAATAAAAGCATGAAATTACGACTAAACGAGTATTTATTTATGGGAACACATTTACAATAATGTATTCCATTGAAAGTGGTTTAACAAGAGATTGATGACTCTTTTCCACAAATTCTACTCGTACAAAATATTCCTTTTTTTTTCTTTTACAAAATATTAACACATTTTCATTGAATTTATAAGTGCAAAAATTATTAAATCAGTAGTGGACAGAATATTACAATACAATACAACCCATAGTCGAGCATTGACCATGTGCATTACGTCTACCATGGTATTCTGCAGATACAATTTATCTGCAGATAGATTCGTACATCCATTGGATTAGCCGTGACATTTATGATGCAATAATAATGATGCATCCTATACTCGTGCAAAAGTCTCGTTGAATTCATTGTGCATGCATGGGTGCAATTAACCCTTGAAGCAATGCGAAGAAAGTCATATGACAAACAATCACTGTCATGCGACTAAGCTTTTGTCTTTTGGTGGCAAAAACGGCGACTTACTTTTTTTTTTTTTAACAACACAAACTCTACGAAGGGTTTAGTTTGTCTGCAGAAACTTCGCCTTAAGATTGATGAACGAATTCTCATGGCCAAGGCTACGCAGAAAGCCAATTTGATAACTATTATATCCAGTAGGGGTAGAGATTTTCACTTTGGGAGTACTACTGACCCATTTGGACGTTATGAATAGATAGAGAATGTGGTGATGGCTTAAATAGTCTGGCTAGAAAACCAAAATTAATGGGTTGGAAAAAGTTCAGTTTCAGATTAAGTCATAAAAACATCTGTAATTGATGCTGATGTGCATTAGTGTGTCTTTATGTTAGTTATTGTAGGATAGTTTCAGTGGCGAAGGCATAGTCACTGGTCACTAAACAGTACGGGTTTCAGCTGTAATCTATCCACAGGCACTTTAGAGCGCTAAAACAATGCTTCAAAATTGAATACGTCTTCTTAACATCAGAGGCGCTGCAACACTGCTATAAAGAAAAAAAACGTGCAAGAGCAGAGTTGTAAGATAGTGAAGCTTTCCCTCACATCCTTTCCTCTTATTGCAGCACAAGGCATCGTATGTGTAGGGGTCATCTCCTGAGTGCTGGTCTAAAAAGAAAAAAAGAGAAACTCCTTGCGCTCCAGATAGTGCGCCTTCATGACCCTCATCTGCAAGAAACCAGCCCATTGTAACTGCCTTAAAGTTCCCCAACGTATACCGTAGGTCTAGGCATTCGTATACCATTTTCCAGATGATTCTAGTCGATTGATCCGCCTGACTATCCCAGAGTATATCGATGTGTGTTCCCCTCATCGTCCTATGGAGACATATTTAAATGCCATTAATATCTGCCCGAAAATCGTTTACAATTCTTAAATATACATATCTCTTGAATTAATGATACAAAGAATTTTGCTAGAATATTTTTTTGGGTTAAGTATTTTGTAAACAAGACTTTAAGCAATTTAAAATGGAACGGTATACAATTGAAAAACGTGCCAAAATTGATGAACTTCATTTCAGAAGAAAATCATTATTTAATTATGAGCGACGAAGACCATTTCCAATGGATTGGGTTTGTTAATAGGCAAAAAATGCTATGGAAAATCGAAAAGTAGTTTAACAATGCGAATTACAACTACTTAAGTGTACCGTTTGGTGCGGTGTTTCGTCGGAAAGGATAATTGGCCCATATTTTTTTTTTGAAAATGAACACAGTGTCGCCGTTCCATCACTGATGGTAGATATCGGACAATGTTGGACAATTTGGGAAACAATGTCTCTTTTACGCGACATTTTTGGTGAACGAATTATTTCCCGTAAAAAGCCTAGAACCATACAGCAATTAAAAAATAATATACGTGACGAAATCAACAACATAACACCAATAGTTTTGCGAAAGGTTATGGAAAATGTTTTGGAAAAAGCGCGAATATGCGAAGCAGAAAATTAAAAATAATTTCCCTTAATATACTGCATTTAAAATAACAAAAAAGTCAATAATAATAACTTCAATAAGAAGTTATAAAGAACTCATAACCCTTCGGTAATTTTGAGCTACCCTGTATATATAGTATATATTTCAAGCAAAACGTTGATCTGGGCATTGTAAGGAATGCTTTTTTAAACCCGCTAGAACATGCGAATGTGTTAACTGTCGAAGAAACTGTCACTGACTGTGCCGACTTTATGATATTTATGATCAGTATAATCAGGAAAATCATTATGAATAGATTGACGATTCAACAACGCTACCAAATTATCTGCATTTACTTTGAAAATCATGTGTCAATACGTGTGAATTCGTGATTTTTAAGGCGCACATAATCGTCCATTTGAGCAAGCCATCCGTTGAACTGTGTCTGGATTATTTTAATATCGAATTTCTATTTGCTCAATGTCACTTTTAATTTTTCTGTATTAAAATTGATTTCTTGCTATCAAAAAGACTTTTCTTAATATTAATTTTCATTACTGATTACCAATTTCAAATTAAATCCCCTCGCCACCACACAAGCCGCTTGTGACGCTGCATGTTTGAAACAAGCAAAATGTGTCCATGCGATATTTGTCGCTCGTTATAGGACTAATAATCTGCCAATTGCCAACAAGGCAAATTACATATTTTCGACATCACTTTTCTAACAAATTAATTAGCAAATTTCAAAAAATAAACATGCCAACAAACGAAAAACATCAGCACATTTATTTGCAATTAAAAAAAAAAAATATGCACTACAAAAGTGCAACAAAACATTTTGGCAGTGACACTGTAGAATAAAAGTCCTCTATTTTTGTATATAATTAAATCATTTTTAAAAATTAATAATTCATATGAAAATACAATATTTGCAGTCGTATGCAATCAATTGAGTGTGTATGTGCATCCAGCTGTTTGGCGCTGCGTCAAATTTTATGCACGTTTTTCATGCGATTTACTTGCAGATTCGTTTGATTTTAAATCTGCTTTTGCACAACATGCAACGTTCTTTTTTCATTTTTCTTTTTAATTTCAACTTCCTCTCTTTGTCTCCTACAAATTATTTACATATTGTTTATATTATATTTGTTTGTGTGTATGTATTTTTTATTTTAATTTTTTTTTTAATTGCCATTTATCACATTGTTTACTTGAGTTTTCTTTTTGTTACTGTTCATTCCAGTTGAAACAAAGACTCACTGAAATTGAAAAATCATTTGCTGAGCATGAAACGAAAATCATGTCTGATAATTTACGCCAGGAGTATGAACGACAATTGGTTAATATCCGTCAATTGCGGCAATTGTATGAGGAAAGACAACGTGTGGCGGCAGCGGAATATGAAAATTTACAACGTTTAATATCGATAAAAAGAGACGAACTCACACAGGAACAGGAAAAGTAAGTTGAAAAAAGAAAATTAAAATGAAAATGAAAATGAAATAAAAGACAACAATAAATGAAAATGCAAATTGCGAAGGATGAAGCATTAGCAAAAATTCTTTCATATAAAAGATTTTAATGCTTAAAAAAAAAGTGTACTTAAAATGTTTGCGCAATAATATTGTATAATGTAATGGGTGTCCCAAAAATTAATAATAAACCATGCATCCATTAGATTTTTATTACTTAAAGGAAAATTTCTCAACAGGTTGTTTTAACAAGAAACCTTCCATCCTTTAAGCCCGTGTCAGATAAAACTATTGCTTCGCTTTGCGTTACAGCTGCACTTTGACATCTAAGATAAAATGTACACACTTATGCGAAACATGCCGCATAAAGCACGCTTGAAGCGAAAAGTGCGTCAACTCTCAACTATTTGCGTACTTAGACAAGCAGCTTGAATAATTTTCTTTACTCGTATCTTCCTTTTTATGCTTTTCCTTTTAAAACAAAAGAACATTGTAAAATATATCGTTGAATCACATTATTCACTTTTATTTTTATAGCAAAAAAAAAACAATAAATAGCAAAATAATCAAGTTTTTTTTTTGGTATATTGTGTCATACACTGTTTGCTTTACACTTTTCTATCAAATATATATTTATTTCCTGTACAAAGTTGCAGCGAAATATCGAGAAATTTATAAAAGACAAATAGAAGAAATTATAATAGACCTTAAGCTTAAAAAGCTAAAAATAAAATAATTTTTCTAGTTTTTTGACCTTTTTTTTTATATTAATAATACTAATTATTTTCAGCCTAAGGTCTTTTTATATATTTTATATTTATTTCAATATTTCGCTACTACTTTGTCTAGCTTCTTCAGGAAAATTGGTTTTTGTTTATAATAAAAAAATTTTTTTTAAAAAAAATTTTCCTGAAGAAGCTACACAAAGGAGTAGCGAAATATTGAAATAAATATAAAATATATAAAAAGACCTTAGGGTTAAAATATTTAGTATTATTAATAAAAATAAAATAATTATAAAAAATAAAAAAGATCGAATATCATATATTAATAAATTTAATACTTTTCTATCAAACTTCAAAACGTTACGCAAAGCGACAAAGTTGTACCTGACACGGCCTTTAGTCTTCAATTATCGTTTGTTAAATTTTTTTTCATAAGATTGTCAATGAATATGGCATATTTTTTATAATTTCCGGACATCCTTCCAATATTTTTTTAATTTTGGCATACCCTTTATATAAAATTTTTGCACACTGAATTCTTAACAAAAGACAAATCGTTTGCTAAAAATGAAGCAAATGGTGGCTAACTTGATAAGAAAAGTTTTTCAAATATTCTGTAATAAAGGGTGGTCTAACTGAAACGCACGTTGTTAATTGTAAATAAAACAAAAAGTTTCCAGAGAATCATCTTAATATTTTTTTTGTTGTGACACACACAAACTCGGCACGGCTTCGGTGTCACATCATCCGATGGTCGATATTTTTCAATGACTCTGAGACATAATTGTGGTTCAATGTCGCTAATGTGCCGAATTATCTCATCCTTTAGCTTTTGAATTGTTCTTGGCTTATTGACGTAAAACTTTTTCTTTTAAATATCCCCAAAGAAAGAAGTCCAACGGTGTTAAATCAATTTGAACGATTAACATCGCCACGATGTGAGATAACACGGCCATTGAATTTATCGTGCAAAAGAGCCATTGCTTCGATGGCTGTATGGCAAGTACCACCATCCTGTTGAAACCACGTCCAGGTTCATATTGTCAATTTCTGGCCACAAGAAGTCCGTTGTCATCTCGTTATCGAATTTCGTAATTTTAAAAATGTAATTTTAATAATTGTAAAGATTTTTTTCTCTCATCGTTATACCGAAACCACAGCAACAAAGCAAATGAGCTGGCATTTTCATGAAATATTTAGTGAAATTATTTAACAAAATAGTAAAAAAGGAAATTTTATTACTTGCACAATACAATCATTTTCAAACATTTTTGTTTCTCAATTCAGTTTTATTTTTATATTTTTGGGTTTCTAAAAAAATAATCATGTAAAAATAATTTTGATGCTTTTCCAAAACAAAAGAAAATATACATAAATATAAAATTACAGTAGACTGTTGAAAAAATCACCCGCTTAAAAGTTAATCGCTCGGCTAAGTGAAGTGAAGTGAATTTCAGAGTTTACAGGACGCTCTAAAAAGTTAATAAATGAATTGCCACAAGCTGTTCTTTTATAAAAACGTGGAATAAGATAAAAAAAATCGAATGATTTGCAGTCAATCGATCTATTCTCCTATTCAGTTACCTAGTTGCGGTGCAATGTATTGCAAACGCAAGGGGCATCCTTTGAGCACTGATCCAAGAAAAAAGAAAATACTATAATGAAGGCGACATTACGATATCTACATGTATAAAGACTATTGGTGATTCCCATTCTGGAAAGGTGCACAGCAGTCTTCACTTTAATTATTAAAAACATTTGCACTTTATTATTCCCATTTTTAGGCATTAATTGGCATGGAAATCACCATATAAATATAAAGATACGTCGCACTCTCACACAATCTAAATATGTCCACGGCAGTACAACTACTATCACTTTGCTTACAAAAATTATAAAGGGTTTTACTTTATTATTTTCGGAAGTAATAATTGATGTAATTAGGCAGCGTACAATAACTCCCGACGTACAATAAGTCACAAAACAAAATTGAAATACAATTCAAAAAATTTTCATAAAAATGTGGGAGTTATTTTATTATGAAATAATTCTCCAAAAAAATTAAGTAAATCCCAAAGATGTGAGAGTTATTTTATAATGAAATTACTCCCAAGTGAAATAACTCCCAAAAGAATTTTATATCGGAATTGTTTTATTTCATTTCGTTTTTTAGGTCTTATTTCCGTTGCTTTGGGAGTTATTTAATTTTCAATTTCTTTCGTTTAAATTTAGCGCTTCATCAAATGGGAAGCAAATTAAATAGAATGCCAGAAGCATTTGTTAGCGAAACTAGTGTTCGGCTCAAAATCCGACTATGCAGAAAGAGTTTTGTTAGCCAAGCTGGTGTTTGTTAGTTTGTTATACTTGAATATCATCGAATAGACTTTATATTTACCTAGTGCACTTGGGTAACATTCTCATTTAATATCTTATTGCGAGTGCTTTCTTCCCTTTTAAGCCTTATTTTATTCCTGTTCAATACTGCGATTTTGGGAGTTACATATTTCATTAATTTCATTGAAAGTTATTTCATAATGAAATAACTCCCATAAAATTTATTTACTATTCGGTTGGGTACTATTTAATTTTCGTTGGGATTTACTTCATTTCTTCTGTGTGGGACTGGCTTCATTTATTTTGGGATTTATTTCATTGGGAGTTATTGTACTGAGACTTATTTCACCTGGGAGTTATTTCACATAGCAGTGAAATTAACATAAACGCACATTTTTCATTCCGAAATTATTACTCTCATATATCAACAGTTCATTCTCATTCACATTAATTGTGTTATAGGGTAAGAATATACATATGTTTTTTGTTGTTGTTGTGCAATTGAAACTATATCTATTTAGAGAGAAATTAAAATTTTTATGTTTGTATGTTCAGTATGTCTATATAAAGATATTAAATTATTTGTCTGCAAAAACATAAAATTAAAAAAAAAACAAAAATAATTGAAATGCCTCTACTGACACACTATCGTCCCAAAATCCCTCTATAAAAGATGTTTATAAAAACACTGTGTTTAATTAACCAAAAGTTGATATCTTTTGCTTACACAAGTTATCGAATATCCTTGGGAAGTTATGTTTGACGTTTTCGAGGTTCTACTGCATGGATTTCTGTTTGTGTGCGTGCACTGAAATACTAAATTCTTATACTCGTAATGGCCTAAATAATCGTTATTTATTTACATACTTCTTTTCGTTGAATAAAATCAGTTCAGGATAAAAAATACTAACGAAGGCAAAATAAAAATCGCATATTGTGGGCAAATAGAAAAATGTAATGAAACATTTTATTTTTCTGGATTGCCACGGTTGTCAAGCATAAAAGCGGTAGGGGAGAAGATGTTAAAGCAAGCGGAACTAAAACAAAATATTTTTTTCCATATCAAAATTTTTTCTCTTTTAAAATATTTTCAGGATTTCATTGTTGTTGTTGCTAGAAAAGCATACATTGCAGATATATGGCTTTTCTTGTTGTTGCAAATAAAAACTTTCACTTATTGCGGGCTGGTGTAAATTTGTATTGTTATTCTTCCCGTTGTTTGGCAATTGAGTTTGTTGCCGCTGGATTGAATTGAATAATAAAAAATAGAAAAGAAGAAAACAACAGCGAATAAACAAAACATGTGGTGTTTTGAAACTAAAAGTTTTAATTTTGGTTCCCTTTTTCCATACACACGCTGTTTATTTTGTTCACAAGCGCGTGTGAGCTTGAAATCAAAACGGGTTTGTTAGTTTTTCATTTTTTTTTTTTTTATTAAAATTTATATGAAAAAATATATTGTATGTACGTATGTATGTACATACTTATATCGTTTTTTTTTTCTATTTACCTATAAAATATTATCAATATGACTCATCATTTAGTAATTTTACTGTTTAAATTTAATTGGCACACATTACCGCACAGTGTCGTAGAGAAGGCTAAAATTAAAAAAAAAAATTTTCTTTTTTTTGAGAAAATATTTAATCCACGTACATATCAGGTGAAAAAGTGAATTTTGTTCTCTTCGATTACAATGGCGTGGTGCCAACAGGTCGTACGGTTAGGAATACAACAAGGAAGTTATGCAACGTTTGCGTGAACCAATACGGCTCAAAAGATCGCAATTGTTGAAAAAAATCATGGATCACGATAATGCAATACCTCGCACGTCAATGCTTGTTCGAGATTTTTTGGCCGAAAACAACACCCTAATCATGCTTTAACCACCTTATTCAGCAGATTTGGCTCCCTGCGACTTTTTCCTATTCCCAAAAATGAAGAGTCTAATGAAAGGAAAGCGTGTTGTCACAATTGATGAGATAAAGTCAAAATCGAAGAACGAGCTGATGGCCATTCCGAAAAGCGCATTGTATAACTGTTTCGAGGATTGGAAGTGCATTTATCTGAGGCGGATTACTTTGAAGAGAACAAACTGGATACTGATGAATAATAAATACTTTTCAAACAAATTTTAAATTCACCTTTTCTTTTGAACAGACCTCGTATATGTATGAAAACATTAACCTTGTTATTTCTATTTAAACTTAATTATTTTAAATATTTCTTGATTCTTTGTAAAGTTTAAAGGTTTTTTCTTAATTATTTTTCATTTGTTTCAATATTTCGTTAACAATCGTTTAACATCTTCTGGAAATAGTATATATGATTCTAATTTAAAAATTGTGTTTTTTCCCAATAGATATAAAGAAAAATTCCCAAAATAAATGCAGTTCATATCTTCAGGAAATTTTACTGCCGTATTCAAAAAAAATTGTTTTGGATTTATAGAAGGTATATTGATAGAATTTTTTTATGGAAATTTGTCTAATATACCTTTTATAAATAAAAAATTTTTTTTGTAATATTTTATAAAAATTTTTTACTTTTTGAAATTAATATAAAAAAAATTTTTACATAGCATGTGTCATAAAAAATGTGTAAAGAATACGATTCAAAATAATTTAATTATTTTATAGAACATTAAGAAAATGTATAAAATCCAAAAAAAAAATTTGTATAACATATTATAATTTCCTGGTTAACGAAATATTGAGTCAAATAAAAAATAATTAATAAAAAATCAAGAAATATTTATTATAAGAATAATGTTAAAAAATAAGAATTAAAAAGAAAATTCTATTATTTTTTAACTTGAAAAGTTTTTTAAATCTCTTGCACTTCTTGTATACACTGAATATAACGATATTTATGCAGATTCAGGTGCCGTATTGTTTACTTTTTAAATTTTGCTTCGTTTTCTATTCTAATTCATATACATATTTAGGGTATTTACAAGTTTAAGTCATATAGTCGTATGTTTTAAACTAATAATAGGAAAAAATATGATTGCTGAGAACAACCCGTTATAATTTTGGGGTGTGATATTTGATAAAATTCAATCATTCAGCTGCTAAGACAGAAACTTTTTTAAATATTTTATATCGAAAACTTACAAACAAGTGGAAAAACGAAAATAATTTAATATGGTAAATAAGACATTATCTGTATATCTTTTAATAAGTCCATTTACAATTAAAATTAAAGAATTGTTTTTTCTGGCACATGAAATTGTTGAAATAAATATAAATGGAAACAGCTGTTGCCAGTGTCATGAGGTGATTAATGTTTTTGGACCTCGGCTAGTAGCTAAACGCCAAGAAACTGGCAGCCAGATAAGTTATACAAACATAATTTGCTCGCTTTTATATTGTTACATGCAGTGATTTCTTCCTCTGTCTTACTTACTTTTATATGTTATAAAAATAAATTCTAATGGAAAGGTAGTAAATGATTTTTTAACAATTTTTTTTTATATCATTTATAAGTAGGGGCGGACTGTAAATATTAGCTCGCCTAAAACGTTTCAACGAATGACTCAGATTTCTACTTGTTATTTTATGACAAACAGCTCAAAAAGTCTTATTATTTTATTACTTTATTCTTCGAAGCGCAACAACAATTTTTTGTAAAATAATTAAAATATTAACACATTATGATAATATTACTTAATAGCACAACTTGTGAATATCCCAATTAGTTATTAAATTGCACAATTGTACTAATGCACTTAATTTAATTTGTCCCATAGAAAATTGTAACTCTCCGAACAATTTTTTGCAATCAATTTAATTTTATCGCTTTTGTGTGAATTTAATTTAATTACACTTTCAATGTAAAAATAATGGCTGGCTATTTACCCACCCTTTTGTTGTAGCATTTAAAAAGTTCCTTCGAAAATTACATTTAATTTTATTACAAATTTGTTAGTTTTATTTTCACCAATTTCATGGCATTCTGTTCGGGTTACAAATGTGTGTAATTGAAATCAATTTTGAAGAGAACACTTAGAGAAAGATTTTAAAATAACAGATTTTGTGTAGTTTTCTTGAGTTTTCTATTGTAATTTGGAAAACTAAATTACACAGTTATTTAAAATAGGGTTCACAGACAACTACATATAAATACAATGTTCGTTTGCAACCAAAATGTTATAACTAAGCAATTGCGTGCAGCATTGAATTTTTATATAAATCTTATAATTGCTGTTGTAGAAATAATTTTTTTAAAAGTGAATTAAAATGCCCAACAAAAATGTGTTTTACACTCCGCAAAAGGAACTGAAAAAGGCACTTATTGTATGTAGTTTGTGAATAGATCAGAAGAGCTTTATAGAATAATAAATATAAGTATGTTTGTATATTTGAATTTTGCAAAATATTTATGCAACCAACAGGGCACACAAAAATTTCGTACTCCCATGCAAAATTCGGTATTCATTTCGAAAAAATCTGTTCGTAAATGTAGAAATTTTAAACAATCAAAAGAAATTAACAAAAAAAATTAAATAAACAATTGTATAATGTTACTCAGTGCATAAAAAATAAATGTAATGTATGTAAATAAATATTTTAACTGAATTAGATTAAAAATAAAATTTATTTGAAAAAGATTTTTAATAGGAAAATAAGACTTTTTTGGTTGATATGAATATTAAAAAAAATGCCAGCACTGTAACAGAGAGATAGATTAAGTGAGAGAGTGTAAGAGAGAGAAAATCGTTTTGAAGAAATATGAAAAAATGCTTTTTCTAACTTTTTGTCTGATAGTTCGGTGAGTTCCCCGAAAGCAGGGCAGTGAATATATTGCAATACAAATTTAGTCTCTGTTAACTCCCGATCATACAGTCCTGGCAATAGTCATTTTGACGCATATGCAGTCATCTGTTATTCCTAACAGTGCGATGGCATTGGAGTCTTTTATCGTGTAATAATATCTATAATATCCTTTGTGGCCATATGTGGATATGTATGTGTTTGCGCATATTTCCAGATATTTTTAGAAAAGAAAAAATTAAAACTAATTTTTTTGCTGTATCGAATTATGGCATTCTGACGACAAGTGAGCCCAACATGGCAGCTGGAATGTGGTTTATTAGTAAAATTGTGTGCATGAACTTAAGCAAGATTGGAATTCGAACTAAAACAAATTAAACACTTGGAATCAGCAGTAAAATTACTACGTGTAGTGGCCAAAAAAGAATTTATTTGATTTTGGTTGAGGAAAAAACTTAAAGATGACATCTTTCGAATTTTATTTAAACACACACACACAAAAATAAAAACACTAATGTGACTCGTATGTATTTGTGGATATTCTATAGCACCCATACGCACTGGCACACCCATACAAAAATGTGGAAGATAAATATGTTTTTCTATTTAAATTGACAGTAGTTTCGCAACATTGAAAAAGAATTTTATTGGAATGAGAAAAAAGGCAAATATTTATTTTATTTTATAATTGGAACAAATTTGATTTCAAAACTTTTCTATTTGGCGAGATAGTATTTAAAAGTGAAAGAGAATTCACATGCTCTATGTATAGGGTGTTCCTAAATTAGCGCATGATGAATAAATTATGGGTTTTAGTTTCCAGTTTTCTTTTTTATATCCTTCACTGTAAGTGAAGTGTGGTTTCTTTAATATTCATTTCTGGAAAAATATTTATATATTTTTAGAAATGTGATAAATAGAGAAGTTTATTGAGACATGTCCGTATGTCCGTATGTCCGGTGAAATCAACTTTCCGGCCAAAATAAACATCGTACAGAATTCGTTTTTGGTGTCAATAATATTTTAGTACAAAAACTTGCATAACTTTGAAACGGCATGATCGGTTTTGGTGTGATTTAGTACGTGTATGTCAATAGGTGCCCTGTTTACCTTAAGCATTATTCCGCTAGGTGGCGCTGCTGCCATTTTTTAAGCTAAACTCGTATTTTTGAGATATATATATGGACAACCGATTTCAACTCAAAAATGCGAACCGTAGGACCGGTTTCAAAAAATAGTTTAAAATCCGCTTAAATGCCTGAACCGATTTCCATAAAATTCGGTATAACTGTTCAGATGTGTGTGTCAAACAAGTTAGTCTAGGGTACTAGGCTCGAAAAATATATCAAAATACGGTTAACCTAAACGGTTGAACAGATTTTTATGAAATTGTTATGAATGTTCAGATTAGCGCTTAAACTGTTATGGGAGACAAAAAAAGTTTACTCGAAAAATAAGTAAAAATCTTTTCCGCCTAAACGATTGTACCGATTTTGTTGGAATTTGGTTTCCACGTTGAGTTGACTATTTGAAGTGATATAGTGGATTGAAAGAGCTGGACCAGAAGAGAAGGACCATATCCAAAAATTAGGTGAAACTCCGGTACTACTAAACGACTAGGCAGAATTGCAGACGAATACGCAATGTAAGGTGGGCTATTGTGGGGTATATAAGATTCGGCACAGACAAATAGAGCAATTTTACTTGGTTTTTGGTAATTCATCTAAAATGTTCAAAGAGAAAGAGATAGAGAGAGAGAGATAGAGAGAAAGATAGAGAGATATAGAGAAGCGAGAGAGTTATTTGTTGAATAATCAGGTGTGTCATCAGTGTTACCATATGTGAAGATTTATCTTATTTTCGAAATTTTTTGACATGTCAAAAAGATTAAATGTTTCTTCAGCTTAAAAAAGATTTTCAAAAATATGATATTTACTACTTTTAGATTATTAAATACTTTAAAACATTAAACGTTCCTGTTCATTAAACCTGCTGATAAATAAATTTCTCAATCAGCGAAATTCTTTAAAGTATCATGATCCGAATAATATTAAAGAAATAGATGATGAATGGTGAGAATTGCGCCAGTTCAAGTTTAAAGAAGAAAATATTGAATCCTATCAATCGTTGTGTAATATCTAAGCACTTTTTGGAGAAATCTGAATTTTGATCAGATGCAGAAATTTTGACAATTAAAAGAAATAAATAAAAAGGTTTAATAAACAAATGTATAATGTTACTCCGAGTATAAAAAAAGATTTACCAATGTAATGTATGTAAATAGATATTTTAACTGAATTTGATTTACAAAAATATTTATTTTAATGAACAAGGATTTTTAATTGGAAAATAAAATTATTTTCTGTCAATATGAAGATTTTTGAAAAGAAAATTTGGCAACACTGTCATAGAAAATTTACGAATTTTCCAATTAGTCTGTATTCATACGATGCATGTCTTATTGACAAGATTCTTTGTTTTTCTTCTTTCAACTTTCTTTGGTGTTCCCACAATACATGTCTTGTTGACGACATGTACATATAGTTTGTGTGTCTCTTAAAATTAAGAATGAGAAAGCAAAACGTACTGACAGTACTCATTACCCTTCCCCTCTTTACTCACACCTATAAAGTAGCAATCATGTCAATAAAACATGAAGCGTATGAACACAGACTTAGTACCGTTTGACTTTTACTACTGCAGCTATCATACGTTTTCATAAATACGAAAAAAAAAAAATAAATCAATTCTTTTTTGTTTCTAAATATGACATCTCTATTGAGCACCTGATTTCTAAACAACTGAACAGTTAACAAACTGATAAAAAAAATATTGAAAATTCTTGGTTATTTTTTAAAAATTATTATTATAAAAGTGTAAAGTCTTTGGAAAATTTATTGCCTCAATGACTACACTAAAGTAAGGCCTTTAATTATATTTTTTTTCCATAAAATTTCCTTAAAAGTTTTGTAATTTTATTTAATAAAACTTTAATTGCAGCTTTAATTTTTTTGTGCTAATTTTTAAAGCATTCGAAAACCACTGTCTTTAAACTCCATTAAGAAAATAAAAAATCAATGCCATGATGATCTCCATCGTAAAAAATTCAAGTGTTTGTTATTTGATACCAAGCAAATTTGCATACATTTCAATCACCGACTAAATTGATTAAAAAACTTTCTATTTTCTACGGCTGCTAAATGTTCAATAAGTAATGAAAGGAGGCGTAAAAGGAAAAAATTTGTTAAAGTTCGATTTAAAGAAGAAAAATCAGGAATTATTTTCGTCAAAAATTGAAGAGAAATTAATTTAGTATTTTGCAATGATGCAATATGGTCATGATATTTCTATTTATCAAGAGCCAGGAGAACTGGAATCTAAAATTTGGGCGCTTTTAGTGATCACTACTATTTTTCAGAAACTTTAATATAGAATTTTAAAAAGTTAAACCGTCTCTTATTTTCTTTTTCTTTAAATTTTTTTCAAAAATATTTCTTTTGAATTTTTATCTTTATAGATCAAAAAGTCTTGAGGAACGCAATCTCAATTTGTTGAAAGAAATCGATTTGGCCAACAATGAATTGGGCTGCTTGCGTGATGAATGCAGAGAGCATAAATTCGAAAAGGTTGCCTTAAAAGAGGAAATCGGAGCTGTTAATACGGTAAGGGAAATGAATAAAAATAGCTAAACAAAATATTTAATAAATACTAAACCAAAAAAGAGCTTTAATAATATACTACAGAAATTATTTGTAACATGAGATTTAGAGTGAGCAAGATCGTGAGTGATAAATTTATCATAAGACCACATCTAATTTTCATATAGATTTGAAATATTTTATTTTTACAGAAGAAAAAAAAATGAATCTTGTAACAAGATTGTTACACTTCCTCATGCCTGCTCAATTACCAAAAGCAATTAAAACTCTTTTCGAAATCGTATTCGTAACATGACAGGCAGCTTCCATAAAATATGGCTTTTCTTTGGAATGAATGAAATGAAATTAAATTATTTAATTTAATTTATTTTTGAGCGATGGTCTTTTTTATGAAAAGTTTTTTAATTATTATTTATTTCTCAATATTTCGCTACCAAATAGGTAGCATCGTCAGGAAATAATTTTTTTATTATTATTTTTTTTTTATTTTTTTATTTTTATATTATTAAAAAAAAAATAAATAAAAAAAAATTTAATAAAGGTCAAATAAAAATAGAAGTGATACTAATGAAATTAAATTAAATAAAGCATCAGTTTCACGGTTCTTCGAATCGAATTATGTGGGCGATTAACACGTGACGAGAGGAACTATTTTCTTTTTTATATTAAATACTCATTTCTGATATTATATCCCCATCCTTTGGCTTGTCTGTGCTGAAGTTGCCTCTAATTTACATGGAAAAATTAACACTTTTCATAATGCAAGCAGTTTACTTACTTTTTATCTTTCTAAATCTACAAAAGTTTACCCACAGAAAGACAGTAAAAAGTGTGTTCTTCTATAGGCTGATTTTTCCAGTTGTTTCCCATTGAAGGTTTAAGAAGTAGAAGTCTAAATAATTTTAATTCAGAAATAATTATTTTATATCCAGGATTGTATTGAAAGACTAAAAGTTCTCTACATTTCTACTCGATATCTATTTTCTAAAAATTCCCCATAAACCCAAACATTTTACAATTCCCTCTACATATAAAATACTATTGGTTTTTTTTTTATCATAAAAATTTTTATTCTAAAGGGGCTTCTTCAAAACACAAGCACTCCATTTAATATAAAATTTTCATTTCATTTACATTTTAGTCTGTATTTGCTTCACGTGTATAGATTTGTGTCGGCGTGTGTATGTGTGTATGCTGTACTCATAGCACTGTAAAACTGTTTTAGAATTATTTGCGGAATACTTGAGTTGATTGATTTGGGCTTTATTTGCAAATTTTACAAGCTCTTGTCAAAATTTACTTAATTTTATTTTTTTATTATTACTTTTCTTTCACAAGCAAAAACGAAAAACGAAAAAAAAACTGCAAATAAGTATTTTTCTGCTACAAAAAAGCATTTTGCAGAAGTATGTTTGCGGTAGTGTTTGCTACAAACAACATTTGATATGAATTGAATTTAATATTTTGGCTAAACTTGTGTACGTACACTCTTCACCGAAGCAGCATTTTATTTAATTTCAAGTATGTGCTTTGAGTTTCCTCTTTTTAACTTGAGGTAATCGATTTAAAATAAGTAAAAAAAGGAGGAAAATAAAAGAAAGATGCGAAAGATGAATTAATAGTGTTCGAAATACATGCGAAATTTTTTTTTATATAAATTAAGTTTTATATTAATCGCCTTAAAATAAATGGCATTACATGCTTTAAATTAAAATTGTTGTAAGTACGAAATATATGTAGAATTTTGTTAGCAGATGGATTTATCTTGACAGTACCGCAGCTATAAAATAATATAAAAACAACAGCTGGGAAATCGGAAAAGTTAATGGAAAATATTTTATAGACGGTACAGTCATAATATCTTAAGCTGCAGATTGCAAGTCGCAGTTAAGTAGTAGTGAAGTCATGGCCAAGTAATAGTCAAGTCACGGTCAAGTCAAAGTCATGGTCGAGTCATAGTCAGGTCCTGGTGAAGTCATAATCAAGTCATAGCCACGATAAAGTCAAGTCATAGTCAAACCATGGTAAAGTCATAGTAAAGTCATATTTAAGTCACACTCAAGTCATAGCCAAGCCATAGTTAAGTCATATTAAAGTTATAGTCAAGTTATAGTCTACAAAGCCTAGAAGGCGCTGAGGCAAAAAAACATAAAAGATGGAAAAACAATTTTAAAAGTAATAAAAAAAAAAAGTCATAGTAAATGCATATTCAAGTCATAGGTTAGTTACAGTATAGTTATAGTCTAGTTACAGTCATTTCAAGTCTTAGTAAAGGCCTAGTCGAGTCATACTCAAGTCATAGTAAAGCCATATTATTATTTTATTCAAGTCATAGTGAAGTTTTAGTCAAGTCATAGCCAAAACAGTCAAGTCATGTTCAAGTCATAGTCAAGTCATATTAAAGAGTCATAGTCTATTCATAGTCTAGTAATAGTCAAGTCATAGTCAAGTAATAGTGAAGTCATAGTCAAGTAAAAATAAATTCATAGTCAAGTCATAGTCAAGTAATAGTCAAGTCATGTTCAAGTCATAGTCAAGTCATATTAAAGAGTCATAGTCTATTCATAGTCTAGTCATAGTCAAGTTACAGGGAAGGAATAGTCAAAGCATAGTCAGGATGCCTCCTCTATCAGATTCCCGCCTAGACCCTGGATGTTTTTGCAGACAAGGCTTCGCAGATTGTTTGATGTTTTTAATTAAAAAAAGACATAATCAAGAGGTCATCAATAAACTCATAATGAAATTATAGTTTTTTTGGGCACATTTACAGAGATTGTAAGGGTTAGTAAACCGAGGTGGTTCAGCGGGTTAAAGTGTCGGACTCCCTTGTCAGGGTCTTCGGCTGATTCCACCTTTTTAATTACAAAGATCATGGTCAAGAATAGACAAGTCATTAAACCATTATAGCCAGTGTTATCAAGTAGAGCATAAAAAGATTATTAACGATTTCCTCCTCCTGAGTTGGATTCCTGCGCAATTGCTGTCAGTGCCCAGCTGATAAAAAAAAAACGATTGAAATTGATACTTGATCTTCTTAATAAAGATTCTATTGAATAGAGAGATAATGAAGTAAAATTTGGATCTGTAGTTTAAATATTGTAATTAGTTCTCTTGAAAGCATTAAGTTGTTTTCAATACAGTCAAATACAGGTATTTTACTAACGCACTAAGTTCTTTCTTAAATATTCGAACATAAAATTATTTCCCCCAATTGGTTGTTGAGTGCGCCATCTACATGGAAAATTCTTACAATGTTATTTTTTTTTTGGTTTTTTTTTTAACTAGAAGCTTTCTATTTAAAAAAATTTAATCAAGCATAACGAATTACAAACGATGGATGGTTAAATGACAGAATGGGTCAATAGAGGGACGTTTAGTTGCATGGATAAACACAAAACATAAAATAAACTACAGACAAAATAAAAACATACGCACACACACACATACACACAAAATAACACGTGTCAGAAATATTTCTACAGTGGCAACAAAAACCAAAGAAGCTGATTTTGTAAAACGCAACATAGAGCGTTGAGCGCTTCTCTTTTTTTAAATTGTTTAAACTAACTCTGCACTTTACAAAACAAGCAGCTAAACCTCTCGTCCATCTTATTCAAAGGTACTGTACGAGATACCAGATTAAAATACTTCAACTTAAACACATATGCACATGCACACATTAACAATTTTCCATTTTACTTTTTCAGTATGAATTTTCTTCCTCAAATACAGTGTTTTTTCTCCCCCACTGATTCAATACATTTTTTTTTTCTTTTTCTTTTTGAACTCCCTTAGCTCTTCAGTCAAATGGTGATGGGTTTTAATGGTAAAAACAATTTAGATATCGATAGACTGACAGCGATGTTGGAGGAAAATCGTACATTGTTAAATGACATGGCAACCAAAGAGTGTTCGGATGGTGCAACTTTGCCAAAATTATTATTCGAATTAGTAGAGCAAGCAACAACAAAAGCAGCACTAGATGTAGACAAAAGCATAGCGACCCCTTTACAGTTCAGTAGAAGTCCAAGTCCCGCTCATAAGTTGAGTGATAAAATGGCGGTAGGTGAAGTGGAGGAAATTGACAGTGATAATGAAAATACGTCAAGACAATTGCAACAACATACAACCGCATCAGCAGAACCCGTTTCTTCGATGTGCAATACTGGCAACACATCACCTGTGCCCACTTTGGCTGTAAGTCAAAGCAATGATGATGTCGATGGAAAAGTTGTGCTAACGACACAAAAAAACAAAAAATATCATCATCGTAAGCCGCCAACGAGTAACAAAAAATACTCTGCATTAACAAACGCATCGTCAGTGTTGTGTGGTCACACTTCAAGTGCCACAGCAGCCACCAGCAGTGGCCAAGCAACATTGCAACAGCTTTTTAATGCCGATGTTATTGGTAAAGTGACTTCGGCTCAGGAAATTGCTGGCAACTTGCCCAAAGTTTGGCGTGTTCTAATGGAACTATTAAGCCATCACAAAATCGAGCCGGTAAAATTCGAGGAAAATGGAAAAAGCGAAGACTGCTATAAATGTACTGAGACACCGAATGGCCCGAAAGCTGAACTGAGTGTTAGCAAGACTTATATCAAATTGAAGGTAAATCAGGAGAAGGCAAAAAAAAAATTCATTATTATTTAATACAGCTTTTTTCCATTAAATAGTGTAAATCATATTAAATTAAATTGCCTAAGTCAAACAGCTTTATTAGAGTATGAAGCCTCTTTTAGACGACCAGTTTCTTTACATGTGACTTGTCATATTTCCCAATTGAAAATATATATGTACGTACATGTATTGTGATATTTCTCAAAGCATTGCTTTTCTAAAAATCAGATGGAAAGTTTGCAATTAGAGCGTGTTCTGTTTTCATCTCTCAAAGCATATGACATCAGCTGTTTTTGTTATAAAAAAATATTTTCCAAGAAATCTATGCCGTGTACAAACAGTCAACGGCAGTTGAATATTGGCGGCAGTATTAGTCGGCTGAAAGCAATGCAAATACACGGTACATAGGAGGTTCCAGAGAACAACGTGTAAAAAAACAGTTAATGAGTTTAAATAAATATAACGATTGTGTCTATCAAAAGTCAATCAAAAGTAACAAAATGTGTAGACTAACGGCCATTTTCACAATGTCTGATTAAAGCTTAATTGGAACTTTAACAGTCGTTTAGATAAAACTCTATTTCACAATGTATGCTTAACTTTTTATTGACACCATTTAACGTTTTAGTTGCGGCGCAAAGCACCGCATGTATATGATTCAGTCATCCCCTGAGTGCCGGTCCAAGAAAAAAAAAGTGCCTGATAAATTTAAACGAACAAAATGCAGCAGTTAACAATATAATTGTAAATGTGAAATACAAAAAAATTAACACATATAAAAATTGATTTAAAAAAATTAAAAAAATAATTCGTCCATGTTTAAAATTTTGAAATTTCGAAACAGAAAAAAGAAATCTTGCTGTGAAATTTCAAGGCTCTACAAAAAACGTTATAACATGTGTCTAACTAAATATTTGTATAGATTAGTATTCTATCTGTCTCGCTTGTTTTTTGAATTTTCCAGCTGGAACAATTTGTTTCTGATGAAAATTCCGCCATTTCTTTTCAATATATCGTCAATGTTTTTTACACACAAACTTTACGACATTTTTTCTATTTGCGGTCATTTTAATATTTTTCGTAAACAAAAACAAACAATCGGGGGTGTCACAGAAAATTTTCGGATTGAAAATTTTCACATTTTTGAAACCGTGACGTTTTTGTTTTGGTGCTTCAGCTTTCATACGTTTTCATAAATACGAAAAAAATCAAAACATTGCTTTTTTTGTGAATAAATATGGTATCTCTATTAATAAATATGACATCTCTATTAATAAATATGGTATCTCTTCAACAGCTGGTTTGTAAAGAAAAGAAAAGTATAAAGAAAAAAAAAATGATTAAGTAACTTTAAAAACTCCACAACAAACTTTTCACCGTTTACATAACCTTTGGCGATATCCTGGAGGCTCTCCATGAAATCAATGAAAGTTTTATCTTGCTTGGCGTTCTTATGTTTACCCCTTGAAATATGCAATACATACATTTGTATGTATGTATACGAATCAGAGTCAGTACAAACATTTTTATTTTATTTAACAAAATTTACTTACAAGTTCTGTATCAAATTGATGATTTACTTGTTCAAAATATAAATGTTAGGCAGTAAAAATATTGATATTTAAATAAGAAACTAATCGTTGTTTTTCCTCATTCTCCTAAATTTTTTTTCTAATTTCTTTTATGCTACTTGGGATGCCAAGCTGCATATCTGGCAATTTACTTTAAAAAGGATATGGTAACTTTACAGAAAAATATGGCAAAGCATATTCTTGTTCATTTCCACATTTTTTTTTCTTGATTTCATAATTTTTATAAAATTCGTAAAATTTGTCAACTACATTAATTTACTTGTATTTTAAATCACAACTTAAGTAAAATTGATATTCTCTATAATGGAAAATCTGTTTTAAACGTCTTTTTTATGTGAATACTCTCAAATTATCACTTGAAGTAACATATGACTTAGAGCTTTTCTATATTAAGGTAACGAAATGTAACACCCCTTTACACGAAATTATGTTTAATTGTTCTGCAAGAAAGATGCGGTTGAGAATGGAAGAAGTTCAACTAAATATTTAACATTAATCCTCTACGTGTATTAAAGAAAGCAAAAGCGAAAAAAATTGCAAAACTCCTGTCTCGTCTTTGAAGTCTTCCTTACAGTTTCTGAACATCTTCAGTTGCTTCAAGGATAAAAAAAGAAAATGTAGAAAAATTTAACTTCACATATTAACTCATCATTTTCCCTTTTAAGTACTAGTATAATATCTTGAAGTGAGTTAGTTTTTTTTCTTCGTGCTACTGCAGCAACAAACATGCCGTGCTGCAGCTCATTTTAACTTTATTATTTTGTCAGTCTTGTTGCTGGTGTTTCCATATTTCCTTCATCTTAAGGTTTTTACAATTTTGAGCAACAATTTATGTTTTCCTTTTTTTTTCTTAATATAATTTTTCCAGTTTTATATTTTGTTTTGTTTTTTTTTTTTTGTTGTTTATGTTGTTGCATGTTTGTGTTGCCTTTATCTTGTTATTGTAAATTTCTTAAGTACTTTTCAGTTTGAAACTGTAAAGTTTGTTGTGGCATCATCTAGTTGTTGCTACTAAACAAACTTTTGCTGAATTTTCTTTAAAAATATTAAAAAAAAAATGTTTTTTTTCCTGCTGTTGTTGTTCCTTTATTTGCAACTTGACTCTCTACATATTTGATAATTGAATTTATTGTCTATCTCCGTTCCGTTTTCGCCACCTCCTGACAAGAATATTTATGTTCGTACGAAAAAACAAGCCAAGGAATATTAGGAAATAAAATATATAAAAGGGCAACGTTAAAGTTCAGGCTTTCGCAAATACACGTTCGTTTCAAAAAACAAATATACAGTCACATAAATAAGGAAAATTAAAAAAGAAAAATGTTCTTTTCCTTTGGTGATTAAGAATTTTTCAATGGAAAAAAATTTTATAATTAAATAAGAATTAAAGAAAAGTTTCTGAATACAAACCTTAAAAAAATACCAGCGAAAAGAGCTCAGTATCCAGCTGTTTCAGAACTACAAGTTACAAATTTTCAAGTAAAAACAATTTTACAAACTTTATTGTTTTTCTGAATGTATTCTTTTTTTGCTTTGAGAGACAGGGCCTAGATTAGCAGAGAAAATCAAACTGCAAGCTTTAGATTTTTTTCTTGGACAGTTGAAAAAAGGAATTGTCATTCTGGCAAGAATAAAATATTGTTTCATCCAAAATAATCATTTCCAAGTGGGCTGTCCAATGGGAATACAATTTCATACATGTACAAGTATTTATAACAGGAGATTCAAGTATTCAAGGAATCATAATAGAAATTATTCAGCTTTTAAGTTAATTTTCAATACTCGTAATCCGACATATCTTTTGGGGATATGACATCACTAAGAAAATATATAAGATGAACCTACAATTCATTGCAAACTGCCGGTGCAAATCTTGCAGATGTAGCAAATATGCTACACTTATTAAAAATATTCAATTTTTTTTTTTTTTTTTTTTTATTATGAAATATTTTTATATTTCAAAGAATTATAATTTCCTATTATTCCTGATGATGTTAACAAGCTGTTAACGAAATATCGAATAATAAAAAACAAAATAAGATAAAAAAAGACCTCAGGCTTAATAAATATATATCAAAAAATATAATAAAAAAGGTCAATTAATAATTTAATTATATTAAATATATAATTAAATTAATAATATAATTAAATTTTTTTAATAAAAAAAAAACTCAAAATTTTTGATTACAATTTGAAAATATAAAAATAAACAGTAACTCAGATTTTAAAAAAATAACAATTACAAATTAAATAACGAAGTGCATATTAAAAATAACTAGACTATTGTGAACACCTACAGCTACATTATGCAATAGAAGAACAACACAATAAATGAAACTGAGATTTATTGGACTTGTTCCTGTTTCCATAATTTAAATGCATTGCAAACTTGTAAGAACATGTTTTTCCAGCGAAAGCAGATGATTTCTGTTCACAATGCCGCAATTGAAAGGCAGACACTTTTCTCACTTTCCTTTGAACTGGCCTAAATAAATCTATTACAATTGCGAAATTAATAGACAAACAGAAATTGTTCTTTACATTTTCTCGTTCGTTTTCGCTGTACATGTTGATTTCGCTATTAATTTTTAAAATTCATTTAAACGTTGATGTGAGGAAAATTGTATGAAGCAACAAATTGCCAAGAGTGCACTACACCCTCTACCCCTTGAACGCTTCGCTAACAAACTCCTCTGTCTGCCTTTCAATTTCGGCAGTGTAAAAGGGCACAATAAAAACAAATAGGAAACCTGTGGTTATAGAATTATACACAGAGAGCATCATTAAAAATTTTAACGATGACTTCTAAGGGAGGGAGGGTAAAAGAATTAAAAAAATTAAATTTTAAAAGACACAATTTAAAATTTTCAACAAGATTAAGAAAATTAAAAACTATTTTTTGTAACTGTCGGTTTACTGATATACCCCCATTCGTTCTGTTCGTACATTTGTCTTGAAAACAAAAAGAATTTTTTTTTTATACCAGCGCTCAGGAGACGATCCCTACACCTGCGATGCATTGTGCTGAAACTAGAGGCAAGGGATAGCAGGAGAAATGTCAGGAGGTGAAGGTTCACCATCTTAAAATTCTGCTTTTAGCACGTTCTTTATTTTATAGCAGTGTTGAAACGCTTTTGATGTCCAGGAGACGTATTAAATTTTTAAAGCTTCGTTTTTAGCAGAAACTTTTAGTAATTGTTTTACTGCGCCGGTGCTACACAATATCGTCTAAGGAGGGCTTTTTGATGCACCTGTGGATTGATATCAGCTGAAGCCGGTACTGTTTAGTGACTAGTGACTTTGCCTTCACCACTGAAACCTTGCGACAACTACTGACAAAAAGACATACTATACATATCAGAAAATATACCAGATGTTTTTATGACAGTCTAACACTGGGGTCTAATCTGGGAAATTGCTGGTTGAGCCATCGCCACCCTCAATACAAAAGTATTTAAGGAACGTAAACCGGCAGTAAATGATGACAAAAAATTGGTTCTTATATATATATAATATATATATATATCGTCACAGAACATGCAAAAGCGCTATCAGACATTTGAAAAATGCAAAATTGACTTATTAGTTGTAATCTGTTCAAATAACTCACCTTTCAAAAATTTAAATTTTTTCCAGAAATAAATTTGTTGGTCAAGGTATTTTTTTTATTTAAACAAGTCTTTATGGATCTCTTTATTAAAAAAAAAAATTTAATATTAGACAGGGCTTCTTCAGGCATTTTCTGTGACGATATATAACAATTGAATGGTCCAGCTATGTAATCGCATCACTTGAGAACGGCTGGATAGATTTGCCTAAAATTTTTTGTTGGTAGATTTAAAACTTTCAGGAGAAAAATTAAAAGATTTCCGGGAAAAGTCGGAATATTGAACAAGTGTAATTGATGTTTATCCCATGTAAAAGAACCAGTTATGTAAAGATTGCCTTCAACGGCTAAATCTAGCGATTTGAAATTCGGTAGGTAGAAAAGTGAAAAAGTTGCAAAATAGACCGCTGTTATAACAATAAAAGTATCCAAATTTGATGCAGATGACTTACCGTAACAGTAGCTAATTTAGTATATTCATAAAATAATTGAGAAAAAAAAATAAATTATGTTCAAACACAAAGTAATTAATTTTGTAGAAAAAAGCTTTCGAAAAAAAAAATAATTAAAAACTTTGTAAAATTTTATGGGCAAAAATTCTTTTGTGAAAAAATGATTTCCTTATTTATGTAACTGGTGGTGTTAAATTGAATGGAAACTAGAAATTCTATTCTCTCCCACGCATTCAGATTAATATTATTGATAGAGAACATTAGCTGGCTGGACTGAAGCACAACATTTTGTTGCAGGTTATCGCCTTCGTATTAATGCAGGAGTAATAATATTGCAAATTTTATGTCTATTCTATAAGGAAATAAAAAAAAAAATTAGTTATATTATCTAATGCTTTTTTCCATCCATAAGTTGGTTATGTTTCGTTTCTTTTTCATTTCTTTGCCATTTTTTTTTTTGTTGAGTCTCTAAAGAATAAAACTATTGAATAATGGATTATTCCCTGCAATTGATAGCCATCAATAAGTTAATGTTATATTTGTATTCTGTAATTTGCTGCCAACGCAAAATGTATATTTTATATGAGAAAAGCTATCGATTGATTGAATTTGAAGATATGAGCAAAAACTTATTACGTTAATTAGAAAATTTATACACTGAAATTGAAGTGCAATTATTACAATGAATGAATATTTAGTTGTGTATATAATTTATCATACATATATCATTATTATAATAAAAAAAAATAAGAAGGTTAAAAAAGAAAGGAAATTGTGCAGCACTTGTCCATGTGAATTTAATTTAATTTAATTTAAAGAGCAATTCGCTCCATGAGCTTATTTTAATGTAAAGGTTTTATGGTAATTAATAAGTCTAAAGCGAATTAACTTGAGTGATAAAAACACCATTATAAAAATTTATAATCAGTTAAATACTGCATGCAATCAACGATGACGTATAAGCAATATTTAAATATTTTAATTATTTCATTAACCGAAATACTCATACGCCTGCAGTACAAAGTAAAAAGTGGTTAAATTTTAAGGGCCGATGTTGAATGTGAACCACACCTAAACGTCAAGTTTTTTCTGCATTTCATTTGACATTTCTCAATTTCAGACTAACTCAATTTAAACCATGGAAAGATCGATAATCGAGCAACGCGTTAAAGTTATTCAGGCTTATTATGAAAATGGGCGTTCAAATCAGCACACCATTCACATTCACTGCCTGACCAGCCTCATTTTGCAAAAAAGACGGCCGGATGATGCCGCCAGCCCATAAACCGCACCAAACAGTCACTCTTTGTGGGTGCATCGGTTTTCCGACAATCACTCTTCGATTATCATTCGCGCAAATGCGGCAATTCTGCTTATTGACGAATCCACTGAGGTGAAAATGTGCCTCATGTGATTTTTACGATATGCATTTTGATTTGAACGCCCATTTTCGCCTGAATAACTTTAACGCATTGCTCGATTATGTATCTTTCCATGGTTCAAATTGAGTTAGTCTGAAATTGAGAAATATCAAATGAAATGCAGAAAAAAACCTGTCGTTTAGGTGTGGTTCACATTCAACATCGGCGCTTAAAATTTAACCACCCTTTATAATAATTAAAACTAGCTCACTCGTTTCTGTGGCTGTAAAATTAGCTTTAAAAAATTTTGCGTTTAAAATTTATTTTAAAATTTTATTTCTAAATTTTTTTTTTAAAATTGAAAAAAATTTTTTTATTATAAACAAAAATTAATTTTCCTGAAGAAGCTACACAAAGGAGTAGCGAGATATTGAAATAAATATAAAATATATAAAAAGACCTTAGGCTTAAAATAATTAGTGTTATTAATTTATTTTAAAGAAATAAGAATGAATGGAAAAAAAAGATTTAAATAGATTTTACATAGTGGATCCCTGCACATTTCATTGCGCAAAATAAAAAATAAATAACCCAAAATAGCTTAAATTATAATAATAAGAAATTGTTTGCTTTTACCCGCTTTTACCCTTAGCTCATGTTTTATCTCCATCCATTCAGAGAGGCATATATTACCCTCCACGTTAGATATTTTTGGAGACATGGAAATTGCCTCCCTCCTATCTCTTCTCGTGGTACTATTTAAAAGAAATGTATAGTTTATTTGTCTTAGTGTTTTAAATTTCATTAACCCGATGTTAATGTTAGTTAGTTTCGGACATACCTCCCCTATTGGTCTTACTTTTGCAGGATATGTGTCCTTCTAGACGCTCTGGACTATTTATGTTTTTAATTTCGTTAAACTCGGTAAGTTGATTTCGTTTTATTTTCATATAGACAGTTGTATAGTTTCGGAGAGGCAGCATGGGACCCCACCTGCCCTTCCCCAATATCGCGGTCATTAATCTACATGAAATGTAGCCTCTATTTTAAGCTTGACAAAGTTAAATATCAATTTAAATAAAAATAACCTTACTCGCCCCCAAAAGTGCGTCCACGTACCAAAAAAGTGCAGAACGAGAACAGTGAGCCGGAAAAATTCACAATTAAAAACAAAAAAATACGGCAACACTCTTCACTGCGCACTAACTACATGATGTGGCACTATATTAATACTATTGCTCTCTGTATATGATGAGAAGTGTGTAGTAGTCACTAATTACTTTAGAACTCGTAAAACGGCTGAACGGATTTTAATAATTGTTTCACTATTAGATAGATTGTAAAGTTGGCTATACGATGTACCCACATATGGATCCGCAGTTGTCACTGTGCACAACATGATTTATTAATTGTTGAGACAGAAAAGGATTGGTGGCACAAAATCACCTTTCAACTTAGTAAGACTGAACGCAGCTCGACCAAAGGCTGACCATCTTGCGCTTGATATCCAGGTCAATGAAATAGTTAAAAAAATTACTCAAATTACTTCAGGTTACAGTGTTTTAAAAAATATATCAAAATTGTTTTCTGACTGACCATGTTTATTCAACAAAAGAAATTGCACGGTTTTTGTGCAACAGGAGGCCAGAAGGTATCCGTTCGTCCGGATATTGTATATAGCCATAGAGTCATTAAATATTTTTTCTTAATACTTTTTTTTTTTTAACCTTTATTATTATTTTAACAATCTATTTTTTTTTTTAAACTTTAAGGTTTTTTTTCTCTTTTTATTTATTCTCTCTTTTTATTTATTATTTTTATATTTATTTTCGATATTTCGTTAACCTTCGGTTAACATCTTCAGGAAGTTTTTTATTTTAATTTTAAAAGAAAAAATTTTAAAATAAAAAACTGTTTTGAACTGACACAGCATCTGACATGAGCTGTTTTCCAAGTCAATTGTATTTGTCGTTCGTCAAATGCGAGTATACATAACTAGATTAACCCGGTGCGCTTCGCTATACCACACTAATTTATCTGCGATTTTTTGGCGGGCACTTTGCCTTTCGCCCGCAATTTAAAAAAAAAATATTAGCGCAATTTTTCCATATGAAAAACGAGGAAGTTATGTTCATTTATATTATAAAGTCTGCTAAAAACTATATAGAAGGAGTAACATATATTTAACAAGTTGGCGTAATAGTGGGCTTGGCTGAAAAAAATAGCCTATAATTCCACTAAGAGTCCCAGTTAAATTTTGTGAAAATTTCAGGCACATCGGCACTTTTTGAAATAATCGTTTGTAAAAATATAAATTTACCACCGGACACCCTGTATATGCGAGTATAGATAATAATAATTCAAAATAGCCTTTGCATTAGTGTATTAAAAAAAAATTACTGATTGTCAATTTCGACCAATTAATCATCTTTTCTGAAACCTACCTTCGGGTCAAAGTTTTACTTTTTTTTTTTTCCTGTTTTTGCTACACAAAAAAAGTTTTACTTTGAGCTCAGCAAAAGTGTATTTGTCACTCGAAAATGCAAATTTCTTAAAAATTTCCAAATTGTTTTAAACTTTCTTTTGTCTCTGCAACTCAACCACATTTCAGTTTTATTATCAGCCATTAAATTAATTGGCAACAAGCAACTGCTAAATAATACGCACATTTGAATTCATGCACAGCAAAATTTATGCTAAAACTAATCAATTATTTAATTTAATTTTTTCTTCCCCTCTCTTTCTTTCTTTCTTTCTTTCGATTAAACCTTCAACAATCAACTTATCATCGCTGTGCCACCATGGTCATGGTTGACTGGACGGTGAAATGAATGATTTATTAATCCATCAATAACCATAAAATAAACCAACTGAACTGAATGAGTGCAGGATCTCATATTGGAGAAAAAGTCTTTAGTGAAGGAAACTAATCGCCTGAAAATCATAAACAGCCATCTGGATTATCGTCTAAATGCACAAGAAAAACGCTTGAGTGGCGTTAGTTTGGAATTAACAAAAACTTGGCAATTGGTTGGCAAAATGAAACGTCAGCATCGTCAACTGCATACACAGGAGCAAATCTTACGTTACCAGTTGCAACAAAAGCGTCGCCTGCTGAGTGATCTCAAGGATGAACTAGAGTGTTGTCGTCGCAAATGGGCGGCAGCACGTGCCAAAAACGATGAAAGTCAAGAGCAGTGCAATGATTTAAGACGTGAATTTGCCAGGCGTAAATTGGAAGATGCCAATAATTCTGCTGAAAGTGGTTACAGTGATTCGGGTGGGCCAGCATCAGACGAAGAAGTTGCACAGCCAGTTCATGATGTTGCTGTTGAAGATGCATTGTTGGGAGACGACGAAGAGGAAGCTAACTTGGCTGTAACTACAGCGGCAGGTGGTTGTGTGAATTATAGACGCAAACGTTTGAGAGAGATGTTTGAACATACGAGTAAAATCAAGCGAATGCAAAGTACTTCGCCAGGCCGGGCAGAGAATGGCACGCAGCCGGAAATAGTGGTTTTGCGTTGGAACAGTGCACCGCCTACTTGTGGCTGGCGAGCTACACATACGGTTGGCACGTACGCAGCTGACATTGACGAGGTAGATGGCAATGGGAACAAAGAGTCAGCTGTTTCCTCGAACAGTTCTTCGGAAAGAGGTGCCATACCAAAGGCACCCACAAGACCTTCTCGCAGACTAAAACATCATTCTACAGATAAAACTGAAACTGATAGTGATGAGCAGGAAAAGGCAAATATCAAAACTGTGGCAAGTGATTTTACAGCCTGTAGAATACAACACCTCGAGCAGCAGTGTAAGACATTGACTAAACAAGTATTAGAAACATCCGATAATCGTGAGCGCTTGGAGGTGCAACTGAAACGTTTTCATGACGAAATGTCGCCAGCACAGCATGTTGTATCGCTGGAAGAAATTATTAACAAGAAGCGTTTGGAACATATGACACGCGCCAGTTCTTTACCAGTCACAGGATCAGGTTGTCTTACACCGCGCGAGGAGGAGTACACACGCAAACGTTCTGAGCGTTTGGAGCGGTTAGAAGAAGAAAGTCGCCAATTAATGTCTCGCATTAAACGCACATCCGATAGAGGACATTATTTGCGTTGCTCTTTGGATCGTATACGAAGAGCTCCTCTAAGTCGTGAAGGCAGCATAGAAAGCAATACCGAAGATGATGTTGTAAAGTCCAGAGAAGAGCAACAGTGCAGCTCCAGCACTGAGGACAGTTCACTATCGCAAAATGTTGACAATAAAACTACAAATGAAGGCAGTCTTTTAACAACTGAAGAAGAAGCCTACACGGCGCGTCGTGCAGCACGTTTGCTATGGCTGGAAGAAACAAGCAAACAATTGCTGAGTAAACTTTCGCATAATAATCAAAGAGGTGATAATATGGGTCAGAGACTAGATAACCTACATGAACGCTATAAATCCCGGGAAGAGGTCAGTACTACAAGCTTGCCGAATGCTACTGAAACTGCGGCTGCATTAAGTTTAACTCCGGGCAAAATTACGGTTGAACAAAGAATTGAAAATATTGAGAAGATCTCCACGAATCGTGAAGAACGTTTGCGCATTTTGGAAGAAGAGGGCAGAGAATTAATCAACAAACTTTCAGAGACTTCGGAAAGGGGCACAAAAATGATAAACAGAATTGCTGAAAGAGAGCTCAGCAGGCAAAAACGTTCCTCTTCAACATCTGTTAGAGACAACATCTGCGTAGATAATGACAGCCCTGTGAATGTAATTAATGCTAGTGCAACTGCGGAAGAAACACCCATGGCAGCTGCTCTGTTACCCACTCCAAAGACTGTGGCCTGCTCCAGCATTGTGTCGGAAGAGCTTAACGAACGCGTTACCATAACCACTACGCCAAGTCAAATAGCTGCCCATCAGGGTGCCGTTCCAAAACCTAAGCCCACTTTGCAGTTGTTAGCCGCTCGCCCCAAATCCGCTAGACTGCAAAAATCTGAAAACCAAACTGTGGATAATGCAAATGAATCTTTGGAAGACCTGATTAAACGTTTGCAATCACTACCTTTTCCGGGCCAAGAGCCGACCGCTAAACCAGCGGAAACTAAACCAAATGACTTTGAGACCTCAAGCGTAAAGCGGGAAATTGATGAAAATGAACAAGTGTTTGTGGCATCGGCTGTTGAGGATGAAGCTCAAGACCAGCTAAAAGAGCTCATAACTACTGATGGTGCTGTGGAAGAAAGTACGGCTGCTGTTAGTCTCACTCCCGAAGACTCAAATATTCAATACAACTTTAGTGCTGAACAAGATTAACTTCAATACGATAAGACTTTATTCTTCGTGTTCAATTATTTTTACTCTTATCAATGCGAATTGCTGATCATTCACTCGATTTTTTTTCGTAGAAATTGTCTGAATTTGTTCATTTAATTATTAATATATAAATATATAATTTATAACGATATATTTGTAGATTTATTTATATTTTTCATCTACTTTCTTTTTTCAAGTATTACGTCGTACGATTTTTGAACAATAATAGTTTCTTCTTTGCTGTAAAGCTTAAAAAACGAATATTTTGATGCATTTGTCCCTAACGCCATTTGTTGGGTCAAGAATAATAATAAATAAGAATAAGTAATAAATGAAAGAAAATAAAAAAAAAATTAGTTGCGTATACTTTATGTATTACTGAATTCACATATAAATTATACGACTGTATAAAAAACATAATAAAGGGTGCTTTACATTGTCCCACAAGTCGTACAACATGCCAAATTTTTGTGTAAAAGAGCACAATTCGAATCGTCTAAACGTAATATGTAATGAAACTATAAGATTTTCAGAGAAAATACGGATGAAAATTTGACAGTCGTAAGGCTCTCTTGATTTTTTAAAATTTTTCAAAAACCAACGCACACCATTAGATCAGGGATGCATTTTTATGTAAACAAATGTGATAAAGCCAGGGAGGGAAAACTGCTTTCATAAATTTATACCAATTATAAAATCGAAATGTACATTTTAGACCACGACAGCACAATTTTATAAAAATATACGTATATTTTTTAAAAGTACACTAAAAATTTTGACCACGAAAATAACATATTCCAAAGTTTTGAAAATATTTTTCAAGGTTATTAAAAAAAAATTCGTTTGCACAAGAACTCCATCCCTGGGAAAACAAGCAAACAGCTGTAGTTAAATTAAGTGAGAATGTTTTCATCTTACTTGATTTTATCCATACCAATGGTGTAAAGGCCAGAAAAGAAGCATCCGATTTTTACTCTCTTTTTTGAAATACGGATGGAATTTCATTTTATTTTCTCTCACATTTTACGTACGACAAATCTTATCGTTTAAAGCGGCCTTAAGCAGACACGTTAAATGAAAAAAAATATTTTTAAATATTGAAAACAAAACCCACTTATAACCTACATACATAAAAAATCATGTAATAAAACTTAAAAACTATTTTCAAAAATTATTATATTTTTTTACATAAATAATTGAACACATTTTGAGTTGGGTGAGTTTTGCTAACGCAAATAATTTTATTATTTTTCCTTCAAAAGTAAAACTAAATTTAATAACACGTAGGAAGGGAGCCGTTCAACATTTACTAAATTTATTGAACTTATAATACATATTGGAAGCAGCGAGGTAAAATTAACTAATGCGTTGTGTGTCACTATTAAATGTCTCATGAAATACACTGTAAATTGTTTTAAATTTAAAGATTTTATAACGCATTAATTGCTAAAAGTTAAAAAATATATCATCTACGGCTAAACATATGCACCGCCATAATATTCCAAAAGAAATATGCAACTAAAAGTCAGTCAATTGAGTATTATTTAAAGATTTATTATTCGGATCAATCACAAAAATACGAGAAATTGCATGCGATTTCTAACCCTGTTCGTTGTGTTATACCTGCCCTTCAAAAGTTCGTTCATATTCATATATGTATGTACTTATTTCATAGAAAATCATTCAAAAGAGAAATGGCAACCATGGCTTCTGTATTGTATTTCCATTTCGAAATATCAAAATTATAGTAGAGGTGATAGAAATACGGTTATATTGTAGTGTTATGGATTGTTGTCGCGAGTTGATGACGGAGTTGGTGGGACAGCTAAGGGTGTTGATTGGAAGAGCGACATGAAGAGATTGTTTATTCTCCTCATAATTGTTGGATGCCGTTCTCCCATCCATGCCGTTCATATAAAACAAATGCCTAGGGTAATTTTTGCGAATTTTTTTCGTATGTATTGGGGTTTACGTTCTCCTTTGCTGAAGTTTCATCGTTTACTGCGGAATTGGCGGATAGCCCCAAACAATGTACTTTTATATTAAATGGTTTTTCAAAATTCATTCCAAGCATGGTTGTCTGTGTTGCTTCGTTTAGTATGAGAAATTCGTTGCACTTATTATGCCTTAACGTGATTGGCTGGTTGCCCACCAGTATAATCGCCTTGAGTTTATTCTCCTCCGATAAAAGTTGTGTGGAAGGAGTGTCCATCTTGGGTGCTAGTGCCGGGGAACGGTTCTGAAGCATATAATGCTGGTCCTTGTAGCTTGGAAGCTTATCAATAACTAACTTTTTGTCCTGTGTGTTCGCCTTTTTATACAAAATATTATATTCTTTGCAGAGAGAAGTTGTTTTTTATATACAATTCCGGCAAAAAATCAGTGACACGATTTACAGTTCATATGAGAAAGAAAAGCAACATGTTAAACAAGAACACTCCTCTAGTTCTTTGATGTACTCCTGCTTTAATACACAAAAAGAAACCCCATATTGGCTTTTGTACGAGTAAAACATATCTACTGAGGTGAACATCAATGACATTTAGTTATTATGATTCTCACATTGTTTACTCTTTAGGATGATGAGTAAAACATATTTTCGTTATTGCAACATTCTCAAAAGTGGGAAAAAAAATGAGTAAAAAATACACAATTTCAGCCATCTACACGGTTTACAGTTTAAATAAAAAAAGCAACATGTGAAACAAGAAAAACTCTCACAGTTCTTTCTTGTTCTAGTGCTTTAATACAGAAAAGTAACACCCTAAAGTGATACGTCAAGTCAACCATACTCGCTTTTATAAAAAATATTAACTTAGAAAAATTTATATATTTTCACAAATGTTATAAATAGAGAAGTTTATAGAGCCATGTCCGGCTCTCTGTCTGTCTGTGTATCCGTTGAAATACCATTTTTGGCCAAATTGATCATCAAATAAAATTCGTTTTAGTGCAATCGGTCAGTAGTAGACCTGAATCTCTGGGTATTTAAATTAGGGCAATTCGAATGAATAGTTTCCGTGCTCTACCCGAAGAACCACTACCACCTCGTTTTTTTAATTGAAATTTTAGTACAAAAACGTCCATAACTTCGAAACGGCTAGAACGATTTTAATGAAATTTAGTCCGTATATGTAACTAGATGAACTGTTTACTTTAAATACCATTTGAACCTTCAAGGGGATAATACGGCCATTGAAAAGAACCATTGTTTCGTTGGCTGTATGTTAAGCAGCACCATCCTGTTCGGACCACATGTAGTCCAGGTTTATATCCTTAATATCTGACCGCAAGAAGTTTATTATCAGCAATCTTACCCCGCTTCTCAATTGTGTACCTCTCCATGGCTGAAACAAAGAAATGTCAAATTAATTTGTGCAAAAAACTTGACATTAAAGTGTGACTCACAATTAACATCGTGCATTGGGTTGGACAACCCTTTTCCCTTAAAGTCTTGCAATGGCTTTTTTTTTAATAAGTTGTAGCTCGTATGAAAAAAAGATTTCTTTCGCTTTGCTAGCAAAAAAAAAAAAATTCAATTGATTTATTGGTGAACAAGGAGAATGCACTTTACAGGTGGTGCTGAAAAGACAGCTCTGATATTTTTTTTTTTAAATTTTAAGTTGGGCGGAAGTTTCACAAATCGTTTAGAAATTTAAACCGCAAGTGGTAGAGTGGGGCCAGCACAGATATTTGTCGTTAAGTGAAGTTTATGCAGCGCAAATTTTATTCACTTTATTGAATTATGAATTAAATTTAAAATTATCCGCTTACGTTTTCATGCAATATTAAAGCCATTATTTTCGTTCACAAAGTACAAGCTTTGATGTTAATTTTTTTGTTTTTCTTTTTATTGTTTTCTTCGCTCAGTCATTAAAACTCGCAACATTACAACAAATTTTAACGAGACAATATAATTTACTATGGCAACTTTGCCCATTAATTTGTTATCTTAAATGTTTTAATTACCACAAAGACTAAACCAGCGACTGGATGGTTTTACATTCACAAATTATCAAATGCCCGTACAACCGAGCAAAACAAAGCAGTTGCAGCTTTCAAAAAAAAAAAAAAAGCAGATACAAAAAAATTCTTTTTTATTTACAGAAAAAGAATTCATTCCATTTATTGTGTTGGTCTTCCACAACATAATTTTTATACAATACAAGAAATTAACTACAGAGTTGCTGTAATTAAAATAGTTTGAGGAAAAATAATTATAACAAGACAAAGTCTTCAAATAATGATAAGAAATGTGCTGTGTGTTTTTTTTTCCCCACTCATTATTGTTCAAAGCCACATTCTCATTCATGAATGCTTGAGAGCGCAAACGAGCGCCTTCAGTAAAGGAGTACTGTCAGATAGACAGACACCTACACCCTGACAGACAGATATGCTTTTTAACATTCAAACTGAGTTGCGTTCTTTTCAAGAAAAGTCAAATTACTAGGAGTTGTAATAAAATAACAATTGTATTTATGCTACAATATTGCCTTCTTCTTCGTCGTCGCCCTATTCATCGTTGCGTAGTTGAATGTTAGACAAATTTGATTGTTGCTGTTAGAAAGTGTATTTAGCAGGGGTAAATTGCAATAGGGTACAATTTAATTTAGTATTAAACGTTAAATATTCTAAAAGTTATAACTTTTATATTCAAGCAAGACATGAGCTTGTTAGTGACTGTCTCTGCACAGTGGGAAGAAATAATGTTACCAAACGTATAGATAATAGTGATTGGCGCGATAAGAATTAATTAAAAGTTCTGTAGATTCTAAATTTACCCACAAAAAAAACCGAATGTGCAACAAATTCATTGGCACGATTCACAAATTTAAGCGATGTTAATGGATTGGATATTGTTATCAGCTCGGCAGCCCCTCCCTTAGCAAAAGATATGTTTTATATTTTGTGATATTCACACTATCAAAGAGAAACATGTTTAACGATCCTTTTCGCAACGTACGATTAAAATTTAACATGAGCTTTAACAGCAAGTTTTGTATGCCAAAGTTGCCGTTAAAGTCCACGTTTAAGCCGATATTGTGAAAAGGTCCGTAAGTAAGTTTTTAAAAATATTAAACCAAAGTGTTCACACGTATCGCCAGATGCTGAAACAGCTATTAGAAGAAATTTGTTATTAAAGTGTTTATATTAAAAAAAAAAATAAAATTAATAAAATATCGTGTATGTGTAGTATGTTCACCTAGCAAGTTTCTATTAATAAAGTTTGTTGCACAGTCCATGCTTTTTTCTTTGCTTTTTTTCTATCGAGAAAGACGTTTTCTTGTTGACTTGACAATTGCAAATTGAAATAAAATTAATCATATGTGGCCATTTAAAACCACGTTCAGTGAAATAGCAAAATAAAAAAAACACACTGAACACACCCCATTTACATTATTTGCGAAGGAGTTTCATTTATAAACACATAATTTCTGCATATGGAGAATTATCTAAAAGCAAACTTCCCATCTAAAATATCTAAAACTTCTCTAAACGTGGTAATGACCATATTATATAGGGTGGCCCAAAATGAGCGAAGGTGTTTGTTTTTCTTATAACTTTTTTATTACAATTTTTTTTTATTTTGTTTTCAGTATTTTGTAAAGGAAACATGGAAAATTTAAAATGGAAAAGTACACAATTGAACAGCGTCCCAAAAGCGTTGAAGTTCATTTCAGATGAAAATCATAATTTAATTATGAGCGACGAAGCCCATTTCCAATGGAACAGATTTGTTAATAGGCGAAAAATTCTATAGAAAATCCAAAAGTAGTTCAACAGCGAGAATTGCACCCACTTAAGTGTACCGTTTGTACATTGTATTGTTTGTGTATTCGTCGGAAAGGATAATTGGCCCATATTTTTTTTGCAAATGAACACAGTGTCGCCGTTTACATCACTGATTTTAGATATCGAACAATGTTGGCAAAATTTTTAAGGCCAGCCGTGGAAAACCATCCGCAAGTATGGTTACAACAGGATGGAGCCACAGCGCACACTGCGTAGGACACAATGGTTCTTTGAACTTAAACGCCTTCTGTCATTTTAAGCCACCCTGTACTGTGAAAGAAATCGCAAATTTGTACATACTTATTATTGGACTAAACAGAAAAGAGATTTTTTTCATTAAAAATTAATTGCCAAAAAATTTGCAATAATTACTTCCCGTGTAAGTGTTATCTCAGCGTAGTAAAAATATACATATGTACTTCTCCAAATGCACACACACATATCTCCACATAACTTGGTTACATTATTCCAGTATTTGCTCACATTATTTAAATTGTAAAAATCGTTTCTTTAAGAATTTATAGTGAAATGTTGCTGTTGACATAAATGTCATGACTGCTGTGTTATTTTAAGATACACATGTGTGTGATTGTGTGTGTGTGTGTGTGTGTGTGTGTGTGTGTGTGCCTCTGTACTAGCAATTTTACTTACACGCAGCCCATTGTAGTGTGTAATGAGAAATTTGTATGCTCTATTGTGATGTTTGAGTAGTGGGTATTATCATGTTAATCTTAACTGTTGTTTGGTTGTTGTTGTTGCATTTGCTGCTGTTAGTATTACTATTATTGTTGTTGTCCTTGTCCAGGTCTTTGTCATTGTTATTTGTGTAATTTTTTTCTTCTCATTTCTCTCCCTGCTAATGCTGTTGTTTGTGTGGTATCAGTTGAATTCCTTCTGTCATTTCTTTGTGTGTGTGTGGGTGTGTGTGTGTGTGTTTGTTAATATATTGTTTGCTGGCAGTATAATTGTGTTAACTTTTTGTGTATAGTTATAACTTTAAAGCCACCTTGATGTTTATGTTTCTGGGGTGTATTTGGAAATATTTTACTTACATACATATATATATATATATATATATATATATATGTATATATATATATATATATATATATATTAACACTTGTGGTTATTGCGCTAGGTAAATTTTGTTTTATTGTCATCCAAGAGAGGTTTGAGTGAAGGCAGTGTGGCAGTATTTGTATATGTAATTAATACAAATGTGGGGCCATGTTGTTTTTTTGTGACATTTTACTGAAGTATTTAATTTTTACATATGCACTTGAGGATACATGAGGCATCTGGAAATAGTAAAAATATTTCCGTCTTTGCAAGTGCTTTGTGCTCCCTTTTTTTCCTTTATCGCTGTGAAAAAAGTGCTACAAATAAGTCAATCCGATCCTGATCTAGTGATCTGGAAGTAGTGCAAAATCGGATTAGTTACACTTCTTTTTACATAAGGCTGTCGTCGCCGAAAGTTCTTTTTTTGATGGCGATTCATTGAGTTCGAAGTAATGCTGGCGATATTAAATAAATCTACTCTTTAATGTTTCTTATAGGGATGATTTCGGTTCTCAAAAGGTGCATAGCAGTTTTAATTATATTTGCTAGAAATACTTGTACTTAGTTCTCTTCAAAATGACTCCAAAATGAAACAATACAGAGCATCTGTTTTTAATGAAAAGGACAAAAAGCTAAAATTGCCATGTAATTTTGGTTGAAAAGAAATCGCCGTTAATCATAGCATTTGAACTAGTTTTTTATTACTCCTACGAAGCTATGAATAGTTGCTTATTGCTTGGCTTTAATGCAGAAGCAGTTTATGATAAGTTCCAATTCTATAAAAATTCTAATCTTACTTAATTTATTTTATCGCGGTGCAATTGAATTGTAGTTTTTATTACTTCATTTGTTTTACTATTAAATAATTTAATTTCTCTAACTGTCATTTTCAATGTATCGCATGTATAGGGGTCATCTCCTGAGTTCTGGTTCTCGATAAAAAATATGAAATTCTTTTGGAAGTTATTTGGTACTCATTTGGGAGTGATTTCATTATGAAATAAAACCCAGGAAAAACAAGTTAAATAATAACCCAACAAATGCAGTAAATTCCAAAGATATGGAGTTCCAGATGATTTCGAAAAAAAACGCCATTATCGGCACTTCAATTTAAAAAAAATCGGCAAAAAATCGTCTAATTGAAAATACACATTTTAAATACAATAAAACATATTTTAATTAATAAAACAGAACAATTCAGCAATAAGTAATGATTATAACATATAAAATAACACAAAAATCAATAAAAATAAATGTATATCGTCAGATGATTTCAAAAAAGCCCTAAGTTACAAATAATTTGAAATCGACTTTTTGATTGATAATGAGCCAGAGTATTAAAATACATGTGCCTGCAAAATTGTACACGACTGCAACTAGAAATAATGTTCTTATCAAAAAATTTAAAAAATTCCTAAGTGCAAGCGTAGATGTTAGTTTGAAAGTATTTTGCTGCTCCTGTAAATATTGTTAAAATAAATTAGGGCTTTTGTGAATTCATATGACGATATATTTTGTACTTTGGGGTAAATTGTTTTTAAAGTTAAAGAAAGTTATTTTTTCGAAATTTTGTTTTATTCAGGTTGACTTTACTAAAAATTCGTTCCACATTTGCAGAGGAATGTGAAAGAACCATAATTTGTTGTACAAACTTTCACAGGACTCTAAATGTACCTGTAGAATCTCCACGTTTTAAATCTGAAATTTTTTGCACACAAAAAATTTCTTCAAATTTTATAAATTTTAACTCTCTAAATTCAGAGTCTAAAATATGTTTTTCTTTTTCAGCAATAAAGCTGAGGAATTCTTCCAGAATTTCCATAAAGGAATTATTGTTGTTTTTTCATAGTTTTGTTAGAGTTAATAATATATAAAGATTTACAAGAGTTTTATTCAATAATATTTGATTTGTAAGTTCTAAATATATAAAAATTAATACAGTATATGCAATTTTGTTAATATTGATGCTGATATTAATTCTTTAGCCAATAAGGCCAAGTACATCCCTTCAAATTTCAAAAAAAATTTTCAAAAGTTTCCGTGTCGGCATTTTTCTAGCAAAAGTCGGCAATTTGACAATTTTAGGGAAAAAATTCGGCAAAATGTCGATAAATCGGCAAATATGGCAGCCCTGTGTGGGTTTTATTTCATAATGCAATAACTTCTACTTTGGTAAGAAAATTTTTTGGGGACTCATTTTATTTTCTCTTCGGTACTTATTTAAATTATATGCTTTTACAAGAACAAAACAGTTGTTAAAGTTAAAAACAATTTACTAAAACACACCAAAATTGAAAAAAAGAAGGGACACTCTGCACCCGATGAATATTCGTGGTCGTCATTCGTCCCAATTATTTTCCTAACATTAAGAAAGAAGACCAGTTTCATCTTCAAATAGGGTACTTCCAAGAGGTACAATGCAAACCAAAACCCCATGTCTTTTGAAAAAGTGTTTCAAATCTTTAGACCATGGGACGGGTGTACCGGTAGTCTAGTTAGTAGTATGCTAGTTTATTAGTTAGGGGGGGGGGGGGTTCTAGGTTCGATTCCTAGCAGAGACCCTGGTCTATATCACTACCAAACGTGAAAGTTTTTTTTCACAACAGGTATCACAATGGGGCCATAATAATATATTTGACCCATGTGAGCTGGGACCTTTCTTTACCTTTACATGCAGCAACCTGCCGACCTAAGACCTAGACCATTGCACTCTCATTTGCACTCATTTGGCCAACTTCGGGCGAAGCGGTAGTTTTCACTTAAAAATAATAATTTGTTAACATGGCCATGAACGAGTATAAACATTAGCGAACATTTCGTATATACCGAAGATTTATGTTCACTAGTGGTATTCAAAAATGTCACCCCCAAAATGCGTATGATTGATTTTTAAATAATTCCCTAACAATCATACGTTCGCAAAGAAATTCAAAGAAGAGCTTTGCCAAAAATTAAAATTCTATGATTTTCTTCTTTTTCCAAGAAAAAAAAGTTGACTTTTATTTATAATCCGTACTGTATCTCAACGTTTTATTTTTGTTTCAGTTATGCTCTGAATTATTTATTTATTCTTTTTTTGTTTGTTTGTTTGTTTATTTAGTATCAACTTGTATTTTCTCTTTAAGCTCGGGATTATTCTTTCATTTTTATGCCCCTAGTACTTCAAGAAAAAAACAAAGAAAAAGCAAATACAACATCATGCTGCTTGCCAGTCTAACTGTCTGTGTCAACTTTTTCATTTGCTTTTTCTAAAATAATATGAAATTTTTGATTCTTATTTTGTGAAAACTTCGTTTTTATTTTGCCAGGATTTATGCAGTATTTTTTTTTTATTTTTTTGAAATTTCATTGCTTGTCATTCTTGGGATATTAATCTTTTTTGCCTTGAGTAGTATTATTTTTTTCTCTAGCTTTTCATCCAGTCCAGTTCATTGTTTATAACACCAATAACCTTGAGGACTTTTGTCATTGTTCAACTAATTAGGGGATTTCATTCGGTTGTATTGGCATTTAGCATGAAACACATGATAATTTTAATGATTTGGTTGCTTCAAGCCGAGTACTTAATTACCAGAAATATGAACTTGAAATCATTTAGAAGTTGTTCAACAGTCAATGGTTAATTTTGTAATTAATTGTTATATACCTTCTGCTGCGATGAATGTTGAATATGATACTACAGGGTGGCTCACATGTTATGAAATAATTATAAATGTTCGCGATTTCTGCAGCTGTCGCCACATGTCACTGTGCATCGTTATGACGAATTTACGAATTATTTTTGCGCCACCGACTTGAGTTTTCCACCACCCTGTATTAGCTAAAAACAGATTAATAAAATAATTCTGTTAACAAATATAATGGTTAAGAGTTTGTAAATTTAAATTGAAACTCTAATCTATAAAAAAACCAAATGTTTCTCATGGTTCTAATAGAAAAAATTAATTGTATTTGTCATTTTGTGCGTTTTCATGATTTTTTTATGCCGCCAAAAAAAATTCTCCAAAAAACCTCAAAATCCCGATAAAATATTAAAAAATCGTTATTTTAGCTTTGAAAAATCTTCAAAAAAAAATCGGACAAAGAAAAACCTATATTTTAAATTTATATTTTTATAGTTATTAAGAAGCAATGAAAAAATATTATAGCAATTCATCTCCATACACATGTATTAATTTACGCAGAGATCAATATATACACACAATTTAAATATGTTCACATATCGCACTTGCTTAATAATAGATCATTAACTTAAATTTGAGACGTTTTTAATGTAAAAGTAAAAAAAAATACATTTTAATTTAAAATTTAAGTTGTCAGTACAACGCGTATTTGGATTAAACTCTCTGCAGAAGTCATTCCTGCCAATTTTGACGTGGGAAAATGTAAATCAAATGTCCATAAACACTACTCCTTCTGTCCACCTTCCTATCCATTTAATTTCCTAGTTCCAGTACAATCAATAGCATGTGTAGGGGTCTTCCCCTAATGAATAGATATGAATACGAATTGTACGATTTATCCTAAAAATTAAAACAAATAAGTCAATGTATTATATTGTAGCACGAACACCATATATAAGAAAATATGTACATTAAAATGTATGTATGTATGTATGTATGTATATATGTACATTTGCAATGTATTTGTAAACTTTACAAAAAAGTTTCAAGTCGTACAGGCAATTCTAAACACAGTGCACTCGCGATAATAAAAATGATTTCTTCCTGCAATTTACTATTTTAAAATATGAACTTATATAAAGCTCTTTTTTTTTAACGGGCTGTATCTAGATAGTGTTGAAATCTAAGCTGCGTGATTTCCCTAATTGTTTGCTTTTAAATTGTATTCAGCTGTCAATCTTAATTTCTTACGAACATACAAAAAAATAGCAAAAGGAAATTACAGAACTTGTCGCATAATAACTTTTATGTTTTTCCAAAAATAAATTGTTGTTTTTTTTTAACTTTAATAAACAAGAAATAAAAAATTTAACATAAGAAATTTTTCTTTTTATTGTATTTTTAGGGCTTGGTTTTAATTAGTTCATAATTATCGCGCGTTCTCTGTACTCGAAAAATACATTTACAGTTAAATTGCTGCCGCATTTAATTTATTTTACAAATCGTCTTTTTTAAGGAAAAAATCGTCAAATCGTCATCCGGAGCAAAAAATCGTTAAAATAAAGATCAATCGTGAAATCTGGCAGCAATGGTCATAACTGTTAACTGGACAGCAGCTTATTAAATGTTATTACTGCCTAATAAACTGACGGCGTATAGTTTCCTTACCCCAGCAAACAGCAGAAATCTAGTACAGTAAAATCGCGACAATTCGTACCCTGTTAATTCGAAAACGTCAACAATTAGAAATAAATGGCTGGTCCCTTGAGAAAAACTCTTTAATTGGTAAAAATTCCATTACATTTAGGTCTTCTCGTTAATTGGTATTTTTTTGTAGTTCATAGTCTGAGGAAATCTCTATAAATCGTACTTCATTTTTAAAATCTCTTATAATTCTTAAAATAATTAAACGGGTTTCTACTGTAAATGAAAAGGAAACTCATTTCAATTCGCAAAAGCTAACATGGTCAGTATGTTGGCTACAGATTAGCCAGTGATTCTGTATATATTTTTAAAGCTGCCTGCCTTTTTGTTTTTCTAAAGAACATTTAAATTTGAATATTGAAAACAATTGCTCGACTGGCAGTGTTGAATTTTAAATAGCAGCTCTAAATTATTTTCAAGGGTTGAGCATGACCACAGAACAACCTTTAAAAATATTTCCGTCATTTGAAATTAAAATAATTTTTTGAAATTTTCGTCACAACTTTCTTACCGCAATAAATTCTTTTTCTGTCCATTTACATAATTTACCTTTGTGTGGAAAATTCTAAAATTTCCATTTAAATATATTAAAACACATACAGACAAAGACACACACGGGAAATTCACTTTTTTTTTTTTATTAGTTTTTGTTTCTACACGTAAATTAAACTACAAACGAGAAAAGTAGAAAATTTACTTAATTTTGCTTTTAACAATATTGTTGTGTAAAAAAATAGAATCTCCAGTTTTTATTGTTGTTGTTGCTGTTGCTATTGCTGTACTATTTACCACTACTAGGGGTTTCAAATTGTGCTACCACTGATACTACTGCTACATGCTGGTAACTGCTACCAACTGCTGCTGCATGTATTACAATTTATTGTTGTGTTAAACGAGTGTGCGTGTGTATATCTGTGAGTGTGCGTGTGTGTGTGTATTGTGTATATCTTTGCTAACAGAGCATGAATAAATGCACCTTTAATGTTGCAGTGACTCATTTAAAATTCATAAATTCCTTTTTTATGCAAAAACTACTGAAAACTAGATACTACAATATTTGCTGTACCTTTGATTGTTTTTTCCTTCTTTATCTTTTTTATTTTTTTTTGTTATAGTCGTTCTAAAAAAAAAAAAAACAGCAAACTGTGCTGCGTTTAACAATTTTGTAACATTAAACAGGAAAATGTAAAAAATTCATACAGATAGACCGACCACCAGCACATCAACAACAATAAAATCAGCAGCAAGCAGCAGTAGACAATTATGCGGTGTACAGGTGGTGGCAATGGGACCAACTGCTCTGAGAGTTGGTCTTTATGATTGTTAAAGATTTGTAAGCTGTGAATTAATTTTTAATATGCATTTATTAAGTTGGAATCAATATTTTTTTATATTATTTATTTATAAATAAATGCCACTATCATTTTGTAAAATTTGCAAAATATTTTGAAAACACAAAAATCGAAGGAATAATTACTAGAGGTTATTAACATAACATTTGAAATACACAAAAAAAAATTATTGCTTGTTCTTTTTATTAATTTATATTTTTACTTCAATTAAATGGCTTAATACAATTATTTTTTAGATCTCTTAAAAAACAGCGATAATCGAAAATCGATTTTTTGATAACAGCCCCCTGAGAGCTAGAATGTGAATCGATTTAATATGCTGAATTAAAAAATTAATTAAAAGTTTTTAATTTCTTTACGTCAGTAATTAATGAATATAATTAAAAAGAACAATTTTAAAAAATATAATAACAACCTATTAAATTTTTAATTGTTGTAATTAATTAATATTATATCAATTAATTTTGGTATAAAAATTTAATTGATATTATTAATTTGTTTACTCGTGAAATTTTAAAAAATTTTTTAATTGAAATCACAAATTTTTTAATTGAAATGCATTAGTTGTTTTGCTGTGTAGTTTTTGTGATTGACCTAAAACGATATAAAAAAATAAAACCAAATTTAAATTAAAAATTTATAATATTAATTAAAAAAGTAATTGAAAAAGGAAAGTAAATTATTATTAAATTATTATCACTTAAATTATTTTCTGGACATAATTGCATTGATTTCTAATTACAGTCTTTTTAACCAAATTTAAAATTTCAAGTAAATATTATATATTAACTGAATTTATTCTGGGAATATCTCCTTATATATGATTCTAATTGTGCTTTTTCCCTTAAAAAAAATATATATGTCAAATTTATTATTACATACTTTATGATATTCTCATAAAGTATTTTTTTACAAAAGCAAACTCAATAACTGAGGAGGAATGCATATCCATATAGTACTCTTTCGCTAATGCTTACTTAGCTCATCAGTGGATTTTCCTAATTTTTGAATACAAACCAAAGATTTAAATGTTTAAAATTCAACTAATCAATTGAGAATTGATGTCGAATATCAAACACAAAACAAAAAAATTTATAAACAAAAACATAACAATCCATGAGTTTACTTTTTTATAACACACACATATTTCTATTTTTTTTATTATTATATATTATGTAATAATAAACTTGACATATATATTTTTTTTAAAGGAAATAGCACAATTAGAATCATATATATAAAGAGATATTCCCAAAATAAATTCAGTTAATATAAAATACTACATGTGCACGGTATGAGATTTTAATATAATTTGTTTCTTTTGTTTCAATTATTTAATTTTTCATTTGATTCAAAATACATTAGTTATGCTGGCCGATGGCAAGCCTAGTGTAGATAAAAAGAAAAATCTAAAAATAGAAATATGTATGTTAGAATCATATTTAAGTAAATATTTCGATAATTCTTAAAAAATTTTTAATGGCAAAAAAAATTTTGGCATTTAATTCGACTGCTTATTGGGTATTAATATCTATTTGTATAAAGAGTTTTTCATACATTAAAAAAAAAGATCAGTTAAGCTGCCATTTCATTGCAATAAAATGAAATATTTATTTAATTAAATATTGAGCAGAAAATTTAATAAAAAATTTAATTGAGTTGATTAAATTTTTAATTTAAAAAATATATTATTCTAATTAAAGGTGTTAATTAAAAATAAAACGGTACAATTTTTTTCTATGAAACGATACAGTAAGGTCGGCAGATTACTCGATGTAAAGCTAAAAAAATATCCCAGACCACTTGGGTGCTGCTAGTTGGGGCAAATCAATTAACCAGTTTAAGCGAGTTGCAAAACTCTCGAAGGTCACATAAAAAGCCAGCATTTAAGAATAATTTTTTGAGTCTTTAATCACGGAATGTCCTCTGAACAAATAGAATATGTCGGCGAAGTATAAAAATAAATAAAATGGCTCGCCTTAACATAAAAATAATGCGTCAAAATTAACATCAGAAACGCTGTAACTTTGCTTTATAATTAACACGCCACTGCATGGTTGTGCAACAATTAATTTCTATTTTCCTACCACTTTCACCACCTGTTTATTCTATATAGTATCTCACTCGCAAACTAGTTCCGGTGCAATACATTGCATAGGTAGTGCAAAACCCCTTAGCACTGGTCGAATTATAAAAAAAAAGTCCAGCGTAATATATTGCGGTTTGCTTAGACCACAATAATGAACCATTGAAAAATTACGCTCCACCATTAAAAAATTTTATGAATTCAAAAATTCCACTATTTCATATCCTGCAACTACAATTGGAATATTTTTTCTACACTGTATGAATGTACAACTTTAGTTGGTCACATTTTTTTCATAACCAGTAAAAAAAAAAAGCAAAATTTTAATGTATGCTGTGTTAGAGGTCTATCACTAAAACGAAATAGAATATTTCAAATGAAAAACATTTTATTTCTGCACGAAAAAAGAAAATAACTAAAATACAGTCTGCTTCATTTAGCCAGCAATGGGTAGTTTTAAATAACATTTTCATGTAGTTTTATAGAAAATTAATTCAGTTTAGAAAGTTTTCGAATAAGTTTTCGAAAAAAGCAATACAAAATAACAAAAAGGAAAAATAATACCGGCCAAGGAGACAGCGGATGGAAAGTAACACTCGAGATTGAGAAACTGCCAACTGCTGTTATTTGACAAGCATAAAAATTCAAAAATGCAAAATAGATCAATTTAAGGTAGATAGGAATAATCACACGCATTATAATTTCTAACTTTTAAATTAAATTACATAAAGTTTTAATTTAAAATAAAGTACAAAATAAAAAAAATTAGTTTCAATACTGCAGTGGGATGCAGCATGTTGCTAATTAAGAAGAGGTTGCAATAAATGCATTAATAAATCAGTCAACGACCACAAATGGCTCTATAGGTAACGCATATATATGCACATCTATTAATTGGAAGATTAATAAAGTGTTATAAAGTCAAATATTAAAAAAAAGAAATCATGGACAGAGACATTGATTAACATTGATTAATTTTGCGTCTGCCACATCAATTACCGATTGTTTAATAAATCAGGCAATTGAAGTTTGGACGGCTTGCTCACACGCTAAAGTCACAGAATAGTGTCACTAAAACTGCTCCAACGAACAACCCACAGATCACTTGGCGACGTGGTCACCTGAAAACAACTTGCCGAACAGCAACCTCAACACAGCACTCTAACATGGCGCAAATTATGTGTAACGATGCAGTAACCGGATGACACAGAACAGAACCAGATAGAAATGTTTAATTGAGACCGTTTGCTCCCAAGATGGAGAATAGCGGGTCATCATTATAACTTTCTTATAGAAAAGTAATTTTTAAAAATACATTTCAGAAAAGTAATTTCAAAAAGTAGTATTGCTCAAAAGAACTTTTTAAAAAATATCTTTCTAAAAAGTACCTTTTAAAAACATTACTTTTAAAAATACCTTTAAAAAACTATCTCTTAAAAAAGTACCTTATAAAAAAGTATCTTTAAAATTATTACGTTTTAAAAAATACCTAAAAGTACCTTTTACAAAAGTTAATTGCAATAAAATGTCTTTTAATAAAATACCTTTTAAAAAAGTACATTGTAAGAAATGTTTCTTATTGGAGAAGTACCTTTTACAAAGTGTTTAAAAAAAAAATACCTTTTAAAAAACTTAATTTTACGAAAGTATCCTTTAATAAAGTAGCGTTTAAAATAGTAAATTTTAAGAAAGTATATTCGAATAAATTTACTTTTAGAAAAGTACCTTTTAAAAACGTTCATATCTTTCAAAAAAGTCCGGTTTAAATAAGTGCCTTTTAGCAAAGTACATTTTTAAAAAGTAACTTTTAAAAAAGTTAATTTTAAGAAAGTATCTTTTTATAAAACGCGTATTAAAAAAGTACGTTTTAAGAACAGTTCCTTTTTGGAAAAGTGCCTTTTGAAAAATTCCATTTTATAAAAGTATCCTTTAAAAATGTACCTTTTATAAAAGTTAATTTTAATTAAGAATATTCGAATAATTTTACTTTCAGAAAAGTACACTTTATAGAAGTACCTTTTAAAAAATTTCCTTTAAAAAAGTACCTTTTAAAAAAGTACCTTTTAAAAAAGTACCTTTTAAAAAAGTGCTCTTTAAATAATATCTTTCAAAAACATACCTTTTAAAAAGTTCATATCTTTTAAGAAGTGCCGTCCATTAATGTGCCTCTTAAAAAGGTACACTTGTAGAAAGTACCTTTTAGAAAGTACATACTTTTTAAAAATGATTTTTTTGTAATACCCCTTAAAAAAAAAGTTTTAAGAAACCTTGACTTTTACATGTTCCCTTACGTTGGTATTTGTTAAAAAACACTGTTGGATAAAGAATTCCTCGAGCGACCAGCTCCCACCAAACATAAAAAAGAATTCGCCGTATTCGCTTATTATTCCTCCTTGTAACTATTAGTATGCTGTGCATATGTTCTTTTTTTCCTTAGAACAAAAAAAAAATAAAACTTTCAGCAGAGATTTAGAATTCTTTCTCTAAAGCATGCGTGTGTGTGTATGTGGGGAAAGTGTTTCCTGCATTAGAAAAATGCAAGATGACTTTTAGGAACGTGTAACACTTATGAGTGTGCAAGTGGAGTGTATGTTACACTACAATGCAAGTGACAGCAAACAACTTCAAATAACTTGTCATGGGTGTTTGTGTCTTTCAATGCTCGTCCTAGAACTTGTCATCGTCTTGTTGCAATTTATAATAAATTTGTTGTGTTAAGGAACTCAATTGCAAGTGCAAAAAGAAAAACAAGCACTGCTTTTGAAAAATGAAGTACTTAACTTAAAGAAGAGAAGATTTTTAAGAAAATTTTATTAAATACGATCGAAATACAATAGAAAAATGTTCCCTCAGAGATAATGCCTTCAATTTGCTTGTTGAGAATACAAACGATGTGGATGGAATGAATTTATTTACGATGCTTTTAAATTTTGTTATTTTAATAATTTTTTTCTTTGCTTTTTTCCGAATTCAATAGAATTTACTTTTTCCTGCAGCGTAACAGAAAAAATGTTTATCTTATAAAAATGGTATTCCTTGCTTTTCTCTACGAATAAAATTAATTTAATATTTAAATTTTGTGTAACAGCAGTCGGTTGTAGAAGTCATCGACGAAAGTATTTTGCGCACACATTTCAATATTTATTTTTTTTTCAAAAGGAACTTTTTAATAAATTTTCTACATTGCCGATTCAATTGCAAGATTAAGGAAATACAGAGTGTGCTTAAAGTTATTGTGGACAATTGCGTAAATTGGGGTTATTCCACGGTGTTCGCAGTGAATTTTGAAATAATCACTTTGTCACCTTGACAAGTACACATTGGTTGCAATCCACAAACCGAGTTATCTCTGGCTGTGTAGGGATACCCTGCTGAGGAGGGGTTGAGCTGTTTGAATTACATTTGCATAAATGAAATGGTTGTTTTCTTTGTAGGGCTTCTTAGGGCTATTAGCAACTACAGAGTATCATGGGAACTTTACTTATTGCATACAATTGAGCAACTTCCCAGCAATTACATTTGAAACGCAACAATATACAGATGAGTATAGAGTCACACCAACGTGACCGTATGCTTCGTATTGGACCAACAATTTCACTCTCCTCGTATTTTTAGTCATTATGCATCCAACACCAATAAACGGCGCACAACTTCAACTTTCCGACATAAGCAGGATGTGGGCAACGATCTGGATTTGGACTTGATTTAGCCCTCAGTTCCACTCATCAGTAGGCCGAATACTTTTTAACATAAAAAAAATTGTTTTAAGCACTTAAATAATTAAGAAAACTCAAGAAATTTATCAAATTTAATTTCAAAATCGTAATTTTAAAGTAAAAAAAATTATCTTATAGTTGGACCTGGGCCTTTTTCTATGTCGCGGTTATAATTAACCACTAAGTGCATTTTTAAATTTTCTATATTTAAGCAGCTCAATTGGTTTGCAAAGAAATTTCTACGTCACACGATGAAAAAGGAGCGTATTTAATTCGCCTGACGATAATTTACGAATAGAAAACTTGCTGTAGTGGAACTCTTCAGTTATTTATTAACAAAATGAAATTAAAAAAATTTAAAAACAAATTGTATGAAAACTTGAAATAATGATAATTTTTAATAATAATTTTACTTCGAAGGTACTACACACACAATACCGACAAAGGTGGGCGCTCTGATCTGCCTACGGATTGTTATCAGCGGAAGCCGGTACTGCTCAGTAGTGACCAGTGACTATGCCTTCGTCACTGAACTAACTCGCCGTAGTGTTATTGACGTAGTACGGTGCCATCATGCCGCCACAGTGTATCTTTCAGAGTTTTTGAATTTTGATAATAAAATTCAATTGTGGGTACAGTAGAGGGCAGCCAGGATTGAAAGAACTACTCAATCGAGGGGACACCAAAAATTGTTTCATTGAGTATTCTATAGAGGCAAGCTTCGATCTGATGAGTACTGTATAGACGGAACTTTGCAGTTTCTGTGTGATTTTGCACATAATAAAGCAAAAGAAGTACAAAAAAGAAAGCATATTACAAAATAAATCGGTTACTATTCCTTTGCTTTTTATTTTTTGATACAAAATAAGAGCAGTTCTGTTCATGTGCAGAAATAAATACTATTCAGATCGTCGTTTAGTCTTGTAATATTCTCAGCAACAAAATTGACTGGACTATTTGAATACAACTGCACTTTATTTGCATACAAATAAATTTTGCAATGCATAAATTGTTTAGGCAAGTCATTTGCAAATTTTGAAAAAAAGTAGTGCTCCAAGGATTCACTCTTAAGGCACTCCCCTCGATAAATTTAGTACTGACGAACCGGAGATTGTTCAAATAAAAAAATTGACACTGGCTAGAGAGATAGCAGTTTAGTTGACGTAAAAGAGAAATTAAACAAGTGTGGAATTTTCATGCAAAGTGTACCGTGGTCAACCGTGTCAAAAGCTTTAGAATGATCTAGAAGAAACAAGGAATTAATCTTTTCTTCATGGAGTTCACTTCGTATGTTTTCAGTTATATCCTTTAAAGCAGAGACACAGCTATGACTATAGCGTAAACCTAATTACCAATTATTATTTCTGATATAAAGCAACCGAAGAATTTTTTCCAGAGCCTCAGATAGTAACCACAGTATAGCAATTGGCCTGAACTCAGAGTCTTTCTTAAGTACTGGTACCATATTTGGGTTTTTCCATTTCAACGGAAAAGTGTTGTATAAATGTGTGATATATCACCTTTTGATTAAACATTAATCGCTTTCACGTGAGTAAAGTCACGCGTAAAACTCATTTATAGAAATACATATTCAAAAAAGCTTCAGCTTATGCCAAAAGAATCGTTAAAAAAAGTTTTAAATTTGATTTTTTTTAGGCCAAATAATTTTGCCACCGCTCTCGTAAATATCAAAAATTTTTATAAATTCATCAACTCATCTATTCTTCATTATTTACTTTCTGACATTTTATCGTTTCTTTAACATAAATGCATTTTAAGCAGGACGTTTTTTTTTTTTCTTTAATTTTCTCCAACAACCAATAAAATTTAGCGCTGTTCTGACGACTGTATTGAACAGAAATGCATGCAAAAATTAAATAAAACACAGAGACATTTAAGAGCTGGTGAAAAAGTCGAAAAGAAAAAAAGGAACTCATAAAGCCAAAAGGGAAATCTAATAAAGTTTTAAGCATTGAAATCCATTGAAGTGTTTAATAAGCTGGCAATATAAACTGATATTGTTAGCAACTGTTAAAGCCAGCCAGTCACCCAGGCAGCCATCCAGCCAGGCAGGATGATACTGATTATTTGCTTTTTTCTTATACCTCCTGTTATTGTTGTTGCTGCTGCTGCTGCTGCTAGTGCTTCATAAAACGTTTCATTTTATACTGCATTGAATTTCAATGTTATAAAAATTCAAATGAATGGAAAAATTTAATTTTTTTTTGTGGTTGATATGAAAATAAAATGTTGTGCAAGTTATTGATAAAGGCACGGCTTTGAAGGCAGCATGCATTTGAATTTCTAAGAACGAACGTAAAAGAGATTTTTCTTTTTTCGTTGTTCTTCCTTTCAAAAGAGCTATAATAATGGAAAACAATTGAGATGTGAATTTCTTTCTTCGCCTTATCAATCATATTCCATAATATGTAATTATGCCTTGAGGCTAATGATTTTTATTTAATATGGAGCCATTCATTTGCCATGAAAATTTGCATTTTTTTAATAAAGCCTCTAACTGATTTTCGATACGATTAAGTATTTGTATTAAATTTATGCATGGCAATAATGTTGACTGGAGGCTAAACATTTAATGCTGGCCTTAAAGTGGTTAAGAATCTGGGGTAGATGGCGCAAAGAATGCTGGTATTCAGCAGCTGGCGTAGACTAATGATTGTTCAATTTTATTTTAACAATTGTAATTCTTAATTACAAATGTATTTGAAATATCTATTTTTCCTCGAGTCAGAAAAAGTTCTCTATCTCCAGTAATCGCTTGTAAAACAACGCGGCGCATGCATAAATTTTCTCCTGCTATGTTTTCGTTTTAATAACTCAAATTAATATAAACTAATTTTTTTCAAATACTTACAATATTGTATCGTAAAAAAAAATATTACGAAACAAAAAATCCAATATCAAACGTGTTTTGCCGGAAGGTGTCAATTTGTAATCGCATAATTCGCCATAAAAAAATAAAAACAAAAAAAGAAACTTATTAGGCATAAGAAAAATGTTTTATTAGCATTTACATTTATTCATTAATAAGTGCGATAAATAATTCATAATTGGCAAATTTGAAATTATAATGAAAGTAGCAAACAAAACAGCGCTGATGACAGTCAATAACAAAACGAAAATCTATAGAAATTCATAAACTGCCAAAAAAGAAATACGCATTAAATGATTTCAATTATTGCAGAAAAAATAAGGAAATATTTACATTTTGTGAATTCACCAGCTCGTTGTATCGTTCTATGGGCTGTATTACTATACAATGGTGTAAATTTGTTGTTGGAAATTCACATTTAAAAATAAAATACTCCCATACACTTATTTATTTCATATGTTTTTGAAAAGTATTATTGGCTTCCGCACAGAGAAAATAATAATAATTATCGGAGCGGAGAAAAATCATAAGCGGAACTCACTCTTTGGTGCATACTTACAAAAAATGCAAATATGCTACAGTTTTTTGCAACGAAGCGTGAGTGTCTGTTTTATAAGCATATCAAATTTTTGATAACAGCTGACTGCTTGCATTTTTAACACAAAAAGTTAATAAATAAATTGTAAAAATTAAGAAATCCAAAATCTTTTTCAATTCATCGTCCGTCCACTTTTTGTTATTTGGTTTTTGCCGTATTTGTTTTATTTTCTTTTTTGGTTCTTCAATATTCATATTTTTATTAAATTTAATTTTTTGCGTTGTCTAATTACTATAATTTTATTGCACAAACTATGCTAAAATTTTTAACGCCGGCAAAAAGTTAGCCGCTTTCAATATCATAACGCCGTTGCTCAATCTACAGCGAATGAAAGGCAACAAATCAGGTTTATGAAAGCACTTCCAAATAAAATAAAATGTAAATTAGGTTGTAGGAAATTGAATTCTTAGAAGATAAGAAGTTTTTCATATCTCTTGCAATTTCCTTCATAAGATTTCAATTCCGTGCACAAGCATGATATCCAAAATTTAACTTTTTATGCTTGAGATAACATTTTTTTTGGCATCTTATATGCATCTTGACAAGCTTTTCAATTATATAAATATGTGTAGATATATTACGCAGAATCACCATTTTCTATTAAGTTTAGTTTACTTTAATTTTTATACCCTTCACCTTAGGTGGCAAAAAAATCCTCAAAGCTCAAGAACACTGCCAAAACGCAAAAAGTTGCCAAAATAAATAAAAACGCCGAAACGCACGAAAATCGGCAAAACGTAAAATGCTCATATGGTGAAGGGTATATAAGATTCGGCACAGTCGAATATAGCCCTCTTACTTGTCTTATAATTAAATTTCCTGTCAATTATTACAAATAATTATCAGATTTCATTTTAATAATTTTATGAAAATGTTGATTAATTATTAAGATTTTACTTGAAACTTCTGATTTTTACTTTTTGACCAACCGTAAATGAGAATTAAAAGTTCTGGAGGCAAATTGTGTGTGACGGCGCCACCGTTATAAAAATTTACGAACTCAGTTATCTAATTGTTTATTTTTATTTATGTAGTCAGCTATTTTGATTTAGCATATTTTTGTGTTTCTTGCAATGAATTTTTTTTGGTGCAAATTGGATGAAGAGGTGCAAATCGCGGTTACATGTATTTTATTTTTGTGCTATTGCATTTCATGTTAGATTTGCACTGTTTGCAATGATGGCAAATGATTTGCACCAAAGAGTGAGTTCCCTTAATTAAAAATTCAATTGAATCTACTGTTTATTTTAATTGATGTTGGTGTTCTCTCAAGACTGTGCACTCAAAATGGCCACCAACTTTAAAATTTTTTTCTAAAATATTTTGAACGCCAGTGTGCGGCAAAAAATGTTAGTTAGACTTTCAATGAAAGGACAAAATAACTATCAATTGGTTTTTTCATTGCCTGCCGAAGGAGGGCTAATAAACCAAGAAAAATTTAATAAGGAAAGACAGTTAAAAATTTGTATAGAAACCAATATCGTTCTCAGCCGTACTGAAAAACAGAAGCTTTGTCCTTTGCTTTGGGAATATATGAAGTATGACATTTACTAGAAACATAGAAGACAACAAAAGCTGACAACCTCTATTAATAGTATGTAGAGAGTAACGATTATTCTCATATGCATTTTCTTAAGCTCTGACGGGTTAAATAGATGATATTAATGACTTTACAACTACTTCCCCGTTGACACAAAGAGTATTGATGACATGCGTAATGGCATAGAAAATACGTATTATAGTCAACTGGTGTTAGAGATTAACTGTTCTTTTTTCCCTTCTTCAAAACAGGAATGTAATGTCTTCACAATATTGTGATAAATTAACTGTGAACTTGACCACGACAAAAATTTCATTAATATGTAATTTTTTTCAATTAAAACTGTTGATTGATTCTGTGTTTTTCGTGATATGTTTAAATCTAATTATTATTTTTGAATTGAATCATCGTTTTTTTTTAAATTGAATTTTGATTTTACTTTTTTCTGTGGGCGCTATAAAAATATCGTGAGTGCCAATTAGTGAGCGGCAGAATGTTAGTGGAAACAGGTTTTCCTATTATTTGCAGAAAAATTGAAGTAAGAAATAAATATAAATATTTTCCAAAGAAAAAGAAATAAAAGTAGGTCACTGGTTCGTATCTGGCTCGTAGGACGATGTATAATTTTGAGTTACTCAAATTATATAAATCGTGGACTTACATTAGAAGAGTTCTTTATTTCCAGTACTTCTGCCGATCCGCCTGTTATTAAAATGGAACCATACTGTAAGCATGACCTTTGCAATGAAAAACGAATCCTCAGAATCGGTTCATCCTGTAAAAAGTTCTGAGGTAACAGACATAAACAAAAAATACTGTTGAATTGGGAACCTCCTACTTTTTTGGAAATCGGTAAAAAAATAAACTAAATTTTTTATTTGCCCATCGTGCTTGTTTCAATATCTGTAGTTACAGGTGACGCGTATAAGAAGTAGAATATATCAAAAGTGTCCTTTGATTGGCCTGCTGTTGCTTTTATTATTGTAAAACTTGTGTAAAAAAGTTGCGACCCGTACAGGGTGTGTAGAAGCTCTTAATACGTTTCTTTCCACGCTACCAAGAATATAATTTTCATGAAATTTCTCTTTTTCTCTGTAACTTTTTCATAAACAGTCTTGCTAGCGATACAGGGATTTGATTGGCAACAACAAAAAAAAGTTTGTCTTATAGAATCCGAGACAATGAGAAAACAAAATTCTTCAATATTAAATTTGGAAACAATTTAATTAAATTTAAGGTTTCGCTTCTTCAGAATATATATGACAATTTGTAAATCCCACCTTTAAATGCTTAAAAGAAGAAAACAAGGGAAAAAATTTCTTCTCATTTAATGCACTCGAACCATTATCTGTATCCATGCCGCTTTTTGTTTCTGCCAGTTGCCAGTTAATGTTCTTCTTTTTTAACACCCCGAAGAAGCCAATAAATAATGAGCACAGCATGACTGACGGTTGTGTTCAGTGGTTGACATTGCTCCTATTTCTTATGTGTGCATTTCAGTATAAAATCATATGAATCTGTGAGTGTGTATGTGTGTGTATTTACACTTCATCACACAGCCATATGACACTGAGACTTGGAAAATTACAGCAGGTAATCGTACAAGTGGAGGCAATAAAATATAAAGACATTTCAAATAGAAAGAATGAAGGAATGAAATAATAAGTGGGGGATTTTCATTTCTGACAGTTATTCATATATTTAAGATTTAAAATAAAATCAAGTATATCTTTGTAATGCGCAACGTAAAGATGTACGAGTATTTTCAACATAATGAAGATAGAAAATTTAATTTTTTTTTTGGTTTTTCTTTTTCAGCTGCTTTATTAGCAAATCTAACCAAAATTAAGTAAGTCATTTGATTACATTTGATGAGATACCACGAGAACTGACTGGAGATGGCTAATGTTCCAGGAAGTGATTGAAGTTAGTTATACGTGATCACCTTTCTTTTAGGAAGGAAACATGACAAATTGATCACCTCTTGTGCCAGTGCTGGGCTTTTGCCCTGAAAGCTTTTAATCAGGGGCCCAATGCTGGTAGTTAGAGGCCGAGGAAAAAATTTTTTAATTGAAATATATGTTTCTTTTACAAAAAGTATGCCTTGTTCGAAAGATAAGATACCTCAAACAGAAGAAAAAAATTATAGAAATCCGTTGGGAAGCAAAGAAGTTATGAATCTTTCAATTTGAAACTATAAAAAAATCACTGTTTTCACTACAATTACCGTTATAAAATCACTTTAAAGTATTTTCATTCTCTACGGACTCCAACAAAACAGCATTGGTTCTCTTATAGAGAACGCCCTGACGTATACTTAATGTAAAACATGTTCTCTGTTTTAAGAATTATAATGTATACGCCGCTTTGGTTGAAAGTATATTGTTGTATAGTTTTAGGCGTATCATTTATAAATGCTTTTACTTGTACCAGTACCTTGGTGATGTATCCTGCGTAATGCATTACACCGGAACTAGTTGGGAAGCGACAGGCAAATGGTGAATTGATAATGCATAATTCTTGCGCAATTCTGAACTCTGCTACGTTTTATCGCTCAAATACAGACGAGGTATTGACCCTACGATTTTCGCGTTGTATAATAGACGTGCCAAAAAATTCAGCCAACGGCACAGATGGCGTATATGAAGCTTGCAAAATTCTTTGTACGAAATTACAAAATTTACGCTACAATATGTAGTGGATATATGTGCTGGATATATGTAGTGGCATTCTATTTTTGAACGATACCAAGTCATGAAGTTTACAAAATACTTAAATTTGAAATAAGAACCAAATTTACATTCTGGATATTGATAGAAATTTCTAATAGAATTTACTTGAAGTGGACTAAAATTTCAATAGATATCGAATGCCGTAAATTGAATCTTGTTGGCTCACTGTCATGTTCTTTCATATTAAAAATTAAAAATTTTGCATATCGTCCTATGAAATGTAAAAAGCCTTAAGTTATGAAAAATTTCAATATCAACTTTTTGATTTACAATAAAAAATCGCCACAAAAGACATGTATTTTAATTTTTTCCGCTATTAATACTAAAAGCATGTAACGTTGATTGCGTTACGTTACTATTTCTACATATCACAAAAACTATAAACCTAAACACTATATACAAATCGTCTACTCAATGCAACAACAACCTGTAAACTACCTGTTAACATCAAATACAACACTAAACACACAACTGACATGCACACAATTTACAGAAAACAACAACATAGCACAACAACATCAGTACAACACAACCATAAACAGACACACCAACCATCCGTATCAATATACACAACACAATGATAGAATTCTCGTTCAATTGATGATTGAATTGTCTTAAGTAAACAGGTTTGGGAGACAAGAACCGATTTTCTTCAGTCAAAGATTATTTCATCAAGGGGTGCCGTTGGCACGATGGATGGCAGTCTGCACGTTGACAGACCTGGGTTCAACGCCAGTTTCAACTAAAATTCTAAAATAAAAATAAACATCTCGCATTTTTCTGATGTGCATTAGTGTGTCTTTGTGTGTCCTATAGTTTCAACACAATGCCTCGCAAGTGTAGGAGTCATCTCCTGAGTGCTGGTCCCAGATAAAAAAAAAATTTAACTCCGGAACATTACAATGGTGCTGTGAGAGCTTCTAGAGTCGATTGGTTTTCCATAATGGATGCTAAAAACTGCTGCAATAAGGGGCCTCGGCATTGGTGAGATTACCTCGATAAATAAATTTTGCCCCAGCGGCTTCGACTTACTGTTTAGTGACACCATACAACCATAGTAATAGTGCTCTAGTCGTGAGCACTCATTGTAAATTTCTAATCGTTAATATAAGTATACGCTGGCCACCCACACCATCACCAGTAAGCCGAACAACGTTCACCTCATCACCGAAAGCTGCCGATATTACCGCCCGTATAGTCAATAGTATAAACCCGAAGTTCTGCCACAAACGCTGGTATTGCGCACCGATTTCCGAATTCTCAACCGCTTGTCTCCCAAAACTCCCGATAGTATTCTCCGAGTTGCATAACTACCGGCAATATCACTCAGAACTCCCTAGAGGTGCGAAAACCCTTTCCCGAACTGCTGATAGTGTGCACCCGAACGTCGCCAACTGACATCTGACATCAAGAAATATATAATTTTGTATAGAATTTTTTAAAATTTGTGAATAAAGAAGTATTTAATTAAACCTCCATAGAGAGTAAATAGTCGTATTATCACTTAAGAACATCGTTTAACTACCTCAGCCGACGACAAGACCACGTTACAAGCGCAAAGAAATTTTTACAGCTGTAAGTCCAGGCGAAGAAGGCAGTTAGAACGTTTTATATTGTTCCCGAACATTTTTCCATGTAGATTTGTGTAAATATTTAAATACAAATTTCAAATCTTCAGTTTATTAAGTTACCAATCCAAATACAAACGTGCGCCTATTTAGTTGTGTGTGTGTGTGTGTGTATGTGTGTCTATATCAACGGCCGAACAAAAGCCGAAAATATATCCAAAGAGAAGTAAAAGAAAAATCCCGCTTAAAGTAAACTCGTAACTGTAATTCATGACTTCCGTTTGCCGTCAAACTTTAATATCTTAACGTTATGTAGCCATGTGAAAAAGTCATATAAACGGCTTTGAAAATTATCACATATCATTTTACTCACGTTCCCAACTCTAGGCCTTAAGAATGATATATTTAGAACTCTAAAACAGCATGACCGCACACCAGGTAGTCACATGCAAAATCTTTACAATATCCTTACAACACATGTACTGGCGCATAACATGTTTGGGACGACTCCTTGTTGGCGCTCAAATATTTCTAGAAATTTTCATGCATGTAAATTTTTTTTTTTTGTTTTATATTTTTCTTCATTTAAATTTTTATCATTTGAGATTTTATGTTTAAAATATGTAAATTAAATACCCACTTTATTGTTGTTTTTGGGGGATATAAAATTATGCTCAAGGGAATTGCTGAAAGAACGTAAAGAAAATATACGATTATGAGTGTGTATATGAAAGATTTATTTTTATGTGCTCGAAAAGAGCAAAGGAAACGACATTTATACGAGTGTGTATTTTTAACATCTTGAACACTACTACTAACTACAGTCACTTCCAATTCCTAGGGCCGTAATATAGTTCCAATTATTGTTTTCAACATAACTCAGTTTCAGTTACATGTGATTTCTATACAGACTATAGAAAGATGTTCGAGAGTAAAATGTGTGAACGTATGAAAAACTAGAGGTTTTTCTAAAGGTTTTTCTGTGTTAAGCATTTATAACATTGAACAGCCGTATTAGTTGAAAGTTATTTCATAAAATAAGTGCATTTAACAAATAAGTTTTTTAGTCGTTTTTAAAAGCGAAAAAAATATATCACTAATTTGCACTTGACAAGTTAATTTTTAACAACCAATAAACGGGAGATGTCGCTTTTCAAAGCACATTTCTTGAAATTGTGTTTGTCAGTGTGATTTACAATTTTGTCTTTGCTTTAGTTTTTTTCTTAGCAATAATAATCACATTAAATGTTGACTGCCTGTGTGTTATCGATCATCGATCGGCCTATTTAAAGATGGAAAAATTTTAACTCATTCCATAAACTGTGTTTCGAAATAAGCCACTGCATGTATATTGGATGGCTCGGTAGGCTACATGTTCGCGCATGAGTCTATCAATATGGATGTTGCGTGTTCGTTATCACCTAAACTCCCGCCTAGATTCCTGTTTCTGCAGACAAGCTTTTAATAAAAGTTTAGGAGGCTGTGTGTTGTCATTTGTTGTTTAAGAAAACTATGATTGTTGTAGTGAAAGGCAGTTTTAATATGTTGATTGAATTTCATTTATTTAACTTAGTGCTCAATCGAGGAGCTCCTCAGTGTTTAAAGTACAAAATAAAAGTGTTGTTACATTCTAAAATTATTCTACTTATAAATTAGGGAATGAGAAGTTCTAGACGACTCAAATGAGAGAGAGAGAGAGAGAGACACGCATGATCAAGTGGTTCATTAATTGAAATAATTCCATGGGAAAATAATTGTCATACGACAGAATTACTCAAGGCCAAGTATTAGCGGCAAATATTTTCCCATACAAAGAATCGCGGTGGAGCATACACACGCAACTTACGAGTCCGAGCGTTTTTCAAAATAAAAAAAATAGAAATGTTTTATTTCTTCTTTATTTAATGAACTCTTCACTAGAACTGACTTTCTTAAATCTATTTACAATATTTATAACTTATCTTTTACTTTATAATTCAGCTGACGTTTGGTGAAATGGTTTTGCAAAGAAATATTAAATTTAAATTAAATGCGGAAATGCTGACTACTTAGATTGTGAAATGGTATAGTTTATTGAACTATGAAAGTAGAGCATTGAATTTGGAAATTAATTATTATTGCTTACTATGGGAATTGAGTTTGTTGAACCAATGAAAATATTACTGTTCCCAATTAACTGGTAGGGAATGTGTTGGGCTTTTGGAATGGGTGGTTGACATAACTCGCATATACATTTGGTTCACTTCTATGAATAAATAAAAAAAATAATAAAAATAATAAAAAAAAAAAAATATTTTTTCATATATGTAACATATTCGTAAAAATGTATTTTTGATGTGGTTCAAAAACAAATTTCAATACAAAATCGAATATTTATACCTATTTCAAATCCAGAATATATTTTTATGAATATGACTATTAATATTTTTATTTTGAATTTTCATTGACAAAAACTTTTCCTATATTGTGAATTTTAAAAAAATATTTTTTCATTATAAACAAAAACCAATTTTCCTGAAGAAGCTACACAAAGGAGTAGCGAAATATCGAAATAAATATTAAATATATTGGAAAGACCTTCAGCTTGAATAATTAGTGTTATTAATAATTTTTAGTTTTAAATATTGTTAAAAGGCGACTGATATATGACCTGCTGTCTTAAAGGAAAAATATTTCCCACGACAAAAGTGCATTTCCGCAGCAAAAGTGTGGTGTCCAGTGTCACACTCATGTGTGGCAACGTAACCCAGCAAAAACTACTGCTTCCAACGAAGCAGGTTTATAAGCGAAAGTTTAGTCGGCTCCTGCTTCGAAATGCGCTTCCAATAGGTATGATTTTTGTTCGCGATGTCTCACTAGGGAGCTCTTTTTTTTTGACATAAAACTGTGCTCTTTTAAAGCATCAAAACCTCACTGAAATCATGTCGTTAAAAGTTGTTGTTGCATATGTGATATCGTTAAACTATAAAAAGCAAATTGTTCAAATTACTATTACTCTTGCTTCTACGCACTAATTGAGAGATTGTATTTATTAATTTGTGCTTACTCTTTTGTATTTGAAATCTCTTCCCTTCTATTTGCACGGCCTTGGAAGCGCTAAAGAACAGCGCATCTGAAAAACATGCAATTTTTTTTATTGATTCCAGAAAGCCTAAGATTTTTACTGGGAAATAAACAAATACAAATTGGGTTTTAGTGACACTTGATGCTCTCTTATTAATGTACATGCCTTTAAAGTAATGAATACATGAAACATGTGTTGTGTAAAAGAGCTAAATCATAGAGTGCTACAATGTATTTAACAATTATTTTTATTTTGCTTTTTGTGCCCTTGGAGATGGTGGTGGATGTCAAAATTCAGCGGGTATTAAGCACACCATCGGATTAGGCCTTATGGGACGATGTAAAACTTGAACTTGAACATGTTAATGTATTCATATTTAATTTATTTATTTATTTTCATATACCGGTTTAAAAATTAAAATAAAATGCAAATAGTTTGTTCAGCCATAAAAAAATGAAATGTTTAACTAAAAAATTTTTTATTAAGTTTTTTTTTCTGAAATTTTTACACAGTTTTCTGGGAAAAGAAAAATTTTCCCTTGTCATCTCTATTTCAAATAAAAATCATATTTAAAAAATTAAATAAAATTCTTTTACTTTTGAGTTTGGAGCTTTGAGCAATTTATGCAAATTATAACTCACTTGGCTATCAAATATTAAATAATAATAAAAAAAAATATACCACATTTCACTTTTGCTGGAAGAACTGCCTCTGATTTCTTTGTGCAGTTAAAGAAATTAAAGTAAAAAGTTTCAACAATATGTTCGGTTTGACCTTCTACATGTCACAGTTTTAACAAAAGAAAGTTGGCAAACAGAAGAGTAATTTTTATAATCCTTTAAAAAGCATATTTCAATTGTTAGTTTGCATTTCCCATATGACATAATCCTTTGTCTGGAGTATATTATGCTTCTTGATGTAATTGTCTGTGTCTTCTATTCTTTGCTTTTCTTGTTTTGTTTTCTAGAAACTTTAACAATGAATTGAAAGGAAAGAATGTAGTAAAAGGTTTCAAGCCGCACACGAATAGTAGAGAAGTATGGATTTGTGTAACTTTTGTTATACACACACACACACACACACACACATGCAAGTCTTAACTAGTACTTTTACCGAAAATATTACAAACTTATTTATCAGAAGCTAAAAGATTGAAACGATGTTGAAGAAACTTTAAAACATAAAGTTGCGCCTAAAAGTAGGCATAGTAACTTTTACAAATTCAAAAGAAGACATAATAATTTTCAGGTAGTAGGAAAGCGCGTGTAAAAAAGGATGAATAAAAACTATGCAGTGATAGAAGAGTATATAAAGGAACTTAATGAAATATGGACGAGTAAATCATTGCAGCCCTCTGTGTGTCTCAAGACGCATTTAACCTTGGCTGATATCGTGTCCAAACTGCCGAGTTTTAATAAGTTTTAGGTGTTTTGCAGCTAAACGTGCAATTAGCTGATTAATTTAAAAAAAAAAAAATATTCTGTCAGCGTCCGCCAGTCATCGTAACGGCAGCTCTTGGCTCATTTCGAAGGAGCAGCAACATTCTCTTCGGTATGCACAGTTTTTCTTTCTCTTGTTGATGGTTTGCTCTGTCTTGCTGATGGTTTTGAATCGAAAAGTGTACAATTAGAGCGGAAAAGATCAATAACTGCACAAATTGCTTGCTCACTATGTTGACCGTAACAGTGCTCTATTATTTTCGCGAAGAGATTTAGTTTTTTTTTTTTTTTAAGGAAATTTGCACAATTTGAAAGTATTTATAAAGACTTACCAAACCCTACTGAACAGAAATTGCCACAAATTTTGACATTGTCAGCTGTCAAACGATAGTCATCGATATCGATAGTTCTCTTGCAACTAAAAAAAAAAAACAACCGATATTATGTTTCACTTTATTCCACATAAATGCTTTTCAAAAAATAAATAAAATTATTAAATTTTTTCTTCCCTTTATTTTCTCCAATAAAATTTGCCAACGTGGAAGCGTAAGATTTTAGTATTTTGGAAACCATTTATGCGTCCCTTGTACTGGCCCTTAAAACTTCTGTCACAAAAAGCGTAGAAAGCAAGAAAATCCAAAAAAGAAAAGATAATTTTTTTTTTGTTTAGCACGTTTTTGTCTTTATTTTGTTCGTTCACATTTTTAATGTACCAGCACGACCAGCTCTTTGTGAATTTCATTTACGGTTTTTTCTTCGCAACGGAAAAAGAAACTTTTCAATTGATAAATGCAATTTTCTTCAAAACTTTTTCTTATTATTCTCGTCCTTTTGCCCACAAATAACAAAAAAAAACGAAACTTTTTCGTTTTCAGTTGTTGTTGTTCTTGTGGCGCAAATGTTGTTGCCATTAACGTTGTAAATTGTTGCAGAGTACTGCTGCTTTGGCTGCTACATTTGTAGTGCTGATGGCAACTTATTGATACTAACGGTTATTTAAAAAGCGGATATTAAGTGCTATTTATTTAAGTTTGGTCAAAAGGAAGTTGCCAATATAATACTTTTAATGAAAAACTATAACTTTTTGCAAAACCGACAAAAGAAAAGAAAACAAAACAAAACAAAAAAAAGGGAAAAAAACAAAGAAGAAAAATAAATGCACTTTCGTTTTCGGCAAGGATATTTATTGTGATAAATGCTCAAAATCCAGAAAGTATAGAAATAAAATAAAATGAAATAAATTCAGTTTAAAAGAGAAGAAAAGATTGAAAAAAAAACCAACGAAAACATTTGCCAATTTGGAGTGGTTTGTGCAAGAAGAGGATATAATTTTTATTTCAATTCCTAAATGTTTGTCATATTTTCTAGATTTAAAAACTACATTCGTAATATTTTTAAAATTAATTCAACAATATGGATTTACTTCAGCAATAAAATATTATAAAAAATAGTTAATAAATAAAAAAACTGCATAATTTTATTAATTATTTTATTATTATAGTGCAGCATCGGCGAAGTAAAATAATAATAATAAAAATTAAATGGCTACTAAAACGAAGCTTCAACACTGCTAGAAACAAAAAACGTGCAAAAGCAGAGCCGTAAAATAATTAATTAAGCTTCACCCACCTCCTGTCGTTTCTCCTACTATCCCTTTCCTATAGTTCCAGCACAATGTATCGCATGTGTAGGGGTCATCTCCTGAGTGCTGGTTCCAGATAAAAAAAAAACTTTAGTTGTCAGTAGGAAAACAAGCGTTTTCGGATAAAAAAAGCACTTCTGGCGAAGAGTTATCTAAAATATTTTACGAAGAGACTCCTCGGTTTAAGATAAAACTGTTTTCTACATTTTATGTAGATTACGTAGGGGTGGAAGTAAAGCGCTGTGGACGAACATAAAGTTACTACGACAGCGAAATGACTGAGGTATTGTTTAATTATTTTTACAGACAGCTGTGCGGCCATCGCAATTATAAATGTGAAGTATTCAACATCACTGGGGGTGTTCCAACAAAAAAAAAATACAGAGGTGTCAAATCACAGGATCCCGGAGGCCAATTGCGATGGATGTACTACGGTACGTAGCGACACGCTGTTTAAACCACTTATTGTTGGATCAATATTTTCCTTATTAAAAGAAAATTTATTAATCGAGTTGCATCGTTGACTCTGATCTCTGCAGAGTATTTTTGTTTTTTTTTTTTATCTGAGACCAGCACTCAGCAGATGACTCCTACACATGCGAAGCATTGTGCTGGAACTATAGGAGAGGGATAGTAGGAGAAATGACAGCAGGTGAAGCTTAATTAATGATTTTACAGCTCTGCTTTTGCACGTTCTTTGTTTATACTCGTAGCAGTGCTGAAACTTCGGTTTAGTAGCCATTTTTATTATTATTTTACTTGGCCGGTGCTACACAAAAGTGTATGCCTGAAGGAGGCTGAGACGGTAACTAATAAAATAGTTTTTAAAGCACCGGCCCATACATTAGAGGTGTATTTCATCTTCGGTCGGATGTAGACGATATAAATAGTCAGGAGATCAGATGGGGTGTAGTATGTCTTGCACCGTCTTAAAAAGCCGAGCCACTTGAATGCTTCTTTTGAGACCGCGAAAAATATGCCGAGTCCTTCGAACATCACACTCAATCTTCATGGCAAGAGCAGCAGTAGCTTCTGATTCCTCAATATTTATGCCACCTATAATAACAGGTGAATCAGCATTGGGTCTTTTGAGCTTTGAAATCGACTCTGTGCGCGACACCCCATTACGGCTCTGCGCCGTAATCGTAATCGTTGTCAGCCTACGAACAAATTAATATGAGTGACGAATACTGCTGTCGTCTGCAAAAAATCCACTCTTTTCGGTTGTAAATTTGACACAGAAGTCGCGCAAATTGATGACGGATGAAATAAATCTGGATAATTGGGTAGCGTTTTTCAGGCATTAATTTAGTCGTGGCAATTTGCCACAGTATACTGATCATAAATATCATAAACTGAGCTCAGTATGATACTTAATCGCTTTCCTAACTTCTAGCGGGCTTCAATTTATTTGTATTCAAATATACAAAATAATTTCTTTCGGCAAAGACATCTCAACAAATCCAGTAAGACAGCTTTAACTTCAATACTTCAAATACTTTTGAAGTCTTTAAAATTAATTTTAGAAATAACGCAGGTACTTTCAGACTTCTACACAACATTTTGCAAACAAATAATGCTCGTAGTAATAAAATAGACGCAATAAACATTGAAAATTATTTATGGCATTTTTTTCCCGTAAATGTTCAAGGTAATTTTTCAAAATATTGCAATAACGATTTGTATTTATGGGAGGGGTGATAGAGAGAACGAGGAAAAATAGAGACCAGAGGAATTACACTAGAGAACGAACGATGGCGGTATTTTTTTTTTGCATTTAACGGTTTTAGTTTTTCAGCAAATTTTTTCTTTTTTGCTTCTAAAATATGGTTTATGAAATATGAATATTTTAAATAAAACGCGAAATATGAATGAATGAATGTGTTTGTGTGGCTGTGTGTGTGTATGGTGGAAAGCCATTTGGTTGAACTCTCATGGAAAACAAATGTTATTGGTTAAATGAAGATAAAAAGAATGAGAGAAAACTTTTTTTTTCACTTCGAAAAAAAAGCAAAAAAAAAAATAAAAGTTATTTACAAGTAACAGTTACACATGCAATATTTTCTTTTTAGAAGAGAAAAATATTTTACAAACTCAAATGTAACCAGAATGCATTTGCTTTAAAAAGGGCTTTCCAATTGGGACATAACAAAATTTCTTGTTCCACTGTGAATGCTATACTGTCAGTAAAGTATGAAAAGAAAATATAATATACTTATATTAACTGAATTTATTTTGGGAATATCTCTTTATACAGGGTAGCTCAGAATGAGCTATATGATTTAAATGGTTTATAACTTTTTTGTTTATGCGATTATTATAATTTTTTTTTTTTATAGAATACAGTATATTATTGGGGAATTTTTTGCAATTAGCTTTGAAAAATGATATCCTGTAAATGATGTACATTTTCTGCTTCGCACATACGTGCTCTTTTTATAATATTTTACATTTCCATTTTTCTTTTTCGCAAAATTTCGGGTGTAATGGCCATGATTTCATTTTGAATGTTGGTTTTTAGTTGGAGTATGGTTCTTGGTTTGTTAACGTACACGCTTTCTTTCAAACATCCCCAAAGAAAACTGTCAGGAGCTGTTAAATCTGTTGTGTTGGGTGCTATGCGCACATTAAAATGACGACGATATGCACGCTGTATCAACACAATAGACTGTTGGTTTGAAAAATGACATTCAATTATTTTTGTACGTTGTTCGATCGTGTAATGATTGAATAATTAAGGCCCCAAGTCTGCTTCACAAAATGCTGGAAATAAAACCAAGAAAAAAATAATAATTAAAAAAGTTATAAAGAACTCTAACCATATAGCTCCTTTTGTGTCACCCTGTATATGATTCTAATTTCAAAATTGAGGTTTTTCCCAAAATTAATGAATAAACATAATTATTCTGGTTGTGCTGGACTTTTACGTGGCGAAAGTCTGGGCTTTTTTATTTTTAAATGGTACCGTGGTTGGCCAAAATGTCAACTATTTGTAGATCTTTACACTTATTTCTTACTCAAATAATATTATTGCATCTATTACAACTATAACTCCTTTCCAAAAATTTTAAATTCTACAGCAACTACGCCAGTTACAAGACGAATTCATAACATGGCCGACTACTTATTGCTGTTTGATGTCAAATTGTATGAATTATTTTGACAACGTACAATGTTCTTTGGTCATTGTTGTACTAGTAAGTTTACATGGTTTGAAATCGCCTTCGAAATTTGTTATAATAGGACTGTGGCAATCACAATAAGGGCGAAGAAAAAAAAATAATTACAATGTGCAATGAAATCTCCGGTGGAGTGGTAGCAACTTGAAAAGCTTTAATAAAATGATTGTCCATAATAATCACCCCAACCGACAAAGTGTACATTTTATAGGGGATAAATTTGTGTTCACATTTTTACTACTGAATATTCTCCTGGCAAGGAGATGACGTACCGTTCGAAGCGAAGAAAATAATGCAGCAGTCAGTGTGTCGATTGAAAGTTACATAAATCAAGTAGATTCAACGTCGTTGTCAGGAATTGGTCTTTTCTTGAACTACTACTCAGTGGCATAATTTGCGAAAAAAAATTTTAAAATTGACTTAAAAAATAAGGCCACTTGATCACTTGAAATGAAGAGACTTTTCCAAATGGACTCTCGACAAATAGTCCTGTGCCAAAGAGCGGCTTTATTCTTGCGAAACAAAGCTAAAGGATTTCTTTTATGGGGCCGCATGAATTGTTTGGTCTAGAACAAAATACCAGCAACTTTAGACAAGCTCAGATAGAACATCACGTTCCAGTTATAAAGAGAGTTAAAGTAAAGTAAATTTAGGCAGCAAAGAATCCATCTGATCTCCTTAAAATGGCTCGTGGTGGTCATAAAATCACAATCGAATCTTATTCTCACAATGAAATTCGCATGCAGTATAAATTTCAAGCCAGTATTTCAAATATTCTGTATTTTGTTAACACAGAAAACTGTTGTGTCCTTAAAGGCAACCTCGATTTGTATATATTTTTTTTTTTGAAATACATTTAATTTCACGCTTATTTAAAAGGATGTGTACGTGTATGAAGAACATAGACAAGCTACAGAAAAGTACGAGTTTATTTTCATATAAAAAATGTTCTCTTCATAACGGCAGAAGAAAAATATTTCTAAAATATTTATAAAGTAATAGAAGAAAAATATTATGCACATGTAATACGTTTTACTTAGTAAATATCTACACACCCACACACACACACACACGCACGCACACATGCCAAGCATATGAAGTGCATCCTATAAATGTGTATGAAATCACTCAGAAAAATCATTAAATAAAAAAAATATCACACAACACTTTCTATGAGTACAATTGGCCTCTTTTCATAATGAAAAAAGTTGCTCGTACTGTTTGCTTTGAAAATTTCATTACGTTTTCAAATAGTTCATTCACATGCATTGGCTTTAATGAACTTTCTAATTGAAGTTTAAATAAATTTCAATGTCACAAAGAAGCAAAATTAATGGTTCGCAACCCGAAAACAAAATTTAGTTTTTAACTTGTAATGAACAGCTTTAATAAGCAAAATATATTTTTTCAATTTAACGTTTAATCAATGCAATTAAATTCTTAAATAGTTTTTGTGCTCAATATTTAGAAAAATATATAATTAATTTTTTTGTTTTATTTCATATCTAAAACACACTTCATACGAATATAAATTAATAACACTAGTTTACACCGAAAATGTACATTTGATGAGAGGTGATTTTCCTTAATTTCCTGAATTCGAAAATCAAATTAAATAAAATTTTTTTTAATTATATTATTAATTGACCTTTTTTATTATATTTTTTGATATATATTTATTAAGCCTGAGGTCTTTTTTTATTTTATTTTGTTTTTTATTTTTCGATATTTCGTTAACAGCTTGTTAACATCATCAGGAATAATAGGAAAAAATTTTTTAAAAAAAATTTTTTAAAAATTTAAAATTTTTTAAAAATTTAAAATTTTTTAAAAAAAATTTTTTAAAAAAAAATTAAATTTTTTTTTTGAGATATTCTAATTTTTTAATTTTTCTACCTTTTTTTCCTTGACAAATAATATCTCGAGCTAGAAATGTCCGATTGGGTCGTTCTCTGTACCCAAATGCATGGTATTCAGATGACGAACAAATATGTATAAACATCGGATGTTTGATTGGTGAAGCGGTTCAAAATATATCAATGAAAATGGGGCACATTTTTAAAAAAATCATATTTTACAGTGATTCTGCGCCGACGGAAAAGTACAAGTCGTTAAAAAAACGTTTGGTTTCTGTTCATGTACCTAAAGATGATTATTCTACGTAAGAAATAAGACCAACTAGAAGAAAATCGATCATAAAATAACAAAGTTATAAGCAATTGAGTGAATAAATCCAAATTTGATATTTTCCGAATATTTCATTTTTTTCGATAATTTATTGGGTTTAAACTCGTGCATTCGTACATTCTTGCCATTTTTGCGTGTTAGAAATAGTTGTGGCTCTTGCTTTGGCTTTGGTTGCTTTTGGTATCCGTTTCTGTAGTGAGAAACTATACATAGTCTCCCAACATTACTTCATCCCAAAGTCCTTAATAGCGCCGCTCAATGATCTTAATTTGTTGGTGAAATCGCTGGCCGTGTTCGTCACTTACGTCACCAGGATTATTGATTCAAATGCGAATGCAAGAAATGGATTTTTACAGACATATGTACACCTGTTATAACGAACCAAAGCGCAGAGATCCTAATTGAATAGCAACCATGCTACCTATTTATACCAGCTATGCTCAGGGAAATTGGGGTGGATTTGTGGCCTACTCAATCTGTTTACCGGTTGCTACATATAATTTAAAATTTAGGTAGCTACTAAACATAGATCGACCAAATAAATAAAATAAATATATTAAAAATAAAAAAATTAGGTTAATTACGAAAAAAAAAAAATATAAATAAATACAAAATAATAAAGCTTAGCTGAAAAGGAGAAGATGGAATAACCTTTTTTTTCGTGCTATTTATTGAAGTAATTTTCTTTTAAATAGCCCAAACTTGTCCTAACTACTACATGACCTTAACTTTTCATGGATTTATTGCAAATAAAATTCTAAACAATTATATTGCCAAAGAACAAGAATCTATTGTTAAAATAAATCATATTGGAGACGATTTAATATGACATACTATCTAAGTAATTAAGTTTAATCATTTCTAGTGTATTTAAAAGTGAAATGTAATTTTTAAGTAGAATGTAATTAAAAGAAAAAAATTAAATTATCATGCTAAATATGTTACATTATGCTAAATTATATATTTTTTATTTAATTTATTTTTAATAATGTGTGTTTTGGTTGTATGTAAATTGAGCGAAAAGAAGAAAGAAAAAATATAAATTATTATAACTCACCAAATTTTATCGTATGAAAACTCCGGGCCCGATGTCAATGGATCTTTTTTTTGGAAATTTTACAAAATTTTTATTCTTTCTTTCTCGTTATAGATACGCGATATGTTTACGACACTGGTGTCCAAAAATTAAATGAGGGGGTATTGGTGAGAGAATTTGCCCAGCAAACATAATGTCAAACGTTTCAAATAAGAAAGAAAATGCCAGTTATATACAACTTATTAAATGAATGTAATTTAAATTTTAAGAAAAAGATAAGAACATCAGGGACCATAAATAGCAGTTATCAATTTTAATAAAAATTTTAGAACACTTATTGGGGGGGGAAAAAAAATTAATTCATAAAAAACATTTTTTTCGACTAAAAAGTTTAACCATCTGTCATTCCTCATTATAATTTTTAAAATCGCTTTGAAAATTTTAAATTAAACATTCCATGTTAATACTTGCATGTCAATTGCGAATTAGTAAAATATTTTTTAAATTCAACGAGGTCTTTTTATTTCTCTGCTTGGAACAAACGTTTTTCATGTCTGAAAATATTTGTTCGCATAAGTAAGTAGTGGAAAAAAATGATAAATATTTTAAATACATTTTTTTGAGCTGGGGACATATTGCAACATCTAAATTTTTCCAAAACTCTAGAGTTCTAATTTTATCGAAATCTTTTACCTCAGATCTAAGTATTATTAGCTCTGATTGAAACGTTTTCATTACCCGCTTTTAATGTTTAGTAACATAAAAGGCATTGAATGTTTTGAAAAGCATAGTTTACCATAAAATACTTTTCACATTTCATTTCGTGAACTTTTATTATATTTCAATTTTTTTCGTATTCAATTCTAATTGAATCGTGTGTGTTTACTGTGTTTCGTCCAACAAGAAGCAACAACAATGCTTAATAAATTTCTGAAAAAAATGACAACAACCATCCGCATGTGTATTCATCGCTTGCTCAACGACGACTGAATGAAAATTTTAAAAGAGAATAACTACTGTCTGTGTAAATTTTTCAACAATTGTTGTATGGGACGTACATCACTGGTTTACGATATAGAATAAGTATGTGTGTTTTTATGTATACAGAAGTTTACAAATAATATTTCAGTTGTATAAAAAAAAATTTAATTAATTAAGTTAAAACATAACTAAAAAAAAAATTAATTAATGCATGTATGCATGAAAATCCATATATATATATTTTTTTTCCTGTTCTATATTTAATGATAAATGCGTCACGTCCGGGGAATTTTTGTCAATTACTAATGCACTTCAAATTTCACGTAATATAAATTGCAATTTTTGTGTGGTTAGCAATGCATAAATGCAATGCTTAACCGGGCTAGCTCTTAGGAACAATTAAAACAAAACCAAGTTCTCTGAAGGCTTAAGTTGATCCTTGTCTTTATTAAAGCGATTCTCCTGTTTCTATATAACTGGATAACAGAATTATACACGGATCAGTGAATTGCGATAATAGGTGACCGGGAATCAAAATAATATATTGCAATTAAAAGAAATATAATATTTCTCTAAATATTCTCAGGATAATATCCTTTCTTTCAATTCAATTCAATTCTCTTTTTCTTCTTTGAATTCTAATTTTCATCCAATTTGGTATATAATAATTCACAAATTTAATATTAATAATTTTGAATATTAATTCAAAGAACAAAAAAACCATTTTTCTTTCCGTCTTATAATTTAATTGATAAGTTCTCTTCACGGTTTACTTTTTCTTCAAATGAAAATAAATGTTCTAATCATTCATCTAATCCCTATCATTTAATTTTGTTTTTTCTTTCCTGATACAAACATCCGGCCAACTATGTTAAAAAAAATTTTTTGAATTTAAAGTAGTTATTCACAAAGTAGTAATAATAAGGGCCTCACAATATAAGAAATAAATAAAATGGTAAAAACAATACAATAGAAAACAGCCAGGAATGAAATTAAATAATGGCATTTCGTACCCATCTTATTGCAGTTGTTCAGCAAATCCGTAATAATTCCCACGTAGTTAGTCAATTTAATTGACTGTAGTCAAATCGTATTCCATTAATTCGAAATGTTTCCTTGAGCAAAGCTCTTGAATTTGTTAAAATTCTATACATTTTGTTTTCCTCGTTAATTCGTATTTTTTTTTTAGAAGATCAAAGTCTAAAGAAACCCTTATAAATAGTATTTAATTATTAAAAACCTCTTATAATTCGTAATAAAATCCAATGAGAAAAAAAATATTAAATTACAAAAGCAATGTTTTTCAACAGAATTTTTAACAATAAAGTAAAGTAAAACGAAACGAAGAAGTTGAATAACTAGAACTATAGAAGTACCTTATTTTATAGTTTACGCACTTTTGACAGTCCAAACCGCTGTAAAACGTTTTTTTTTTTCTATTTTAACCCCGCTTAATCGAAATAATTTTAAACTCCTGTAATTCGAAAAAAAATAACTGGTCGATTCTTTGACGAATTAGCACGATTCTACTGTATTAATTTCTTCACAGTTGAAAATGTAATTAATTTTTTAATTGATATTAGAAAATTAGTATCACTTCTATTTTTATTTGACCTTTATTAAAATTTTTTAATTATATTTATTTTTGAGCGATGGTCTTTTTTATGAAAAGTTTTTTAATTATTATTTATTTCTCAATATTTCGCTACCAAATAGGTAGCATCGTCAGGAAATAATTTTATTATTTTTCAATTATTATTATTATTATTATTATTATTAGTATTATATTATTTAAATTATTATTATATTATTTAAATTATAAAAAATATAAAATTATTATATTATTATTATTATTATTATTATATTATTATTATTATTATTATTATTATTATTATATTATTTAAATTATTTCCTGACGATGCTACCTATTTGGTAGCGAAATATTGAGAAATAAATAATAATTAAAAAACTTTTCATAAAAAAGACCATCTCTCAAAAATAAATATAATTAGGATATTAGAAAATTCTTAATTAAAATTTTGTTTTGATTTTTTTCTGTGTAGCACACAGGCAACAGAAAAATGTTTGGTCTGACAGACAATTTGCAAACTGTATCAGAGTCAACAGGTTAACCATTCCGTCAACATTCCACCCTTGGCTCAAATACCTGCCCTTTTATTAATATAGATACAAACGTACATTAGATTTTTCATACTTTTAATTATTATTATTAAAAATTTAATTAAAAATGAATGCAATTATGTCAATAATAATCATTTAATCGATGATATTAATTTCTTTACGGGTCATAATCTAATTAATTTTTTTATTGATATTACAAAAATTTTAACTGAAGGGTTTAATAGATAAACTTCAGTTAATATAACTTTTATAAATTAAAAAATTTTTGTCAAAGTAAATTTATATTTTCTGTGAAAATTTTTTTTTGGAAATTGAAGGAATTAAACGAAAAATGTAAAATGCCATTCAATTAATTTATGTAATTAAACTGTAAAATTGAAATAGTTTTAATTAGTTGAAAAAGGACGAAATTTTCAAGTATTTCTGAATTTTCAGAACTAATACACAGACACGTTTGCCAACACTATTAAAGTATTAAGAAAACTTACACACACATACACACGAGACATACAAAGGAAACACTAATGTTGGGCGAATGGACATTTTTACATTTTTGTGGTTCTCAAAACAAAATATATCTTGAAGCAATACCCTGAGGCTACAGACGCGTACGAAAACCATAAAGAATCATAAATAATAGAAAACAAGCAAACAATAATAAATGCAAAGCATTAGCATTGGGTCAGTCAGCCAATTACATTAAATTCAAACCGCCTCCCCTCACCACTCCACTTTAAGCAGAAAATGCTCATCAATTGAAGCAAATAAAATATGTAAAAGTGCCAACTTGCTTTTGTTATATTTGAAAAATTATGCACACATTTTTCTTCCAATGTTTACATTATTTTTATTTAAATTTTCAAAGAAAACATTTCTAGGCATTCTTTTCTTTTCAAACAATCAAAATGCCGACAGACAGAAGATAAATTCCTAAAAATAGCTCAAATTTAAGCAATTTACACCCTAAACACTTGCAGGCATTTGTATATTTTCATTTGTTTGAATTCATTTAGGTACTTGCTTTCTTGTTTCATATTGCCTACTCAATGATTGGTAAAAAAAAGGAATAGAAGTAAAATAAAAAGATTTTTTTTTTTTTAAATTTACAAATTATGGCTGAACACAAAATTTACATAATGATTTATTCACTAAAAATATGCTCCCACAAAATAATAGAAATCTCTTGCTATCGAGAAAGGATTTCATGTGAAACTTGTCAGCTGTTTTGAAAAAGATTTCAATCAAAAAATTCCTGGGTGAACAGTTAAAGTCTGCGTATAAAAATTCTTGCATTGATAAAAAAGTTTACTCGCAAACAAGTCTGTGTTAGCCAAAGTTCTGTATACATAAATGGGTCAATACGATATGTAGTTCTATGCATAAAAAACAATTTGGAAATCTCTAACCAGCTGTAAAAAATTGCAGCCATTTAAAAAAAATCAAGTTGTAATTAATTTTTATTCAGCAATCAAAAACGTCAAATTTGACCAGCAACACATAATTTCAGAAAGATGCGAAACAATGCATATCAGAACGCTATATCAGAACTTTATAAGCGAACTGGCCTGTATAAATTAACATGTAACACTATTAAATATATGATAAAATGATTATGTTTTAGTTTTTAATTGAAGTTATCGTTAATGTTAAGAATTGATGTAACATACAAAGTATATTTATTCAATCATGCTTTGAATATAAAATATAAAATTTTCAGTCTTATTTTGAAATTGAAGCACGTCGCTTAATTTCAAAACCATATATTTTGGTTACAATTGATCAACATTTCTGAAAAATTTGTTCAGTTTTATATCACATCGACAACACATTCACTTTTGTTATCAGAAACATCACGAAAGAGCGTAATCAGTCCCTATTGGCTTCTGTCGTTAAGCTGATTAAGATCTGATTGCAAATACGCAAAAAAAACTTAATCTTTTTAATTAACAGCTTTAATTAGGATAATATATTTTTTCAATTAAAAGTTTAATCAATTCAATTAAATTTGTAATTTGATTTTGGACTCAATAGTTCAATAAATATATAATTTCTTTTTTTTTTGCTATGAAATAATTCAAATAGAAATGAATACCCCATAAACAATCGTATTAAATCCAAATATTTCTTTCTATTAAAAATTTCTTTGAAATTTTCAAAATATTTAATAAAATTTTTAATTATTATTATTAAAAATTTAATTGAAAATTAATTGAATTAAGTCGACAATAATAATTTAATTGATACTATTTATTTCTTTACTGGTGAGGTGGAGTTATTGCTTCCGCTCTGATAAAATTCTAAAACTTCTCATTTATTTAAAGGAAGGTTTAATATAATATCTCTATTTAATAATATAAATGTTCTTTATAGATCTGCATAAGCAACAGTGAAATATTCATAGGAACTAACTAACCCCTCCTAAATCAATTTCAATGTATTTTATTTTAATAAATATTTTGGGAAAATTAGTGCCTAAAATTACTACAAAATCAAAATAATTTTTTAATAGATATTAAAACAATTTCTCTTAAAAATTAATTTTTATATTGTATAATATTATGTGAAAATTACAGCTAGATTAACACTAGCAGTGCAAATTTGCCTATGAAGAAATATAAGTAAAAATAAAAATTTTATTCGCGATCAAAATGCCATTTTGAGCATCAGATTTTGGAAAATTTGTTTATCCAAAATTTCCCCTTTTACAAATGTGGATGAAAAACTCCAAAGAATTATTTTTAAATGTCGTCGAAAATTTATTTGTGTTTGGTTGTTTTTCTGCAGCACTATACTTGATACCAAACTCATGAATCGTCGTATGGGATACTAAATCATGGCTTCTATAGGCAACGTTTCGGCAATAACTATTGCATACTTTATGGGGCTCACTAAAGAGAGTGTTGGAACATGGAGCGAATAAGTGATATGCCACAAATATGAACTCATGATTTTTTTTCAGTTTATTATGTTTATAATTATTGTTAAAAAATTATAGAAATAAATTTAAAGGGCTAAAAAAATAACATTAAAATTTTACAAATTACAGCGCAGTCGCGGTAACGTGAACACAGCTTAACATGAAAAATAATTTTTTAAATAGACTATTTTTAAATATGAACAAAGTTTGAAAGTTCTATAATTTGAGCAGTAAAAATCAATGTGCTTTAGGCATTAAAAAAATTAAAACGTTAAAATTCTGGGTTAGTTAGTTCCGGGAATCCCATTTTTATAAATATTTCTTTTTATCTGGGACCGGCACTCAGGAGATGACTCTTACACATGCGAAGCATTATGCTGGAACTATAGGAAAAGGAATAGTAGGAGAAACGACAGGAGGTGAAGCTTAATTAATTATTTTTGCAGCCTGCTTTCGCACGTTCTTTGTTTATACTCGTAGCAGTGCTGAAGCTTCGGTTCAGAAGACATATTTATTATTTTTTTACTTCGCCGGTGGTACACCATACCGACGAAGGAGGGCGTTCTGATGCGGTTGTGGATTGCTATCAGTTGAAGCCGGTATTGTTCAGTGACTATGCCTTCGCCACTGAAACCTTCCGACAACAACTGACACACAAAGACACACTAATGCACATCAGAAAAATGCGTGATGTTTATTTTTATTTTAGAGTTAGAAATGAAGCGCTGAGCTTAATTCCAAAAAAGCTTGAATGGGAATCATCAACATATGCAATGAAATGCGCTGGAACTAGATAGAGAGAGAGAGAGAGAGGGATAGTGTAGAGAATAGACAGGTGGTGATCGTGGTAGCTAGATTGCACAACACTGTAGTTACGTGATAATTATAAGGCAAAATTGCGCCGTCTCTGATGTTAAAATTGACACATAATTGTTTAAGCTAAGGCGAGTCACTGTCTTAATAACTTATTTTCTGCTCTCTCTGCTACATAATGTCAGTTTTAATTGACAATTTTCATAATAAATTGACTGAAGACTTAAAGCTTAACAACGTCTTAAAATTATTCCGCTGTTTTATGAAGAACAGCTATTTGCGAAAAATATTTCTCGTGAACTTTGGATACATTTTTGCGTCATTGTAATTTATTGAATGATACGCAAGCGAGTATAACAAATGGACCCATGATGGCGGCAACATTAGGTTTCAATAACATTGTTGTACGCCTAAAACAGCGATAACTTTAAGCACAAAAGATTTTGTTATTTGCAGTCTATTTCGCGTTCCGAACCTGCCAATTGCTCCCCTATGATATCATACTCTGTATTCTTTTGCATGGCATATGTGTAGTTAAAAGTCTGCCTCCATATGCCAGCTTCGATTTAATAGGAATTTTTAAAATTTAATAAAGATTTCCATATTAAATTTTATTTCATTTCTGTTATTTCAGTGCTCTTCTTCATCCTTGGTAAAAAGCAGTTTGAGATATGAAAACAAGAAACGAGGGGAATCAATTTAACTTGCTAATGATAAATGATGGCCTCAGAAAAGCAAAAATTCCATGATTAATAGATTTCTACAAATGTTATATTGCAAATGTGCATGATTACAAGCATTTATAAGGACATGATAATGTCGTTATAAATAATTTTTTTTTAACCGTGAAAAAAAATTTTTTTTTAATAAACTGCGTTTTAAAATTCTTTTTTTGTTGAACAAAAAACAGGGTATTTCAATTTTAAAAGCATGATTCTCAGGCAGTTTTATTCATTATTCATTATCAATCATCATTTCTGCTTTTTTAGAGGAATTTACGTTTATTCTGAGACCATCAATTTACTGTGAAATAAACATTTCTTGCTTTTCTAATCGAGAACTTTATGTCTTTGAGGCGAAATGTTTTCAAGTGCTAAAAATACGTATTGATTTTGTTGCACATTTCAGATGTCTATATTGAGCAAGCAAATTAAATAAATGGGAATACTTTAGATAAGGTAAAACAGCTGGATAAGTCGCCTGGTGTTTTGGATGGCGTTGGGTTCAAATGCTGCTCTCTCACCTCATGGGCAAGGGAGGCTCTGTCAGTAGTAAAGCTATCAGCGGCATTGTCTCTCACTACACCAAGGGTGCAATCGCCGATCTTTGTCTTTAATTTTTGATTTCAAATGAAAATGAATCTTCAATCAGGAGAGAGTTACAAAAATACGCCAAACATACAAAGCCACACGAAAGTTTCTGAATCGACATACGCAACATTCTGAGCTGTACAGACTGCTGGGACGGGTGCGCCGGTAGTATCGTGCGGAGTACGCTAGTTTATTAGTATGTTCGTATGATTCGTAGCAGACACTCTGTTCTGGCACCCTAAAACACATGAAAGTTTTTTCACAATGGGCCATAATAAATTGCACCGAACCTTCCCAACTAACCAAATGTTTGTTAGTTACCTTTAAAATAAATTTGTTGTTGGCTTGAACATAAATTTGTCTCAGTAGTCAATTTACCCAAAAAATACCACGGAAGCTAATTTCCCCATTAAAATAAATTTTCTTGTTATATTTCCTTTCGACATGATTTTTGTATTTTTCGTATTGTTTTTTTTAACTTCAATAATAGAAAATGTCTGACTTCTTATTTTATTTTTAATTAAAGTTCTCATGAGTCTGCCTGTCCATCTGGCCGTCTGCCTGCCTTCATAGCAAACTTTTCTTTCAAAACCAGGACTTATTTGATACATTTTAATACATAAGATTATTTCATGTTTTTGTATTTGAGCTTGTTATCCCAAGTGTACATCGATGCAGGTAATAATTTTCGTGTGTACGAAAACATTCTTCTTTTCAAGTGAAATTGTTGCGTGCAGTGCACTGCGGTCCCCAAATCAATTTTTTTTGGCATAAATTCAAAAAACATTATTAAACGTTTTACTTTTTTTTTTTATCTTCATCCCGCAGTCAGGGAATAATGACCCCTAAACATTATATTATAATTCCAAATATAAAATAAATAGTTCTCTTTCAAAAGAAAACCACATAAGTGAGACACACCTTCTCCTGCTGAAAACTTGTTAATTTTTTTTCTAATTAAAAAACAGTCCTACAGGGACTACAACTTTTCAATTTAATGCAAGTCATTTATTTTTTTTTAAATACTTATTTTTATGCCTTTTTATACTTTAAAGCTGTAATATGGTGAATTAATAAAGAGAAAAAAAATAAAATCTCATTGGAACGGGCGAGAACACAAACTTTAAAATTGTTATTACTATTTTTCATAAAAGCTTTGTTAAGTGCATAAGCGTATTTGCTGTTAATGGTTTTTGCGATTACACATGAAGTTTGTTGCCAACTTCAATCTTCTTAAAAGCTTAACTATTCATGTTGTATTTTTGTACAATTTGAAGTACAATCTACAAATAGTACTTCAAAGAGGTTTGACAGTATGATGAAATATTTTATTATAATAAAATTAATAACTTTAAGAACAAAAGCCAATCAAACAAAATTCATAGTGTTAAGAATTGCAGCATAATTTTTTTATACTCAAATCCTCAATAAATATCTATGCAGCAACTATACTTACATACTAAATATATTCGAAGCATCTTAAGGCATGCACAGCCAAACAAGAAATAAATAAGAAAACAATGTTATTTTACCTTTCCACAGTCCTGTGTTTCAACGAGAGCAGTGTGTATGTTTGTATGCAAGAGTTGACTCAATTAATTGTCAAACTGTAAGTCAAAAGTATTTGCAGATTCCATCAACAAAAAAGCAAAATGATAGACATTCGTAGAGAAATGTTGCTGGCAACAATCAAGAATAATAAAATTAAAATATTCATAATTCACTTCTTTGACAATTTCAAAGTTTCATTTGATAAAATAAACTCATTGAATATGAACTTGCTGCAATTTGTCGTTTATAGTTCTTTTTTTTTTTTTTTGTTTGAATGGCAATTCACGATGTATACTTGGAGATGAATGATTTCAACAAACATCACATTTGATAAAAAAACAAAAACGAAAAATTGTTTGTTTTTATTATGAAAGGAAATTTATGAGACGCATAGTCGTTGTGACAGCCAGAGTGCAAGAACTAAAATTGCATTAGGTGTGTTCCTTTGCATCTGGTGCACATATCTTAGGGGTTTGTCTCGAGTAGATGAGCTACTGAACTTCTAACACGGTGCCAGCATCGACATGGTGTCTCCATTTATCCTCATGTCATTATTTAGGGATACATTTTCAGGAGTGTACGGTATGCACCTCCTGTGGGGAATATTATCTACTTGTGAAAAAAGGCAAAAAACAGGCTCACGGACATGGCTGCCATATTTGACGATTTATCGTCATTTTGACGATTTTAAGTACCGAAAATAGAAAAATGACGATTTTTTTTTTGGAAAATTACAATTTTTGCAATGGTCTAAATATGACTAATTTCTGCATGTTTTTTTTTTTATCTCGGACCAGCACTAAGGAGATGACCCCTACACATGCGGTGCATTTTTCTGGAACTAAAAGAAAGGGATTGTAGGAGAAATGACAGGAGGTGACGATTTGACGATTTATAGTAATTTTGACGATTTTAAGTACCGAAAATAGAAAAATGACGATTTCTTTTTGGAAAATTACAATTTTTGCAATGGTCTAAATATGACTAATTTCTGCATGTTTTTTTTTTTTATCTCGGACCAGCACTAAACATGCGGTGAATTTTGCTGGAACTAGAGGAAAGGGATAGTAGGAGAAATGACAGTAGGTGAAGCTTTAGTATCGTACAATTCTGCGTACAACAATGTCATTAGCATGCATGAGTATTTTCACAGTGAAGTGTTCAACTTTTATCGCGCCAGGGAGAGCATCGACCAGATCATTCAAATAGAGGGCAAACAAAATTGGCCTAAATACTCGTATATGTACATCTTTGTTCCGGGATAATATTTATATTGGAAGACTTGGAGAGAGCGTGGTCGAAAAAGATTTCGCTGGTAGTATGTGCGTACGCGTTAATAAGAATTCATATTATTTTCGTTGATATTTTCATACTTGACAATTTGTAGAACAAGGAGAAAAAATCAACAAGAAATGCTTATGACTTTTTCGCAATAAATTGGTGTGTCACTCATATAGCACTCATGAAACAATATTATATATTGGATACATCGACATGTAGTATTCATATCTAACCACTGTAAAAGTCTTTATTAGTAAAATTTTTTATTTAAATTAATCCTTTCATAAGAAGCAACTAAAAAAAAAACATAACAATTCATCATTCATAACAATACATTATGTGTGTATACATAATGTATTAATTTCCGATGATGACATATCGCATTAATTGAAATTCAAAAGCTTAATCATATGTCGTATTTAATTTAAATTTAAGAAGTTGAAAAACAAGTTTATATAGATCGAATGTAGTCGAGAGCTCTTGCACAACTTTCTCCAGATTTGTTTTTTTTGACAAGGCCTTATATCTCTACACATACAGATGTATGTATGTAAAAGAGCTACGTTAAATTTACATTTGTCCTCTGATTAAGGTTGAAATTTTTCTGTTCGTTTGAAGCGGAGAAAATAATCAGCTGAGCTTTTCAGACCAGCTGTTGTAAATTCGACTTTATTTTATCCATAGTTTATTTATTTTTTTTGTGTAACTGTACTGGGCACAATCATAAAATTTGGTAGTCAGTTTCCTCTCCTGGATTTTTTTTTTCAATTTTAAATTCATCTGTTTTAATATCTTATACTTAGCATATAAATTTATATTTTCGAGATTTTAGCTACAGATACTACAGCGAATAATTTTGATAATAAAAAACTTGATAATAATTTTAAAATTATAACATAATTGAAAGGAAAATAGGTAAAACCTGGAATGAAAATCCATAAGATGAGAATTTGAAAAAATCGAAGGTTAAGGGAAAAAAAGGATAAAAATGAGTAATATTACTGGCCTAATGTCCCTGGAACTAATTATGATAGTACTAAAACTCGAAATGTATCTTAAAGTATATAAGAGCCATACCTAAACAAGAGCGGAAACGTTTTCTAGCTGTCAAAAATTCTCATGCCCATACAATTTGTATGTAGCATACCGAAATATCGCGGCGTCAACGCAACGGCAACGCTTTGCAATTGGAAAATCCGATTTTGACAGTGCGTTTAATAGTGAAGTAAGTTGCTAATAAAGAAGGTGAAAGAAATAAACATTAAAAAATATTTGTTATTAGAAAATGGAGATAAGTAAATCCTCTAAATCGTCCATATAACTCATTGTTTAAACTTTTTTTTATAAAATGCTTATTTAAAAATCGCAAACACCAATAAACTTTATTGTTAAATTAATCAGGGTTGTTATATTTATTTTTTTTGATAACCCTGTTTTTAACGTTCCGCTTTTGTTTAGGTATGGTTGTAAGAAATAAGTGGTCAGATATCTGGTACTTTCTTGATATTTGCACCTTTTAGAGAATAATGGGATAACAACTAAATATTGGTACTTTTCGACCCCCCACCCCTAACTATAAACAAACTAAATATATAAATACCATTTCAACTACTAAAGAAAATCTGATATTTTTTTCTCAACTTTTGCGACATTCAAATATTTAAATTAACTGTGTTTTTGGTACCGATTATATTTATTCTTTAAGTACATTGATATTTTACATGAATATTTTATTATGGATCACCACCACTAGCTAAAAAATCTTTTTAAAAAGATTTTTGTTTCTTAAAAGGCGATAAAAGAAGTACAAAATGCTGTAATTTGTAAATTTTTTAACTACTTTTTTATATTTTGATGGAAAAATATCGCCTTTGCTGTGTAACTTTTTGCCGAAACTATATTACAAACAGTAAAGTAGCAGCAAGTAAGCTAATACATACGTCATGCATATATTATTCCCTCGTAACATTTTTGGACAGAAAAATTGACAATTGCGTATCGTGTGAACGCACCTCTGTGCATTTTTGCTTTATTTGAGTATCAGCCATGAACGACGTCATAGTTGTTGTCATTGAAACTTTGTAATGCTTGATTATATATTTTTTCATTTTATATATATTTGTTGTTGTTGTTGTTTGTTTCATTCATTTTTATGTACACAAAAATAAATAAATAACAAAATGAAGAAAAGTTTAATTTCACTATAAAACCGCAACTCAATTACAAAAGTTTAACAAAGATTTATGTTAAACGACAAAAATAAAAAGTTAAACATTCGGTCAAAAGGAACTGTTATTTATCGTTGTTAGTTGTCGACACAGTGAGCGTTACAGTGGGGCTGAAAAAATCGTCTTCAGACGTAAAGTGAAGAAGGAAAAAATTGTTTTTTCTATAAAATATCTGATATAAAGAGGCAGGACAAAATATATTTTTGCAATAAAATATTTAAAATGCTGGTCCGCTGTTTATGTAGACGAATAGAAGTTATTGCGCTTTATTTTCTGATTCAGCAGCGGTGATGGTTGAATGTATTTTACATGCATATTATAATTTGCTTTTATGAAGACCAAAAAAGAGTCAGCATGCATTTCTATTGCAATTACAAACTTATAGACAGTAAAAATATGTACACACGATTGTCCTATAGTACAATATGAAGAGAAAAATTGTAATAATATGTCCAACAACCGTGTGAACTCACAATTTTTGTGTGGCAACATTGGCTCTAAATGCATTGTCCGTGCATGTATGTATGACAATAATATTGTCACAATTTTGACAATCGTCAGAACACCCATTTGCTATTGTCACATGTGCTCAATTTAGTGCACCGTACAATAACACCATTGGCAGATGAATATTTCTGTTGGCAACGCTGCCCAGAAATATTTAAAGACAATGTTAAACATCGGATGTGGCAACTTTTGCGATACAATAATCTGACAACCGTGTGAACAGACAATTTTTGTTGACAGATAAATTTATTGTGTGACAATGAAATTGTACAGTTTTGTTACAATAGTCCGAACAGACAATTTATACTTCGGTGACAATTTTTCATTGTGAGTGCATTGCCACCAAATTGTCATATCTTACAATATTGTAAAATCTGACAATCGTTTGTACATAGCTTAAGTACCCATCGTACGATCGCTTCATAATCTTTGCAGAATATTTATAATTCCTCTTTGCTTAGTGACCTTCTGCCAATATAAAACGTTTTTCGACCACTGTGCGCCATGACCTTAAAATTGCAACAATGAAAACAAAGACGAATTTCATTTTTTATTTGCTTCAATTTCCAAAAGATATTTTAACAAATTTTTTCTCCTGTTCAACTTGTAAACGAAATAAAAAAGTAATAAAAAATTAAATAAAATGTATGAATAAACAAGATTTTTATAACTTTTCTAAGATTATTGAGGGGACGCACACACACACACATTTATAAGGCTTTAGCCATTTCGTTATTAATATGTTCATTTAAAGTAGACAAAATTACGCTTCTACACATCAGAGCGAGTCATGTCCTTTAAATGCTAACAAAAGTCGAAACCATAAGACAAGGTAATTTAAATGACAATAGATTTAAGACAAACGTTTGTTTTTTGTGTTTTGTTTTTTTTCAAGATGTTTCACTGGAAAGATGTGATAATAAAGTACTTCAACAATATTATTTCAACAACTTAAAAACAACACTTCTCTTTAGACTTGAATAGATTAACATTAAGCATGATATAATTTGATTAAAACAATTAGAAAACAAACAAAAACAAAAGTATGTTGCCTGAGTTACATACAGGCATGTTTATGGTAAATGGAGTAATCTGCTTTTACGAGGGTAGCTTAAGAATTTTCTGAAAAACCGAATTCACATAACGACCTCTAATTAACCAACAAAAAGTAGCACAGCTGTGCTATCAACATCGCCTGCAAACTGAATTCACTTTAAGTTTTCTACGTGTCTGCTTTTCACTTCATAATCTAAAAACACAAAAAAAATTAAAATTTTTTTTTTATCTTGGATCAGGACTCAGGAAATGAACATGCACTGCATTGTGCTGGAACTATAGGAAAGGGATAGTGGGGGAAATGATAGGAGGTGAAGCTTCACTAGCTTACAACACTGCTTTTTGCATGTTATTTGTTTTTATAGCTGTGTTGTAGCGTCTCTGATATCGTATTAAATTTTGAAGCTTCGTTTTAGTAGCCATTTTCATTAATTATTTTACTTCGCCGCTGATACACAATACCGACGAAGGAGGGCATTCTGATGTGCCTGTGTTTTGCTATCAGCTGAAGGCTATACAGTTCAGTGACCAGTGACTATACCTTCGCCACTGAAACCTTCCGACAACACCTGACACTTTGACGCACAAATGCTCAACAGAAAAATGCGAGATGTTTTTATGAGTCTGCAACTGGGGTAGAACCCAGGAAAAATTTTTCATTTTGTAATCAAGTGCAGACTACTTCGACCTTTTTGACATGAAATAAACAAAAAAAAACTTCAAGTTTCTGTAGTAAATTTGCACGCATATGCAACATTAATGTGTCTTGGACCCCTGTGTGAGTAAGAAGTCAGTTGTGAAAAATTTCTTAAATTATATTTATATCAAATTACTCACAAAGTCAAGTTAGATAAATAATATTAAGAAAACAAAAAATAGAACTTTAAAAGGAAGGAAAAGGAAACTCAAACAATAGTTGCTGCTTTTGTAACTTTCGTTTGCACATCTTTACTTCTTTCGTGCAGTCATGCTCATTTCTCTGTCACAGCTTGTTCGAGTTGTTAGCGCGATTAAATTGTAATTAAATTATTTACGTCATATCGCGTATGCTAAAAAACACACACACACATACAGCCGAGATACATTAAAAATTGTGAACATTCGCAACAGCAGACAGTTTGGTACAGTCAGGCAGGCGGCAGCAATAACAGCAATTTGACAGTGTTAACAACACTAGAATAAAAAGGAAAGGCCTGCCTCCTAGAAAGAAAAAAAAAGAATAAAAAAATCTCAAAAGAAAGTACAAGAAGTGCTGTGCAAACGACTACAACTGTTGCTACTGTTTTTTTTTTTATTGCTTCACTCCCTAGAATTCACCAATTTATGCTGCCTTTTTCGGTGGTTCCTTGTTGATATTTGTTTTATGCTTGTTTGACTATGAAATTGAAAGGGAAGTCTTCTAGAATGACAGAAAATATTTCAAAGAGTTTCTTATTTTTTTCTTTTTTTTTTTTGTTGTTTTGTAGTAGGGAAGGAATAACTTGGAAGTGTAATGGTTTTTTCATTGTTCTTATCCTTGCTTACTTGGTATATAATATGAAATACAATTACAAACTCTCCATCTATGCTGAAGGTACAATAATCCATTACCATAGAATAAGAATGATGTTATAAAATAATTATAATACAGTAATGATGTTATTGCCACCAACACAAAATAAAAATAAATATGAAAAAAACCCTTCATCAGTGATGTTAACCTCGCAAGTAATTTATGTATAAACTGGAGCAAAAGTAATGCCATTTTAGTGGAAATGATAATAAAACAAGAGCTCTGTTTTTATAAAAAGTTTATGGGAAAGCGGGAAGCATTCATATAACATTTGCCCAAGAACACAAGTTATTTATCACTGGAAAGCTAAGCAAAATAGTTTAGCAAAAGCTTTTTTTTCGCTTAAAATGATGCGGTCTTTAAATTAGCTTCACATATCCATTTTGTGTACACAAATTTTGTACAAAAAATTTATGTTAAAGTGAAAAAATTAACATCACTGCTCTTCGCAAAACTCTATTAAGCAAAGTAATATGAAAATAGATAGAGAGAAAGGAAGAGAGTGGGACAGGTGTATAAAGACCACTGTAATGCAATCAAATAAAGGCATACCAACATAATAAAAGTATTGCACAATGAGATGAACAAATTTATTAGAATTTATTGCATGCAAAAGCAAAGAAAGAAAAACAAACTCCAGTTAACTTAGGAATACAAATACAATTTGCCTTACATTTCGTATAAATGCTGCCACAGCGAAAGACACAGACAGAGATGGAGAGAGAGAGAGAGAACGAGAACAAAAAAAGCCATTAAGTAGAATTTGTAATTTGCAAGTAGTTTGTTCATTTGCTACTCGCATAATATATTCAAGTAAAAGTATGGAGTTCATGTAAAAGGGTTATTCTTCTCCATATAAAATGTTATTTGTAAAGAAAATAAATGTTCCATTGTCTGCTGCATTCAGCAGGGCCCAGAGCACAGCGTAGTGGCACAAATGTCAGTGGTATTGAATTTGAATTTTTTTTTTTTTTTTTTTTTTTTTTTTTTTGCTTACTGCTGCTACTTTAAATGCATCCTGTGCTGCCGCTACTACTACACTGGCATTCTTGCAATTATAAAATAGCAATTTATCATTTGAAATTTGTAGCATTTGTTCGTTAAACAAAGAGCAGCAGCAGCAGTGCTTAAAAGAAAACAGAAAGAATTGGAATTGGAACTAAATACAGATAAACAGATTTAACTGTTAACCGAAACTTCGTCCTTATTGCCAGTTGCGCGCTCCTTCCATTTCGCAATAAGAAGAATGTGCGATGTTATCAACGGCACTTAACTTTGTTTAATTAATGTATATATTTATTTTAGTTTTATACGAATATATTTTTGCTGTAGGAAAGACATTTTGGGTTTCAGTTTTTGCTTTAGAATTAAGGTTTAGCAGGAATATTTGTGATATGAGTTGATGGAAAAAAATTAGTAAAATCAATACTCCTGTGATCTTTGCAGGTTGTATGGGGAGACCATGGAACACGTTGTCAGACACTGGCTTGAGGAGAAACAGGCTGAGGTGGCTGGGCAGCGGTTTCCTGCTGGGGATAGATGATATCACGGATCCTAATATAGTGGATATCAGTGGCTTCATTGTTGAGATAGGATGGCTGTAGGACGGCTGATTTTGTGTGGTGACAAGATCTAGCTTCCTCTTATTATTCTTCCACTCTACTGTTTTCTATTTTTTCTACCATTTCTTCTATCTTTGAAGGGATTCACAATGCACGGTATGGGTCTACTAGCGGCACCACCCTGCTAATACTCCAATTGTAAATACTTAAAGTACTTCTTAGCTTCTAGTTGCCTATTTAATATTTCGTAGAAGTATTTCTCTCAGGCCAAAAACTCATGCAAAACAGCTCGCATAAAGTCCGCATTAGTGAGAAAAAAAATCACTTTCATTTGCAGGAAAATTGACAATGTCAAAAACACTTTCTGTGGTGATCTCTCAGCTCATGGTCATATTATTTTTCTAATTATTCACCTTGAGTTCTTGATGAGTTCGTTAGCTTTGAGATATCATTAAAACCGATACCCGGTCGTAATCGCCCTTTAGCCATATCGAACCAACAAGATAACCGCAAGAATGTGGCAAATCTGTTTAACATAAAATATCAGCAGGTCATCGCAGGTCATGATCTACACTTGCCTCATCTTTCTGAAGGAATTTTATCCCTTTAACAATTCCTGCAGAAATGTAGACAGTCTGGTCACCTTAATTCCTACAAATTCCTGTCTCTTTTGACATGGGAAGATTCAAATCGAATGTCCAAAAACACAACTCCGTTTACCCCCTCAAAAAACTTTATTTCGTAGTTCCAGCACGAAGCAGTTCATGTGTAGCGGTCATCCCCTGAGTGCCGGTCCAAAAAAAAGAAGTAGCAACAGTTTCCTCATCTTCCTGAGGGCCCTTCATCAAAGTGAACAGTCTGGTCAACTTAACTCCTGCCAGAATATTAAATTTCTGCTGGGCATCAATAAAGGACGTGAGCAATACTTTCCCTGCTCATCTTCTTGAAGCCTCTTTAGCCACAGTGAAGTTTCTCATATTCCCACAGGATTATGAACAGTCTGGTAAGTTTAATTCCTACCATAATATTAAATGCCGGGAAGAAACCGATGCAGCAGATAACCTACTCTCATATTCGTGATTCTTTGGCCTTTTAGCCATATCGAACTATTAAGATTCCCAAAAGAATGCGGTCAGTCTGATCACCTTAACTGCTGCCAGAATATCACATTCCGGCCGGCCATCAATGAAAGAGGTGAACACCACTTTGCTCGGGTGTCCCCGTAGGCTCGTGCATGGGCATTTGGCTTAACAATCTAGAGGTGCGGCCTAAGCTCTGCCCTAAGTGGGGTGTTCTCCTTCAGGAAGAGTCCGCAACCTAATCTAACCTAACCTAACACTTTATTCATCTTAAACATTTCTGCAGGGTATCAATGGCGGACGTGAACAACATTCTGCTCATCTTTCTGGTCCTTAGAGCTCCTACAGAAATCATTGTAACCCACATTCAAGATGTTAGTTGCTGAAATTAATCTCTCCACAATCTAAAACTATACCCAAGCAATTCACCATAAGACTGAAGATAAAATTAATAGTGGTGATAATTATGCCCACCATGACGATGATGATGATATTGATGATGCATGCAACATGAAACTATCACAATTTGCGGTTTTTTGGTAAATTTCTCCATGGGCTTGCATGAGCTTAAACAGGAATAGATAAATGAATGTATGGACAAACACCAGATTGTTTGTATGTATTTGGAAGTGTGTGTATGTTCGTGTTTGTTTAATCGTATAAAGTCATTCATTAATTTGGTATCTTGAAAGTGTTGCGGCAAACGTTGAGGCTGCATTTCGCATTAGAACGCATAGTTATTGTTGTACTTTCATAATAACTAACTTGCATCTCATTGATGCCTCACCGCAGCCCATATCCCACTTACTCACCGTAACCATAATAATATTCATGTGAATGGGTGTGTTCTGCAATGCTAAAATTCAATTAGGATCTCTGAAATTCAATTCATTATTTTGAGTTCATGTTACTCTTGAGAAACTCCCTTTCTACAGCATCAAACTTTATAAGATGTTGCATGTGTAACATCAACAATTATTATTGTGTTGATGATTAAGTGTGCGTTAGGAAGTTGAGTTGCTGCCAGTAGATGGTAACGACGATTATGCTGATGAAGACGATGATGATGGTGATGCTGCTGATTAGTAAATTGTTTGTTTTTAGTCTGGTTGTATGGCTTTTACAGTGTTAAATTAATTTATGGGCGGCATGATAAATTTGCTACAACCACTATATTGTCTCAAGTTTCTGCTTTTTGTTTTTATATTGAATTTTTAAAAAGTTTTCCAATGATTTTCTTATTTCTGTGCAAAAAAAAAGTAAAAAATTTTCTTTTAAAACTTCGACAGTAAAAAGTGATAATTGATGCTGAGAAAAATGCTTAATAAACTGTTTTTAGAACACATTGAAACACCAATTGAATACGCTACAATTTTGAGTTACTTATTTAGTTTTTCTTTTATCAGCAAAGTTGGGTTAGGTTAGGTGGCGGACCCTGCCCGAAGGAGAACGCCCCAATTAGGCCCAAGGTCTAGGCAGGAATCGAAAACGCACCTACAGTTTGAGAAGACTAATACTCATGCACTAGGCTACGGAGGCACCCAAATACTTTATCAGCAAACTTAGATTACGGTAGGTTAGTTATGCAGGTCGCTGGTGCAAAGAAGAGGTTAAACCACTTGGGTCCTATTGTGCTACCTGTGAAGAAGAAGGAGGGAATAGAACAGAAAAGAATATAATGGAACATGTTAGGACGAAAATGCGACAGAGTGGAAGGAAACCCCTAGTACGAACCGAAGATACTTATGATCGGACAAAGACGGGGTTTCTTACGCGACAACCAGCCGCTGCCCCTAATAAACTTACTCAGCTGCCTGAGCGCCATTTCCGACAGCTCCCATATTCTGCCGAACGATGTGGCACACAGCGCGGAAAGCAGCAAGTCCCCGAGTACTGGACATCCGCAGAGGAAATGAGCAACACTCTCCTCCTCCTCCTCCTACTCCTCCTCATTCTCGTTGTTGCACCCAGAGCAGAAGTCGCTCCCATGCCCCTGGCATGAGTTCCAATCGACTAATGCCCCGTCATCATGGCGGTAAGGCTCCGTAACTACAGCCTCTGAAACTCCAGTAACTGCGCACATTTACTAATGTCAAATTGAGCCATAGTGTCCTTGATATCGAGCAGGTCCGGTAAATGAGCGACCTGCTCCGAGTCTCTACCAGAAAATGCTGAAACTAAGTGCCTCCAGCACGATGCGAGTAGGAGCCCACAATAAGTAAAAATATTTCTTTTTATTATTGTAACTAATAATTTTGCCCCACCTACTGTACCAGTCACCTCTGTAAGATGATTGCCAGCATTTAACCTCAACTAAACTGTTGGACCTTCAAACCCACCACAAGCCAGCTGCAATATTTAAAATAAAACTATTAAAACTATTAGTGATAAATATTTTCAAAACGTACACAATAACAAATTCACATACATACATATACACTCCAACATTCCAACACACAAAGAAGCACTCGAGAAATACATTTGGCAATGTTGATGTGAAACACTTCTTTTTTTTTTATAATAAATGATTGCAATAATTAGCATGCCATCATTAACTGGTACACATTAATAAATGACTACAATTCCCAGTGGAAATAATTAAAAATAAAAATTAAAGCAGCATGAATCAGCAACTACAACTACAACAATAACAACAACAACAACAACAGTTATAAAAAATGTTAAAAAAAGCGAAAAACTTCACGCGAAAGAAAAAAAAAATGAAAAAAAATTGGTGACTTTGAATGAACTTCCTCCTACGAACCCTGTCGCAATTTGACTACAGCAGAATTACAAACATTTTTAACTCGTTTATATATTAAATAAATTTATTTGTTGTTGTTGTTGTTGTTGTTATTATTGTTGTTGTTGCTGCGTATGAATACAAATGAATTAACAGCTGTCAAGTTGTTAATTATGGCAGTACAGTGAGAAATAATCCGCAATTATTCACACAATTTGGTTTGGTTGTGCAGCAGCGTTCGTTTGTGGGCGTTGCTCTGCTGTTGCTGTTACGAGTGCATTTGTGAATTGTAAATTATGGTTAGTTTTGCTTGCAACAAACTGCAGACTTTGCTGGAGACTTGCAAAGGTTTGATTGAAAACGCAATTCGTTTGTTTGTCCAAATTTTCGTGCAATAAACAATACGAAGGCATGACTAAGCGATATTGCGGGAGCGTAATTGTAGAATTTTTGTTTTAATATGTATTTATTTTAATAACATTAATAAATTGCATTAAAAATATTAATAAAAAAGTGATTTTCTACCATGAGAAAAGCTTCAGAATTTATTTTATTTTTTTTAAACATTAACAATACGCAAAGCCCTCTGGCCAAAATATAACATTGTAGTGATTAGATTAATAATTAATATAAAATACTTTTCTATTTACGCTGCGGAGCAATGAACGAAAGTTATGGCGTTTCTTTTTTAATGCGAATATTTTCTTAATTATTTCGTTTTTTTTAAACAACTCAAACTCTACGAAGCTCTTATAGCTTGTCTGTAGAAATACCCATAGTCTAGGCGGGACTCGAAGCCGCAACTTCACATTGAGAAGACTAATGCTCAGGCACTAGACTGCGAAGGCACCCAAAGCGTACAAGCATTCAAAAAACTTAAAGAGAAGGAAAAGAGAAGAAAAAGTTAGTGGCCTCCCAACCGCACAAGAATTACAATACCAATATAATAAAAAAATACAAAATAATATTTATACAGGGTTGACATTCGTCGCCTGTGCTTGAAAATTTTCGAAAAAAAAATGGTCCAATTATCTCATGCGTGGATAAGGCACACCAAACAGTTACCCTGGGGCAATGCAATGGTTTTTGATGTTTCAATCGAGGGTTACGGGTTCTTGGAGAACAGTAACGGCAGATTTGGTTGTTGCCGTTTAAGTGAAAATGAGCCTTGTCGCTCCAAAAAATGGGATTTACTGTGCAAAACCGCTCTAACATCGTTTCACAAAAATTTTTGCGTAAATCAAAGTCACTTTCTTTCACGTCTTGAACGATTTCAATTTTAAAAGCATAGAACTTCAGATCCTTTTTTAAAACTTCATGAATAATTGCTCTTGGAAGTCCCAGTGAGGGTGCTCTTTTCCGTATTGAAAGTAGCGGATTTTCACGTCAACTGCTTTCAACCAGTTCAATGTTTTCGGAGCGACCGAATTAAATTTACACTCGGTCCATCACTTATTCGCCGAATACCGAGAACTTTGAACAAAATTGTCGACGAGCAATTTCATAAGAATCATTACTCTTAAAAAATGTCTCCACAGAGAACGCGCGATGCTCACTCGACCACTGCGACATCGTGACTGACAAATCCGCACAATCGATATTTCTAACGGCACCACCCTCCCTCCGCACCGTTTAAATTTGCCACCAGACACCCTGTATAACTCCAAAAAATTTGGCAATAAACAGTAAAATATAATGTGGTATATAATATTAATATTAATAATTTATTTTTTACAAACTATATACATATGTATCTAAAAAAAAAAAATTAAATAAAAAATATATCAGAAAATTTTCTATATATCGAAGAAGAAATTTTTTTTTCTCAAACTGGGTGAATTTTGGAACGTTCACCACCGCTCACATGGGCACATGGAAAGACAACTTATGACAGACTAGGTACGCATAGGTTGCAATTCATAATCATAGTTATTTCCTATGATGTACACCTTGCTGAATTGTTTCGGGCTGTCTAAACCCTATGTCACATTAGAGAGCAAACTCTACGGTGACTTCTCTTGAGTAGCAACAGCACCTCGATTAATAAAAGTTGTATCAGGGCACATGTCATAAAAAATACGACATGTCCCGAACAGACCAATAACTACTCTCCCCGCGTAACTTGGGGTATTAACCACAGCCACCATGAAGTCAACTGCAATACAACAGGAACACAACTACAACCTGTTCGGGGTCGAAAATAAGTACCTTCCGACAAAGTCGTCAAATAGAAGACCCAGCGATATTGTCATCAGGCTTTAAATCCAGTGCGGTAGCCATGAAGACTTGATCGACAAAGCTCAAGCGAGCTAAGTGGTGGCACATCAGTGATTAAACCCGTACTTTGCAATCGGTTTCCCGTGGATCCAGACTAGGCTGGGGTTAAGCAGCCTAAGACCGTAAAACAATCCAAGTCAGATCTGTGATGCGATCTCCAAGCGTCGCCTACCCTGTCATCTTCAAGTTCTGGAAAGACTAGCCAAGAGGCTTAAGATACTTCACCGTACCAAAGGCCCTGTATATATGGGTACGAAGCTATCCTAAGACCGTAACGTACATCTTCATTAAAAGAGTTAAAGAACTATAGAGAAATTTCTTCAACCAGTTAGCTAGGTACTTCGGGAGCTAAATTTCCCGTAGGTTGTGAACAAGTCCCCAACTCTCCTGCGGCGATCCATGAAGTGCAGCCATTAAAAACCACGTTCAATGAAAAACTAAAATAAAAAACACCAACTGAACACACCCCTTTTGTATTTTTTTCGAAATAAATTTTACCTCTGTTAAATAAAAGAATTTTAAGTATTTTCAAAACCATTCAATAAATGGGAAAACTGTAAAAAATAACCCTGTTTTACAGTGTGCGCAGCATAACAAAATATTGTGCCGCTATTGATTCAAGAATTTTTCGAAAATTCAACAACAAGTGCACTTAAAGTGCTCTCCATTACTGTACATACTAGCGTACCTACCTACACATACACCTTTGCGTATTCTGGTCATATATTTTTTCTTCTTTCTTTTTTGTAGGTTAAATTCTCAGACTGAAATTAATTACAGCATTCAAGCAAATAACATTTCAGTTGCTTAACCGGATTATTTAATTTCATTTAAATGTTCGTAAAAGTAAACCAGTTCCATAAAAGTAAATACTTAATGCGATACTTAAATAAGCGCATGGAAATTATATTGTACTCGTAAATGGCACAAGTGACATTTCATTTTGTCTTTGGCCTGCTTGTCAGGAAACTGTTAAATAAAATTATAAACTTTCTCTGTGAATGAAATGAACAGAAACAAGCACCGCGAATTTGCATACAATTTAAAAATTCAAAAAGGACAAACAATTTCGCAAATATCTACTCCACAGCAGCGCTTTATTTAAATTTCATTAATGACACTCTGGGCTTTTTTTTTTCTTTTTTGATAAAATTTTGGTTCGTTTTCTGTCAGCCAAAGAGAGTTAGTGTGAGGTAGAGTTCGCAAAAATTTTCCACCAAAGTATTTGTCTTGCCTAATCATTGATATAGTATATAGACGATTTCGGCGTATTACCCTTAATTTAAGCCAGTGGCCAAATTATGGCATTCGAATCGAGTCGAAATTTCAAACAAAATTCTATTGAAATGTATAGGAATTTCGTTCGATATCGAATGCCGTAATTTGGCGCCGCACAATGTGCTGTAGTTTGTAAAAATCGTTGAGTTGCAGAGCCAATGTAGTCGTAGCAAAAACAAATCTAAAAATGAAAGCTCCGGACAAAAAACTGGGCATTCTTAAACGCTCTGAGCTGTTCATGATGTGAAGCAGAAATAAGTGAAATGAAAAACACTATACAACCACTACTAGCGGCAATGTTTATCTTAACACACATATAGACATGCATAAGCATGTTTGCGTTTATACGGTACGTTCGTAAGATCATCACAATAATTAAAGGTACATTGAAGTGTCATTATCAAACACTTTACCACCATTTCGTTGTAATTCTTTTCATTATTTTCTTTAATTATTTTATTTCTTTTTACATTTTCCAACCACTCGTCCAAGATTGCGACCTCGTCATGCCATCATTATCGTCAAAGGAACTTGGGTCAGCAGATTTTTTAATACGGCGTTTTTAAGGTTGCAGTGAACATTGTGCCACAATTAAAAAAAAAAAAAAGAAAAAAAGGAAAAATAAACTCGAAATAAAAGAGAGCAATATTTAATTTGTAAGACAATCTTTAAGACTTTGTAAGTCATACTTTGATAGTAAAATAAATGTTCTTATTACTTCACAAGTCAGGCGGTTATATTTGAAATTATCAAATTAAAATGCAAGATTGAACAGCTCAATAAAAGGTAGAAGCACTTGGCAAAGACTCAGCATCATCTCATAAAGCCCTGGATACTCAACGGTTTCTGCAGGAGAATTTTTCCCCGTATTTCCTTTCTATTGACACCAAATTCTCCGAATTTAAACACCATGGTCTCCATTGGTTGTTTTTTTTTTTTGGGTTTTTTTTTCGGAGAAAAGTTAAACTCAGGCATCCAACCAATGGTGACATTGCCGTTTACCTTCGTTTAAAAAGGAAATAGAGAACAGACGTACTAGCTCCAGCTATGAATATATTGCCATCATCTTTACAGATATCCGGTAGTCATAAACCATCACTGATGTTGTAAATACACCAATCAGAGAACTGATCGGTATTCTACTATCGCTACGCATTCGAATTTCCTATTCATATCCTCTATCCCTTAGAAACTCAAACAGTTAACCGACCTCTCCAGCATGTAAAAAACACAAAAAATAATAAATTAAGAAAACGCAAGAAAAGGATTTAACAACGATTTAAAATTTTAGAGGGTGCCCCGGTAATATAGTGAGTAGTGTGCAAGTTTATCAGTGCGAGGTTCCAGGTTCGGTTGCTAGCAGAGACTCTGGTCTGTATCACTACAACACGTGAAAGTTTTTTCACAACAGGTATCCCAATGGGACCATAATAAATAGGACCCAAGTGGGCTGCGACCTTTACATCTAGCAACCTGCCGACCTAACCTAAAATTTCAGAACTATCTATGGTATATCTATAGTAGAGTATAGTGATTACGATATGCCTTGCTGCAGTCACTATTAACAACACAGTCCACCAGAGCCACTATTTGCGTAATTAATCGGTATCGAGGCAATGCCTCGATTTTTTTGTTTATTGGTTCAATAATTTATCAAGTACCACACAGAAAAAAATTAAAATAAATTTTATTTCAAAAATTTGTGATATCAATTAAAAAATTGTGTAAAATTTCACCAGTAACCAAATTAATAATATCAATTAAATTATTATACTTAAATGAATTAAAATAGTATTTGATTAAATATTAATTGCAACAATTAAAAATTTAATAGGTTGTTATGGTATTTTCTTTAATTAATTTTATTTTTTATATTTATTAATTACTGCACTAAAAAAATTAAAAACTTTTAATTAATTTTTTATTTGAGCGAATTAAAAATGGGGGTGCTGATGGCGAGTAGTCAGCGTGTTGGCTCTGCAACCAGAAAGACTCAGGTTCGATTCCCAGCCGGGTCAAATCAGAAAAAATATTTTTCTGAGTTTTCTGTGCTACAGCACCCTCCTTCGTCGGTATTTGAGCAATAAAACGTCGGCGAAGTAAAATAATAAATAAAATGGCTCCATTAGCTTAAAAATAATGCGTCAAAAAACATCAGAGACGCCGCAACTTTGCTTTATAATTTACACGCAACTGCAGAGTTGTGCAAGAATTAAGCTCTATCTTCCTACCACTTTCACCACCTGTCTATTTCTTCCCTATCCTTCTCTCTAGTTCCAGTGCAATGCATTGCATATGTAGGGGATAGCCCCTAAGCACTGGTCCAAGATAAAAAAAAAAAAAAAAAAAAAAGGATTCTCTTTATAAGACTCAGGGAGGTGTTTTAAAAAACTCGGTTTTCTATTATTGCTGTTTTTTAAGTGATTAAAAATTTAATTGTATCAATTAAACTATTTAATTGTATCAATTAAACTATTTAATTGAAATACAAATTAGTATTAGTTGAGAGTCTTAATTAATAAAAAACAAGCAATAGTTTTTAACTGTATTGTCTATTGCTTATCACTGCACCAGTGCATTGACATTGAGGTCTTTGAATAGAACGAAATTAAGCAAAATAAACATTGGCTGCAGACGTAGATATCTGTTACCTTCTGAGTCTTTGTACTTCGAAAGACTCTTCTAATAAACTTGCATATTTGATAAAACTGAAAAATTTTTCTTCCTCTAATAGCGTTCCGTGAGCCAATAATATACTCATATTTTTGGAGTATGCTGATGGAATTACTTGTGGAACTTTCTGCACAGGAAAAACAAAAATTAAATTTTAATCAATTAAAAAATTAATTAGATTTTCATCTGTAAAGCATTTACTACCATCAATTAAATTTATTTATATATATTATATTTATATTTATTATTTATATTTTTAATTAAATTTTTAATAATAACAATCATTAAAAATAATAATTTAAATAAATATTTTAAAGTTTTCTAATAAATTTTTAGTAGAAAAAAAATATTTGGATAAAGTGCGTGGCATGTTTGAAATAAAATAAACAGAGAAACATCTAAATAAGAATAACCCGTCAAATTGTGCATTTCATAGCAAAAACAAAAAAAAAAAACAAATTATTTATTTAAGTATTAAGCCCACAAATTAATTAAAAATTTAATTGAATTGATTAAACTTTTAATTGGGAAAACATATTTTTATAATTTAAAGGTGGTAAAATAAAAATAAAAAAAGTAAAATTTTTGTCTGTGCACTCTATATTAAAGAGAATAATTATTTGTAATGCAACGAAATATATTTAGTTATTAATTTTCATTTACTTCAAATAGAACACATTAAAAATATTGTGCCAAAAATTTCATAAATTGCTAAATTATTATAAATTAATAAACGTACGTATGAAACTTAAATACTCGTATTTGCGGTATTTAAAACAATGAATTATTGTCTGAGTATTTTCTGGTTTGCTTTGCTTTGTTAAATTAATAATACATTTCGCTTAATATTGTTTTACTGAGTAGAAAATGTTAAATGGAAAATGTGCTCAAAATGAAACCAGGCTATAACCGCTGTTGTGACTGTTGACACTTGCTGTCTTTTGATTTCAAAAAGAGTGGCGAAAAAAAGAATAGTAAAAAAATTTTTTAAATAAAAAACCATGTTTAAAATACCAACCATTTATTCTTATTTAAACACACATTTTTTTTCCACTTTTTCCGTTTCTTTTTTGTGTAAATGTGGTGTGTTTTTTTCTTTTTGTGAAATTTAAACCAGGCTGTTAGGTTGATTGCTGTCCGTTATTGTGTTATTCCATGTTTTTTTTTTTTTTTTTTGGTTAAGCGTGTTTCCTTTGACCGCCTTTAAGAAAAAAAAGTTGCCTCTGCAGTCCAGCAGATGTTGGAGTGGTTGTTCCTCAATTAAAGTGGTTTGCATTTAGATTTTTTTGCTATCAATTTACGCGATTTTAACTTGAATGCAAAAGCTATTTAGTTTAAATATGAGCGGTTTGAAAGGCACTGTTCTTTTCATAAAGACGCCATTCGCAATTTTTTATTTTAAGCTTGAACTGTACATGCTGTTGCGATAGAATTCATCTCTTAACTTTTTCTTTATTAATATGCTGCAGTATACATATTTCAGACGCCAAATTACGTTAAAGTATGGTGGAGTTACCAAAACCCCCGGAAATGAAATTCATGGAAACTGGGAGGATATGGAATTCACTGCTCACTGGCATAATAATGCCCGCCAGCGTCAGGACACACTTTTTCTGATCCCGAAAGAGGAAATCTCAAATAGGCTGCCTTCGGCGAACAGAGCGGACTAGAGCCTTTTAAGGGAGTACTTTACGCCGGCCATTGAGGCCTGAGGTACCACCTTAACAAAATTGGTCTCTCCGACCAGCACAATGTCTGTCGATTTTGTGAAAATAACACTGAGAGCTCTGAACACGTTCTTTGCGACTGTCCTGCGCTCGGCAGACAAAGGTTTCACCATTGGGTTGGAATTGCACTGCCTCCATACAAGCTGTAGAACACTAGACCCCAACTACTGCTGGGTTTCCTTAGAAGCCTTAAAAAGGGGGTCTAATATGAGGGGCCCTACACAATAAATATTCTTGGTCATGTTACGTCCTGGACCAATAATAATAAACGTCATTCGATGGGAATCTAAATTTTAGACAAAACTTTATTACAATGTATGGGAATTCCGTTTGACATTACTGGGCTGTAATTGGGCCCCAGTCCATTTCCACAAAATTCATATCAGTGAAAATTTTCCATGTCGGCAATACAATTTAATTTTAAATATGAAATGAATGAATTGACAAATAAATGCTTGAGAAGATTCCCCTTGATACCACTGTGCAGTCTATATTCTTTCATTATTAAGTGTCTTGTATTTGCTTTTGAATGAGTTCTTGTCAGTTGTTTCATTTCATACAACTAATTTAGTTTAAACCAAAAGAAGAAAAATTAAATATTTAATAAACGAAACTGGCAACAGAGTGATTCAAAATTAAGGGACAAGTTTTAACAAAATAAAAAAAGAATAATTCAAAATAAACCACAAAAACCCAAAACACATTTTCCGATATATTTGCTTGAAATTTTTCTATTTAAAAAAAAATATTTAGGAATTTTGCTTAGATGACTAACAACAATTTGGCATCAGCAAGCACAGCTTTGCTCTACATTCACAATAATTAATTAGTGTACCATACTACAGAATGTTTCCCGTATAAACCCCGCTTTAACCTTTGGTGTGTGCCAGTGTACCCGGGTAACTTTATGTAATTTAATTGCAATTTTCCACATATACAGAATTCTTGTACTTTCTGAGAACTCAAAACTTTTTTTTCATTTATTTTTTATAATGGTTACTTTTGTCTGGTATCTTGGAAGGGAATGGTAGGTCAATATATAATTTACACCCTGACTAGCCTGACAGGGTACCACTATTGTATTGAGTACTGTGCTTATAAAGAGGAATACCCGTATTTGAATTTTTTCGGTTTCAGAATATGAAGCTTGATGTAATTATCCCTTCTGTTCTGTAAACCAAGGCGAGTTTAAAAAAGAAAGATTTAAAGTTTAAATTGGCAATTGTTTTATATGTTTCATTAGCCATTTATTGCAATAACAGTACACAGACAAAAAATTAAATTTTTTTATTTTTAATTAACAATAATATATTTATTTTAATAACAATAATATATTTTTACAATTAAAAGTTTAATCAATTCAATTAAATGCGCCGTGGTATATAAAAAATTCTAACATACACAAGGATTTAAATATTCCGACAGTCAAACAAGAGATAACAACATACGCAACGTCATACCTAACCAAACTCCAAGATCATCCAAATATACTAGCCCGAAATATTTTAAGCGAAAGAGGGTTCATTCGACTGAAAAGAAGGGATACTCTTTCCCTAGCCCGAACGTAGTAGACGCGGAAATAAAACTATACGAGCAATAAATAATTTTGTACAGCTAGGCTGTACTTAATAATAATTAGCAATTAGTTCTTAAGATTTGAATACTTATTGTTAGTTCAATTGATTTTGAAGATTCAATAAATAATATATATTGTGTAAAAAAAAAAAAAAAAAAAAAAATTCAATTAAATTTTTAATTAATTTTTGGGTTTAATACTTAAATAAATAAATAATTTGTTTTTTTTTTTTGATATGAAATACACAAGGGGAGATGGTTTATATTTATTTATGGCTTGAACCGAACTGTTGTTCAATTGTCAGTTGATAAAAATAATGATGCCGGTAATGCAGATTGAAACAGCATTAACTGAAGTTGCCAAAATTGCACTGCTTTTTAGTTTTGCTGTTGCCGGCTGGCAACTTAACTGAAATACGGTTGCGGTCCTTAAGTCATCCATTAAATTGTTTTATTTCATAGATGTAACACAATTTATACAAACATATTATATTAATACCCAATATGTACAGTGCATTCGCGATAATGTGAACAACCCAAAAAATATGAACACTTCTTTCCACCCATTGCCCTAAAATATGAACACCTTATGTTTGCATTCTCTTGGTTTCATGGTTTCTTCTAGCCAGTGTTGAAATCTACCTGAAGAGGGTAGTATTTAAATTCTGTTTCTACTGCATAATAATTTGGGGATTTCATATTTGGCTGTCAATCAAAATTTCATACATACATACACAAAAGAAAATCACTGAATTATTTTCTTTTTTAAATATCAATTGTCAATTTTTTTTAATCAAATAAACAATAAACAAAAATGAAACAAAATATAAGAAATTGTGTTTAAATGGAAATTAGATACAATGAACAAAACACGCAAAAGTTACCTAGCTTAGTTTTAATTAGTTCATATTATCGCGAGTTCACTGTATTCGAATTGCATTCAAATATTTGTTTTTGCTATTGAAATTTCTTTTGAAATTTTCAAAATATTTAATTAAATTTTTATTTATTATTATTAATTATTATTATTAAAAACTTAATTGAAAATTAATTCAATTACGTCAACATTAATAATTTTATTGATACTATTAATTTCATTACAGGTGCAAGGCAAGTCTAATTAATATTTTAATTAATACTACAAAATTTTTAATTAAAATTTAATAAAATTGTTTTCTGTGTACTTTCTTATCTAGTCTTATCTACTCGACTTTAAGGCGCCTAAAGTTATGCGAGTTCAGCTGCTTACAGAATATCTAAATATATGCATTAGTTTTAAAATGAAAAATTTTTGCGGATACGGTTTATAGACCAGAGTGGGAATGTAAAATTTTAGTGTGTGAAGAAAAGCACAAATGTCTTGAAGCTCTTTAACGTTTTAATTTTCTGCTCTAGTTTTCTAAAAAAAAAAATACTTTAAAAAATGATCTACACAACTGAATGCAGGAAGTCACCATTTTATTCACTTAATTTAGCCCCAAAAAGGGAATTTAAATTTCTTTTCATCAACCACAATGAGTAAAAAAACAACAATTAATTTGAGTTAAAATAGAAACTAAAAAGTCGTACCGAATAACCATGTCAACTCAATTGTGGACAGCAAATTTGTACAGGAATTCTTCCAACAATAACAACAACTTTTCAACTGCCTTGCAAACAAGGAATTGCAATTTTTTTTTTCAGTTTTATTTCCATTACGTTACCACAAAAACTACAATTATGTATTTTAAAAGATTTCGAATGTCTCGTCTTTTCAAATTTCATTTTCATTAAATTGAGTCGGAGGGTTTCTGTGCTGTTTGTTTTAAACAAGAAAACTTTATTTGGCTGTTTTATTTGATGCCCTGGCGTATCCTGAAGCGACGAATGTTCCTAACACATTTTTCCTCTTAGACTTAAATTAGATTTCGTGTAGATTGCTTGGCATAGAAAGTCTAGGAAGAAGAGAAAGATAGGGAAAGGGTTAAGCTTAGAAAATTGTTGGCAACATTTCTTATGTTGAGGTTTTGTTAACAAGAAAAGTTAAGCGAAGAAATGGAAAACGTCAGCAACATGAATTATTAAGAAACTAAATACTCACAGGAATAAGTATTTAAATTAATTTATTTGACTAAATAAAATCAGAAAAGTTGTACAATCGAGGGAACAATATAGACATAATTATGTATATTTAATCCCTCTTGTGCCATGGGAAAATTAATTTGTTTTTTTTTCTTTTTTCATAAAATTAATAAATATTTTAAAGCAGAAATGAAGAACTATGGCATGGGATTTCGTATTAAAAACATATTTCATGTTATCAGTTGAAAAAACAGAGAGAGAGAGAGAGAGAGAGAGCGAGAGTTTGAGATATTGATGATGAGCGGAACATTGACATTTTGTTGTTGAATGTTGTCTCTGAGCTCATCTGAAGTGACTGGCTTGTTAATATGGACCAAAGGCTTGTAATGGCCAAAGGCTTGATCTGATCCCTTGTTCTCAAATCGTTTCAACGATTTCTGAAAACAATCCGATAAATTTTGGCATTTAGAATGATCAAGTGGGTTTAGTTCTTGAGTCAATTAGATCTTATAAAGACACACACTGTAGTTCAATAGAGTCCGCATTACGCAGAATGTTATGGAATCGATTGATTCCATTCACCCTTTTGAAGCGATAATTTTAGTCCCCATTAAAGCCACTTTATTAAATATAGTTCTGCATTTTCATCTTTAAATATTTTTTATAGTAAAAGCCACAAATGTTTTTATTCAAGCGGCAGCCTTGAAAAGCAAAGAAATAATAAAAATTTATTTCTCTGTATGCTGGTGGAAAGCGCATACGAAAAGCTTTAAAAAATATATGAAATGACAATTCTCGTGCTCACCCTTCAATGCCGCATGTTTGTTTATTAAATATTTACAATTTTTGTATGAATGGAACAGCTTAAATAAAATGACAAACTATGAAAATGACCGCGAGCTGACAGCAACACTGAAAGCACAAAAAATTATTAAAAAAGATAAATATAAATAAATAAAAAAGTCAACAAATAAAATCATCAACACATACTGTGGAGCTGTGCAAGTAACAAAAATAAAAAAAAGAACGAGAAATATGACATAAATCGCATCAAGAGGAATTAAAACTTTACTTTGTAAAATTAAATAAAAAAAAAAAACATCAATTCAAACCGACTTTAAGAGCTCCCAACTTAAAGTTTTTTCTCCTAAAATAGAAAATATTCTATACCAGCTGAACACTGCTCTTAAATATATTAAGGATCCTCATGAAAACGCTTAAAAGCCTCGCAAAGTGTGCAACAAAGTACCAACTTGTTTCGGCGTGTTATTCTTCCGGTCCAATAAAATTTATGCATATATCTGTGACCTATAGGGGCCGGCTGGGTGCTCTAAATTTAATTTTTTTAAATAAAATATTTTAAATGTTAAAAAAAAAATAAATGCCCTCAGAATTATGTACCTTGTTTTTCTTAAATTTGCGAGCGCCAAAATTCTTAGAACAAGTTGACATAGCAACGATTGATACAAAGATGTTTAGATATATAAATATATATGTATATAAATATATATATATATATATACTTATATGCAGTAGCTGCTCCACTAAAAAATATGTTCACTCTCATGAAAAATCTTCTCATTTCGTTGCACAAACTAAAAAAAAAATAATTGTAAGAAAAACATTTTTTTTTTATTTATTTAATTGAACATTTCAATAACGTTTTTAAAACTAAAAGTGTTGTAAGCAGTTTAAAGTCTCACTGCAATAACAACACAGTAATTAAATTTATAAAATGCATTTTTATTTGTGTTCTTCAGCCACAGAGGTTTTGTTTTGTTTTTTTTTTTTTATTTTTTCCTTTTTTGTGTAGCAATAAAATAAATAGAAATTTATGGTTAGAAATTCAATAAGAGAAATACACTTGCAAGCATGCATATGCATGCGCTGGCGTTGACATTATACAATTTACAATATGATTGGACGACACTAAATGACATTCAATATAGTTTTTGTTGTTTGTTGCCATCGCCACTAGAGATGCCAACACTTTAAAATATTGACAAGTCTAAAAAAAAATTACCAACATTTAAAATATTTGACCATCATTTGAAAAAGGACCAAGGGAAAATGTGTATGTATGCGTGACACTGACCAGCGTATATTTATTCGGGTATATGCAAAATATGACCTGTATTTTGTTTGTGAACAACAATTTTTTTAAATATCAAAAGAATCTGACTAGAACATTAAGAAATAAGTGAAAAAGTTAGTTTTTAATTAATTTTTTAAAATATTTAATTTTTTCAACGCTGGTCAAAGTTAATTACGATTATGTGTTTATGAGTTACATGTGTTTGTTATATACTTAGTTTAGAGAAATTAAATAGATTTAAATCGAATAATATAGTAAAATATTTGAAGAAGCTATTTAGTTTATTTGTTGTTTGTATATTTCGTTATTCTCAGAGATTTTTTCGGAGTTCTTGTATAAACTTATGAAATTTCTTAGCTTTTTCAAGAATTTTATTAAATATCTACTGACGATTTTGTTATTAAATAAATAAATAAATAAATTAGGTGTTATATATACATTATATACTTTCTATCATCGATTGAATTCTGTTTGTATATTTTGAAATTTTTGTAAAAAAAAACCGAATGGTGCACACAAAATGTAATAAAAATTATAAAAAAAGACGGATAGATATCGAACGTAAAAATACACAATTTAGTAGAACAAATTCAAACTTGTCAAAGAATGAGCCCGCTATCATCAGTCGTCTTATATTTGGAGTGTCATTAAGTGGGCACCTTTAGAGCGGGAATCTTTTTTGAAATTATTGTTAAAATATTGCAATTTGGTGGCACAACAAATTCTTTTTTTTGCAATAAATGGCAGCCCACATTCTGTCACAGTATAACTCGCATGCACTTGGCAATACCGGTTGCCGCCAGTTGCTTTGTCTTTTGCGTAGCATTGTTCGCATTTTGTATGCAGCATTAAAATTCTAGGGAACGAACAATGAAATTAAAATTCTCATTGTACAATTTTGTGGCCTCAACTAAAATAAATATTTATTTATTGTCAAATTTAGCTGTTAAATATTAGAAAGCAATAGCAATGACAACTCAGTTAGTTGAAATAAATGGGTGTACGAGTGATTAGAATTAAAGAGGGGAACAATATGGGGAGCTAATTAAAAGTGATATAAATTGTGAATGATTTTTAGGGTAACGATGACAACAATGAATTAATTGCAAAATAAATTTAATTGTAGAAATTCAATTAATATTAAATTTACGAAATTTTAAGGCAGTATATTTCATGCAGTACAAGTATTTGACAATTGAATTATAATAATTGTTGAGTATAATTTTCTTATATCGGACCAGTGGTCAAGGGAGATGCCCTAAATATGCCATGCATTGCACCAGAACATCCCTACAGACAACAAATTTAAAGATAAATACAAAATTTGAAAAATATAATTACATAAATACATAATACAACTTGACTAGTTATTTAAAGATAATTCTCCGATTTCGATTTCGCCAACATGAGAGCTGACAATTATTTTTATAACACGCTCCTGCTTTCAAATACCTTTTCAAATAAAATATATTTTCATTCCATAAAGTACAGGCTTTATTTCGCAGCGAATATAATTCCGTGCTGGTTGACACCGAGTAAATGGGAAATGGAGTCAACAAGCAGCAACAATTGTTATTTTTCCATTGTCAAAGTAAATGCAGCCACAAACAATAAACAGCAACATACAGCCGGCAGTGAAAAAGAGCAATTAGAACTTTTCAAACTGGCAACTGGCAAAAGGAAACTAAAATAAACACAAACACAGAAACAAAAATATACGTTATTGTCATTCATCGTGCGCGTTTGAAATGTCTTCTTCGTCTGTATGTGTTTGTGCGGTTTAACCCCAGAATGACACATTTCATAGCTTCCTTTCTCATCTGTCACCATGGCCAAGCTTTATCCTAGCTGTGGAATGAAGTCCACTAATGAGATGTTTTTATAATTTAGTCAGAAACTGGAGTGGAACTCAGGCCTCATTTGTTTTAGTAGTCAGACTACTACGTGCAGACTACTTCAGCCATCGCTACTTTACAAAAGAAGTTTTGGTACGGCGAAAAATAACGGGGAAAGTCGAAAGATTTGTAGAACGGAAGAGCAACATTCGCTGAATCACCACTCCCCTGAAGTAATTCTTGGCTGTGGTTCCAGGGGATGATTGGCTGTGTAGAATGATGAACGAAGTGGGCTTTAATACTTAGGCGCCTGACAAGCCATAGAGTAAGTCTTGTAGTGAATTGTGCCCGGCCTATTTTTACCTTCCTCTGCTTTTAACTCGTATAGCTACAAAAAAAACAAATACAAAAAAACACAAACACACGCACACAATATGTAGATTCGGCTCCCGGGACCTAGAAGCGTCGCATTATGATGAAATAAAATTTCTCTAGCGGGAAGATTAAAAATATGGCTCTTCAGTGCACCAGAAGTATATAACGTTCAAGGGTTAACAACATTCGAATAGCAACAGCAGTAAAAGTTTTACAGGAAGACTTAGAACAAAATGCACAATGCCTTTATATTTATTTTCAACAATTCCACATGCAGATCTTCTTACAAGAGCTGCAACTGTGCTAATAATAAGATGTTAGATAAAATATTCCTGCATCGAGTAAATGCATATTTAAATAGTGAATGTTGTCTGCCTGCTGCTGATGCTGCTGCTGCAAGGAAGAAAGCAAAACAAATATGTACTCGAGCAGCAAAGCCGACAGAAATTGTCTGACAGGCGCAAAAGGAAGACCAGAAACAACTTAAATGTCTTTGCTTTCATTTATTTTAATCTTGTTGCTGGTGTTATTGTTGTTGTTGTTATCAGCAGCAATAATGGCAAACTATTCTTTTTAACAATGAAGAACACGAGTTACGAACAACAAACATAACAGGCACTATCCTGCTATACAATCAAGTGGTTTTATTCATTTTCTTCCAAAACATCTCTGCACTGTAGATTCTACTTGTCGTCTTTGACTTCAGGCAGACTATTAAGATGGAAAAAAACGGCAAATAGTTGTATAGAATTTCAGTTAATATATTTTGTTTATGTGACGTGCAGACGTGTGTTTATAAATTCAGCGCCTCTATTTGCGGTTTTGAAAATGAAAAAAAAAATTTCAATGAAACAGCATGACTGATACTGGTACAAGTGAAAGCTGTACTAAGAAGTGAAAACGGAATAGCATTGTGATGTTAACAGCTGTTAATTGAATTTCTTCGTTTTTAAATTCCTGCGAAGCAGACTTTGCACAGTTGTTGTTTTGTGCTGACCTTAACGAACTTAAAGAAATCAAATATTTTATGCTTTTGGTTGTGCATCTCAATGCGGGATTAATAGCGTGCACAGTTTTCTTGTATCCCAAAGGCAACTCAATAACATGTATCATTAATAATGTGTACACAAGGAAAATTTACTACAACAAATTAGTTTTTTCAATGCCAAAATATACGCATACGAGTACCACTAATAAATCTTAAATAAAATAAAAACGAATTCAATAATTTAACAGGAAGCTGTTTTATCTCCAAGGGTCTTTCAGAAATGGATCTTGGCTTTATATGAACAAAAAAAAAAAAAATTCAGCTGTGGTACTCTTTAGACTCCTTGTTATGAATTTGAATGTAAAAAAAATAATTTCAATGCAGTAAAATATTAATCTCAGTTCTAATTTTATTGGACCTTTATTATTAAATTTTTTAATTATATTTCTTTTTTGAGCGATGGTCTTTTTTATGAAAAGTTTTTTTAATTATTTATTTTCAATATTTCGCCATCAAATAGATATAGCATCGTCAGGAAATAATAATTGGTATTAAATTTTTAATTAAATTTTAATTTTTATTAATTTTAATTAATTTTAATTAAATAATTTTAATTTAAAAAAAATTTTAATTTTAATTAAATAATTTGAACAAACTATTTGGCAGCGAAATATTGCAAATAAATAATTAAAAAAACTTTTGCATAAAAAAGACCATCGCTCAAAAAACAAATATAATTATGAAATAAAATAAATAAAAAAAGCAAATTATTATTATATTCTTCTAATTTCTTCGATCTTTTTCTTGTTGAATATATGAGGAGGTCCATAACAAAACGGAATAATTCCACTTTTTAAGTTTTTTGTGTTTCTGACTGAATCTAATTCTATATATTAAAATCTATGTATCCATTGTTATACAACATACCTCACGTCAATAATTGTGCTGTAATTTAACACAAAACGTAATGGTTCAGACCAAAATGAAACATTTCCATATTTATGTAATCATCAACTTGGAGATACATATTAGTAAAAAGTTAAGGGAAAACAGGTTTTATTGTTATGGTAACTCTACAATAACTGTAAAACGATAAGAATATTATTGCACTTTAAATAACTTCTATA